>CM035157.1:91967918-93167918 GCA_020205615.1 Panax quinquefolius | reverse complement strand
GTACTTGCTGATGAAGTGCCTTCTCTCCACAAGGGCTGTAACTTTGATGCAAAGTTGGACTCAGAATTGATGGACATCCAAGAGGACATTGAGACACCTCAAAAGATTAAGGAATGGGTCACCGACAAACCCAAACCCAATCTTGATCAAACCACTCCTTTCAATCTCGGAACCTTAAACAACCCTAAGCCAATCTAGATTGGTTCAGACCTTACCACAAATCAACGGAATGACATGGTTGTACTGTTAGCCCAATTCCAGGATGTGTTTGCATGGTCTCATGAAGACATGGTGGGATTGTCCACTGAGATTGTTCTTCATCGCCTTCCCATTAAAGAAGGATTCAAGCCGTTAGGCAAAAGCTCAAAGCGATTGAAACCGAGTGGAGTTTAAAGTTAAAGAAGAAATTGTGAAACAATTTCAAGTCGGGCATCATCATGGTGTCTACATATCCTGAGTGGATATCCAACATTATTCTCGTGCTCAAACCAGGGGAAAGGTGCGAGTTTATGCGGATTATCGTGGATTTGAACAAAGTTTGCCTTAAAGATAGCTTTCCCATGCCATTTATCCACATTCTCATCGATAATACCGCCAAGACGGCATGTACTCCTTTCTTCGATTGCTTTATGGGTACCATCAAATTATGGTCACGAGGAAGATCGTGAGAAAAAAACGCGCTTCTTCACGCCTTGAGGAACCTTTTACTATGACGGTTGTCCTTCGGCCTCATCAATGCTCGGGTAACCTACCAGCGAGCTATGATGGCTTTTTTCCACGATTTAATGCACAAAGAGATAGAGATCTATGTGGATGACATCATTGTCAAATCCCGGAAGGTGGATGACCATTTAGACCATCTCAAGAAGTCATTCAACAAAGTTGCGTAAGTACAACTTAAAGTTGAATCCCGCCAAAGTGCGCCTTTGGTGTTAAGTCAGCAAGTTGCTAGGCTTCCTAGTCACCACAAAGGGATTGAATCGATCCTACCAAAATCCAAAGCCATCAAGGAAATGCCCATTCCTCAGACTCAGAGAAGGAAATACGGGGATTTTTGGGATGGATCAACTTCATTAGCCGATTCATTTCTCAACTCACGGCAACCTGTGAGCCAATCTTCAAATTGTTAAGGAAGAACTCCTCCATGAAATGGAATGACGAGTGTCAAAAATCCTTCCTCACAATTAAGGAGCAACTGATCAACGCTCCTATTTTGGTACCTCCCAGGGATGATGTTCCCCTATTCATGTACCTGTCCATAAATGACAATGCTATGGGCTACATGCTGGGGCAGAAAGACAATAGAGGCCAAGAGAGAGCTATCTATTACCTCAGCAAAAGATTCAGAATCAGTGAACACAAGTACACTCTGATCGAGAAGACTTGTTGTGCTTTAGCATGGGCTTCTATGAGATTACAACATTATTTCCATGGTCACACAACCCATCTCATATCCCGCGTGGATCCTCTTAAGTATGTGTTCAGCAAACCCATACAAAATTGTCGACTGTCCAGATGGCAATTAATCCTACGGCAATTTGACATCGTCTACGTGACTCAAAAGTCGGTCAAAGGTCAAGGAATTGCAGATCAAATAGCCGCTGCACCTGCAAAGGATTACAAACCCTTAGAAACATACTTTCCTGATGAAGGAGTAATGACAATTCAGCTACCACATCAGTACGATACATGCCATTCATGGAAAATGTATTTTGATGGAGCTGTTAACTCAGAAGGCTCTGAAACCAGAGCAGTTTTAATATCCTATACTGGGAGCAGATTACGTTGTTGCCAAATTGCGCTTTGTCAACACCAACAACACCGGTGAGTATGAAGGTCAGATCATGGGACTCAAACTTGCCTGCTCAATGGGTATCGGTGGTTAACTATCTTTGGGGATTCCAATTGGTAATCAAGCGGTCCACAGAATCTATCAAACCAAAGAATTACGTTCATCGCCTTTACCACTGGCAAGTTCTCTGAGATGGCTTTGGAGTTCAAAGAAATCTCCTTTCTTCACATTCCTCGTAATAGGAATGACTTTACAGATGCATTAGCAATGTTGGCCTCCTTGGTTTACATACCTGACAAGGAAAACATGCCAAGCATCACGATTGCTATGCAGAAAGCCCCAGTCGATAGAAATTACATTGGAGAAGTATCGGATGAGTTGCCTCCCATCCACAACCCTTGGTATCAACATATCAAGGAGTACCTACGAGATGGATTTACACCCGCTGTGGCGAGCCTAACTGAGAAGAGGCGGATTCATCGACTTGCTATGAAATTCTACCTGAGCGGAGATGCACTCTACAAAAGAGATGCAAGATTAGGTCTCCTCAGATGTCTGGACAAACACCAAGCTTAGCGACTCATGGATGAGATCTATGGTGGAGTATGCAGCCCTCACATGAGCAGACCTCTACTTGTCAAGAAAATTCTCAGAATAGGACATTATTGGCTTACACTTAAAGCTGACTGTGATGATCACGTCAAGAGGTGCTATCAATGTCAGATCCATGGGAATGTTATCAACGCCCCTCCAAGGGAACTCCACAATATGAGTTCGCCGTGGCCCTTTTCAATGTGGGGAATGGACGTGATCAGGCCCATCATGCCCAAAGCCAGTAATGGACATCGATTCATATTCACCATGATCGATTACTTCACCAAATGGGTTGAAGCAGCTTCCTTCCCCAGGCTTACTAAAGAAGTCATTATTGCTTTCAGCAGAAACAATGTTGTTTGTCGATATAGACAACTAGAGGTTATTGTGTCAGACAATGCTAAAAACCTCAACAACAACATGATGGAGGAATTATGAGAAAATTCCACATCAAACATCTCAACTCACATTCATCGTCCAAGATGAATGGTGTCGTGAAAGCGGCTAATAAAAACATCAAGAAGATCATGCGAGAAATGTCACCAATCACAAAGGATGGCCCGACTCTCGCTTCTAACTTTATTAGCTTACGTAACTTCAATGCGGCTTCCACCGGGCAACCCCTACTTGGTAGTCTATGGGATGGAAGCAAAGGTGCTCCCCATAGAAGTGGAAATGGAATCCCTCAGAGTATTGATGGATGCTCAGTTGGATGAAGACCAATGGGTACAAGACAGGTATCACTAATTGTCTCTAATAGATGAAAGGCGAACCGCGACTATCTTCCATGGTCAGTTATTTTAGCAGAGGATCGCACGATCCTACAACAAAAAAGTCCGACTACGTTAATTCAAACAATATGACTTGGTTTTGAAGAAGATCATTAACAACCAAGATCAATCTAAGGGAAAATTTGCCCCTAACTGGGAAGGCCCATTTATTGTCAAATAAGTATTGACAGGAGGTGCTCTCAGGTTGCAGGAAATGGATGGCGATGAATTTCCGCAGCTTATCAACTTGGACATCGTGAAATGGTACTATGTCTGAAGTAACCATCAAACAAACATCCTGGTTTTGATCACCCAATCACCAGTCATTCCGATTTTGAATCCTCTCTCCTTTTTACAAACTCTTCTGCCCCTCAAGGAAACATACACTTCAAGCTAGCAGCCTGGTTTTATCCCATTTCAAACTTTTCACACCTGCTTCTCCTGAAGACGAGATTAAACTTTTCACCCCTGCTTCTCCTGAAGACGAGATTAAACTTTTCACACTTGCTTCTCCTGAAGACGAGATTAAACTTTTCACCCCTGCAGTTTATCCTCAAGATAGGATTAAACTTTCTCAACACTTGCAGTTTATCCCCTCTATGGGATTAAACTTTCTTCTCCCCGCAGTATAGCCTACGCATGGGATTTACGCTTCTCTTTAACTGTGATTCATCCTGAGGGGCGAACTACGTCGACCTGATCTCCCTGATACCTGGAGGTACATAGGAAACCATATTCTATATGGCTCGGTCGCAATAAAGAAAAAATAACAAAAACATTTCTGCCCTTTCTTCACAAAAACAACAAAAACAACTTCTACACCCATCTGCCTTCCGCATTCAGTGTTGAACCTCTTACACCAGGTTTGAACTACGCAGACTTGATCTCCTCTTCAACAGGAGTACGTAGGCAGCCATTCATGGTGCAGTCTAACCTCTACCAGAACAAACATACTTGTCACACGGTACTGGGATCAACCTTCAAATTGCCCCACTTCATCGGTTTTAGATCAAAGGGATGGAATTATCCAACCTCTTCTCACAAATAGAAGATTCGGTGACCATCTAAGCTGCGATCGTGCCTCAAAGAGCAATACCAACCCATAAAAGATGGAATTAACTAGGCTTCTCACAAATAGAAGTACTGACGACCATCTGTGGTGCGGTCAATCTCAGAGAGGAAGAAACCATCCCCCTCTCCATTTTTTTTCCATACAGATACCAGTCCCAAGACACCAAAGATGGTAGGGATTTTCAGTAATCAATGATCCATTCTGAGAGA
The DNA here is from genome assembly GCA_020205615.1 of Panax quinquefolius. Classification (NCBI taxonomy): domain Eukaryota; kingdom Viridiplantae; phylum Streptophyta; class Magnoliopsida; order Apiales; family Araliaceae; genus Panax; species Panax quinquefolius. The sequence continues at coordinate 93,163,481 of CM035157.1, read as the reverse complement.
TTTACGACGTCTTAATATCCATCTATCAAGGATAAGTTCAGAATGCATCAAGATCAAAGGCCTTGGAGAAACAGGCAAACATTAAGCAAGTATCAAGGCATAACTAAAAGGGAAGTGAATCAAAATATATTTCCCAGCTATACATAATACTGTTTGATATATACATCAAGGTTGTATATGACAAAATGGCTAAGTTTAGTCAGGTAACGAAAATACAAGGCTATCTACAGATCTGTATACATGCGAACTATCAGATCTAACATAGCATCCCTCTCTGAAGACGGAGGAAGCACTGCAAGCTCCTGCTCAAGGGTATCTACCCGAGCTAGTAGATCAGAGGCTAACTTCATGGTGGCATAATGCTCATCAATGTAAGCACTCATGTCGGCCAGACTAACCGTTATTTGGGATCTCACTGAAGTGCTGTCTGCAATGACCACATCCCTAGCAGATAAGGTGGCATCCTGCTCAACTATCAATGCATCCCTAGCTGATCTAGCCTCATCCCTCTCTAACAGAGCGGTATCTCTCTCATTAAGAGCTGTTAACATCGTGGCCCAAGCCTGATCTCTGTCATATGTCATCAGATGTAAGCTCTGCTCCAAATGTTGTGCCGAATACTGAGTAACGATGGCACTCGGGGTGGGAGAATCTATCACAAATGTTGGCAGCCCAGCAGTCAAGTCATCGGTGGGAATGACAGCCTCCTCTATAGGCTCCTCATCGTCAAAATTAGTCTTCATCCATGTGGAATACTCTACAGAAAAACCTGGATGACTAACAGAAAACTCAGTCGACTCTCACGATCCCAAAGAAGCATATAACTCTGGATCTGCTCTCGCCGATAAAATTGCAGTGATGAGAAGTTACCGACTCACCGCTTCTTATATACGGATGAAAATCCTGGAACTGGTCAAACTGACACATCATAACCAGTGGGTGGTAAGTGATCATGCCCCTCAAACCAGCCAGAGGGAGATAATCCATGCCTAGAGCATGAGTAATGAAGCTATAGGGTGAGCTAAGCACTGAACACGATAATATATCAAACGGATCTCCAATCTTTGCCAAGAAAGGGAACCAAGATACAACATCTGTACACCCCACAGGCTGAAAGGAGTACGACATGGCTATCTCATGGGTGAAACAAAATCCATGATGTCTAAATGTGCCAATCGGTCTCAAGTGTGACATGAACCACACATACAGCGTGACCGAGCTACCTATAAACACTCTTGCTAGATAAGTGTAGCAGTATGTAGCCGCCCTCAAGGTCTCTATGATAATCATCGGTACAATGGTACGACCCTCCTTGAGAGCTCTGACTACTATAATGACGCTAATATCCAGCTCATCCATGTACCGCGGCATGTATACGTATGACAATACGCATAGAAGCAGTATATCTACTCTGGCTGAACGCCATTGATCCTCCGGTGTGGTGAAATCCCCGGAATGCTGTGCATAGCTGTCGTCAGAGCCAAACCTGTCAAATAGGAAACGCTGGGATATAACATGGCCGAATGTAATCTCATCCTGCACTACTCTACGCCTCAATCCTATGAGAGTCATGAACTGTCTACTCATGTCTCCCGTCGCCATGTGCACGCAAGTTCTGTCCAGAGGCAGCATCGTCAATCGTGCATACTCCTCCAAAGTAGGAGTCAACTAACGGGTCCCAAAGCGGAATACCTGTCTGTCCGGTACCCAATGCTCTAGCATGCCCTCTATAAATCCTAGAGGAACTTGAAACAACAGTAAGGTCATAGTATGCTGTAGCAAATCATCTACGATCACCATGTCTAATGGTGATATACTATCATACCATGATCGCATACCAGCTACCACCACAAATGGTGGGGTATGATCAATACTGATTAAATCGTCAAGAAGACATCTGTATGGGCCGTGTCATAAGACCATCCAAAGGTCAATGCTGAATATCTCTGGACATACATACATATACATAACAATACCATGAATGATACAATAGATGGCAATATCATATAGGGAATGGAAAACTATGCATACATTCCTAAGTATATCATCATCTAATACATCTCAGATGGCTAAAATCTGTGGAAATGGGGCGAAGCTACCCAACATCTAACAGAGGCCTATCAAAAGATATAGCGAGAATGGGGCGAAGCTACCCAGCAGCTAACAGAGGCCTATTAAAAGAAATACATTAGAAAAAGTCAATGGTGTCGATATCCACATCATCAATGTTCTCCACCTGATGTAACTCCTCCTAAGTCACTGGATCTCTATCTACAGTGATGTCAGGCCTATACAAAAAAGGATCTACGCTAGCAAAACCATATGGGTCATCCGAGGGACCAGCGCCAGAGTTGGAAGGATCAAAAGTATCTACCTCTGTAGGATCTCTGCCCAAATGCCAAATGAAAAGATGTGATCGGTCTAACTGTCACGTCAATCTGTCAATCTGTGTCACATGAGTCAGATCTCTGACACATGATAGCCAATCTGTCATTATCACGGATCCTGGACCCATATCCCCCATAAACTGTGTGGCGCGGGTCTGACCTCCAATTTTACGAGGGACCCACTAATGCTGGAACATCTCCTGAGAACAAGGGCCCTCTGACAATGTAAAGTCGTCAATCCCCATCAATGGGATGTTAATGATGGGGGACTGCAAAATAGGCCAATAACGCCTGGCAGGAGGCAAAATCGGCATACGAATCTCTCTTGTAGTGCTCCTGATAGCACGCTCTCCTAAATAGAGCTCCCATCCTCCATCTGTGAAGAGAGGAATCCTGCGGGTGGAAATGATGTACTCTACTCCAGTCGGGTGCCCATCCTCAAAGCCAACTCCCAAATTCACTCCAGAGTAGGGAATCTATGTGATGACATCGGCTGTCAACAACTCCAGCTGTAGGCGATAATGAGTGAAACCCTCAGCAACAGGGACCTCCGCCAGTATGGAATGATGTCATCCCCGTCCTCGTGGATAGGTATCTAAACCTAACACTCTCACAGGATGCAAACAAGGAAGCCTCTCATAGGCCCAAAACTGCCAACACAAAGGCAAACATCTGCTGTCAGTCAACACTCTTAACCCACACATGAGAAAAGACAATAGAAACACTCACCAGTAGAAATGGGTAGAATCCTAACCACGCCTCGGTCAAGCCCTGCGATCGCATGTGCATTCCCCTAAGGAAGTAGGCAAAGGTGTAGGAACCCCAATCATACTCTCCTATACGGTCCACGTGTCGAGTGGCTCTAATCAAAGCGAAAGACACCGTAGAAGAGTTATCTACTATGAAGCAGCCCCTAATGATCATCAGGAACAATCGCCAAAGAATGCGATCCCTAACTCTCACATCATCAGGTATGGGCTCACCAATGCACTTCACCATAGCATCTATGCTCAAAGGACTCAGACGTATCAGCCCCGCCTCGAAAGTGCTTCCACCGGAACACCCAACAAGGATCCGGACGGCAGAAGGGGTGACATCCCAAATGCAAGGCAATCGGCTCCCTCCAAACTCCATACTCAGGATAAACCGCCAATCCATCGCCATCATCATCACCTCTCAGTCTAGCAAATGGAGTGACTGAGTCTGGTGGAACCATCGCTCAGACAATGCCCTGAGGTAACCCCAGGGACAGCGACGGGGTAGAATGGAGAAGAATCTCCCGAATCCCGAACCATGGATGATCGCTCTATATTCATCATGCAAGGCCTGATACATAGAGTGGATGCTAAACCAGTTCCCTCGAGGCTGTGTGAAGCCGGGAACTTACATCAAATGCAGATCAACATTAGACTCCTTGACTCCTCATCAATAGGAAATAAGAAAGATTAAAGATCTAACTTCATACCTTGTTTGCGTGCAGGTATACTGAAGGATGCCTACTCAAGTCACCCAGAAGATCTGGGTTCGCCACTTGAATTCCTAGCAATTCCCTACGAGGAACACGTACATCAGGAGCAGGAACCTAGAACGGTACATCCTCCTCCTCGTCCTCGACCTTCGTCACCTCAACCCGAATAGGACGTACCACCGCCTCCGCCAAATGACGAGGCTGTCTCACAGAACGGCGTTGAGGCTCTTCAAAAGCCCTCCTCTGTACACCAGAAGTGGTCCTGCGGGAACTGCTTGGCTAATCTGGATCCATAATATCTGGATAGCAAGTCTCCAAATCACCTCTGAAAGGGTGTGGTAATTTCGTACCTGGAGTCTTTTTCAAAATGCATTCTATGATTTCATTCATACATGCATTATTTTAACATACATCTACAGTAGAGTTAAAAATGCATAACTACTGAATGCCTACATTTTGGGAAAATTTTTGCCATAGCCCCTTTGAAAATGGGACTATCCACATGCACATAAGCATGACTAGGTGGCCATTCAGTAGCACACCTGTACACAGTCATATACATCCTGTATGCATTCATCACATCACAGTAAAAATCCATAAGTGTAATCTAATTGCCAGGATTATTTTACTATTCTACCTTTACTCATTTGTCCTCAGATAAGATAAGAAATGACAGTAAAAGGTACCAAATTGACTGCTTCAAAAATCAAATTTTTTCACATCATTGTGTTCAGAATGGTTTAATACTAACATTTACTATGTTGAATATTTTTTATCAAGTCATATCAACATGCATATTCACTACTATGTGTCTAAATGCATTTCATGCGATAAGTCATTTTCCAACGAATAGAAATTGGAGAAAATACATGCATGTGTTACCAGGATAGTGAAGAACGCTTGTACAGTAGCAGAATATGCAGAAAGTTGCCCGAACATAGCAGATCTGAAGAAGAGCTCTCGGATTTCCGTCGCTGCTCAACTTGAAAATGACTTATGAAAGCGACCAACCACCTATACATACATAAGACGATCGGGTCAGCAGTTAACTCTTGGCTCGCAGTACACCTGCGGCACCTATACATGGGTCCCACACCTCCGGCTCGCTCTAGTTAGAGTTGCAAAGGAGGTCTCATAAGCTAAAAAGGCCAAATCAGGAATAAAAATGCTACGCGATGGAGCGGAGAAACCTGAAATCCTGGTTTCTCGTCGGTCAGAGTTAAACTCCCGTCGTCTCAATGGTATTCACCAGGATGCAGGGTATACTATACCAATGAGCTCAGCTTTCATAAACCATGCTCGGCAATACCCCACAAAGGTCCGATGTCGTCATTTGCAGGGTTACAACCCTAAACAATTCCCGGCAGGAGTTATAACGTGAAACAACGAAATATCAAACCTCCCCGGCGGGGGTTACAATGCCGAAGTTATCAAACATCTACGTCTCCCCCGACGGGGATTACAACGTAATGCAACCATTGATACACACATCAATGAAGGTCAAGCAGCTTTGACAATGCACCCAGTAGGGATTCATCCGGTGATACACACATCAACGGAGGTCAGTAACCTGCACAAAGAACAAAATTGTTGGCAAGAATCTCAACGTGAGATGAGGGAACATTTTATACACATCCTCAAAATAGATAGCTTTATTCCCACAGATCTCTTCAACACAAGAGGTACCTCTATGAAGTATAAACCAGTGTCTAGAATTCAAGACTTTGGTGGTAGTCCCAACGTCAACATCCTTGAAGAATTGGATCGCATGTCCAAGACATCACTAATTGTAATCTCAGCAGGATTACATGGAAATCATGCATCATGCATTTGCATCATGTTGCTGCATATAGCATCATGTTTATCTTGCTTGCATTTCAAGTGTCTAGGATTCTTTATCCTATCCATGCCTTGCATTGCATGAATATGATAAAAAGGGGCATCTGTAGACACTCTAATTTTCTGTACTCCTATTCCTAACATTGCAGGAGGGTAGATTTGTCTTTTGGAGATAACCTTGAAGGACAACTTACATCCATGCTGAATACTACCGGAAGTTCAGCTCCAACCCGAAACACAAACTGGGAACATCATCTCAAATCTGGAACACATATCGGGAGTGTCATTTCCAATCTCGGAGATAACCCCGACATATGCAGATCAAAAGACCCGCAACAACACCGGAGAGGACAATCCTGTCTCGGCGATAACACCGCAACGTTCAGTTCCAGTCTTAGAGACAACACTAGGAGTAGCAACCCCATCTTTGGTGATAACCCCAAGGATGCCATTGCAGTTCCGGCGATAACCCCGAAAATTCTTGTTGCAAACACATGCAATCAGCTTCAATCCAGATGATAGTGAGGCATACAAACAAGCAGTCCAATCTTAGATATAACCCAGAGCAACGTCTACTTTTCGCTTAAACCGGCGATAAACCCGGTGAGGAGTCAACACGTCATCTTACTGTCTCAACAAGATGATATCACAGCATACCAACAAGTGGTCCAATCTTAGCTGTAACCCTGAGAAACGTCTACTTTCAACTCAAACCGGTGATAACCCCGGCAAGGAGTCATACATCATCTTGTTCCTTCGACAAATGGCACATCGTCTCAAAACTTCATACATACATACATACAACAATGTCCCGCAAGAGCCGAGGATTGACAATCCCGAGTGACTATTACGTGTGGCAGTACTATGGATAGAATTTGAAGCCTGAAGACCATGGGCATAGACTCCTCTTCCTGACTTCGTACAACCTCTAATCCATGTAATTACATAATTCTCGACACAAGCGATTCGAAGAAGTCCAGATATACTTCATTCAGATGCTCGGATTGAAGTTCTGCAAGTTTGAGCAGATATTATAGTGCACGACTGCACGTACTACGAGACGATGGGACCCGCGAGGCTCGGATCCACCACGACCAGCCGTAGGTACAAATCAATGTCGTCGGAGTGTACTTGCAACCATCGATCTATAAATATAGCCGAGGGGTGACCATTGAAGGAGAGAGAGAAGGAAAAAGGCAAGAAAGCCCTGTCCATTTTGCTCTGCATATACATCTTTTGAGTGTTTCCTCTTCTTTAAACACTAGTTAGCTCACATATTGAAGTAGAAATGGAATCCCTCAGAGTATTGATGGATGCTCAGTTGGATGAAGACCAATGGGTACAAGACAGGTGTCGATGTCGGGATTTTTGGTGTCCCTTTTCATTACTTGTTCTTTGGTGTTCTCATGTTAATGTGAGATTTGTTTGAAAAAATAAGTGAAAAAGGTCCGACATGTATAATGTTGACGTTTGACTTTAAGAGTCGCCAGTTGGTGTATTTAACTGGTTGCACCAACGCAACCGAAAAGGTTAGCACATTGACCCAGTGATTTGACACTGCTAAACGGGTCTGTGAAACCAAGATTAATTAAGGGTTCGGGGGCTTGATTATGCGGAGGGAAGTTGTTAGGCACCCCCCGACATCCATGTTACCATGGTGACCGCCACTCGTCAAAGAAATTGTTATATGAATGTGTGTATGTGTGTCTGTGGATCAATGTGCAATTTATTTGAAAGTAGTGCGAGGCCTCGTTCGCACCTATATACACAAGGTTTGAATTTTATAGAAAAATTCAGTTTTAACCAAGATGTAGCAATGAAGTTTTATAAAAGAGGTTTTTCAAACCCTATGCTCAATAGGAATTAAGACCTTTTCATACTTCCATTTTATTAAATGTTCGGCTTGTTTGCTTTTATTTTCAAGATGCGAAGCATCCTAGAGAAAATAATATACAGTAGTGCCGAACTCCTTATGGGCATGACAGCCATCCAAGGAAACTCAGACACTGTAAAATAATGTACAAGTTGCTTACAGCTAAAAAATGTCCATCATGGGAACCGAATCTAGATTCAGTAGACTGAACCTGTGATCACATGATTCTTAGGCTCACATGATACTATAATTTGTATGGAAAGCAGTAAGCAGTTATATATATAAAAGCTATAAATATATATATACAGACTGGATCAACCACCATAAAGCAACTCCATGGGGGATCAGAAATGTAAATATATATATATATATATATGAACATGATCAACCGCCACAAAGTAAACTCCAGGCGGGACGAAATGTAAATAAAGCTGTAAAAGCGATCAACCGCCACGTAAGTAAACTCTGTAGGATGAATGTAAATAAAGTTGTAAAAGGCCACGAAGTAGAACTCAGTCTCCATGAAATGTAAATATATATATGTACAAAAATATATATATATATATATATATATATATATATATATATAAAAGCAATAAACACACAGGATGTAAATCTGGGCTCATCGGATATGTCCAATAAAGAATTATATATATATATATATATATATATATAAGCGAGTAAACGCACCGGATGTAAAATCCAAGCTCATCAGATATGTCTGACTGCAATTATATATATATATATACATAAGCAATTAAACGCTTGGATGTAAAATCCGTGCTCATTAGATGTAGAGTTCCACCACGTTTATATATATATATATATATATATATATATATATATATATATATATATATAAAAGCAGATAAACGCCCGCATCAAGTCTGCAAGCTCAATCAAGGAATAACTCGATAATGTTAGTCTATATATATGAAATATATACATATATTAGTATATATATACTGACAGAAATGAAAACCATGGACCGAAGTCTGGGCAAACACACTCACACGACTATCAACGTGTATAACAGTGTGTGATATATGAGAAAGAGGCTTTGTAGAATGTAAGAAGGCTTATAGTGGGCTGCCAAAGTAGACTTCTTAGACTTTAAATGGATAAACACTCAGCTCCCGCCAGATAAAAACTAGCTATATGTGAGCTAACTAGTGTTTAAAGAAAAGAAAACACTTAAAAGATGTATATGCAGAGCAAAATGGACAGGGCTTCCTCGCCTTTTTCCTTTTCTCTATCTCTTCAAATGGTAGACCCCTCAACCTATATTTATAGACTGATGGCCGCAGTACACTGCGCAATGCATGTAGCTTGTACCTGTGGATCGGTCATGGTGGATCCTGAGCCTCATGGTCCGTCGTCTGTCTCGTGAAGACGTGTAATCGTGTAATCGTAATGTCCGCTTCGGACTTGTAGAACTTCAATCCGAGCATCCGAATGAAGTATATCTGTACTTCTTCGGATCTCTTGTGTCGAGAGTTACGTAATGACATGGATTAGAGGTTGTACGAAGTTAGGTAGAGGGGTCTATGCCAATGGTCTTCAAGCTTCAAATTCTATCCAAAGTACTACCACACGTAATAGTCACTCTGGATTGTCAATCCTCGGCTCTTGTGGGACATTGTTGTATGTATGTCTGTATGAAGTGTTGAGACGATGTGCCATTTGTCGAAGGAACAAGATGATGTATGACTCCTTGCCGAGGTTATCGCCGGTTTGAGTTGAAAGTAGACGTTGCTCAGGGTTACAGCTGAGATTGGACCACTTGTTGGTATGCTGTGATATCATCTTGTTGAGATAGTAAAATGACATGTTGACTCCTCACCGGGGTTATCGCCAGTTTAAGCGGAAAGCAGACGTTGCTCAGGGTTACATCTGAGATTGAACTTCTAGTTTGTATGCCTCACTGTCATCTGGATTGAAGCTGATTGCATGTGTTTACAACAAGCATTTTTAGGGTTATCGCCGGAACTGCAATGTCATCCCTTGGGGTTATCACCAAGGATGGGGTTGCTACTCCTAGTGTTGTCTTTGGGACTGGAACTTAACGTCGCGGTGTTATCGCCGAGACTGGACTGTCCTCTCCGGTGTTGTTACCGGTCTTTTGATCTGCATATCTCGGGGTTATCTCCGAGATTGGAAATGACACTCCCGGTGTGTGTTTCGGATTTGAGATGATGTTCTGGTTTGTGTTAGGGTTGAGCTGAACTTCCAAAGAGTATCCTAAGATGGATGTAAGTTGTCTTTCAGGGTTATCTCCAAAAGACAAATCTACCCTCCTGCAATGTTAGGAATAGGAGTGCAGAAAATTTTAAGTGTCTACACTTATCATAATCAACGTAACCAGATCATTTCCACAATTTAATAAGGAATAAATATAAAGGATCATTCACCATACATGTGGTAATCCACATAGACATGTTATTCCAACAGAATAATAAAGAATGAAATAATAGAAGGATTCACCATGCATGCGATAGAGACCGCACATACAGGTTATTCCCAATAGAATAATAAATAATGGAACCAGGTCCGACGTAAACGCACAGACAGGATATTCCGACAGAATAATAAATACGGAATAATAAATAATGGAACTAGGTTCGACAGGATATTCCGACAGAATAATAAATGTGGAATAATAAATAATGGAACCAGGTCCTGCGTAAAACGCACAGACATGATATTCCGACAGAATAATAAAGAATGGAATAACAATAGAATTTCACCATGTATGCGGTACTTCTCATAAACAGGTTATTCCAATAGAATAATAGAGAACGGAACCAAGTCAGGCGAAATTCGCACCGACAGGATATTCCAACAGAATAATAAAGAATGAAAAAATAGAAGAATTTCACCATGTATGCGGTACTTCGAATAAACAGGTTATCCCAACATAATAATTCATAATGGAATAACAGAAGAATTTCATCATGTATGCAGATTGCAGATAAACAAAGTTATTCCAACATAATAATGAAGAATGGAATAACAACTCTTACGAGTATTGAAAGAAGTAATTCTCTTCATGAATACGAAAGAATAATACCCCTTACAGGTACAACAAATAAGATCCCTTACCTCAAAAGAAGACTGGATACTGGAATAGTGAGGGAGCAAAATTCTCTTCTTCTTTCTCTCAATAATTTCTCTCTATAATAATGGCTCTAAAGCTTTAGTGAATTGGTGAGAAATGAAGGAAGAATGAGCTTCTATTTATAGGAAAATATAGTTTCGATAATTGAACGTTTTAGGGCTCAAAAAATTACAGTACAATACCTCTAACTTTTCTTTTCATTTTTAATTCAGTCATCCAAGTATTATCAAACTTGCACCACCTCCCCTAATAGTAAATCATGTGAATCAATAGTAAATTATGTGACTCAATAGTTCTAAACATGTGAAAAAATTAATTACAGTATAGTACCTCCATTTTTAACTTAGTCATGCAAGTATCATCAATCTTGCACCAACTCCCCTAATAGTATAAAAATGTGATTCAATAGTACACACATGTGAACAAATAGTTATATGAGCATGTGAATTAGTAGCAATTAATTGCTCATTTATCCGATTAATTACCCAGTTTATCAATATAACCCCCAGACATCAATTATCATCAAAATAGATGTCGATTTCAACTAACACCAATAATCCCAACACAATGAAACTATCAAATTCATCTTTAATTAACACGAACTTATTCATCATTAATATCATAACTCACAATATTTAACAACCAGGTCGTTCCCAGGAAAGAGGAGTTTTCCGATAAGGATTTCTCCTTATTAGCGCACAATTAGGTGACCAAACCTCTCCTTAACAGAACTTCTAGACATTATAAATATTGCAATTTAATAATATGAATAACTTTGTCATCTCAATTATTGATTTAATAATATATCATATAATACAGATAATACTGTGACAATAATTGAATCAATAATATGAGAGATATGATGCAGCAATTACTATAGCAATAATTGAGTATAACTGAGTGACTTCTCATGTAAGCATCAATAATCAATATCGTGTGCTACTATGCAACCACATATATTATCGTATTTTTTACTAATGGGTAGTTCAACAGTTTAACGGTAAAACTTTCGCCGTTATTTTTATAAAAAGATAATTCTGTCATTTTCTAACTACGACAATACTTCCGTTGTGGGGTCCACCAATGATTATGCCGTCATACGAATATTCCCTGTTAAAACGAATATTCTACGACCAATCTAATATTATATAACCACTTTCTTACTTTGTAAATATTACCCACAACTATAACATTATATCAAATCCACACCATAACATTCAAAAATATATTTTGAGAGAAATTAATCTTTATTCATAAAAGTTAGGGTCTTACAACCTCCCCTTCTTATGAAATTTCGTCCTCAAAATTAGGGTGCATACCTAGTATGTCGAAGAGGTGAGGATACCTTGATTTTATTTCAGATTCTAACTCCCAGGTCATCTCCTCAACATCGTGGTTTCTCCACAAAACTTTAACTTGAGGTATAACCTTGGAGCGTAGAATATGATGCTTCTTATCCAAGATTTTAACAGGTACCTCTTCATACGTTAAATCTTCCTCTATCTCAACAGGTTTTAATTCAATAATGTGGTTCGGGTCTTTCACATATTTACGTAACATAGATATGTGAAAAACGTTATGAACACGAGATATACTTGGCGGTAAAGCGAGTCTATAGGCCACAGTTCCTACTCGATTGAGAATTAAAAATGGGCCAATGAATCGAGGATTGAGCTTTCATCTCTTTCCAAATCTCATAACTCCTTTCCATGGAGAAACATGTAACAACACATGATCTCCAATATTGAATTCCACGTCTTTTCGATGAAGATCAACATAACTCTTTTGTGACCCCCCCCCCCCCCAAAATAGGTATACATCACCCATCTTGAGTCACCAAATACATGGTACAAAAAATAAATACAAACTTAAATATACAACATGAGCTGTGAGTTTTAATACAAATATTGTCTTCTAGACAGTACTCAAACTCAAAATAAGTCCTCAATACATTTATTATCACACTATTTCATAGAATAGTGAGGACTACTAATGCAACCATCTGGACAGTCAATCCATTCCCCGACTAGTCCCTGCTATATTCTAATTTCCTGAAGAGAACATTGAAAGAAAGGGTGAGCTCAACTAGCCCAGTAAGAAATATTATGACTAAGATAATGCAAAATAAATTCTCATTAGCCTTCAACAGTATAACAACTGATAGAATATAATTGACAACAAGTTTTAGATCAACAACTACAGCGGAATAAGCAATCCATTAGAAGAGTCAAGTAGAGAATAAAATCTACTATCTTCTATGATTTAAAAGATTTATCATTAATTTTATCGCTGAGACTCAGCTTAATAAATAATCCACATCATCAAATCATACCTGCACTACTGGCCAAGGATATTCTTTAGTATCACGACCACAAATTATCCATGCACTACGGGCCAAAGATAATCATGTTTTCATCAACGGTTTTGATCATGCCAAAAAACAATTCATCTTTACACCCTTGGCCAAAAAGAATCTATAGCCATAATCATAACAAAAGCTGTCCATCAATGCACTACGGGCCAATGAGGACTTTTTCCACATCATTTGCAAAATTACGGTCATGTTTATACTGAATTATCCCCGGTCATAATCATACCAAGTCCATCTATGCACTACAGGCCACAGATGACTTTCGCCATAATATAAGCACGAGGATGATGACAATTCAATAAAATAAGTTCAAGAATAAATTTTAAAAATTTATAAATTAATTTATCTAGGAAACAATAACGTCAAAATTGTCAACATGATGCTTCTTTGTGGAGTAAAATTCAAGAATGCTCAGAAGAATATTTCCATAAAAAGATACTGGATGAAGCGCAAATATCCAAGATATTCTACTAATTTCATGGAGTATAGAAGTCAAAACTTTAACAACTAGGTATAATAGAATATATGAAACTGCAAATGGATTTTCGTCCGCCATACGGTAATCCACGTAGACAGATCATTTCCATAATTTAATAAGGAATGAATACAAAGGATCATTCACCATGCATGTGGTAATCCACATAGACAAAAGTTATTCCAATGTAATAATAAAGAATGGAATAATGTAAGAATTCACCATGCATGTGATAGATCGCATGCATAAAAGTTATTCCCAATGTAATAATAAAGAATGGAACCAGTGTCACGTAATCCGCATGCATGTGATATTCGACGTAATAATAGAGAATGGAACTAGGTCATGCGTAATTCGCACAGACAGGATATTCCGATAAAATAATAAAGAATGGAACCAGGTCATGCGTAATCCGCACAGACAGGATATTACAACAAAATAATAAAGAATGGAATAACAATAGAATTCGCCAGGCATGCGATAGACCGCACAGACAGGTTATTCCCAACAGAATAATAAAGAATGGAATAATAGAAGAATTTCACCATGTATGCGGTACTTCGCATAGATAGGTTATTCCAACATAATAATAAAAATGGAATAACAACCCTTACGAGTATTGAAAGAAAATAACTCTCTTCATGAATACGAAAGAATAATACCCCTTACAAGTATTGAAAGAAAATAATTCTCTTCATGAATACGAAAGAATAATACCCTTTACAAGTATTGAAAGAAAATAATTCTCTTCATGAATTCGAAAGAATAATACACCTTACCTTAAGAAGAAAAGTATTCCGACGGGTAGGGCAGGAATATACTTGAAGAAAACTTGCACTATTTTTGTGACAACCGAGATTTTGTAATTTAATTTTAATATTTATTGGATTGAATAAATATTTTTCGATGAATTAATTATTAGATTAAATAATTAATTGATGAAGTTGAGGTAGATTAATTTAAATATATGTGTTATATTTATTAAATTAATGTGGAGAATTTTATTATTCGATGTATGTAATTATGTGAGCTTATTGTATTAAAAGAAATATTTAATAAGCCTAATAGTATTTTAATTAATTTAATTATTAATTAGAGATTTAATAATTTGACATTATTAATAAAGGAGAAATTTAATTATGTGACTATGTGAATTAATGAGAAATTATTATATTCTATTTAAAATAAATTAAATAAGATATTGATTTATTTTATAAAGGAGTGTGACATTATTTAAACTATATGATAAGGTTTTATTAAATTAAATGGTTTTTGAAACCTATTCTTGCCAGCCAAACAAGGCCCTAAAGGGAGTTGATAGCAGTTACCCATGATCGGGTAACTGACCACTACCGCGTTAGTTCATTTTTTATATACGCCTTCCCTTTCCTTCTTCTTTCATTATTTTTGGCTAAGTCTGGAAAAAACAGAAAGGGATACAGAGAGAGAGTTTGAGAGTTCAGAGATTTGTTAATAGAATTGTGAGAGTCATTCGAGAAGGAATTCATCTCTTGTTAATTCACTCTACGCTTAGGTAATCTCTTCAACCCAATTCCTTTTTACGTCATTTAGTTTTTATAAAAATGGCTTTCATATATTCTGTAAAGTCTCTGTAACTGGAAATTGTAAGGGTTATAATGTGTTTTTATATATATTGTATGTTTCCATATCATCAATTTCATAATATTATAATGTATAATTATGGCTTCAAAAGTTACAAAGTATGTTATATGGCCATATGGCCTTATACGTGATTTTAATATGTCAAACATAAATTGTTCAGTAAAATTTCCACTTGTATATGATTATGCATGCTAAAACGAACAAAACGAAACTTGAATGGTTGGATTTGGTCTTATAACGAATCTGTGGCGTTGAATTTTAGGATTTATGTTCAAAACCTTCAAGAACATCAAGAATAGTATAATTTACATGTTTTAATTCTGTAATTATATGTTTTAATGGGTTAAAATCACTCTATAAGTGTTGGGTAATGATTATGTATGAATTCTAACATGTGGGTATGTTTAATTTGGTGAATTTAATGACCATATAGTGTTTATTTCACCAGATTCTGTGTTCTTCGCGAACTGGAAATCAAAAACTGGAGTGTCGCGCCGTGGCGCTAACTCCAAGTACAATTCCCTCGCTGCAGCGCCAAGACCCAGTACAACAGTGGCGCCGCAGTGCCACTTAGCAGAATGTCCAGAAAATGTTTTTTTTAAGAGTTCAAGTATAGAAATGTGATAGTAACTTAGTCTAACAAACATAAAAACTTGTTAGACATATAATGAGGTGTTAAAATAAATTCTTAACATGTCCATAACACAATTACGTGTGAATTAATGAATGAATGCATAGTTAGCTTATTGTTCGTAAAATCTTAATTTTGATAATAAGTGTAGTAATTGACTAAATATAGTCATGAATTTGAGTTAGACAAAGAATAAGCTTGGGTTGTTTAGTACGTTATAATTGACTGGTATTGTGAACATAAATGATATGTAGGATTTAATTCAAGGAACGAGTTTAATTAACGTGTAATCTACGCACGAGGCAAGTTTCCTAACCTTACTTGTTATCGTTATATAAGTTGATAAATTCACCTTTCTACATTGAGCAAGTTCTCATTATTATTGATCAAGTCTGTTTTGTTATATCAAAGCTTATTAATCTTTCAAGCATGATGTTGTTATACAATACTTATTCTATTGTATACCTCTTGAGATTGTTATTCAAATTAAATTATCAGTTATTGTTAAACCTTGTTAGACTAGCGAACCCATAATGATTCGACTTGTCCATAGTTGATGAGCATTCTAAATTTCAGAACCCTTGATGATTTATCCAAACCAAACTTCTTTTGGTACGGACTCGAATGTCAAACTGAGATGAACAACCCTGTAAAGGGGATTACTTATTCGTTAGCGTTAAGATATTGTGCACAGTATGGTACTAAGGGCTGATTCCCCTAAGTACTAGAAGAAGAGTTCATATGACTGTTAAAGGTTTCAAGTAAAAACACTTGACAACCTAGGAAATAGTTCAAGGTCTTATGACCCTCAGAAGTTCTTTTGTCTCTTGTTATTCATTCTTGATTCAAAAGTTGAGTTTCCTATTTCAGAAGTCTTTAATTTATTCGCATGTTATTATTCATTGTTATATTGTTATACTTGTGGGCAATCGTGCTCACTCTTGCGTAATAATAACATTGCAGTTAAGAACGAAAGAGTAGACGAGCCTTCTACTAGTAAAGGCAAGGGCAAGATTAGCAAGTAATGAAGACTGAATATTTATGTGGTTATGTAATGATAATTAGAATTGATGCTACTTAAGACTTATTTGTTTATGATTCCGCGCAGATGTTTAAGGTTAGAGTAACCTAGGATTTTATTATTATGTAGTTGATGTAACCCCATAAGGGGAGATTTATTTATTATTTCTATCTATTGCATGGTTTGCATTTATTTATGGGTAGATAGATGATAGCGATATTTGTATGATGAATACCAAATCTGTGGAAATGGAAGTACCCGGATTTGGGGTGTCATCTGAGTTGGTATCAAAGTCAGTAGGTTATGAACCTTAGGTGGGGGAACAACCTTAGGTAGTAGCCTTGTAGGAGATCGAGAACATAGTGGTGGTAAACTCTTATCGAGTTCTAAGAAATGAATTTCTAAATTCATTGAAGATAATAAAAGACGTTATGCGCTTATGTGTTAAATTATGTGTTCATTAGCACGGATTAGTAACTAAAACTTCAAATTTTGTTGTCAGAATGTCGGATGTTGGAGGAGCTAGTCGAGCTGGGGAGGAGGAACCCTGAGTACCTACAGAGGAGGAGCCCCGAGACATTCATGTTGTCAGGGAATAGTTGGTATAGAGAGAGCCATCTCCGTTGATCACTGTTGTTGGTCGGGAACATGAGCCTGAGACTGATCCAGAGGAGGATTCTGATGAGGAAGAGGAGGAAGAGGAGTTCCCACCGAACTCCATTGATGATGAGATGTATGATGCACTTTATGATCGTAACATAGAGTTGCAGGACACGATTCAGGAGCTGAGGGAGAAGACTGTTATGCAGCAGAGTACCATCGAGCAGAAGGATGAGGAAATTGTGACTCTTCACACACGTTTGGGAAACGTGGAGTGGGATTTGGTTCACGAGAAGGGTCAAACTGAGGATAAGACCGAAGAAATAGAGAAGTTGAAGAAAGATCTGAAAGAGAGCTCAGAAAGACTGGCATTAGCAGAGGAGGGCTGGGTAAGAGAGTCGTGTCGTGCTGATCTCACAGAAGAGGATTGCCGTGAAAGAAGGCTAAACTTAGGGAGACGTACTCTACACTTCACAACACAATGGATGCGGCCCAGGATTGAGTTATGAAGTATCCAATCCAGTTTGAAGGTCTACCATCGTATATGCTTGATCGCAAGATGATGTCCCGTATTATGGAAGATGAACGTGGCAAGGCTATCCATCGCCTTAATAGGCAGTGATAGTATTGGTTTAATTATGTGAAAACTATTTGGTAGTTAATGATGTAAATTCCATTGTGTTATAAACAAAGGAATATTTTGATGTTTTAAATCCTGTAGATTCTTTATCTTGGGAACGTACCATCGTTCGTCATTTGATCAGTGTTGTTGTTTATAGGAAGATTATTGCTTTCCTGATGCACATTATCTTGGCTATTGATTAGCGAGGACTCAACGGTCTCATGTGCTTCATTGCTTACCTCAACATTTTCAGATGCCATTTTACTGTCACAAAACAAGGGTTAATGGACATGTCACATATTATCCCTATACTCTGACCGACTAATTAAATAAAAAATAAACTTAGGTAGGTCATACTAGCGAAGAAATTCTCCGTCTCTCCCCTCCTAGTTCTTGTCTCACATCTCAGCCAGGGATTATATCCCTAAGCTTTGACACCAACTGTGACGCCCCCAAAATAGGTATACATCACCCATCTTGAGTCGCCAAATACATGGTACAGAATACAAATACAAACTTAAATATACAACATGAGCTGTGAGTTTTAATACAAATATTATCTTCTAAACAGTATTCAAACTCAAAATAAGTCCTCAATACATTTATTATCACACTATTTCATAGAATAGTGAGGACTACTAATGAAACCATCTGGACCGTAAATCCATTCCCCGACTAGTCCCAGCTATATTCTCATTTCCTGAAGATAACAGTGAATGAAAGGGTGAGCTCAACTAGCCCAATAAGAAATATTATGACTAAGATAATGCAGAATAAATTATCCTTAGCCTTCAACAGTATAACAACTGATAGAATATAATTGATAACAAGTTTTAGATCAACAACTACAGCGGAATAAACAATCCATTAGAAGAGTCAAATAGAGAATAAAATCTACTATCTTCTATGATTTAAAAGATTTATCATTAATTTTATCACTGAGACTCAGCTTAATAAATAATCCACATCATCAAATCACCCCTGCACTACAGGCCAAGGATATTCTTTAGTATCACGACCACGTATTATCCATGTACTATGGGCCAAAGATAATCGTGTTTTAATCAACGGTTCTAATCATGCCATAAAACAATTCATCTTTGCACCCTTGGCCGAAGAGAATCCATATCCATAATCATACCAAAAACTGTCCATCAATGCACTATGGGCCAATGAGGACTTTTTCCATATCATTTGCAAAATTATGGTCATGATTATACCGAATAATCTCTGGTCATAATCATACCAAGTCCATCTATGCACTACAGGCCACATATGACTTTCAACATAATATAAGCATGAGGATGATGACAATTCAATAAAACAAGTTCAAGAATAAATTTTAATAATTTATAAATTAATTTATCAAGGAACCAATAATGTCCAAATTGTCAACATGATACTGCTTTGTGGAGTAAAATTCAAGAATGCTCAGAAGAATATTTCCATGAAAAGATACTGGATGAAGCGCAAATATCAGGGATATTCTACTAATTTCATGGAGTATAGAAGTCAAAACTTTAACCAACTGAGTATAATAGAATATATGAAACTGCAAATGAATTTTTGCCCGCCATGCGGTAATCCACGTAGACATATCATTTCCATAATTTAATAAGGAATGAATATAAAGGATCATTCACCATGCATGTGGTAATCCACATAGACATGTTATTCCAACAGAATAATAAAGAATGGAATAACAGAAGAATTCACCATGCATGCGATAGACCAAGATGACAAAAGTTATTCCTACGAGAATAATAAAGAATGGAACCAGTCATGCGTAATCCGCATGCATGTGATATTCCGACAAAATAATAAAGAATGGAACCAGGTCATGCGTAATTCGCACAGACAGGATATTCCGACAGAATAATAAAGAATGGAACCAGGTCATGCGTAATCCGCACAGACAGGATATTCCAACAAAATAATAAAGAATGGAATAACAATAGAATTCACCAAGATTGCGATAGACTGCATAGACAGGTTATTCCCAACAGAATAATAAAGAGTAGAATAACAGTAGAATTTTACCATGTATGCGATACTTCGCATAGACAGGTTATTCCAACTTAATAATAAAGAATGGAATAACAACCCTTACGAGTATTGAAAGAAAATAACTCTCTTTATGAATACGAAAGAATAATACCCCTTACAAGTATTGAAAGAAAATAATTCTCTTCATGAATACGAAAGAATAATACCCCTTACAAGTATTGAAAGAAAATAATTCTCTTCATGAATACGAAAGAATAATACCCCTTACCTTAAGAAGAAAAGTATTCTGACGGGTAGGGCGGGGATATACTTGAAGAAAACTTGCACTATTTTATACACTCAAAGCTTTCTTAAACTCTAAAGAAATACGCTCAAGATTATAAAAGAAGAATTTTCTGAATTCTGGTGTGATTTTCAATTCAAACTAAGCATCCTATTTATAGGAGAATGGAAAGGATACTATGCAATAAAATATTATATATTCTTTTTATAATCTAATAAAACAAATAACTTTATAAAAGAATTTTGTTTTATATAAAAAGTTTTTACAATGCAAATACTATGCAGGCACTATGCAAACACTATGTATAATAAAATATAATATATTATATTTATAATCTAATAAAACAAATAACTTTATAAAAGTATTTTATTTTATATAAAAGATTTTACTATGCAAACACTATGCAAGCACTATGCATAATAAAATATAATATATTCTATTTATAATCAAATAAAACAAAACTTTATAAAAAGTATTCTATTTTATATAAAAAGTTTTCGTTTTATTACATTTATATATATATATATATATATATATATATATATATAAACTTCCGTGACTCCAATTCCCTCAATATTTTTAACAACATTTATCATCATTATTATAATTCACAATATTAATCGACTGTGTCGTTCCTGTGAAAGAGGGGCTTTCAATAAGGATTTTCTCCTATTGCCGCGCAATTAGGTGACCAAACCTCTCCTTGACAGAACTTCTAGACATCGTTAATATTGCAAATAATAACATTAATAACTTCGCCGTCTCAATTATTGATTTAATAATATATAAAATATTGACAATAATTGAATCAAATAATGTGAGATAATATGTAGCAATTACTGTAGCAATAATTAAACAAAACTGAGTGACTTCTCACGTAAGCATCAATAATCAATACCGTGTGCTACTATGCAACCACGCGTATCACTGTACTTTTAACACTGGGTGTTTCAATAATTAACGGTAAAACTTCCGCCGTTATTTTCATAAAATATTTTTGTCGTTTTCTCAATCCGATAATAATTTCATTGTGGGGTCCACCAATGGTTGTGCCGTCGTACGAATATTCCCTGTTAAAACGAATATTCCCCGACCAATTGAATATTATATAACAACTTGCGTACTTTGCAAAATTTTTAAATATTACCCACAACTATAACATTATATCAAATTCACTCCGTATTTTGAAAAAAATATTTCGAGAAAATTAAATCTTTATTCGTAAAATTTGGGATTTTACATCTTTTGTCGATCTTGTGAGGTTTTTTTACGTTGTCGGATTGTTTGAATCTTTTCCGTAGTTATACGTACCAACTCCGGTCCCAACAACGTTGCTTCACGCACCTCATCTCAGCATACTGGAGAACGAGACTTTCTTCCGTACAAAGCCTCAATTGGAGCCATGCCAATACTTGCTTGGTAACTGTTGTTGTAGGAAAACTCCACCAATGGTAAGAACTTGTCCCAACTTCCTTTGAAGTTAAGGACACAGAGTCTTAATAAATCTTCAAGAGTTTGAATAGTCCTCTCTGACTGCCCATCCGTTTGAGGATGATATGTCGAACTAAATCGTAAATCCGTGCCCATAGCTTTTTGCAAACTAACCCAAAATCTTGAAGTGAATCTTGGGTCTCGATCAGAAACTATGGATACTGGCATACCATGCAATATTACAATCTCATTTATGTACATACGAGCAAGACATTCAAGTGTATAAGTTTCTCGTATTGGTAAGAAATGAGCAGGCTTGGTTAATCTATCAACAATAACCCAAAACGCATATATTGTAACGACCCCAAAATAGGTCCATTCCATCCAACCCATTCTGAGTCGCCAAATATATGGTACAGAAAACAACTACAACTTTATTACAACAATTGTCGTGCAAAATACAATCAACACATATGCTGTGAGTTTGGATACAAATATATTCCAACTGTAGCATATCACAATGACACCTTACATAAAGGTATAGTCAAAAACTGTTTTAGAAATTAGAATCTTTGGGAAGTGCTCAAGGAAACCTTCGTACATGGGAGGCCATGCTTTTAGGTTATGGTAGATATCATATGGCCACGTAATTATCCTTGGTTGACCTAATAGACCCCAAAGAAAACGAGAAGATTACTATCATATTCTTCCCAATGGTGAGTCTTCTCTTGACATATCATTATCTCCTTGTCTCTAATTGGGTATTATACTCCAAACAAACACCAAGATTATATAGGTAGTGCTTGTAAATATACTCGACAGAAGTGGATGAGCACAACCTTGTCTTATGATAACACGAGTTTGTATGTCATTAGACATCTTGTATGATAGTGACAAAACACACTTCCAAGTTAAATTCACCTCACCCTCAACATCTATAGACCACCACTCTATTCCTTGCTATCATTTCGACCCAGCCTACACTTTTATTACACGAAAGGAATTGTGAAACAAAAGGGTGAGCACAACTAGCTTCAAGAAAGAATATTATGACTAAAGATAAATAAATTATCAATAGTCTTCATCAAGAATAAATCGTAGATTTAGAACATATGGTAGATGATAAAACTTTTCAACCATAGTTGCAGCGGGAATGAGCAATCCATTAGAAGAGTCAAATAGACTATAAAGTCTATTGTCTTCTCCATGTTAAAATCCACCAACCATGTTTTATCCCGTAACATCAATCAACAATTTCGCCCACAATCACGTGTATAACTTCATAATCGTAATTGTAGTTCTAAATTCCTTTCCTCATCCAAGACAAAGATAATTTTCATCACTTGTCTTTACCTAAAACATCAAAGATCATGGTTATACCAAATCACAGTTCCTGTTCATAATCATGCTAATAAATTCATCTTTGCACCACGGGCCAAAGATATTCATCAACAGATTCATCTTTACACTACAAAGCTAAATATACTCAACAACGGGTCATCTTTGCATTCTGAGCCAAGATATTCATCAATAATTCTTCTTTGCACTACAAAGCAAAGATATTCAACAACGGGACATCTTTGCATTATAAGCCAAAGATATTCATCAATAATTCATCTTTGCACTACAGGCTAAAGATATTCAACAACAGGTCATCTTTGCATTACGAGCAAAAGATATTGATCAATAATTCATCTTTGCACTACAGGCTAAAGATATTCAACATCAGGTCATCTTTGCATTACGAGCAAAAGATATTCATCAATAATTCATCTTTGCACTACAGGCTAAAGATATTCAACAACAAGTCATCTTTGCACAATGAGCCAAAGATATTCATATATCAAAGAAATACATAATCATTTCAGAAGTTATATAACAATAATTATAACCATGTTGATCAATTCACCTTTGCACTTAAGCTAAAAATATTCAATTGTAAATTCAATGGTCATGATCATACCAGTCAACAATTCAACTTTTGCACTACTGGCCAAAGAGAACCTATGGTCACGATCATACCAATAATCTACCCATCTTTACACTCAAGTCAAAGAGAAATATCATCATTAGGGTTATAATAATGTTATATAAAAATAATATAATCAAAACATGGTTTTAATTTCAAGAGTAAGATTCATAAATCAACGATAATTTGGTCGAGAAGAAAACCAATTTGTTGTGAATAGTACCTCGTATTAAATACATAGTCCCGTGATATCGCGTGCATAGTAACCTCGACATTTAAAAGATAAAATTTCATAATAAAATTCATATCCATATTTATAACACCTTAATCCAAATGTTATAAATCACTTAGAAATCTCATAATCTAATATTATTAATATTATAATAATATTTTAATCATTTCTCAAACTTATAAATAATTTAATCCAATTATTTACACTTTAATAATTAATGCATTTAATCATCTAAAATGCCAAACTCATAAGATTTCATCATCATTAACCAAAACCCTCATAAAATCTGCATATATCTCATATATGATTCTCAAGCCAATAAATCATATTTTCCAATTTTCTTACTTCACATAACATATTTAATTTATTTACTCATAACTAGAACATTTTCATGAAAAATACCAAATCGATTCTAAAAATATTTCTTTTCCGGGATTTAGTATAAAATAGTCCCATATTGAACATATATTTTTTAGAAATTTTAAAAATTCATTTACTTATTTTTCATATATGGCTAAAACCAATTTAATATTTAAACATTTATCATAAATTGTACTTTTATCCAAAATTCGAAATTCACAGAGTACATCGATATTATATAGATGTACTCTCAATAAAAATTTCATCAATTTTGGAGTTAACCGTAAGGAGTTATAAATAGTTACTTTTAAAATAGTCTTTTCTCATAAAATCCATAACTCCTAATCTATACATCCAAAAATACCTCAAAAAATAATCATAGTGGTATAAAATTCAAGAATGATCAAAACATGGATACAATCAAAGCTAGTATCCGAATAGATATTTTAGACGAAAAGAAAAATTTTCATTTTAAATTGAATAGTGCAGATTCGTGAATAGTGTCAGATACGTGAATAGTCTTGAGTATCGTGAATAGTCTTAGATATCGTGAATGAATAGTAACTCGACACCAAAAGATAGAAATTCCCAAAAAAACATCTTCACGCTTCATGAATAGTACTCGTGAATAGTAACTCGTGAATAGTAACTCATGAATAGTAACTTCGTGAATAGTAACTCGTGAATAGTAACCCCGATATGAAAAATTCCAAATTTGATAAAAATTCCAACCAATATTTCAAAGATAATGATATTGAAGAAATAATATCATTTGAGAAGAAAATAACATCCCTTACCTCAAAGAATCAAGATTACTTGGATGGAATAATTTGAATCTAACTTGCACCGTCTAACAATACTCAAAGTATACTCAAAATACTCACAAGAATACGCTTCGATAATATAGAGAGAAAGAGAGAAAACTTGTTTCGGTGTGATTTTCAATTCTAACTTAGCCCTCTATTTATAGGAAAATGTTAGCCGTAGAAAGGCACTTGACTTCGCTATACGATGGCTTTACACCGCTACTATTGCCACCCACCACATTTGAAATAAAATTCAAGACATTTTTTCACCAACCATAAGTGGGGCCCACTCAATTCTAGAATTTTCCACCAAAATCAATTATAACCCTACTTTTAAGAATCAAACACCTCTTAAAATTTATAACAAATCATTCGTTCATTTTAACGGTTCAAAATTTGTAGACATATACTCAACTTATATATGTATAACATATCCAAAAATTACAACGATCCAACGGTCGATTAAAAATTATAACTCACTTAATATATCGTAAAAATACCGATTTTATTTTTTTAATATCTCCATTCGACAAAAATATCGATAAAACACCTCAACATTAAATCCATCAATTATAACCACATATAATAAATAAATCCATCATTTATATCCATATCAAATAAATATTTTCTTATCATATAAATCAATAATTAATTATTCCCAAATAATATTACGAATCACAATTATGACAACCAGGCGGTTCCTCAGAAAGAGGGGCTTTCCAATAAGGATCTCTCCTTCTTGGCGCCGTAATTAGGTGACCAAACCTCTCCTTGAGCGTAACTTTCTAGACATTGCCAATAATGTTATCTAATAATATTATTCAAATAATATGAATTATTGATCCGATAATGGGAAAATCGCAAAGTGACAATTATTGAAACAACAATAATATAAAATACCAACGCAACAATTATTGAATCAATAAAATAAAATCTTTGAGCGAGTAATTCTTGTAACAATTATTGAGTAGTGCCTTTTACGTAAGGATCAATAATTGATGCAATACCGCAATCTTCTACCGCTCAACAACGCAGTATTAGTGTGTTTTAACCACCGGGGTATTCCAAAAGATAATAACGGTAACAATTACGCCGTTATTTTTAAACAACTTATATTTGTCGTTTTCCTCATCAAGCAGCTTATTACATTATGGGGCCCCAAATAGGCTGGCTGCCGTCATACGAATATTCCCCGACAGAAAGAATATTCCACGACCAAACGAATATTCCCCGACAATAATGAATACTTTATACCCCCTTGCATATTTTGAAAAAAAAAAATTCATATATCACCCTTAACTTTAACTTTTATCAATTTAACCATTTACTGAAGAGAAAAATTGAATACTTTTATTTCATAAAATTCGGGGTCTTACATATATGCTTTGAGAAACTGTAGGAAGACCAGTAATGAAATCCATGGTAATGTGCTCCCACTTCCATTCTGGAATTTGAAGTGGTTGCAATGGACCTTTTGGCACTTGATGCTCCGCCTTGACTCGTTGACAAGTTAGACACCTTGAGATATACCCCGCTATCTCTCTCTTCATATTTCTCTACCAAAATGTATGTTGAAGATCACGATACACTTTGGTACTCCCAGGATGGATTGCAAATGGTGTGTTATGCGTCTCCATCATGATTTTATACTTCAAGTTAGAATCGTTCGGAACACAAAGTCTGGAGTTGACTCGAAGTATTCCTTCTTCATCGATTCTTGCTTCCGGAATAGCACCTTCTTGCACTTTCTTCCTCATACGCATCAGCTCGCGGTGTGTAGCTTGAGCAACTTTAACTTTATCGCTTAAAGTCAGTTCTGCTCGTATATTCGCAATCATCACATGGGTCCCTAGAGTCTTTAACTCTATCTCCATCCTTTGTAAGTCATACAAAATGGGCCTTTGCGTTGACAATATCACACTCGTACCCGCATATGATCTTCTATTCAATGTGACAGCTACTACGTTCGCTTTTCTAGGATGGTATTAAATGGTATGATCATAATCTTTCAATAGCTCAAGCCATCGTCGTTGCCGCATGTTAAGTTCCTTTTGAGTGAAGAAATATTTGAGGCTTTTATGATCCGTATAGATTTCCACCTTCTCTACATACAGGTAATGCCTCCAAATCTTAAGTTAAAACGACGGTACTTAACTCTAGATCATGAGTAGGATAATTCCTCTCATATTCTTTGAGTTGTCGTGAGGCATAGGCTATGACTTTCTCATGTTGCATGAGAACACATCCTAAACCTTTGCCTTAAGCATCGTTGTATATAACAAATCCCTTCGAACCAGATGGTATTGTCAGAACAGGTGCTAAAATGAGTCTCCTATTGAGTTCTTGAAAACTCTTCTCACATTCCTCACTCGAACCGAATTTTGTATCTTTTCGAGTCAGCTGAGTTAATGAAGTAGCGATTCAAGAAAACCCTTCTACGAATCTCCGATAATAATAAGCTAAGCCGAGAAAGCTACGTACTTCGGTCACTGACTTAGGTTGCTCCTAGCTTTGAATTGCTTTAATCTTTGTCGGGTCAACAGATATTCCATGATTTGATATCACGTGCCCAAGGAATGCTAATTCGTTAAGCCAGAACTCACATTTCTTTAACTTGGCATAAAGCTTATTTTCACGAAGCTTTTGAAGTATCAACCTCAAGTGTTGCTCATGTTCTTCATGTCTTTTGGAATAAATGAGGATGTCATCAATAAAGACGACCACAAAGTGATCCAAATATTCCTTGAATACTCGGCTCATCAAATCCATAAAGGCAACATCAATCCAAAAGACGTGACTAAGAATTCGTAATGCCCGTAACGAGTTCTGAAAGTAGTCTTTGGAATGTCATCAGTTTTAATCTTTAATTGATGACATCTGGAACAAAAATCGATCTTTGAAAAGAATTTGGCGCCTTGTAACTGGTCAAACAGATCATCAATACGAGGTAACGGGTACCTATTTTTGATGGTGACATGATTCAACTCCCGATAATCAATACAAAGTTGCATACTTCCATCTTTCTTCTTCACGAATAAAACAGGAGCACCCCAAGGAGACGTACTAGGACGAATACAACTGGTGTCTAACAATTCCTGTAGTTGGGTTTTAACTCCTGAAGTTCAATAGGAGCCATTCGATATGGGGCTTTGGAAATGGGTTTTGTACCGGATTCAACGTTGATACAAAATTCAATTTCACGCTCTGGGGATAGGCCAGGAAGTTTTTCTGGGAATACATCAGGAAATTTAATAATAATAGAAATATTATTCAAATCTAACGTATTTTTATTTAAATCCGTGACATGGGCTAAGAAAGCTTGACATCTGTTTTTCAATAAACGAATAGCTTTATGGCTTGATATGACAGTGATTGACTTTAGTGGTTTGGTTGCTTGAATTCGCATAATAGGTTGGTTAGGAATATGAAAGCTAACCACCTTACGAAAATAATTGATTTTAGCATGATGAGTAGTTAACCAATCAATCCCTAAAATCACATCAAATTCAAGTATTTTCAAAGCGATAAGATCGACAGGTAACTTGCGATTACCAATTTGAATCAAACAAGACTTATAAACAGTGGATGTAATGAAGGTTTCTAGCAACAAAGTTTTAATAGATAAGTCAAAGTCTAATTTCTCTGGAGTTAAATTGAAACGTTGAGCGCAAGTAGGAGAAATAAAAGAATGGGTAGAACCGGTATCATATAAGGTATAGACTTCGCTAGAGTTTATGATTAGCTTACCCGTGATCACCTCGTTCGGATCCCTCACTTTCTGGGAGGTTATGACAAACGCTCTCTCTTGAACTACCGATTTTGTCTTGTCTGGGGTGACCTTTGATGCCTCCATCCCAGCTGGACTTAACTTTGGTGCACGACAAAATCAAGCTAGGTGACCTTCTTTTCCAAAATTGTAACATGCTTTGGACTGCATCGCGCAGTTTGGACTAATGTGTCCCTCCCCTCCGCATTTGTAATATACGACCGACGGTCGTTCTCATTCCTTAAGAACAGGTACTGGTGCTAACGTCTTTCCATTATTATTGAATCTCATCTTCTTGAAATTTCCACTTCTATTATCTTCGCCATGATTACCACCGAAGTGGTTACCATTTCTGACATGTTGATTCCCTCTACGTTTGTTGTCACCGCTTCGATGACTGCTACCGCTGGTATTATCGACTTATCGCGCTCAAATAACTGAGCCCTATTTACAACATCTGAATATAAACACAGTTTGTGAGAGATAAGATATTGACGTATCTCAAGTTTCAAACCTCTTAGAAATATTCGCGTCATTCTCTCCTCATTATCAACCAAGTGTGATGCAAACCGGGACAACTCGACAAACTTAGCTTCGTACTGCGACATGGTCATATTGTTTTGCTCTAGTTTGATGAACTCTATCTCCTTCATGTAAAGAATACTTTCGGGAAAATACTTGTCATTGAACAGTTCTTGGAACTTCTCCCAAGAAATCTTCAGTGCGGCAGGCTGAGTACGCTTTACAGATTTCCACTAGTAATCTGCCTCTCCTCACAACATGAAGTTGGCAAAGGGAACCTTTTGCTCCTCAGAGCATCCCAAGACATCAAATATCTTGGTAATCTTCTTTATCCACATCTCTGCCTTAAGTGGCTTTGGCTCTCCCAAAAACTCTTGTGGTCCCAGCTCCTTGAACTGTTTAGCTGTGACCGTCCGAGAGTTGCCAGTGTTTCCACCTGCATTTTGAACAGGAGCCGCTCTCGCCTGATGTTGCATGAATTGCATAAAGCCTCTAAACATCCCATCGTTCATCATTTCATCGGTGTTATTATTTACCTGAGGATTATTGACTTTCTGTTGCACATTATCCTGGGTATTGATCGTTGGTGACTTAATGGTCTCATGTGCTTCATTGCTGATCTAAACATTTTCAGATGCCATTTTCCAATGCTGCCACAAAACAAGGGTTAATTGACACGTCACATGTCATCCCTATACTCTGACCGACCAATCAATTACCAAATAAACTTAGGTAGGTCATACTAGCAAAGGAATTTCCCGTCTCTCCACTCCTAGTTCTTGTCTCACATCTCAGCCATGGATCATATCCCTAAGCTTTGATACCAAATGTGACGCCCCCAAAATAGGTATACATCACCCATCTTGAGTCGCCAAATACATGGTACATAAATCAAATACAAACTTAATTATACAACTGTCGGGTAATATACGACAAAACATAGCTGAGAGTTTAAACAAGAATATTTCCTTCTAGACAATATCCACTCTCAAATAGAGTCCTCATTACATTTATTGTCACAATATTTTATAGAATAGTGAGGACTACTATAACACCATCTCGGACCATCACTCCGTTCCCCAAATAGTCCCGGCTACGTTCTCATTTCCTGAAGAGAACAATGAAAGCAAAAGGGTGAGCTCAACTAGCCCAGTAAGAAATATTATGACTAAGATAATGCAGAATAAATTATCATTAGCCTTCAACAATGTTAAACTGATAAAATATAATAACATCAAGTTTAACTGCAGCGGAACAAGCAATCCATTATAAGAGTCAAGTAGAGCATAATATCTACTATCTTCTATGATTTAAAAAGTTTTTCATCAATTTTATCGCTGAGACTCAGCTTAATAAATAAACCACATCATCGAATCATCCCTGAACTACGGGCCAAAGATATTCATGTAATCATCAATGATCATGATTATACCGAATAATCCCTGGTCATAATCATACCAACAATTGTCCATCAATGCACTACAGGCCATTGAGGACTTTTACTGTAATAACCCAATATTTTCAATAAGAAATTTTGCGAATAATTTTTTTTTATATATATAAGGGTGGGAATATGTGCAAAGTAAAGTATATGTATATATCTGATAAATAAAATTATTTATTAGATGTAACTAATTTCTTTTTTGAACTATTGATCATTTTAGATTATATTTTTATAATAAATTTATGTTGTAATAAAAATATTTATTATTTATTTTCCATGAGAATATGATTATTGTATATATGATATGGATATTATGATATGTATTTATTATATTAATTAAGTTAATTATTTTAACTTAATTAATAATGGCATCTATGAAGGTTATGTGGATATGAATTCAAAACCCTAAGTCTAGATTTTGAATAAGGAATGAATAAAAATATAATATTATTTATATTTTAGTAAAATAAACATGCACGATATGTATGTAATGTTAATGTGTGGAACAGTTTTAGTAAAAAAGTACAAAATCCTAGCATTACTGATAAACTATAGTATAGAGTTAACTATGATTGTAAGATTTGTTAAGCAATGTGTTATGAAATTAATGACCATTATCATGTTTAATGTTAATTAGGTAAACCCTAAATAATATTTAGAAACCCTAATTACTAAATCAAAACCCTAATTGCTAAGTTATAAACCCTAATTATTAATTTAGCAAGCTTAATGGTAATTAGTATTTTATAAAGCCTAATTTATAAGTCCTAAGTGATTAGGAAACTTAATTTTATTAAGGAATCCTAATTCACATTTGTAGAGACTAAGATTTCTATTTTTACCCTTAATACACAATCCTAGATTTCGAGCTTAGGAAACCTTAGTGTTAAACCCTAAGGGTCAAACCCTAAGGGTGAGAATGAAATGACAACTTTGCCACTAAAAGCAAAAAGTAAAAGCCAAATGACATAATTGCCCTTTTTATTATTTTAATGAAGTGGAGTGTAGATCTAATCCTAGTAGGGAGTTGGTGACCAATGATGGTTGATTTCACAATCAAAGCAAACGTGCAAGTATACACGGTCAACAAGTAATATAGTGATAAAATAGAGTGTCGATCCCACAGAGAATTCTAATTAATAAACTCCAACTACTAGTATTATATCAATTCAATTTTATTTAAACAACCAATAATTGTGATTTTTAGAACTAAGAAAACTAATTTTAACAAAGCAAGAGATTATTCTAAAAGAAAATAAATAAACAAACTAAGAATTGATTGAATGCAGATAAATAACAATTAAGACTCCAATATCCCCAATTATGATTTTTAAATCAATTATTCAATTATCCCAATTATTATGTCTATTGAATTGTTAACAAGAATTCTCAAATGCCAAAAGCCCTTTCTCAAGTGATCATTTGCCTTTTATTTAATCCAAGTTAATTTTTGCTATATCTCTATGCAAAACAATTGAATTAAACTCGCTACAATCCCAATTCCTTATGCGTTACATGTAGAAAATAGATATTCTCATTCTATTCACAAACCTAATTATTCACTGTGCAAATAACTAAGTCACATGTCACCATGCCCAGTTCTAACCCTAGAATTCCTTTCTCAACTCCTTCTAGAGTAACAAGGTAATTATTGGCCAGATAATTAAACAATTAGCACAAAGCAAGATGAACAATTCACTTCAACATAAATAATTGGAATAAATTAAATAATCAATTCATAACCATAAAAGGTTCCATTGGAATCTTAATAAAAGAAATTAGTTCATAACGAAAATTAAAACCAACAATAATTGATAAATCATCCTTAATGAATTACACAAATTAAAAGAATAAAGAAGAAGAATAACTCCAAGTCCAAATCTTCAAAATCTGCCCTTGCTCCTTGATTAATCTCCCCATTGTGTAGTGTTAGTCCCCCAATTCAATATAAATAAGCCTTATATACTCCCCTTTTTGTTCCACAATCCAATTACCCATCAATTTCCTCAAATAACCATCTCTATATTGATTTTAAAACAAGTCAACGCCTACCAACGCGTAGCGTCTCGATTCCGATGCCGATCGAGGCCCAACGCCAATATTTGTAATTAATGACGTGAAGTAGCGCCCAAATATTTGGTGGATGAAGATGATGCACAAGCTTTTTTTTTTTTTAGCGAAAAGCTCCCCATTGTTTTTACAGCTCCAAAACCTACAAATCCAAACACAAACACAGTAAACATGATACTAAAAGACTCAAAAATACACAAATCTAAGCTCAAGTATATCCATTTCATGGATATATTACCCAATCATCAAGTACCCCCAAACTTAAATCGTTGTGTGTCCTCAAGCAACAAAACATAAACAACACGAAAAACTAAACATCATGCAAATGCAAACAATCTATATGTCCTTAATTCCAGCAATTCAATAGTTGAAGAATATCCATGGGCCTCAGAAAAATCACAAAAACATGCTAATACATCATGATAAAGCAAATCAATAATATCCCAACACTCAATGAATCTAAATCTGTTATTACTGATATTGTGAGTGTGTGTTCAACAACCATGCTAACAAATGAACAACAAAATATAAGAGATAATAACGTTCTTAATAGGCTTTATACAGTTTCAACTCAAGAACTCATCAAATAAACTAGATTCAACTGAAATTAAACAATCACCAAAATCCAGGGGTCAACATGGAATACTTATGCTTGTTATTGCAAGACGGGGGCATTGCACTTTTCCCGCTTTATTATTTTGTTTATCTTTGTTTTTTTTCTCATGATTATGCATTGTCTTATTCCCTTAGGCTTTTCAATGCTACCTTAATGAGCTTTCGACCAACGACTCCCAAGCCATTAAGACCTTAGGGCGCTAGGTGTAGAGACAATCCCCTCGGGCTTACTTACTCAAGTAACAAAGGCCACAAAACTAGACAAGCATGCCACGGTGCTTATTCTTCTTCTTTTTTTTTCAAAGCTTATATACTCCAAATATTTTTCCCCCAAACTTGAGTTCATATCTAAATTCAGTCTTCACTAGCTATTTAACTTGTTCCTTCATTTCACTAGCATTCATCCTTTAGAACTCTATTATCTATCCATTTAAACTATCATAGCCAACATGGTCATTTTTCAAAATGTGTTATCCTTATAATATCTGTGTCAAACAGATGAGGATTCAAATCATATCAAGAAAATCATATCACTGACTCAACAATCCTTACTAGACCTGTTCATGCAATTCTAATTTCATCATTGGCCCCCAAATATACGCACTATTAAAAGCTGGAATTAACATGCAATCCTAAATGCAACATTTATAAAAATTAAAACAACCACAAACTATTAACAATCACACTTTACTCATGCAAATAAAAATAAACTAAATAACTACCCCCAAACTTATCTAGAGCAATGTCCTCATGCGAAAGATAAAACAATATAAAACAGAGGACTTCCCTGATGATCTTAAGCCTCGGGTGGAGCATCATCATCCTCGCTCATCTCTAGATCTGAAGGGGGAAAGACTGGTAGGACTGGGGCAGACAGGAACTGACTGAGATTAACACCCGAAAATAGCTGGGTGTTCATAGCATTCTGGGCTGTAAATTGATCAACCAAGTACTTGTAAATCACATCTTAACGTTCCGAGAGGCAGACATTTTGGGCTTCCAAATTGTAAAACCATCCGTTAACTTCACGTTGGACTGCTTCGGGAACCACACCATGATAAGCTACAGACGACGAACCATAAGTCGGTGGGGCCTGAGGTGGTGGAGCTTGAGAAGGTTCGGCTTGGGGAATTATGAAACCCAATCCCCTAGGGTGATTTGCTCCACCAATCCACACTTTATACCGGCTAATCAACTTATGGTCCAACACTGGCATAGGCGTTTGAATCATCTCATCTGATTTCCATTTTACTCCGAACTTATGCAACAATACGAAGCACCACTCACCTACAATAATGATAAATAGGTGTGACAATAAGCATATACTATTGTGGCACATTGAACCATTGGCATTGAGTCAGGCAATTTATCGAACACATAATGTGCAACCCTTAAATTGCTTAGCATCACACTAGTTTTCTATTAGAACACCCCCCCTGGAATTCAATCACCACATATGCATGATACCCTGACCAAAACTAGTGCACAAATAAACGTTATTCACATGCATGCAATACGAGATAATCAGAATTCAAAGGATGCAAATCCAACTTGTAGGTGTAGAGATATTGAGTCCAGATGCACATTAGTTTACCCCTCGTACAAATAACAAAATTTGCTTTCACCATCTATTGAGTATAGTGGAGCAACATACCTTTGCAGTAGACTTAGAGAAATAGATCGGTAATAGATTGGAAACCCCAATATGAGATAGTTATTTATGATCGAATTTGTGCGTTTTAAATAAAATTGTGGGGATCAGTTACCAGAGGTTAGCTAGAGAGACGTGTGAGGGGGTTGGTGTGAAGAATGAAGATGTGGGGATTAGAAAGATAAGAAACCGGGCAGTTGTTTAAAACAACTAGGAGTCTTGAGTGGTGCCACCGGGGGTATTGGTATTTACCTCGGAGAGGCGTCGGGTATTTGGTCAACCAAGTGCATGAAGGGCCTCGGCCAAGGCGCTGAATTACAAAGGAAATATAGAGCCTGTATTTCAAGGTCGGTGTCGAGATCTAGGTCGGCCACGGGCGCTGAGCTTCCTTTTTTTTCTAGTAGAAGATACTGATAATTTTCATTAACTCATTGTTTTGTCCCCATTTCGACGTACCTGATGAAACAGAAGTTGTAGATTATTGTTAAAATAGAGGATCGAATATTAACTATAAAACAAAATTAAAATAATAAAATTAAAACTGAGATGAATTAAATATAGAATATTAAAAATTGCGGGGTTGCCTCCCCATAGCGCTTTGTTTATAGTCATCAGCCTGACTTTGCTGGGGTGCTCAATTTTCCACTGGATCGGAGAGGTACATGGTCGTAGACTGGAGTTCGATGGGTCCACTCCAGTAATGTTTGAGTCTTTGACCATTAACCTTGAATGTGCAATTTAAATTTGGTTTTCCGATCTCGATGTTACCATGCGGTGCAACAGACACAACTTTAAAAGGTCCTGACCAACGAGATTTCAGTTTCTCAGGAAATAAACGCAATCTTGAGTTGAAAAGCAAGACTTGTTGGCCCGGTTCAAACGTTCTATCCAAAATTTTCTTGTCATGCCAAGCTTTGACTTTCTCTTTGTAGAGTTTTACGTTTTCATAGGCGTTGAATCAGAATTCATCCATCTCGTTCAATTGCAGTAACCTTTTCTCAATGCTGCTTGTACATCGAAATTGAGCTTCCGAATGGCCCAGTGTGCACTATGTTCCAGCTCGACTGGGAGGTGACACGCTTTTTCGTAAACCATTCGATAAGGTGACATGTCGATCGGATTCTTATATGCTGTTCGATACGCCCATAGAGCATCGTCAAGACGTAAAGACCAATCTTTTCGTGACGGATTGACCACCTTTTCCAGAATTCGCTTGACCTCCCTATTCGAGACTTCTGCTTGGCCATTAGTTTGGGGATGATATGCTGCTACAATTTTATGACGAACCCCATACTTCACCATCAATTTTGTGAACTGCTTATTACAGGAATGCGTTCCCTCATCACTTATTATCACCCTCGGAGTCCTAAATCGTGTGAAGATGTTTTTCTTTAAGAATCAAAGAAAAATGTTGGCATCCTTCGTGGGTAAAGCTGCAGCTTCTACCCATTTGGACACATAATCAACCGCCAGCAAAATGTACTGATTATTAAAAGATGATGGGAAAGGTCCCATAAAATTGATTCCCCATACGTCGAACAATTCTACCTCCAAAATAGAGTTGAGTGGCATTTCATTTCGCTTGGAGATATTACCTACGTGTTGGCATCGATCACAGTTTAGCACAAAGAGGTAAGCATCTTTGAATAGAGAAGGCCAGTAAAATCCTGATTGTAATACCTTGGCCGCAGTTCGATCACCGAAATAATGGCCTCCATAATTTGACGAGTGGCAATGACCCAATATGTTGTCCATCTCTTCATGTGGCACACAACGTCTAAGCATTTGATCCGCGCAAGCCTTAAACAGGAATGGTTCATCCCAATAGTACTGCTTCACGTCGTGGAGGAATTTCTTTGGTTGTTGTGAGTTCAAATTTGGTGGTAATACCTTAGCAACCGCGTAGTTCACATAATCAGCATACCAAGGCAGTGTTGTGGTCACTCGGAGAAGTTGTTCGTCCAGAAATTTCTCGTTAATCAGTGCATTGTCTTTCCTCTGTACCTCTGCATTGTCCAACCGCGAAAGATGATCCGCCACTTGATTTTCTGTACCCTTTCTATCCCGGATCTCCAAATCAAACTCTTGCAGAAGTAACACCCACCGAATTAACCTCGGTTTAGCATCTTTCTTCTCAATCAGATATTTGATGGCAGAATGATCTGTGTAGACAACTACCTTGGTCCCAATGAGATATGTTCTGAATTTGTCGAAGGCGAACACAACTGCAAGTAGTTCTTTTTTTGTGGTTGTGTAGTTCAACTGCACATCTGTCAACGTCTTGCTGGAGTAATATATTGTGTGAAAAATCTTGTCATTACGTTGTCCCAAAAGCGCTTCCCCATCGTGATAGTCATTTGGCGCCGCACATCAATTCAACAAGAAAGACCAATCGGGCGCCACAATGATCGGAACAGAAACCAACTTCTTCTTTAATACCTCGAATGCCTCGATACATGACTGATCCATTTTGAAAGGCACGTCTTTCTCCAACAGGGAACATAAAGGTTTTGAAATTTGTGAAAAATCTTTAATAAAGCGTCTGTAGAAACCCGCATGTCCCAAAAAACTCCGGATCCCCTTCACAGATGATGGAGGAAGTAATTTCTCAATAGTCTCAATCTTTGCTTTATCTACTTCTAACCCTGCTGCAGAAACCTTATGCCCTAGAATAATCCCTTCTTTCACCATAAAGTGACATTTTTTCCCAATTAAGAACCAGATTAGTCTCCACGCATCGTTTTAATACTAAAATCAGTTTTTTCAAGAAAAGATCAAAGCTATCACCGAACACAGAGAAATAGTCCATAAATACCTCCAAGTTTTTCTCGACCATATCGGAAAAAATCACCATCATGCACCGTTGAAAGGTTGCTGGTGCATTGTATAAACCAAAAGACATACGCCGAAATGCAAATGTACCGTATGGGCATGTGAATGTTGTTTTCTCTCTTGATCTTCCGGTGCTATGGCAATTTGATTATACCCAGAATAACCATCCAAGAGACAATAGAACTGATGTCCCGCTAGCCTATCCAACATCTGATCAATGAATGGCAAGGGGAAGTGATCCTTGCGTGTGGCTTTATTTAGCTTGCGGTAGTCCATGCATACTCTCCATCTTGTAACTATTCGAGTAGGGATAAGCTCATTAGCTTCATTCTTCACCAATGTCATACCCCCTTTCTTTGGTACGCATTGTACAGGACTCACCCATGAACTATCTGAGATCGGGTAAATAATGCCGGCATCCAACCACTTTATAATCTCCTTTTTCACCACCTCCTTCATGATGGGGTTTAGCCTTCTTTGCATCTCAATGGTTGGTTTTGCCCCCTCTTCCATTAAGATTTTATGCATACAGAATGATGGGCTAATACCTCGAATGTCCGCTATAGTCCACCCAATTGTTGTTTTAAACTCACGCAAGACCCGTAGCAGTTTCTCCTTTTACGTGTCAGTTAACTCTGTCGAAATAATAACTGGTAGGGTATCGTCTTTTCCCAAATAAGCATACTGCAGATGAGATGGTAATGGCTTTAATTCCAGCACAGGTGGCTCTTCTATTAAGGGTTTGAAATTTTTACCTTCCTCTTAGGGCCTCTCTATGGTGTCAAAAGATTGAGTGCTTTTCCAAAAGACTGATGGTGTGTCTAGCCATTTGACATATTCAATATCCTCTTCAATGCCACATTCGTCTGTCCTGATCAAGATGGCTTCAAGTGGGTCCTCCAAATAATTTGCGCTAAATTTGTGATTCACCAATTCCTCCTTGATATCAACCCACAGACATTCACCTTTTTCTTTTGGGTAAAACATTGACTTGAAAACGTTAAAGGTGACCTGTTGATCTTCAACTCCTATTGTCAATTCACCTTTTTGAACATCAATCAATGTTCTGCCTGTTGCCAAAAATGGTCGCCCAAGAATGATTGAGATTTCACTGTCCACTTCACAATCCAAGATAAAGAAATCTGCGGGGAAGATGAATTTATCCACTTTTACTAACACATCTTCAACAATACCACGTGGATATGTAATCGATCTATCCGCTAACTACAAACTGATATTCATTGGGCGTGGAGCCTGAAGTCCGAACTGGCTATAGACGGGTAATGGCATCAGATTTATACTGGCCCCCAAATCACATAATGCTCGACCCAAAAATTGATTTCCAATCTCACACGGTATATTAAAGCTACCTGGATCCTTGAGCTTCGGTGGTAACTTATTCTGAATGATAGCGCTGCATTCTTCAGTCAATGCTACTCTCTCAAATTCTCCCAATTTCCTCTTCCTCGACAAAACCTCCTTCATAAACTTAGCGTAACTCGACATTTGTTCCAAGGCTTCGGCAAAGGGGATGTTGATATGCAGCTTTTTGAAAATATCCAAAAATCATGAAAACTGCTTATCCAACTTAGCTTTCTGGAATCTCTGCGGATACCAGATGGGATGCATTATCAGGTGGTTGGTTCGAAATTTTTCATTGTAAGGTCTCATCTTGACGCTTTTCGGTATCCACCACTTCCTCTGTTTCAATTGATGCCTTGACCCTCTTTTCGTTATCCGTGACTGTCTCTTGTAATTCTTTTCCACTTCGTAGAGTTACCGCCTTACAATGCTCATTTCTGCCCGGGTTTTTCTTTGTATCGCTCGGAAGTGTTCCAAGTGGTTGGTTATTCAATGCATGTGCTATTTGTCCCACTTGATTTTCCAGATTCTTGATCGACGCATTTTGGCTTTGCATGTTTAGCTTAATTTGATTAAATTTTTTCTCAATTGCCTCGTTCATTTTCTCATATGCTTTAACAAATCTATCCAAGGCTTCTTCCCAACCTGCTTTCCGCTCTAGTTGTTGTGTCTGATTTTGAAACCCGGAATTGTTTTGTTGTCTCGGCGCTTGAACTACAGCTTGGTTGTTACTCCATGAAAACCCCGGATGATTTTTCCAACCTGAATTATATACATTTTGATTTGGATAGGGCTAGGTAGACTGACTGTAGCTCCCTACAAACTGTGCTGATTCAGCATTTATGGCACATTGATCCGTAGTATGACCCCCAGCACAAATTTCACAAACCATCGCTACCTACTGTATGGATGGAGGACGTCATAATTCCATTTTCTTAGACATTGCAGCCACTTGTGTTTGTAATGCTGTCATCGCGTCTATGTCATACTTTCCTGCAGTTTTC
This sequence comes from Panax quinquefolius, assembly GCA_020205615.1. Classification (NCBI taxonomy): domain Eukaryota; kingdom Viridiplantae; phylum Streptophyta; class Magnoliopsida; order Apiales; family Araliaceae; genus Panax; species Panax quinquefolius. Next base: position 93,123,099 of record CM035157.1, on the reverse strand, counting down.
GGAGGATTAGACCTAGTCATGGGCCACTGATAGTTGTTGGTGGCCATTGTCTCTAACAACTGATATGCCTCGTCAAAACTATTCGACATGATTGCTTCTCCCGCTGCTGCATCTATACTAGCCCTCGTGGAAGCCTACAAGCCATCACAAAATATCCCTAACTGCATCCACTGCGGAATTCCATGGTGAGGATACTTACGGAGCATATCCTTAAACCTTTCCCATGCCTCATATAACGTTTCTGAATCAAATTGTGCAAAGGTATGAATATCGTTCTGTAGTTTTGCCGACTTCGCTAGTGGGAAAAACTTAGCTAGAAATTTTTGAGCGAAGTCATCCCAGGTGGTGATTGAACTAGGAGGCTAGGAGTGTAGCTAACTTCGTGCTTTGTCTTTCAAGGTAAATGGGAACATCCTCAACCTTGTAGCATCTTCTGATACATTATTGAATTTGAAGGTGTCGCAAACTTCCAAGAAACTTTAGATATGCTCATTCGGATCATCTAACGAACTACCCCCAAACTGACATTGATTCTGAAGCGTTTGAATTTTTGCTGGTTTAATCTCAAAATTGTTAGCATTGATTATCGGCCTCCTAATACTCGACTGTATATCCATGACATTCGACATGGCATAGTCCTGAAGTGATTTCTGATCGTTCCCTGCCATGTTCACTGGAATTTCTTGTTCTGCCAGTTTTTCTTCCTCGAGTGATACTGCACTAGTCGATTGCACTTTCCAGAACTTCCTTTCAATCTTGTCTGTATAAGCAAAAAGTTCCTTTCTCGCCCTTGATCTAGTGTGCATACACTCGCAAAGAATTCCTGCAAAGACAAGAACAAAAATAAGTAACGTTTAAATTAAGACCGAATCGATTATAACTAATATGGAATTAATATTAACAAAGAAGTTCCCCGGCAACGGTGCCAAAAACTTGATGGTTGATTTCACAATCAAAGCAAACGTGCAAGTATACACGGTCAACAAGTAATATAGTGATAAAATAGAGTGTCGATCCCACAAAGAATTCTAATTAATAAACTCCAACTACTAGTAATATATCAATTCAATTTTATTTAAACAACCAATAATTGTGATTTTTAGAACTAAGAAAACTAATTTTAACAAAGCAAGAGATTATTCTAAAAGAAAACAAATAAACAAACTAAGAATTGATTGAATGCAGATAAATAACAATTAAGACTCCAATATCCCCAATTATGGTTTTTAAATCAATTATTCAATTATCCCAATTATTATGTCTACTGAATTGTTAACAGAAATTCTCAAATGTCGAAAGCCCTTTCTCAAGTGATCATTTGCCTTCTATTTAATCCAAGTTAATTTTGCTATATCTCTATGCAAAACAATTGAATTAAACTCGCTACAATCCCAATTCCTTATGCGTTACATGCGGCAAATAGATATTCTCATTCTATTCACAAACCTAATTATTCACTGTGCAAATAACTAAGTCACATGTCACCATGCCCAGTTCTAACCCTAGAATTCCTTTCTCAACTCCTTCTAGAGTAACAAGGTAATTATTGCCCAGATAATTAAACAATTAGCGCAAAGCAAGATGAACAATTCACTTCAACATAAATAATTGGAATAAATTAAATAATCAATTCATAACCATAAAAGGTTCCATTGGAATCTTAATAAAAGAAATTAGTTCATAACGAAAATTAAAACCAACAATAATTGATAAATCATCCTCAATGAATTACACAAATTAAAAGAATAAAGAAGAAGAATAACTCCAAGTCCAAATCTTCAAAATCGCCCTTCGCTTCCTTGATTAATCTCCCCATTGTGTAGTGTTAGTCCCCCAATTCAATATAAATAAGCCTTATATACTCCCCTTTTTGTTCCACAATCCAATTACCCATCAACTTCCTCAAATAACCATCTCTATATTGATTTTAAAATAAGTCAACGCCAACATCGGCGTAGTCTCTCGATCGATGCTAGTGAGGCCCAACGCCTTAAGACTTTGTAATTAACACGTGAAGTATACCTATTTGGTGGGATGTAAGATGATGCACAAGCTTTTTTTTTATTTAGCGCAAAAGCTCCCCATTGTTCTTACAGCTCCCAAACCTACAAATCCAAACACAAACACAGTAAACATGATAATAAAAGACTCGAAAATACACAAATCTAAGCTCAAGTATATCCAATTCATGGATATATTACCCAATCATCAACCAACTCAACCTAGCAATGTGGTCTAGTGAGGAACTTTAATCATTCAAAATCTGGCCACATGATCAGCCATATGCAATACACCATATTATATATAGATTGAGAGAGGAAAGTTCATAATTTAGTCCCAATTGTTCACAAACTCATCACCAAGCTCTTCTCTCTCTAACCCACGAATTTTTTGAGCATTTCAGTCCCATAAGCAAGCCCCACGTTTACCACAAACAGATCAGAAGGTCAGAATCAAAATCAAAGCTCAAAGGTAAACCCTAAGCCAATAAAATTTGATCTAGTATGCTATGATGGATTTGTTGTTTTTGTCTTTAAACATGTTATATGTTGTGTTAATCCATGATCTGGGTTGGTATTTAGTGAATCCATAACATTTAAATGCTCAAAATTGGTGTTTTCAAAATTCTGGAAATTTTTTAAATTAAGTTTGACAACCGAATGTCAGACCCTGTAAATCTCAGCCTGTTATGTTTTGTGTTTGATCTTGTAATATGTTATGCTAGCTTTGATATAGAACTTGATTTAGAGTCATATATGTTGTAGATTTGAAGTTATAATCGGTCAAAACCCGTTGACCGGACATGACCAGACTAATTCTGGGTAACCCAAAAAGTCATTACCAGTGTCTGACAACGTATTCAATCGCTCAGATCTGACAGGTTTTGGGAGATTTGATGTTGTTATTGTAACTAGTTTATAGCCTTACATATGTGCTTTTATAATTATGGCATTATATCGTTTATGTAATCAACATAGTGAATATAAGATGGCGATCAAAGTAAAGCTATTATTCGGCCCGATGACTTCTGATTTTCGGAATTTCGAAATCGGAAGAACGTGCCTTCTGACAGGCTTTGATCGGGTTCAATCTGGAGAATGTGCTATTGTTGGACTGATCTGTTATTGTTTTTATGTTCTATGACATTAGTACTATATATTTGAGTATTGAGACCACATAAATCGTGACCGAAACTAGGAAAGAATCGAGCCACAAAGTAGACAGTCGAAGCTGTCTGGGTTTCTGGGTAACCTAGAAAGCCCAGAAAGAGTCTGACAACTACTTTGAGGCATTGAATCTTGCTAATTTGTTAAGATACGACTTAGATGACGATGGGAACATTTAGTATTACAGTAGTACTACACGTTGTGCACTTTAGATAGCTCAGAAACATTACAGTTTACGAATTGCTCTTGGTCAAACTAGCTGAGTCGAAGCTAACTATGAATGTTCTTGAGAACTCAAGAACACAATAAGCGACGCTTTTTGTCGCTAAAAGCTATAGCGATAGTTTATTTAATTTGTTTTCTAAAAATCATTTAAAAATAGAAATAAATTATTAAAAATTCCAAAAATAATTTTAAATAATTATTTTAAGTTATGAAAATTAACTTTTAATAATTTGACATATTTTCCATAAATATTAGTAATTATTTGAATATTATTAATATTTAATTTACTTAATAAAAGCATTAAATAAATTAGCAAAAAAATGATTTTCTAATATTAAAAATCATTTTACATAATAATAAGATATTTAATAATATTTTAAGTTATAAAATATAACTTTCAATATTTTAATGTAAATTTCATTAATTATTTAATATTAATGATATTAGATTTATTTAATAATTATATTAAATAAATTAGTTTAAAATGATTTTAATATTATAAAAATTATTTTAAATGAAAATAAAGAGTTTAAAGATATTCTAAGTTATAAAATATAACTTTTAATATTTTAAGATAAATTTCATTAATTAGTTAATATTAATGATATTAGATTTATTTAATAATAATATTAAATAAATAGATTAAAAATGATTTTATTGATTTAAAATTATTTAAAAGGATATAAGTGGTTTAAAAATATTTGAAATTATTATAAACGACTTTTAATATTTTAGTGAATAATACCTTAATATTTTAATATTAATGGTAATTGTTTAAAAATGATTTTAAATATTTTAAAAATCATTTAAGGGTAATAATTAATACTTTAAAAGTATTTTGAGTTATTATAAAATAACTTTGATATTTTGGTAAGGGTTGCATTAATACTTTAATATTATTTAAATATTAATGATTATAGAATTATTTAATATTTAAATCATTTAATAACGATTCTAGAGTTTGAAAAACTATGATAAATTATTATAAGTTATTTATAAATAATATGATTAATGTTTCAATTATCCAGAATGATATTTAAATTACAGGTTAGAGTTTTATCAACGATAAACTCGATAATTACCCGATAAAGCCGTCGGTACACCGAAATATTACCAAAATTGATTCGAACCTATATAGTTTGGCTGTATAAGTGTTTGTTTGTGATTCAATGATTGATTTAACTATGTGACAATGTGATTAGGTTATGTATTGACTATAAATAACAGTATGATGTGTTATGATATGTTATTCTAATCATTAAAACAATCTTATAAATGATAGGTCGTTGAATTAAGGATAGAACTAAGTTGTGTAAGCAACAGACCAGGCAAGTATCCGACCTTTGCATTTTCTTTATGCAATGGACATGAGTAAGAAGTTTAAGAATTATATTATTATTGTACCAGATTATTAACCCTGTTCTTATATATGTTATATCCGATCATTGATTATCAACATGGTACTATATGGTAATTCAGATATTTATATTCTATTCGTTAATTTCTAAATATGGTTATTCAAGTGTCCCCACTTGGATAATCATTGTATTTAATCACATGTTGATATATATATATATATATATATATATATATATATATATATATATATGCCTATTGATCACCAGTATGTATTCAATAAGTTAAAGCCGTCTAAGCTATTTGACCAGTTAGACACAGAGTTAGAAATATTGTTAAATATGATAAAACCTTTTAGTATCCAATCAAATTGCTTTGGTTCGGATTCCCGACTAAGTATAAACGTACCAAACATGGGAAAACTTTTATGCGCCCAAGGCGGACAGAGTGAACGATAATATTGTTCATGCATGTAGTATTGATCAATACAGGGCATAACGGGCTGATCACCCCCCGTGCCCTTAAGTTATGACGGTTTGCGGATGAAGTTCTACTAAACCTATTTGAAACTTGAAAACAATGTTCATATTATGTCACCTTATCCCTATTTATAGTCAGTACGTAGTTTCAAAAATTTTATAGAGAGATATTGTGTTATTATTATCGGTTCAGATTACTTCACAACTTTTGATTTGTTGTACAAGGGTAGTACAAAGAAAACATTTAATCATTTCAACTAATATTAATAATTGTTATTACTTGCTGGGCACTCAAATGCTCATTCTTGCCTAAATTAAATGTTTTCAGTTATGTATGACCAACCAGAGGGCTCTGCCAGGAACAAAGGGAAAAGAAAGCTGTCAGAATAAGTTGTGTTATCTTATGTAATAGCTAGACTTAAATAAGATGATAATATTTATTATCTACCATGTAATGCAATGTTTTAAGGTCGCGTACCTAGGATTTAGACAACTCTGATATGTAAATTAAGTTTGATATTTATGACAAATTTATTATTATTTCGCTCAAAGAAATGGTATCGTGAAGCACTGAATTCGGGTTTCAAGTACCCGAATTTGGGGGCGTCACATTTACCACATAGTTTGTAACATTATGGGTCACGATTATACCGAATGATCCATAGTCATAATCATACCAATCAATAGTCCATCTATGCACGTAAGCCAAATATGACTTTCATCGCAATATAAACACGAAGATGACGACAATGATATAAGCATTAATCAAACAAAATCAAGGATAAATTTTAAAGACTTTAAATTTATCCAGAGTTTAAAAATATCCAAATTGTCAACATGATACTGCTTTGTGGAGTAAAATTCAAGAATAATATTCATGTATCAAAAATAATTTGGAAAGAAAAGAAATATATTTTTTGGGTGAATAGTACCCCGTGAGTAGTACCCTGTGAATAGTACTTCGGGAATAGTACCTCGTGAATAGTATCCTGACATGAAAAGTGCCCCAAATACCTGATTGAATAATATTTGGGTGAATAGTAACCAATGAATAATACTCCGGTATGAAAAGTGCCCCGAATACCCGAGTGAATAATATTTGAGTGAATAATAACCGGGTAAATAGTAACCCATAAATAGTAACTCATGAATATTATTTTGGTATGAAAAGATCAATAATTATCAAAAAAGCTCAGAATAATATTTCCATGAAAAGATACTGGATGAAGCGCAAATATCAAAGATATTCTACTAATTTCATGGAGTATAAAAGCAATACTTTAACAGAATGAGAGTATAATAAAAAATATGAGACGAAATAATATTACTCACACACTACAGAGTATGGACGAAAATATTACTCCTTATGAATACTGAACAAAAATAATATCCCTTATCTCAGAAGAAGACTGGATACTGGAATAGTGTGGTAGCAGACTTCTCTTCTTCTTTCTCTTTATAGATTCTCTCTCTATAGCTTCTCTCTATAATTGCTCTTGTGAGTCTTAATGAATTGGTTAGAATGAAAGAAGAATAAGCTTCCATTTATAGGAAAATATAGTTTCGATAATTGCACGTTTTGGGGCTGGAAATATTACAGTATAATACCTTCATCTTTTCCTTCATTTTTAATTTAGTCATGCAAGTATTATCAAACTTGCACTACCTCCCCTAATAGTACATCATGTGAATTAATAGTTCAATCATGTGACTCAATAGTTCTATTCATGTGAAAATATGAATTACAGTATAATACCTTCATCTATTTCTCCATTTTTAATTTAGTTATGCAAGTATAATCATTCTTGCACCACTTCCTGTAACAGTACATGCATGTGAATCAATAGTACACACATGTGAACAAATAGTTATAAGCATGTGAATTAATAGCAATTAATTGCTCATTTATCCGATTAATTACCCGATTGGTCAATATAACTTCCAGACATCAATTATTATCGAAATAAATGTCGATTTCCACTAACACTAATAATCCCAACACAATTGAACTATCAATTTTATCTTTAATCAACACGAACTTATTCATCATTAATATTATAACTCACAATATTTAACAACTAGGTCGTTCCCAAGAAAGAGGGGGCTTTCTGATAAGGATTTTTCCTTAATGCCGCGCAATTAGGTGACCAAACCTCTCCTTGACAGAACTTCTAGACATTGTCAATATTGCAAATAATAATATGAATAACTTTGTCAACTCAATTATTGATTTAATAATATAAAATATTATGCAGATGATACTGTGACAATAATTGAATTAATAATATGAGAGATATTATGCAGCAATTACTGTAGCAATAATTGAGTATAATTGAGTGACTTCTCACGTAAGCATCAATAATCAATACCGTGTGCTACTATGCAACCACGCATATTACTGTACTTTTATTACCGGGTAGTTCAACAGCTTAACGGTAAAACTTTCGCCGTTATTTTTATAAAAAGAAAATTCTATCATTTTCTAACTACGACAATACTTTCATTGTGGGGTTCGCCAATGATTGTGTCGTTGTACGAATATTTCCCGACCAATCGAATATTATATAACCACATGCTTACTTTGCAAAATTTATAAATATTACCCACAACTATAACATTATATCAAATCCACACCATAACATTCAAAAATATATTTGAGAGAAATTAATCTTTATTTATAAAAGTTGGGGTCTTATAACTATGAGTTTTAAATGTGTAACGAACACATAGGGAGTCAAGTGTGTGATAGAGATTTATGAATATTGATATTAAGAATGTGTAGTAAAGGGTACTATATATATATATATATATAGCTATTATAAGAGTTTACTAAGAAAACAAAGGGAAGGTTTTAAAAACCAAGATAGAGAACAATGTAACATTATTATTACATTAAGAATGTATGAAATATATGACTAATGGATGTGAATCCATGATTATATAATTGTGTAGGAATACCCGCAGTGTAGATAAGCTTTAAGCAATTAAGTTATAGTTGATAAACTATGAATCAAGCAAGTCTTTCAGTTTCTATTTGATATATGAATTCGATAACTGTTAATTGAGCTATATTATGCTATGAAAATATTGATGTATATATATGAAATGCATATGAGATATGTATGAATGTTGAAAGTTGATCTTTGATGATATGCTTGTGAAATAAATCTTTATGCCTGTTATGTGAGAAGTAACATGTGTAGTAAATATTAATTGATTATAAATGCATGAGCTGAGTATGCTATTATATGTTATATGCTGCATGAAAACTGTTAGAATTACTGGGATGTCGAGCTCACCCTTGCAAATAACAACTTTTGCAAGTTAAAGATACACGGTAAAGATTACGTGCTACTTGATTGATAAAGTTCAATAGTATCAAAGGAGATTGATTTACTTATTAAGATATATGCTCTTGAACCATGTTTAGGTTCTAGTAGATGTACATGATAGTAGATTATGATATGTAATACATGTTAAGTTGTAAAGTTGTACTAGGCGATACATAGAGGAATTCCAATTGAGATGTAAAAATTTATACAGTAATTGAATATAATGAATCATAGCATAATTTAATTCAGGATTTTAATTGATTCAAGTTAAGAATTTAATAAAAGATTATTTTTCAAAGGAAATTTAAAAAGGTTAAATTATTCCGCATATTTTTATAACATCGAATATGATGTAAGATAGGAATGGTAAATGACCAAGATTTGAAACTTATAAAAGTTTGGGGTCATTACATAGATCCTGGAATTGGAAAGAATTTATATTCTAAATTGTAATAAGCTAAGTTATATTCATTAAGTTATGAATAAAAGATATAAATAGCTTGACGATAGTAGTATCATGGCGGAAAGGATCCGAGGTTCGAAGGGACCTGAATTTGGGGGCGTCACAATCACCATTGGATAGACTGCTAAGTTATTCATGAAGCTTGATCTCTTTGAGTACTTAGCAGTTTGTCATTTCTTCACACCTTCACCACTTGAGGTTTGCTACGTCTTTGCACTTTTGGTAGACTTCGTTTGGCATTTAGAATCCCTCGAACCTTGGTTGACTTGTGTACAAATTTGGATCTGTATATATTCTTCTTTAGCTCTTTGTGGTTCATGGTGATTCGTAGAATGGCTCTTTGAATCTTCTTTTTGGTCTGCCATTCTTCTGAATGCTATCTTCTTGGCCTTCTCGGCTCTTAGCTTAGCTGCCATTCTGATTGGCATTCTCATTGTTGTTGAGTGAAGCCTTTTTCTGTTAAAGCTCTTCTCTTATCTTGCTTCACTATTACTTTCGTAGTCTCACTGCCACTGAGACGTATTCTGTTTTGCTCCGTAGAACTCGTAGAGTCAACAAATTATCAAAACCAACAACTCTTCTGCATTCAAGCTTTATCTATTAAATATCTTTCCATAAGCTTCCTTTTGGAATATACTCGTTGGAAGCTATTTGAATTGATTCATAGATCTCGAGTTATTTATTGCAGACTATTGATGTGACGTGACAACCCCTTCTTGACTTTTCTGACACTGCAGTCTACTACTTCACCTACCACATTAGAGATGTCACTTTAACGCATTAAGCTGGTAGTCACCTTTATTTGTTCTTTGTTACTCCTCGATCAGAACATCAGGAGTTATCCTTCTACATCGATGTTTTCAATCAACAACGTTCGAGTATTAGTTTTTATATTGAGACATTGCCAATGCTTCAATACTCAGATGACCAAAATCTACGATTCTGATGCAGATGACCTTGAACTTGATCATAATTATTGTAAGACCCCAACTTTAATGAATAAAGATTTAATTTTCTCAAAATATCTTTTTGAATAATAAGGTGTGGATTTGATATAATGTTATAGTTGTGAGTAATATTTATAAATTTTGCAAAGTAAGCAAGTTGTCATAAAATATTCATTTGGTCGAGGAATATTCGTTTTATTAGGGAATATTCGTACTATAACACAATCACTAGTGGAACCCACAACGGAATTACTGTTGGAGTGAGAAAATGACATAACTAACTTTTTATAAAATAACGGAATAAGTTTTACCATTAACTGTTGAATACCCAGTGATAAAAGTATAATAATACGCGTGGTTGCATAGTGATACACAATATTGTACATTATTTTTGATTATTGATGCTTACATGAGAAGTCACTCAATTTTATTCAACTACTATAACAGTAGTTGATGCATATTATCTCATATTATTGATTCAATTATTGTCACAATATCATCTATATAATATTTTATAGGAAATTGTTAAATCCACAACATAAAATGTTATTTCCACAACAAAAGTATCATTATAGATCCTATAGCGACGGTTTTTATCGTCGCTAAACATCTAGAACGACACTTTTGTTGTGGAAATAACAAAAAGTGTTGTGGATTTAACAATTCCCTATTTTATATTATTAAATCAAGAATTGAGACGACAAAGTTATTCATATTATTATTTTCATTATTGACAATGTCTAGAAATTTTTTTCGAGGAAACGGGTTTGGTCACCTAATTGCGCGCCAATAAGGAGAAATCCTTATCAGAAAACCCCCTCTTTCCTGGGAATTTTCTGGTTGTTAATATTGTGAGTTATAATATTAATGATGAAAAAATGTTATTAAAAATTTGTTTACTAAAGCCAAGTGAATTGAGATAAATAGAGGGGTCTTTTTTGAAGTATTTGTTGTAAATTTAACGTATTACATGAACCCCATTGACTCGTTTTTCAAAATAGTCAGTAGAAAGTTCTCTCAGTTTTGTACAAGTTTTTTTTATGAAAAATAGAATATATTATATATATATTGTACAAGTTTTTTTTATGAAAAATAGAATATATTATATTTTATTATGCATAGTACTGCATAATGTTGCATAGTGTGTGCATAGTGTTATATAGTGCAGCATAGTAAAATCAAAATTTTTTAGAAAGTTTAATTGGCTTTGTTTCGTGAATAAGTTATCGTAAAATTGTGATTTTTTCCTCATCGCGGCATCCAAATAGTATCCTGTCATTCTCCTATAAATAGGATGCTTAGTTTAGAAATGAAAATCACACCAGAATCAGAGAATTCTTCTTCTATAATATTGAGTGTATTTCTTTTGAGTTTAAGGAAGCTTTGAGTGTAGAAAACAGTATAAGTTTTCTTCAAGAATATCCCCGCCATACCAGTCAGAAGTACTCTCCTTTTTAAGGTAAGGGGTATTATTTATTTGTAAGAAATTTTATTCTCGTTCAATATTCGTAAGGAATATTATTTTCATTCAATATTAGTAAGGGATATTGTCTTCGTTCAATATTCGTAAGGAATATTATTTTCGTTTAATATTCATAAGGGATATTATTTTGTTCAATATTCATAAAAAATAATATTTTCTTCCATACTCTGTAGTATGTAAGTAATATTATTTTGTTTCATATTCTTAATTCTACATCTATGTTGATAAGTATTGCTTCTATACTCCTTGAAATTAGTAGAATATCCTTGAAATTTGTGTTTCATCTATTATCATTTCACAAGAATATTTTTCTGAACATTCATGTTAAATTTTGATCTTTTCATGTTGAGGTACTATTCACAAAGTACCATTCACCCGGGGTACTATTCATGACAAAAATTGATTTCTTTTCTGTTCAAATTATTTTGATACATGAATATGATTCTTGAATTTTACTCCACAAAACAGTTATCATGTTGACAATTTGGACATTCTTGAACTCTGGATAAATCTATTTATAAATCTTTAAAATTTATCCTTGCTCATACTTAATTGAATTTTCATATCATTGTCATCATCCTCTTGCTTATATTTAGATAAAAGTCATCTTTGGCCTGTGGTGCATAGATGGACTATTGATTGGTATGATTATGACTATGTATCGATATAATCATGACATGTAATGTTACAAATGATGTGGTAAAAGTCTTCATTGGCCCGTAGTGTATTGAAGGATAGTTGTTGGCATGATCATGACCACTGGTGATACTAACGAATATCCTTGGCCTATAGTGTATGGATAATTCGTGGATGTGATAATAATGAATATCATTGGCTCGTAGTGCATGGATAATTCATGGATGTGATACTAACGAATATCCTTGGCCGGTAGTGCATGGATAATCTAGTGATGTGGATTATTTATTGAGTTGTGTTATAGCGACAAAATATTGATGATGAACTTTTAAATCATAGAAGATAGTAGATATCATGCTCTACTTAGCTCTTCTAATGGATTGCTTGTTCCGATGCAGTTAAACTTGTTGTCTATTATATCCTATCGGTTTAACATTGTTGAAGGCTAACGATAATTTATTCTGCATTATCTTAGTCATAATATTCTTTACTGGGCTAGTTTAGCTCACCCATTGCTTTCATTATTCTCTTTAGGAAATGAGAATATAGATGGGATTAGTCGGGGAATGGAGTGACGGTCCAAGATGGTGGCTGTAGTAGTCCTCACTATTTTATAAAATAGTGTGATAATAATTGTAATGAGGACTCCATTTGAGTTTGGATATTGTCTATAAGACAATATTCGTGTTAAAACTCTCAGCTTATGTTTTATCGTATTTTACACGACAGTTGTATAATTAAGTTTGTATTTGAATTCTATACATTGTATTTGGTGACTAAGAATGGGTTGTGTATACCTATTTTGGGGGCGTCATAGCTGGTATCAAAGCTTAGGGATATGATCCCTGGCTAAGATTTGAGGCTAGAACTAAGAAGGGAGAGATGGGTAAATCCTTCGCTAGTATGACCTACCTAATTTAATTATTTTTTAATTGGTCAGTCATAATATAGGGATAATATGTGGCATGTCAATTAACCCTTATTTTGTGGCAGTGTTTGAAAATTACATCTGAAAATGTTGATATAAGAAATGGAGCACATGAGACTGTTGAGTCACCGATGATCAATAACCAGGATAATGTGCATCAGGAAGGCAATAATCCTTAGGTAAACAACAACACCGACCAAATGATGAACGACGGGATGTTCAAAGGCTTTTTGCAATTCATGCAACACTGGCAACTCACGGTTGGTCACTGCTAAGCAATTCAAGGAGCTGGAACCACTGATGTTTTTGGGAAAGCTAGAACCACTTAAGGTAGAGTCGTGGAAAAAACAGATTACCAAGATATTTGATGTCTTAGGATGCTCCGAGGAGATAAAGGTTCCCTTTTTCACTTTCATATTGCGAGGAGAGGCAGATCATTGGTGGGAATCTGTAAAACGTACTCAGCCTTCTGTACTGAAGATGTCTTGGGAGAAGTTCCGAGAATTGTTCAACGATAAGTATTTTTCTGAAAGTATTTGTCACATGAAGGAGGTGGAATTCATTAAGCTGGAGCAAAATATTATGACCGTGTCGCAGTACGAGGCTAAATTTATGGAGTTATCCTGGCTTACATCCCATTTGGTTGATAACGAGGAGTGTATGATACGAATATTTCTCTGAGGTTTGAAACCTGAAATATGTCAATACCTCATTTCTCACAAACTTTGTTTATATTCAGATGTTGTGAATAAGGCTCAGTTATTAGAGCGCAATAATGAATCAGCCCAACCAAAAGACAACGACCAATAAAATGATAATAGTCATACCGACGGCAAAGGCCATCGGAAAAATAATAACCATCGTGGAGGAAATTATCATGTCAAAAATGGTAACCACTTTGGTGGTAATCATGGCCAATATAATAGGAAAGGTGAACTAAGTGGGAACAATTTTAAGAAGAGAAGATTCAACAATGACGGAAAGACATCGACTGCAGCACCAACACCCATTTCCAAGGAAGGAGAATGACCACCGGTCGTATGCTACAAATGTGGAGAGGAGGGACACATCCGTCCAAACTGTACACAGCAACCCAAAGCGTGTTTTAATTGCGAAAGAGAAGGTCACCTAACTCAATTTTGTCGTGTAGTGAAGTCAAGTCCAGCTGAGATGGTGACGCCAAAGGATGTCCCAAACAAGTCAAAGTCGGTAGTTTAAGGGAGAGCATTTTTTGTGACAAAAAACCCAAACGAAGTTATCACGGGTAAGCTAATCATAAACTCTTGCGAAGTCTATACCTTATTTGATACTAGGTCTACCCATTCTTTTATTTTGCCTACTTACACTTAACGTTTAAATTTTTCTCCAAAGAAATTAAACTTTGACTTATCTAATGAAATTCTACTAGGAGAAACATTCATTACATCCACTGTTTATAAATCTTTTTTGATTCAAATCGGTACCCTCATGTTACCTGTCGATCTTATCTCTTTGAAAAATACTTGCATTTGATGTGGTTTTAGGAATTGATTGGTTAACTACTCATCATGCTAAAATTGATTTTTTTCGTAAGGTTGTTAGTTTTCATATTCCTAACTAACCTATTATACGAATTCAAGCAACCAAACCACTAAAGTCAATTACTGTCATATCAAGCCATAAAGCCATTCGTTTATTTAAAAATGGATGTCAAGCTTTCTTAGCCCATGTCATGGATTTTAAACAAAAATACGTCAAATTTGAATGATATTTCTATTGTTAATAAATTTCCTGACGTATTCCCCGAAGAACTTTATGGCCTACCCCTAGAGCGTGAAATCGAATTTTTTATTGACCTTGAACCCAATACAAAACTCTCAAATAGTTCTTCAACCAAAACGAACATATAATGCACCAAAGACGTTGGCTCGATCTATTGAAATATTACGACCATACCATTCAATACCATCCTAAAAAAGTGAACGTGGTAGCTGACACATTGAGTAGAAGATCGTATGCGGGTACGAGTGCGATATTGTCGAACACAAAGACCCATTTTATATGATTTACAAAGGATGGAAATAGATTTAAATACTCCAAGGACCCATGTAATGATGTCAAATATACGATTAGAATCGACTTTAATCGATAAATTTAAAGCTGCTCAAGCTATAGACCTAGAGCTAATGAATATAAAGAAGAAGGTGCAAGAAGTCGTTATTCCAAAAGTAAGAATTGACGAAGTGAGGAAAGCTCAAACCCTCGATTTATTGGTCCATTTAAAATCCTCGATCGAGTAGGAATTGTGGCCTATAGACTCGCCTTATCGCTAAGTATGTCTCGTGTTCATAACATTTTTTACATATCTATGTTACGTAAAAATGTGGACGACCCGAACCACGTTATTAAATTAGAACCAGACGAGATAGCGGAAGATTTAACATATGAAGAGGTACTTGTTAAAATCTTAGATAAGAAGAAACATATTCTACGCTCAAAGGTTATACCTCAAGAGTTAGAATCTGAAATGAAAATGAGGTATCCTCACCTCTTTGACATACCAGGTACATACACCAATTTTGAGGATGAAATTTCATAAGAAGGTGAGGTTGTAAGACCCTAACTTTTATGAATAACGATTTAATTTTCTCGAAATATCTTTTTGAATAATAAGGTGTGGATTTGATATAATGTTATAGTTATGAGTAATATTTACAAATTTTGCAAAGTAAGCAAGTTGTCATAAAATATTCGTTTGGTCGGGGAACATTCGTTTTATTAAGGAATCTTCGTATGATGGCACAATTATTGGTGGACCCCACAATGGAATTACTGTCACAGTGAGAAAATGACAGAAATAACTTTTTATAAAATAACGAAAAACATTTTACCGTTAACTGTTGAAATATCCGATGATAAAAGTACAGTAATACACGTGGTTGAATAGTAGCACACGGTATTGTACAATATCTTTGATTATAGATACTTACGTGAGAAGTCACTTAGTTTTATTCAATTATTGTAACAGTAGTTGATGCATATTATCTCATATTGTTGATTTAATTATTGTCATATTATCATCTGCATAATATTTTATATTATTAAATCAATAATTGAGACGACGAAGTTATTCATATTATTATTTGTATTATTGATAATGTCTAAAAATTTCTGTCGAGGAAAGGGGTTTGGTCACCTAGTTGCGCGCCAATAATGAGAAGTCCTTATCAGAAAGCTCCCTCTTTCCTGAGAATTATCTGGTTGTTAATATTATGAGTTATAATATTAATGATGAAAAAAATGTTATTAAAAATATGTTTAGTGAAGCCAAGTGAATTGAGATAAATAGAGGGGTCTTTTTTGAAGCATTTGGTGTAAATTTGGCGTATTGCATGGACCCCCACTTACTCATTTTTCAAAATAGTCGGTAGAAAGTTATCTTAGTTTTGTTTTATTGCTTATATAATATATATTTATTATATAAGTTTTACTTTTTTATAAAAAATGGAATATATTATATTTTATTATGCATAGTACGACATAGTGTTGCATAGTAATGTAGTGTGTGCATAGTGTTGTATAGTGCAATAAATTTTTTTTTAGAAAGTTTTGCCTGTTGCAGCCCGTGAATAAGTTAATGTGCAGTCCATGATTTTTTCTTTAATGTGCATCCAAATAGTATCCTGCCATTCTCCTATAAATAGGATGCTTAGTTTAGAAATGAAAATCACACCAGAATCACAAAATTCTTCTTCTATAATATTGAGCGTATTTCTTTTGAGTTTAAGGAAGCTTTGAGTGTAGAAAGTAGTATAAGTTTTCTTCAAGAATATCCCCGCCATACTAGTCAGAAGTACTCTCCTTTTTAAGGTAAGGGGTATTATTTATTTCATATTCGCTTACGATATTCTTTTTCGTATTCGTAAGAAATTTTATTTTCATTCAATATTCGTAAGGAATATTATTTTCGTTCAATATTCGTAAGGGATATTGTCTTCGTTCAATATTCATAAGGAATATTATTTTCGTTCAATATTTGTAAGGGATATTATTTTGTTCACTATTCGTAAGAAATAATATTTTCTTCCATACTCTGTAGTATATAAGTAATATTATTTATTTTCATATTCTAATTCTACACTTATGTGTTAGGTTTGTAATATTCATGAACGCAATCAAATTGCACAAATAAGCGGAAACGTGTAAAATCAGAGTTTTAAAACTTTTACAAACCATATACCCGGATCATCCTTTATGCACAATTATTAATTAAACGAAAAGATAAGAACAAGAATCATACCCTTGAAGATCCGAGCTTCCTCAGGTACAAGTTCACCTCCAATCCTTTTCGCGTTCAACTTGAATCCACCGGGTTTGGTTCTTTCCTTTGATCAACGTTAGCCACCCAAGTGTTTGGCCTCTAGAGGTGATCCACCAAGGAAGAAAAAGAATTCAAGAAGATGGGTATTTGGCAAAACCCTAGTTTTCTATCTCTATAGAAAAGACGTACTCTCCCAACTATTGGAATTACGTATTCACGTGTTGTGAAAGTGCCAACCACCTCACCCATAATAAGACTCCTCCTATTTATAGTAGGCAACCCTCCTTAATAATTAAGGAATTGAGTTTTATTTAATTAATTAATTTCTTTTAATTAATTAAGCTCCCTAATCTTATTAGGGATAATTAATTAAACTCTTTTAATTAATTAACCTCCTAATCTTATTAGGAATATATGAGAGTACTTTTATTAATTAATTCTCAAACTCCTTTAGGAATTAAATAATAATAATAATAATAATAATAATAATAATAGTAATAATAATAATAAGACTCCTATTATTAATTTATATTTAATATTTCCAAAATATTAAATAATAAATATTAAGCTATTTAATTTATTCTATCACCATAGATTAAATTAAATATACTTAACTTATTATTACAATTATGCCATTTACTTCTTAAATAATTATTCTTCCTTTTATGGTGTGAACCTTTAGGTTCTCCATATTAAACCTAAGTTGTGAATAAATCAATTAGAACAATTCTAATCTTATTTAAATAAATAAATTAAACTATTAATTTATTTAAATAAATAATATTTATTCTACAATAGAAATAAGCCTCCCTAGCGATCAACGACTTTTCAGATAATATAGATTTCAACATTAATCATAAAAGAACCTTTGAGTAAATAGTTACCGTACAATTCAATCCTTCCACCATACAATGTCCCAATTAAATATAAGACATGGAATTAGTCTCCTCTTGGGTTCTTGAAAACCCTCCTCACATTCCTCGCTACAACCAAATTTTGTATCTTTTCGAGTCAGCTGAGTTAATAGAGTAGCGATTCGAGAAAATCCTTCCACGAATCTCCGATAATAACCAGCTAAGCCCAGAAAGCTACGTACTTCGGTCGTTGACATAGGTTGCTCCCAGCTTTGCATTGCTTCAATCTTCGTTGGGTTAACAGATATTCTATGATTTGATATCACGTGCCCAAGGAATGCTACTTCCTCAAGCCAGAACTCGCATTTCTTTAACTTGACATAAAGCTTGTTTTCACGAAGCTTTTGGAGTATCAACCTTAAGGGTTGATTCATGACTTTTAGAGTAAATAAGGATGTCATCAATAAAGACAACCACAAAATGATTCAAATATTCTTTGAATACTTGGTTCATCATATCCATGAAGGCAGCAGGAGCATTAGTCAATCCAAAAAACATGAATAGGAATTCGTAATGCCCGTACCAAGTTTTGAAAGCAGTCTTTGGAATGTCATCAGTTTTAATCTTTAACTGATGATATCCGGAATGAAGATAGATCTTTGAAAAGAATTTGGCACCTTGCAACTGGTCAAATAGGTCATCAATGCGAGGCAACATGTACCTATTTTTGATGGTTACATGATTCAACTCCCGATAATCAATACAAAGTCGCATACTCCTATCTTTCTTCTTTACGAATAGAACAGGAGCACCCCAAGGAAACGTACTAGGACGAATGAAATCGATGATTAACAATTCTTGCAGTTGGGTTTTTAACTCTTAAAGTTCAATAGGAGCCATTCGATATGGGGTTTTGGAAATGGGTTTTGTATCGGGTTCAAGGTCAATACAAAACTCAATTTCACGCTCTGAGGGTAGGCCAAGAAATTCATCAGGGAATACGTCAGGTAATTTATTAACAATAGAAATATTATTCAAATCTAACTTATTTTTGTTTAAATCCGTGACATGGGCTAAGAAAGCTTGACATCCATTTTTCAATAAATGAATGGCTTTATGGCTTGATATGACAATGATTGACTTTAGTGGATTGATTGCTTAAATTCGCATAATAGGTTTGTTAGGAATATGAAAGCTAACAACCTTACGAAAACAATCAATTTTAGCATGATGAGTAGTTAACCAATCAATCCCTAAAATCACATCAAATGCAAGTATTTTCAAAGTGATAAGATCGACAGGTAACGTTAGAGTGCCGATTTAAATCAAACAAGATTTATAAACAGTGGATGTAATTAAGGTTTCTCCCAATGGAGTTTCAATAGATAAGTCAAAGTCGAATTTCTCTAAATTTAAATTTATACGTTGAGCGCAAGTAGGAGAAATAAAAGAATGGGTAGAAC
Organism: Panax quinquefolius; assembly: GCA_020205615.1. Taxonomy (NCBI): domain Eukaryota; kingdom Viridiplantae; phylum Streptophyta; class Magnoliopsida; order Apiales; family Araliaceae; genus Panax; species Panax quinquefolius. The sequence continues at coordinate 93,103,466 of CM035157.1, read as the reverse complement.
CGGTGTCAAATAAGGTATATACTTTGCAAGAGTTTATGATTAACTTACCCGTGATAACTTCGTTGGGGTTCCTAACTTTTTGGAAAGTCATGAAAAACACTCTCCCTTGAACCACCGACTTTGACTTATCTAGGACAACCTTTGGTGTCATCATTACTGCTGGAATTAACTTTTGCTATAGGGCATATTCCACCCTCAACTACTTCGTCGTACTCCTAATCAATGATCTGAATCATTAATCTTTGATCTATATTGAATTGGGGTTGACTGCAATGTACAAGGTAATTCAAAACTCGATGTTGGGTTCTCCCAATTGCTGTCCAAAAAGAGAAATACATATCATCTATTTTATCTTTCTTGGATCGGACTTCTCTTTCCACAATATCAACGAGTTGTGCGACTTTTACCCATGCATCCTCAATTCTTACTCATTCAGTTGTTTCTTCTTTCATCTGATCCTTGACATTTGAATTCTTAGATTCTAGCTTTATTACCTTATACTCTGCCAAAGAGAACTTCTGTTCAAACATCACATATCGGGTAGCAAAATCTTGAATTATTGCATCCCTTTGCTCCACGATCGCCTGTCGTTCTTCACCCCGCTCTTCTCACTCGTGAATATGATTTTGCAGTTCTATATTTCGATCATAAATTTCTCCTAATAAAATCTCCTCAGGTTCTTCTTCTTCCTCACTCTTAACTGCTACCTATGCGACTAGCTCGGGTGCAACTATAAATTCTTCACTCATCAGATGTATATCTCTAATTTCTTCTTCGCCTGACATCCTACAATCAAGTTTAATAACCTAATTAGTACTCCCCAATAAAAATCTTTGTTATAACAAGATATTAGACTCCAATGTGTATTCTTTATATGAATCTTTTCGATTCAGCACTTAAAACTCTATATGAGTTCCACAGAACAAGGGTTAATTAACATGCCACATATTATTCCTATATTCTAACCAACCAATTTAAATAACAAATAAGCTTAAGTAGGTCATACTAGCGAAGGATTTACCCATCTCTCCTGTGATGCCCCCAAAATAGGTATACGTCACTCATTCTAAGTCGCCAAATACATGGTACGGAATTTAAATACAACTTCATTTATATAATATGATAAAAAGTGTAACTGAGAGTTTTTACACGAATATTGTCTCATAGAAAATATTATTTCTTATGAATATTGAACAAAAATAATATCTCTTACCTTAAAAGGAAAGTACTTCTGACTGGTAGGGTGGGGATATTCTTGAAGAAAACTTGCATTATTTTCTACACTCAAGGCTTCCTTAAACTCTAAAGAAATACGCTCAATATTATAGAAGAAGAATTCTCTGATTCTGGTCTGATTTTTATTTTTAAACTAAAAATCCTATTTATAGGAGAATGGAAGGATACTATTTAGAATTTATTTCACAGACCAATAATTGAAATAATTCACGGGCTGATTTCTTCGAATTAATGAACGCCCAACTTTCAATTAAAACAAAATTTTATAATATATATATATTAACATACTTTATAACTTTCTACTGATTATTTTGAAAAATGAGTAAGTGAGGGTCTATATAATAAGAAAAATTTACAAGTACTTCATAAAATATCCCTCTATTTATCTCAATTCACTTGGCTTCACAAAATATATTTTTAATAACATTCATCATTAATATTATAACTAAAATTATTAACAAACAGATCATTCCCAGGAAAGAGAGGGCTTTCCGATAAGGACTTCTCCTTATTAGCGCACAATTAGGTGACCAAATCCCTTTCTTCGACAGAACTTTCTAGACATCGTCAATAATGCAAATAATAATATGAAAAACTTTTTAATCTCAATTATTTATTTAGTAATATAAAATATTGTGCAGATGATACTGTGACAAAAATTTAATCAATAATATGAGATACTATGCAACAATTAATGTGACAATAATTGAATAAAACTGAGTGACTTCTTACGTAAGCAACAATAATCAATACCGTCTGGTACTATTCAACCACGCGTATTACTGTACTTTTATAATTGGGTATTTCAACAGTTAACGGTAAAACTTTCGCCGTTATTTTTATAAAAAGATATTTCTGTCATTTTCTAACTCTGACAATAATTCCATTGTGGGGTCCACCAATAATCGTGGCTTCGTACGAATATTTCCTGTTAAAACGAATATTTCCCAACTAATAGAATATTTTATAACAACTTGCTTACTTTGAAAAATTTATAAATATTACCCACAACTATAACATTATATCAAATCCACACCATAAAATTCAAAAATATATTTTGAGAAAAATTAATCCTTATTTATAAAAGTCGTGGTCTTACATCTCCCCTCCTAGTTCTAGCCTCAAATCTCAGCCAGGGCGTGAGGACCCAAAATTTTTAAACAATTCAAATTTTTATGAATAATTATTTTTTATTTAATATTGATATTGATTATCAATATTATGTTGAGTATCTGTGATACGAGTTTATTAAGATGGTCAAACTGTGTATTGACTGAGTAATAAGAATGAAGTTTAACAGATAATGGAAACCCTAACCCTAGTTACGGATAGGGGTTTGATATTTAATACATTGATTATAATTGTGTTTCGGAGTATGTATTAGTACAGTATAAGATTAATGATCAATGATTGATCAGAAAAGGTATAACCTTAGTAAACCCTAATGTGTATTAAAAACCCTAATCTACAGTTAGAAAACCCTAACGAACAGTTAGGAACTCTAATTGCATTTTTGTGAACCCTAATTTTTGATTCGAGAACCCTAAACCCTAATTAGCAAACCCTAATTATGTTTATCAAACTCTAAGGGTTAGAATTAAAAGGAATGATGTCAAATGACTAGAATACCATTAAAATCATGAGGAGAATTACCAAAATACCCTTTTAGATGCAAAATAACCAAAATACCCCTTTACTTATGTTTTAAGTTAAGAGATTTGCTAAATCTAGTGAGTCGCCATATGTTGGTTTATCCCATGTGCTCAAAATCAAGACAAGATCAGATATTACATGCCACCTTGCAAGTTATACATTCATTGAATCAAAAGATAAGAATTAAATAGAGAGAAAGTTCAAAACCTAGCTCATTTGAGAACTAAACACTTAGCCAAACTTTTCTCTCACCAAAGCCACGAAATATATTATCATTTTAGTCCCTAACACATCAAGATCAGTTGAGGAAGCCTAGAATCAAAGCTTGTTCAAGAGAGGTATAAACCCTAAACTATGTTTAATCTTGTATGCTAAGATAAAAGTTATTTTTATGTGTTTAAATTTGTGTTATAAGATGTTATTTAGTGATCTATGATGTTATATCATAGATCCATAACATCAAAGTGCTCAAAAATCAAGTTTTTAAAACTGTCTAGAACCCTAGTTCTATAGCCTGACAACCGAATGCTAGAGGCCATAGATCTAGATCTGTTTATGATTTGTTGTGTTTGATGTAATAGACTTGTAGTATGTTATGTGGATTGTAATCTGGAACTGGAATCATGTTCATAGCATGTCTAGATTCTAAGATATTGATGGTCAAAGTGGGTTAACCGACCATGACTTGGTGTTTCTGGGTAACCTAGAAATTACCAGATAGGTCTGACAAGATTTTCAAGAGCATTGATCTGTCAGATGTTATGTGTTTAGCTTATGTTGTTGTATCAATGTTATACTTTTGTTATATCTACTATCTTCTATGATTTAAAATTTATCATCAATTTTATCACTGAGACTCAACTCAATAAATAATCCACATCACTGAATTATCCATGCACTACGGGCCAAGGATATTCATTATAATCACAGCCACGAATCATCCATGCATTATGGGCTAAGGATATTCGTTATTATCACCAATGGTCATGATCATGCCAACAAATGTCCATCAATGAACTATAGGCCAATGAGGACTTTTACCACATCATTTGTAATATTACCGGTCATGATTATACCGATACATAGTCATAATCATACCAATCAACAGTCCATCTATACACTACGAGCCAAAGATATAAGCATGAGGATGATGACAATGATATAAAAATTTAATTAAGTAAGAGCAAGGATAAATTTTAAAGATTTATAAATCAATTTATCCAGATTTCAAGAATGTCCAAATGGTCAACATGATAACTACTTTGTGGAGTAAAATTCACGAATCATATTCATATATCAAAATAATTTGGACAGAAAAGAAATCAATTTATTTTATGAATAGTACCCCGGCATGAAAAGATCAAAATTTAATAAGAATGTTCAAAAAAATATTCTTATGAAACGATACTGGATGAAATGCAAATTTTAAGGATATTATACTAATTTCAAGGAATATAGAAGCAATACTTATCAACATAAGTGTAGAATTAGGAATATGAAACAAAATAATATTACTTCCATACTACAGAGTTTGGAAGAAAATTTTATTTCTTACAATACTAAACAAAAATAATATCCCTTACCTTAGTAGGAGAGTAATTCTGTCTGGTATAACGGAGATATTCTTGAATAAAACTTATACTGTTTTCTACACTCAAAGCTTCCTTAACTCAAAATAAATATGTTCAATATTATAAAAGAAGAATTCTCTAATTTAGGTGTGATTTTCATTTCTAAACTAAACATCTTGTTTATAGTAGAATTGCAAGATACTATCTAGAAAATAAAATCATGGACTGCACAGGAAAAAGAATTCACGGGCACAATGTATCAACATATTTTTGAGACCACCAATAAGAGAGTACCCTCCTGTGAGGGTAGTTTGAATTTGGAAGCTTTAAACTAATGAGGAAGCGCCCTCCCATGAAGGTAACTAGACTTGGGAGATTTAAACCAATGAGGGAACACCCTCATTCATAAGTTAGTGAATAGGAATTTCATATTTGAACATTTTGGCCAATAAGCTCCGATTAATTTCATAATCTGCCAAATAGATAGCCTTATTTGAAGGTAATCAATTCGTATCCTCCAAAATTAAATAGAAAAAATACCAATTTAATAAGATAATTGAACAAATATCTTACACTTATCAATTATTATTCTTATCTTTAATCGACACAAACTTATTCATCATTAATATTATAACTCACAATATTAACAACCAGATCATTCCCAGGAAATAGGGGCTTTCCGATAAGGATTTCTCCTTATTGGCGCGCAATTAGGTGACCAAACCCCTTTTGTAAGACCACAACTTTTTTGAATTAAGATTAATTTTTCTCAAAATATATTTTTGAATATTATGGCGTGGATTTGATATAATATTATAATTGTGGGTAGTATTTATAAATTTTGCAAAGTAAGCAAGTTGTTATAAAATATTCGATTAGTCGGGAAATATTCGTTTTAATTGGGAATATTCGTACGATGGCACAATCATTGGTGGACCCCACAACATAAGTATTGTCAGAGTTAAAAAATGACAGAAATGTCTTTTTATAAAAATAACGGCGAAAGTTTTACCGTTAAACTGTTTAAATACCCAGTGGTAAAAGTACAGTAATACGCGTGGTTATATAGTAGCACACGGTATTAATTATTGCTGCTTACGTGAGAAGTCACTCAGTTTTATTCAATTATTGCCACAATAATTGCTGCATAACATCTCTTATATTATTGATTCAATTATTATCACAATATCATCTGCATAATATTTTTTATTATTAAATCAATAATTGGGACGACAAAGTTATTCATATTATTATTTGCATTATTGACGATGTCTAGAAAGTTCTGTTGAGGAAAGTGGTTTGGTCACCTAATTACGCGCCAATAGAGAGTAATCCTTATCGGAAAGCCCCCTCTTTCCTTGGAATAATCTAGTTGTTAAATACTGTGAGTTATAATATTAATGATGAATAAGTTCGTGTTGATTAAAAATAAAATTGATATTTCCATTGTGTTGGAATTATTAGTGTTAGTGGAAATCGACATTTATTTTGATAATAATTGATTTCTGGAGGTTAAATTGACAAATTAGGTAATTAATCGGATAAATGAGCAATTAATTTCTATTAGTTATCATGCATATAACTATTTGTTCACGTGAATGGAACTATTGATTCACATGCATATACTATTAGGGGAGGTGGTGCAAGTTTGATAATACTTGTAGGACTAAATTAAAAATGGAGTTATAGATGAAGGTACTATACTGTAATAATTCGAGCCCCTAAACATGCAATTATCGAAACTATGCTTTCCTATAAATAGAAGCTCATTCTTCTTTCATTCTCAGCAATTCACTAAGACTCACAAGAGTAATTATAGAGAGAGAAGATATATAGAGAAGCTATAGAGAGAAAGTAGAAGAGTATTCTACTACTTTACTATTGCAGTATTCAATATTCTACTAAGGTAAGGGGTATTATTTCTTTCGTATTCGTAAGTGATGTTATTTATTTCTTATTCGTAAGGGATATTATTTTTTTTCAGTATTCGTAAGAAATAATATTTTCTTCCATACTCTGTAGTATATGAGTAATATTATTTAGTTTCATATTCCTATTTCTACACTCATTCTGTTAAAGTATTGCTTCTATACTCCGTGAAATTAGTAGAATATCCTTGATATTTGTGTTTTATCTAGTATCTTTTCATGGAAATATTATTCTGAGCATTCTTGATAATTATTGATCTTTTCATGCTGGAATATTATTCACAGGGTACTATTCACTCAGTACTATTCACATCAAAAATTGATTTCTTTTATGTTCAAATCATTTTTGTTACAATATTATTCTTGAATTTTACTTCACAAAGCAGTATCATGTTGACAATTTTGACATTATTGAATTCTGGATAAATTAAATTATAAATCTTTAAAAATTTATCCTTTGCTTTCTTTTAATTGAATTCTTATATCATTGTCATCATCCTCATGTTTATATTGTGATAAAAGTCATTTATGGCTTACGTGCATAGATGGACTGTTGATTGGTATGATTATGACCAGGGATTATTCGGTATAATCATGACCGTAATGTTACAAATGATGTGGTAAAAGTTCTCATTGGCCCGTAGTGCATAGATGGACTGTTGATTGGTAAGATTATGACCAGGGATTATTCGGTATAATCATGACCCGTAATGTTACAAATGATGTGTTAAAAGTCCTCATTGGCCCATAGTGCATTGATGTACAAATGTTGGTATGATCATAACCATGCGTTCTCTTCGGCCAAGGGTGCAAAGATGAATTATTGTTTGGCATGATCATGACCATTGGTGAAAACACTAATATCCTTGGCTCGTAGTGCATGGATAATTCGTGGTCATGATACTAATGAATATCTTTGGCCCGTAGTGCATGAATAATTTAGTCATGTGGATTATTTATTAAACTGAATCTTAGCGATAAAATTGATGATAAACTTTTTAAATCATATAAGATAGTAGATATCATGCTCTACTTAACTCTTCTAATGTATTTCTTATTCCGCTGCAGTTGTTAATCTAAACCTTGTTGTCTATTGTATTATATCAGTTGTTATACTGTTGAAGGCTAAGGATAATTTATTCTACATTATCTTATTCATAATATTTCTTACTGGTCTAGTTGAGCTCACCCTTTTCTTTCGTTGTTCTCTTCAGGAAATGAGAATATAGCTGTGACGAGTCGGGGAATAGAGTGATGGTACATGATAAGTGGCTATAGTAGTCCTCATTATTCTATGAAATAGTGTGATAATAATTATAATGAGGACTCCATTGAGTGTGGATACTGTCTTGAAGACAATATTCATGTTAAAACTCTCAGCTACGCTTTTGTCATATTGTATAAAAGAAGTTTGTATTTAAATTCTGTACCATGTATTTGGAGACTCAGAATGGGTGATGTATAACTATTGTGGGGGCATCACAGTTGTTATCAAAGCTTAGGGATATGATCCCTGGCTGAGATGTGAGACTAGAACTAGGAGGGGAGAGACGAGTTAATCCTTTTCTATTATGACCTACCTAAGTTATTTGTTATTTAATTGGTCGGTCAGAGTATAGGAATAATATGTGGCATGTCAACTAACCCTTATTTTTTGACAGTGTTTGAGAATGACATCTAAAAATCAAGAGATAAACTCATATAGAATTTTAAGTGCTGAATCAAGGAGATTCATATAAAGAATACATATTGGAGTATAATATGTTGTTATAACAAAGATTTTTATTGGGGAGTACTAATTAAGTTATTAAACTTGATTGTAGGATGTCAGTCGAAGAAGAAATTAGATATATCCATGTGGTGAGTGAAGAATTAATAGTTACACCCAAGCTAGTCGCAGAGGTAGCAATTGAGAGTGAGGAAGAAGAGGATCCTGAGGATAATTTATTAGGAGAACTTTATGATCGAAATGTAAAACTATAAAATCATATTCATGAGTTAGAGGAGTAGGCTAAAGAACGGTAGGCGGACGTTGAGAAAAAGGATGCAACAATTCAAGCTTGTGTTTCCCGATATGTGATGCTTGAACAGAAGCACTCTTTGGCAGAGTATAAGATGAGAAAGATGGAATTTGAGAATTCAAATGTCAAGACTCAGCTGAGAGAAGAAACAAATGAACGAGTGAGAATAAAGGATGCATGGGTAAAAGCTGCACAACGCGTTGATATTATAGAAAGAGAAGTCTGATCCAAGAAGGCTAAAATAGATAATATTTATTTCCCTTTTTGGACATCAATTGGGAGAACCCAACATCGAGTTTTGAATTACCCTGTACATTACGGTCAACCCCAATTCGATATGGATCAAAGATTAATGATTCAGATCATTGATCAGGAGTACGTACGACGAAGCAGTTGAGGGTGAAATATGCCCTATACCAAAAGTCTATTACAGCGGTAATGATGACACCAAAGGCTGTCCTAGACAAGTCAAAATCGGTGGTTCAAGTGAGAGCGCTTTTCGTAACTTCCCAAAAAGTGAGGAACTGAACGAAGTTATCACGGGTAAGTTAATTATAAACTATTAGGATTTCTATACCTTGTTAGATGCCGGTTCTACCCACTCTTTATTTCTCCTACTTGCGCTCAACGTTTAAATTTAACTCCGTAGAAATTAGACTTTGACTTATCTTTTGAAACTCCGTTGGGAGAAACCTTCGTTACCTCCACTATTTATAAATCTTGTTTGATTCAAATCGGCACCCTCACGTTACTTGCCGATCTTATCCCTTTGAAAATACTAGTCTTTGATGTGATTTTAGGAATCGACTAGTTAACTACTCATCATGCTAAAATTGATTGTTTTCGTAAGGTCGTTAGCCTTCTTAACCAACCTGTTATGCAAATTCAAGTAACCAAATAACTAAAGTTAATCATTGTTATATTAAGCCATAAGTAAAGAGCCCCGAGCCTTTCGCTGGTGACTTCCAAGTCTTGGAATGCACCGAAGCCAGACTTTCCGTAGGGGACACCGTGAATAACAGTAGCAAGTTGATAGGTATCAATGTGACGTGTTATCCAAGTCTTGGATGAGAGTCACAGTTTTGAATGATATTTTTATCGTTAATAAATTTCTTGACGTATACCCTGAAGAACTTCTTGGCCTACCCAGAGCCTGAAATCGAATTTTATATTGACCCCAATACAAAACCCATTTCTTCACCCAGGACTAATGTAACTCGCGCAGAAGATGTTGGCTCGAGCTGTTGAAGATTACGATAATACCATTCAATACCATCATAGAAAAGTGAACGTTGTAGCTGACGCGTGGAGTAGAAGATCGTATGCAGTTAGGCGTGCGATGTTGTTAACAAAAGACCTATTTTATACGACATACAAAACATGGAGATAGAGTTAAAGACTCCAAGAACCTACATGAAGATAGCAAATATGCGATTAGAATCAACTTTAATCAATAAAGTTAAAAGTTGCTCAAGCTACAGACTCAAAGCTGATGAATGTTCAGAAGAAGGTGCAAGAAGGCGTTATTCTAGAAACAAGAATCGACGAAGAGAGGAAATCTCAAACCTTAATTTTATTAGTCTATTTTAATCCCTCGATCGAGTAGAAACTGTGGCCTATAGACTCACTTTACCGCCAAGTATGTTACGCGTTCATAATATTTTTCATGTATCGATGTTATGTAAATATGTGGACGACCGAAACCACATTATTGAATTAGAACTAGACGAGATAACAGAAGATTTAACGTATGAGGAGATACATGTTAAAATCTTGGATAAGAAGGAATATATTCTACGCTCAAAGGTTATACCTCAAGAGTTAGAATCTGACGAGGTATCCTCAGCTCTTCGGTATACCAGGTAAGTACCCCAATTTTGAGGACAAAATTTCATAAGAAGGGGAGGTTGTAAGACCCCAACTTTTATGAATAAAGATTAATTTTTCTCGAAATATATTATTGAATATTATGGTGTTGATTTGATAAAATATTATAGTTGTGGGTAGTATTTATAAATTTTGCAAAGTAAGTTGTTTTAAAATATTCGATTGGTCGGGGAATATTCATACGATGAAACAATCATTGGTGGACCCCACAACAGAAGTATTGTCGGAGTTAAAAATGACAGAAATGTCTTTTTATAAAAATAACGACGAAAGTTTTACCGTTAAACTGTTTAAATACCCAGTGGTAAAAGTACACTAATACACGTGGTTTTATAGTAACACACGGTATTGATTATTGTTGCTTACGTGAGAGATCGCTAAGTTTTATTTAATTATTGCCATAGTAATTGCTGCATAACATCTCTCATATTATTGATTTAATTATTGTCATAGTATCATCTGCACAATATTTTATATTATTAAATCAATAATTGAGACGACAAAGTTATTCATATTATTATTTGCATTATTTATGATGTCTAGAAAGTTCTGTCAAGAAAAGAGGTTTAGTCACCTAATTGCACGCCAATAGGATGAAATCCTTATCGGAAAGCTCCCTCTTTCCTGGGAATGATCTGATTGTTAAATACTGTGAGTTATAATAATAATGTTGAATAAGTTCGAGTTGATTAAAGGTGAAATTGATATTTCCATTGTGTTGGGATTATTAGTGTTAGTGGAAATTGACATTTATTTCTATAATAATTGATTTATGAGGTTAAATTGACCAATCGCTTAATTAATTGGATAAATGAGCAATTAATTGCTATTAGTTCACATGCACATAACTATTTGTTCACATGAATGGAACTATTGATTCACATGCATGTACTATTAGGGGAGGTAGTGCAAGTTTGATAATACTTGTAGGACTAAATTAAAAATGGAGTTATAGATGAAGGTACTATACTGTAATAATTCGAGCCCTTAAACGTGCAATTATCGAAACTATATTTTTTCTATAAATAGAAGCTTATTCTTATTTCATTCTCACCAATTCACTAAGATTCACAAGAGCAATTATAGAGACAGAAGCTATAAAGAGAAAGAAAAAAAGTATTCTGTTACTTCACTATTGTAGTATCTAGTCTTCTACTAAGGTAGGGGTTGTTATTTTTTCGTATTGGTAAGAGATGTTATTTATTTCTTATTTGTAAGGGATATTATTTTTATTCAGTATTCCTAAGAAATAATATTTTCTTCCATACTCTGTAGTATGTGAGTAATATTATTTCATTTCATATTCCTAATTCTACACTCATTCTGTTAAAGTATTGCTTCTATACTCCGTGAAATTAGTAGAATATCATTGATATTTGTGCTTCATCTAGTATCTTTTCATGGAAATATTATCCTGAGCATTCTTGATAATTATTGATCTTTTCGTGTTAGAATACTATTCATGGGGTACTATTCACTCAGTACTATTCACATCAAAAATTGATTTCTTTTCTATTCAAATCATTTTTGTTACAATATTATTCTTGAATTTTACTCCACAAAGTAGTATCATGTTGACAATTTGGAAATTATTGAATTCTGGACAAATTAAATTATTAATCTTTAAAAATTTATCCTTTGCTTTCTTTTAATTGAATTCTTATATCATTGTCATCATCATCATGCTTATATTGTGATAAAAGTCGTATGTGGCTTACGTGCATAGATGGACTGTTGATTGGTATGATTATAACCAGGGATTATTCGATATAATCATGACCGTAACGTTACAAATGATGTGGTAAAAGTCCTCATTGGCCCGTAGTGCATAGATGGACTGTTGATTGGTATGATTATGACCAGGGATTATTCGATATAATCATGACCCATAATGTTACAAATGATGTGGTAAAAATCCTCATTGGCCCGTAGTGCATTGATGGACAGATGTTGGTATGATCATAACCATGCGTTCTCTTCGGCCAAGGGTGCAAAGATGAATTATTGTTTGGCATGATCATGACCATTGGTGAAAACACGAATATCCTAGGCCCGTAGGGCATAGATAATTCGTGGTCGTGATACTAATGAATATCCTTGGCCCGTAGTGCATGGATAATTCAATGCTGTGGATTAATTATTACGCTGAGTCTTAGAGATAAAATTGATGATAAACTTTTTAAATCATAGAAGATAGTAGATATCATGCTCTACTTGACTCTTTTAATGTATTTCTTATTCCGCTACAGTTGTTGATCTAAAACTTGTTGTCTATTGTATTCTATCAGTTGTTATACTGTTGAAGACTAAGGATAATTTATTCTACATTATCTTAGTCATAATATTTCTTACTAGGCTAGTTGAGCTCACCCTTTTCTTTCATTGTCCTGGATAAGTGGCTATAGTAGTCCTCACTATCCTATGAAATAGTGTGATAATAATTGTAATGAGGACTCCATTGAGTGTGGATATTTTCTAGAAGACAATATTTGTTTTAAAACTCTTAGCTACGCTTTTGTCGTATTGTATAAAAGAAGTTTATATTTAAATTTTATACCATGTATTTGGCGACTCAGAATGGATGATGTATATCTATTTTGGGGGTGTCACACCTTTCCTCGACATAACTTTCTAGACATTGTCAATAATGTAAATAATAATATGAATAACTTTGTCGTCTCAATTATTGATTTAATAATATAAAATATTGTGCAGATGATACTTTGACAATAATTGAATCAATAATATGAGATGCTATGTCGTAATTACTGTGGCAATAATTGAATAAAACTGAGTGACTTCTCACTTAAGCATCAATAATCAAAGATACTGTGCAATACCGTGTGCTACTATGAAACCACGTGTATTACTGTACTTTTATCACTAGGTATTTTAACAGTTAACAGTAAAACTTTTGCCGTTATTTTTATAAAAAGATATTTCTGTCGTTTTCTAACTCCGACAGTAATTCTGTTGTGGGGTCCATAAATTATTGTGACGTCGTATGAATATTTCCTAATAAAATGAATATTCCCCGACCAAACTAATATTTTATTAAAACTTGCTTACTTTAAAAAATTTGTAGATATTACCTACAACTATAACATTATATCAAATCCACACCTTATTATTCAAAAAGATATTTCGAGAAAATTAAATCTTTATTCATAAAAGTTGGGGTCTTACAACCTCCCATTCTTATGAAATTTCGTCCTCGAAATTGGTGTATGTACTGGGTATGTCGAAGAGGTGAGGATACCTTGATTCATTTCAGATTCTAACTCCCAGCTCATTTCCTCAACATCATGGTTTCTCCACAAAACTTTGACTTGAGGTATAAACTTGGAGCGTAGAATATGTTCCTTCTTATCCAAGATTTTAACAGGTACCTCTTCATACGTTAAATCTTCCGCTCTCTCATCTGGTTCTAATTCAATAATGTGATTCGGGTCTTCCACATATTTACGTAACATAAATATGTGAAAAATGTTATGAACACGAGATATACTTGGTGGCAAGGCGACTCTATAACCAACAGTTCCTACTTGATCGAGGATTTCAAATGGGCCAATGAATTGAGGATTGAGCTTTCCTCTCTTTCCAAATCTTGTAACTCCCTTCCATGGAACAACACGTAACAACACTTGATCTCCAACATTGAATTCAATGTCCCTTCGATTAAGATCAACATAACTCTTTTGTCGATCTTGTGAGCTTTTTATATGTTACCGGATCATTTAAATCTTTTCCGTTGTCATGCGTACCAATTTCGGTCCCAACAATGTTTCTTCACCCACCTCATCCCAGCATACTGGAGAACGACACTTGCGTCCATACAACGCCTCGAATGGAGTCATGCCTATACTTGCTTGATAACTATTGTTGTAGGAGAATTCTACTAATGGCAAGAACTTGTCCCAACTTCCTTTGAAGTCTAGGACACAGAGTCTTAATAGATGTTCAAGAGTTTGAATAGTCCTCTCCGATTGTCCGTCCGTCTAAGGATGATATACCGAACTGAATCGTAAATCCATGCCCATAGCTTTCTGCAAAGTAACCCAAAATCATGAAGTGAATCTTAGGTCTCGATCAGAAACTATGGATATTGGCATACCATGCAGTCTTACAATCTCATTTATGTATATACGAACAAAATGTTCAAGTGAATAAGTTTCTCGTATAGATAAGAAATGAGCAGACTTATTTAACCTATCAATAATGACCCAAATTTCATATATGCCTTGAGAAACCTTGGGAAGACTAGTAACGAAATCCATGCTAATGTGCACCCACTTCCATTCTGAAATTTCAAGTTGTTGTAATGGATCTTTTGGCACTCGATGCTCCGCCTTGACTCTTTGACAAGTTAAACACCTTGAGATAAACTCCATGATCTCTCTTTTCATATTGCTCCACTAAAATGTATGTCAAAGATCACGATACATTTTGTTACTCCTAAGATGAATTGCAAACGGTGTGTTGTGCGTCTCCATCATGATTTTATACTTCAAATCAGAGTCGTTAGGAACACAAAATCTAGATTTAACTCAAATTATTTCTTCTTCATCGATTCTTGCTTCCAGAATAACACCTTCTTTTACTTTCTCCTCATACGCATCAGCTCCAGGTCTGTAGCTTGAGCAGCTTTAACTTTAGCGATTAAAGTCGGTTCTACTCGTATATTTGACATCATTACATGGGTCCCTAGAGTATTTAACTCTATCTTCATCCTTGGAAAGTTATACAAAATGGGCCTTTGCGTTGACAATATCGCACTTGTACCCGCATATGGTCTTCCACTCAACGCGTCAGCTACCACGTTCGCTTTTCCAGGATGGTATTGAATTGTATGATCTTAATCTTTTAACAGCTCGAGCCATCGTCGTTGCCGCATGTTAAGTTCCTTCTGAGTGAAGAAATATTTGAGGCTTTTATGATCCATATAGATCTCCACTTTCTCCCCATACAGGTAATGCCTCCAGATTTTAAGCGTGAAAATGAAAGCTGCCAACTCTAGATCATGAGTAGGATTATTCCTTTCATATTCTTTGAGTTGTCGTAAGGCATAGGCTATGACTTTCCCATGTTGCATGAGAACACATCATAACCCTTTACCTGAAGCATCGTTGTAGATGAAAAATTCTTCCTAACCAGATGTTATTGTCAGAACATGTGTTGAAATGAATCTCCTCTTGAGTTCTTGAAAACTCTCCTCACATTCCTCGCTCCAACCGAATTTTGTATCTTTTCGAGTCAGCTTAGTTAATGGAGTAGCGATTCGAGAAAATCCTTCCACGAATCTCCGATAATAACCAGCTAAGCCCAGAAAGCTACGTACTTTGGTTACTAACTTAGGTTGCTACCAGCTTTGTATTGCTTCAATCTTCGCTGGGTCAACAGATATTCTGTGATTTGATATCACATGCCAAAGGAATGTTACTTCCTCATGCCAGAACTCACATTTCTTCAACTTGGCATAAAGCTTGTTTTCACAAAGCTTTTGGAGTATCAGCCTCAAGTGTTGATCATGATCTTCACGACTTTTGGAGTTAATGAGGATGTCATCAATAAAGACAACCATAAAATGATCCAAATATTCCTTGAATACTATGTTCATCATACCCATGAAGGAAGTAGGAGCATTAGTCAATCCAAAACACATGAATAGGAATTCGTAATGCCCATACCGAGTTCTAAAAGTAGACTTTGGAATGTCATCAGTTTTAATCTTTAACTGATGATATTCGGAACGAAGATCAATCTTTAAAAAGAATTTACTGCCTTGAAACTGGTCAAACACGTCATCAATGCAAGGCAACAGGTACCTATTTTTGATGGTGACATGATTCAACTCCCGATAACCAATACAAAGTTGTATACTCCCATCTTTCTTCTTTACGAATAGAACAGAAGCACCCCAAGGAGACGTACTAGGACGAATGAAGCTGATGTCTAATAATTCCTACAGTTGGGTTATTAACTCCTGAAGTTTAATAGGAGTCATTCTATATGTGGTTTTGGAAATGGGTTTTGTACCATGTTCAAGATCAATACAAAACTCGATTTCATGTTCCGGGGGTAGACCATGAAGTTTTTCAGGGAATACGTCAGGAAATTTATTAACAATAGAAATATCATTCAAATTTGACTTATTTTTATTTAAATCTATGACATGGGCTAAGAAAGCTTGACATCCATTTTTCAATAAACGAATAACTTTATGGCTTGATATGACAGTGATTAACTTTAGTGGTTTGGTTGCTTGAATTCGCATAATAGGTTGGTTAGGAATACGAAAGGTAACAACTTTATGAAAACAATCAATTTTAGCATGATGAGTAGTTAACCAATCAATCCTTAAAATCACATCAAATGCAAGTATTTTCAAATAGATGAGATTGACAGGTAATGTGAGGGTACCGATTTGAATCAAACAAGACTTATAAACAGTGGGTGTATTGAAGGTTTCTCCCAATGGACTTTCAACAGATAAGTCAAAGTTTAATTTCTTTAGAGTTAAATTTAAACATTAAGCGCAAGTAGGTGAAATAAAAGAATGGATAGAACCGAAATCAAATAAGGTATAGACTTTATAAGAGTTTATGATTACCTTACCCGTGATAACTTGTGACGCCCCCAAAATTAGGTATACATCACCCATCTTGGGTCGCCACTTACATGGTACAGAATTTAAATACAACTTATTAACATAAGCGTAGGTATGCAATACGACATAAATCGTGAGTTTAAATACAAATATAAATCTACTAGATATTATACAAACTCAAAAAAAAGTCCTCATTACAATTATTATCACACTATTTCACGAGAATAGTGAGGACTACTAATGCTATCTTCAGGACCATCACTTTCGTTTCCCGACTGGCTCGTCGGCTATATTCTCATTTCACGAGAGAACGGTGAAAGAAAAGGTGAGCTCAACTAGCCCAAAGAAGAAATATTATGACTAAGATAATGCGAATAAATTATCAATAGTCTTCAACAATGTTAAAGCGATAAAATACAATAGACAAACGGTTTAGCTGCAGCAATGGAATAAGCAATCCATTAAAAGAGTCAAGTAGAAAATAAAGTCTACTATCTTTTAGGTTTTAATAGGTTTTTCATCATGTTATATTTGAGACTCAAACTTTAATAAATATTCCACATCATCGAATCACCCTACACTTTTCTGCCAAGGATATTCTTTAGTATCACGACCACAATTATTCATGCACTACGGGCCAAGAATATTTGTGTATTCATTAATGGTCATGATCATGCCAACAATTTGTCCACCAATGCACTACTACCATCGAGGATTTTTATCACATCATTTGTAACATTACGGCCATGATTACATCGAATAGTCTCTCGGTCATAATCATACCAAGTCCATCTATGCTTTACAAGCCATAGATGACTTTCAACATAATATAAACATGAGGATGATGACAATGATATAAGAATTCAATAAAACAAGTTCAAGAATTATTTTATCCAGAATTATTAACGCCCAAATTATCAACATGATACTATTTTGTAGAGTAAAATTCAAGAATGATCGGAAGAATATTTCCATGAAAAGATCTTTGGATGAAACGCAAATATCAAGGATATTCCACTAATTTCATGGAGTATAGAAGTCAAAGTTTTAACCATTTGGGTATAATAAAGAATAGAATAACAAAAGAAATCACCATGCATGCGATAGACGCATACAGATGAGTTATTCCAATAGAATAATAAATAACGGAACCAGTCCCGCCGTAAAAACGCATGCATGGATGTTCCAACAGAATAATAAAGAATGGAACCAGTCCGGCAGTAAAAACACATGATGATGGATGTTCCAATGTAATAATAATAAAGAGGCGGAACTAGGTGGGTGTAAAACACGTGACAGGATGTTCCAATGAATAATAGAAGAATGTCACCAAGTATAGGTAAATCAGCATACACTGAGTTATTCCAATGCAGAATAATAAGCAATGGAATAACAATGTTCTCTTCATGAATAAGAAAGAATAACACCCTTACATTTGGTAGGAGATTGAATATCGCAAAGGTGTAGTAACAAAATACTCTTCTTCTTTTTCTCTTATTCTCTCTATACTTTCTCTCTCTATAGCTTGAATGAATTCATGAAAATAATGAAGCCCTAGGCCTCTATTTATAGAAGATTTCTAGATTAGCACCGCTTAGTGTGAAAAGGCAAGTGGTGACGACTAATGATGTGAAAAGAAAAGTGGTTTGGACTTTGTAATGTGAAACGACAAGTGGTTCGACGTCGGTAAAGGTAATTACTATTAACGAAGGTAAATACTATTGACGAAGGTAAATACTATTGACGAAGGTAAATACTATTCACAAGGGTAATTACTATTGACGAAGGTAATTACTATTGACGAAGGTAAATACTATTCACAAGGATAATTACTATTGACGAAGGTAAATACTATTGACGAAGGTAAATACTATTCACAAGGGTAATTACTATTGACGAAGGTAATTACTATTGACGAAGGTAAATACTATTCACAAGGGTAATTACTATTGACGAAGGTAATTACTATTGACGAAGAGACTCTTAGATGATGACATATGAGCCCCCATAAAATAATCAAACTTTCCACAAATCATTTTTTTTTTCATCAACACATATTTAATCTTTCAACAATTATTAATCATTTATAACTTGTCGTCTCAATTATTGATTTAATACTATAACATATTATATGATGATGATCTTGTGACAATAATTGAATCAATAATATAAGAGATATGATGCAACAATTCATTTGTAGCAATAATTGAAAGCATAGCTAAGTGACTTCTCACGTAAGCATCAATAATCAATACCAAGTGTGCTACTATGCAACCACGCGTAGACATCGCATTTTTACCACCGGGTAGTTCAACAGCTTTTAATTCAGTAACACCTCCGCCGTTATTTTTTATAAAATATTTTTGTCGTTTTTCTCAATCCGACAATAATTACCGCTGGGGTCCACCAATGATTGAGTAGTAGTCAACGAATATTCCCTAACAAAAAGAATATTCCCCGACCAAACTAATATTTTATAACAACTTGCATACTTTGCAAAATTTATAAATATTACCCACAACTATAACATTATATCAAATTTATTCCATAATATTCAAAATAATATTTATAGAAAAATTCATCTTTATTTATAAAAAGTGGGTCTTACAACCTCCCTTCTTATGAAATTTCGCCCTCGAAATTAGGGTGCGATACTGGTATGTCGAAGAGGTAAGGATACCTTGATTTCATTTGATTCTAACTCCCAAGTCATTTCCTCAACATCATGGTTCCTCCACAAAACTTTGACTTGAGGTATAACCTTGGAGCGTAGAATATGTTCCTTCTTATCCAAAATTTGAACAGAACCTCTTCATACGTCAAATCTTCCGCTATTTCGTCCAGGTTCTAACTCAATAATATGGTTGGTCTTTCACATATTTACGTAACATAGATATGTGAAAAACGTTATGAACACGAGACATATTCAAGCAGTAAAAAGCGAATCTATAGGCCACGTTCCTACTCGATCGAGGATTAAAATGGACCGATGAATCGAGGATTAAGTTTTCCTCTCTTTCCAAATCTTGTAACTCCTTTCCATGGAGCAACTCTTAACAACACATGATCTCTATATCGAATTCCACGTCCTTTCGATGAAGATCAAGATAACTCTTTATCGATTTTGTGAGGTTTTTATACGTTTCGGATCGTTTGAATCTTTTTCGTAGTCATACGTATCAACTCCGGTCCCAACAACGTTGCTTCACCCACCTCATCCCAAAGATCTTTCGAGAAGCGACACTTTCTTCCATACAATGCTTGAATGGAGCCATGCCAATACTTGCTTGATAACTATTATTATAGGAAAACTCCACCAATGGTAAGAACTTGTCCCAACTCCCTTGAAATCAAGGACACAGAGTCTTAATAGATCTTCAAGAGTTTGAATAGTCTCTCCGATCGTCTGCTCGTCCGAGGATGATATGCCGAGCTAAATCGTAAGTGCGTGCCCATAGCTTTTTTGCAAACTAACCCAAAATCGTGAAGTGAATCTTGGGTCTCGATCGAAACTATGGATACCTAAGATACCATGCGATCTTACAATCTCGTTTATGTACATACGAAAGCAAGACGTTCAAGTGTATAAGTTTCTCGTGATCGAAGAAATGAGCAGACTTGGTCAATCTATCAACAATGACCCATATCGCATCAATGCCTTGAGAAACCTTAGGAAGACCCCAGAACGAAATCCATGGTAATGTGCTCCCACTTCCATTCTAGAATTTCAAGTGGTTGCAATGGACCTTTTGGTACTTGATGCTCCGCTTTAACTTCGTTGACAAGTTAGACACCTTGAGATAATAAGTAACTATCTCTCTCTTCATATTGCTCCAACAAAATGTATGACGAATATCATGATACATTTTGGTACTCCCGAGATGGATTGCAAATGGTGTGTCATGCGCTCCATCATGATATTATACTTTAAATCGTGGTCGTTAGGAACACAAAGTCCGGAGTTGACTCAAGTATTCCTTCTTCATCGATTCTTGCTTCCTAAGATAGCACCTTCTTGCACTTTCTTCCACATACGCATCGGCTCCGTGTCCGTAGCTTGAAAGCGACTTTAACTTTATCGATTAAAGTCGGTTCTACTCGTGATACTCACTATCATCACATGCGTCCTCGAGTCTTTAACTCTATCTCCATCCTTTGCAAGTCACACAAAATGGGCCTTTGCGTTGACAATATCGCACTTCGACTTGCATATGATTTTTACTCAATCAATGCGTCACCTACCACGTTCGCTTTTCCGGGATGGTATTGGATGGTATGATCATAATCTTTCAGCAGTTCAAGCCAACGTCGTTGTCGCATGTTGAGTTCCTTTTGAGTGAAGAAAAATTTGAGGCTTTTATGATCCGTAAAGATCTCCACTTTCTCCCCATACAAGTAATGCCTCCAAATTTTAAGTGTGAAGATAACAATTTGCTAACTCTAGATCATGAGTAGGATAATTCCTCTCATATTCTTTGAGTTGTCGCGAGGCATAGGCTATAACTTTTCCATGTTGCATAAGAACACATCCCAACCCTTTGCTCGAAGCATCATCAGAGATGACAAATCCCTCCGAGCCGGATGGTATTGTCGTAGCAGTCTTTGAAATAAGTCTCCTCTTGAGTTCTTGAAAAATCTTCTCACATTCTTCGCTCCAACCGAACTTTGTATCTTTAAAGTCACCGAGTCAATGGAGTAGCGATTCGAGAAAATCCTTCCACGATTCTCCGATAATAACCAATTAAACCGAGAAAGCTACGTGCTTTCGGTCCATCGATTTAGGTTGTTCCCACTTTAAATAGCTTCAATCTTTCTTTGGGTCAACGGATATTCCATGACTTGATACCACGTGCCCAAGGAATGCTACTTCTTCAAGCCGTAACTCACATTTCTTCAACTTGGCATAAAGCTTATATTCACGAAGCTTTTGGAGTGTCAGCCTCAAGTGTTGCTCATGATCTTCACGGCTTTTGGAATAAATAAGGATGTCATCAATAAAGACGACCACAAAGTGATCTAAATATTCCTTGAATACTCGGTTCATCATATCCATGAAGGCAAAGGAGCATTAGTCAATCCAAAGGACATGACTAGGAATTCATAATGCCCGTACCGAGTTCTGAAAGCCGTCTTTGGAATGTCAGCGGTTTTAATCTTCAATTGGTGATATCCAAACGAAGATCAATCTTTGAAAAGAATTTGGCTCCTTGCAATCGGGTCAAACAGTCATCAATACGTGGCAATGGATACCTATTTTTGATGGTGACATGATTCAACTCCCGATAATACATACAAAGTCGCATACTCCCATCTTTCTTCTTCACGAATAAAACAGAGCACCCCAAAGGAGAAGTCTTAGGATTAATAAAGCCAATGTCTAACAATTCCTGCGCATTGGGTCTTTAACTCTCGAAGTTCAATAGAGCCATTCGATATGGGGCTTGGAAATAGGTTTTGTACTGTGTTCAAGGTCGATACAAAATTTAATTTCACGCCTGGGGTAGGCCAGAAGTTCTTCGGGGAATACGTCGTGAAATTTATTTACAATAGAAATATCGTTCAAAATCGGCGTATTTTTGTTTAAATCGTGACATGAGCTAAGAAAGCTCGACATCCGCTTTTTCAATAAACGAAATAGCTTTATAGCTTGAGATGACCGTGATTGATTTTAATGGTTTGGTCGTTTGAATTAGCATAATAGGTTGATTAGGAATATGAAAGCTAACAACCTTACTTAAAATAATCAATTTTTGCATGATAAGTAGTTAACCAATCAATCCCTAGAATCACGTCAAATGCAAGTATTTTTAATGAAATAAGATCGACAGTAATGTGAGGGTACCGATTTGAACCAAACAAGACTTATAAACGGTGGATGTAATGAAGGTTTCTCCCAACGGAGTTTCCATGAGATAAGTCAAAGTCTAATTTCTCCGAGTCAAATTTAATCGATGAGCGCAAGTAGGAGAAATAAAAGAATGGGTAGAACCGGTATCAAATAAAGTATAGACTTCATTAGAGTTTATGATAAGCTTACCCGTGATGACCTCATTCGGATTCCTTGCTCTTTGGGAGGTCACAACAAACGCCTCCTTGCAGACTACTGGGTTTTTGAATTTTCGGGATGGCTTTTGGTGCCTCCATCCTAGTGAATTTGTCTTGATGAAACGACAAAATCGAGCTAAGTGACCTTCTCTTCCACAATTATAACATGCTTTGACGGCATGACGCAGCAGTT
Organism: Panax quinquefolius; assembly: GCA_020205615.1. Lineage (NCBI taxonomy): Eukaryota > Viridiplantae > Streptophyta > Magnoliopsida > Apiales > Araliaceae > Panax > Panax quinquefolius. Next base: position 93,080,325 of record CM035157.1, on the reverse strand, counting down.
TGACCGATGTGTCCCTCTCCTCCGTATTTGAAGCATATGATAGGTGGTCTTTCTCCTTCCTTAACAATGGGTCTTTGGTGTTTGGCGACGCCTTTCCATCATTGTTGAATCTCTACATTTCTTGAAATGTCCATTCTTATTGTTTTGGCCCCGATTACCACCAAGTGGTTACCATATCCGCCCGTTGATTCCCTCCACGCTTGTTGTCACCGCTCGATGACTACTCTCCGGTATTATAATTTTCTTAAACCGCTCTCTTTTTAATTGTGTTGACTCATTATCGCGTTCCACTAATCGAGCCCTATTTACAACATCGAATACAAACACGGTTTATGAGAAATAAGATGTTGACGTATCTCCGACTTCAAACCTCTTAAAAACATTCGCGCCATTCTCTCTTCATTATCCACAAAGTGGGGCCTATGAACCGTGATAACTCGCAAATTTTGCCTCGTATTGACACGGTCATATTGTTTTGTTCCAACTTGATAAACTCCACCTCCTTCATGTGGCGAATACTTTCAGAAAGTATTTTTCGTTGAAAACGACTCTGGAACTTCTCCCAAGATATCTTGAAGAGAAAGAAGTTGAGTACGTTTTACCGATTCCCACCAAGAATCACCTCTCCTCCGCAACATAAAGCGTGCAAGAAGGAACCTTTGCTCCTCGGAGCATCCCAAGACATCAAATATCTTGGTAATCTGCTTTATCCATGCTTCCGCCAGAAGTGGTTTTGGCTCACCCTTAAACTCCGGTGGTCCCAGCTCCTTGAATTGTTTAGCGGTGACCGCCCGAGAGTTTTCCATGTTTCCACCTACGTTTTGGATAGGAGTCGCTCTCGCCTGCTGTTGCATAAATTGCATAAAGCCTCTGAACATTTGATCATTCATCATTTGGTCAGTGTTGTTGTTTGCATGAGGATTGTCGCCTTCGATGCACATTATCCTCGATTATTGATATGTGGTGAATCAACGATCGTCTGGCTCCATTGCTATTCTCAACATTCTCAGATGTTATTTTCAGATACTGCCACAAAACAAAAGGTTAATTGACATGTAACAAATTATCCCTATCTTCTGACCAACCAATAAAATAGCACATAAACTTAGGTAGGTCATACTAGCGAAGGTATTCCCCGCTCTCCCTCCTAGTACTATTCTAACATCTTAGCCGAGGATCATATCCTAAGCTACGATAATAACCATGACACCCCCAAAATTAGGTATACATCACCCATCTTGGGTCGCCACTTACATGGTATGTAATTTAAATACAACTTATTAACATAAGCTGCTGTGGTACAATACGACATAAAGCGTAAGTTTAAATACAAATATAAATCTACTAGATATTATACAAACTCAAAGAAAAGTCCTCATTACAATTATTATCACACTATTTCTTTGAATAGTGGGGATTACTAATGCTATCTTCGGACCATCACTCGTTTCCCGACTCGTCCCGCCTATATTCTCATTTCCTAAAGAGAACAAAGTGAAAGAAAGGGTGAGCTCAACTAGCCCAAGAAGAAATATTATGACTAAGATAATGCGAATAAATTATCAATAGTCTTCAACAATGTTAAACCGATAAAATACAATAGACAAACCGGTTTAGCTGCGGTGAATAAGCAATCCATTAAAAGAGTCAAGTAGAAAATAAAGTCTACTATCTTTTAGGTTTTAAAGGTTTTCATCATTGTTATAGCCGAGACTCGCCTTTTAATAAATATTCCACATCATCGAATCATCCCCGCACTACGGCCAAGGATATTCTTTAGTATCACGACCACAATTATTCATGCACTACGGGCCAAGAATATTTGTGTATTCATTAATGGTCATGATCATGCCAACAACTATACTCCAATGCACTACGGCCACTGAGGATTTTTATCACATCATTTGTAACATTACGGTCATGATTACACCGAATAGTCTCTGGTCATAATCATACTAAGTCCATCTATGCACTACAGGCCACAGATGACTTTATATATAATATAAACATGAGGATGATGACAATGATATAAGAATTCAATAAAACAAGTTCAAGAATTATTTTATCCAGGAATTATTAACGTCCAAATTATCAACATGATACTGTTTTGTAGAGTAAAATTCAAGAATGATCAGAAGAATATTTCCATGAAAAGATACTGGATGAAACGCAAATATCAAGGATATTCCACTAATTTCATGGAGTATAGAAGTCAAAGTTTTAACCAACTGGGTATAATAAAGAATAGAATAACAAAAGAAATCACCATGCATGCGATAGACCGCCACATGCAAAGAGTTATTCCAACAGAATAATAAATATCGGAACCCGGTCCGTCGTAAAAGAAAACGCATGCATGGATGTTCCAATGTAATAATAAAGAATGGAACCAGTCGGCGTAAAAAACACATGCACGAGGATGTTCCAACAGAATAATAATAAAGGCGGAACTAGGTTAGGTGTAAAACACATGTGATGTGATGTTCCAATGTAATAATAGAAGAATGTCACCAAGTATAGGTAAACCACGTATACAAAGTTATTCCAATGAGAATAATAAACAATGGAATAACAACAGTTCTCTTCATGAATAAGAAAGAATAACACCCTTACATTTGGTAGGAGATTGAATCTTTAAAGAAGGTGTAGTAACAAAATACTCTTCTTCTCTCTCTCTTATTCTCTCTATACTTTCTCTCTCTATAGCTTGAATGAATTCGTGAAAAAAATAATGAAGCCCTAGGCCTCTATTTATAGAAGATTTCTAGCTTAGCACCGCCGTGTGAAAAGGCAAGTGGCTTGACGACTAATGATGTGAAAAGAAAAGTGGTTTGACGCTCAGTAATGTGAAACGACAAGTGGTTCGACGTCTGGTAAAGGTAATTACTATTAACGAAGGTAAATACTATTGAAGGTAAATACTATTGACAAAGGTAAATACTATTCACAAGGGTAATTACTATCGACGAAGGTAATTACTATTGACGAAGGTAAATACTATTCACAAGGATAATTACTATCGATTTGAAGGTAAATACTATTCACAAGGGTAATTACTATTGATGAAGGTAATTACTATCGATTGAAGGTAAATACTATTCACAAGGGTAATTACTATTGACGAAGGTAATTACTATCGATTGAAGAGACTCTTAGATGATGACATATGAGCCCCCATAAAATAATCAAACTTACCACAAATCATTTTTTTTTTCATCAACACATATTTAATCTTTCAACAATTATTAATCATTTATAACTTGTCGTCTCAATTATTGATTTAATACTATAACATATTATATGATGATCTTTGTGACAATAATTGAATCGATAATATAAGAGATATGATGCAACAATTATCAGAGTAATAATTGAGCATACCGAGTGACTTCTCACGTAAGCATCAATAATCAATACCGTGTGGTACTATGCAACCACGCCAGACATTCGCATTACTTTACCAACGGGTAGTTCAACGCTTTTAACGGTAACACTCTCGTAGTTATTTTTATAAAATATTTTTGTCGTTTTTCTCAATCCGGCCAATAATTTTATAGGGTCCACCAATGATTGAGTAGTTGTGCGAATATTCCCTAACAAAAGAATATTCCCCACCAAACTAATATTTTATAACAACTTGCATACTTTGCAAAATTTATAAATATTACCCACAACTATAACATTATATCAAATTTATTCCATAATATTCAAAAATAATATTTATAGAAAAATTCATCTTTATTTATAAAAGCTGGGGTCTTACATAACTTCATTCGGGTTCCTCACTTTTTGGGAGGTCACGAAAAATGCTCTCTCTTAAACTACCGGTTTTGACTTGTCTGGGACAGCCTTTGGTGCCACCGTCCCAACTGGACTTGACTTCGCTGCATAACAAAATCGAGCTAAATGACCTTCCTTTCAGCAATTTTAAAACATGTTGGGTTGCTACGTACAGTTTGGACTGATGTGTCCTTCTTGTCCGCATTTGTAGCATACGACCGGTGGTCATTCTCCTTCCTTGAAAACAGGTACTGGTACTAACGTCTTTCCATCATTATTGAATCTCCTCTTCTTGAAATTTCAATTTCTATTGTCTTGGCCAGGATTACCATCGAAGTGGTTACCATTTCTGGCATGTTGATTTCCTCCACGTTTGTTGTCACCGCTTCCATGACTGCTACTACTGGCATTATCGTTTTGCCAGCTTCTATCTCCTAGTTAGGTTGACTCATTATCGAGCTCTAATAACTGAGCCCTATTCACAACATCTGAATACAATCAAAGTTTGTGAGAAATGAGGTATTGACGTATTTCGGGTTTCAAACCTTGAAAAAACATTCGTGTCATTCTTTCCTCATTATCAACCAAATGGGATGCAAACCGGGATAACTCTGCAAACTTAGCCTCATATTATGACACGATCATATTGTTTTGCTCCAGCTTGATGAATTATACCTCCTTCATGAGATGAATACTTTCGGGAAAGTATTTTTCGTTGAACAGTTCTTGGAACTTCTCCCAAGACATCTTCTGTTCGGCAGGCTGAGTACGTTTTATAGATTCCCACAAGTAATCTGCCTCTCCTCTCAACATGAAGGTGGCAAGGGGAACCTTTTGCTCCTCGGAGCATCCCAAGACATCAAATATCTTGGTGATCTACTTAATCCACGTCTCTGCCTTAAGTGGTTCTGGTTTTCCTAAAAACTCTGATCATCCCAGCTCCTTGAATTTCTTAGCGGTGACCATCCGAGAGTTTCCAGTGTTTCCACCTACATTTTGAACAGGAGTCTCTCTCGCTTGATGTTGCATGAATTGCAGAAAGCTCCTAAACATTTCATCATTTGGTCGGTGTTGTTGTTTACTTGAGGATTATTGCCTTCCTGATGCACATTATCATGGTTATTGATCATCGGTAACTCAATGGTCTCATGTGCTCCATTTCTTATCTCAATATTTTTGGATGTCATTTTCAAACACTGCCACAAAACAAGGGTTAATTGACATGCCGCATATTATCCCTATATTCTGACCAACCAATTAAATAATAAATAAGCTTAGGTAGGTCATACTAGGGAAGGATTTACTCATCTCTCCCCTCCTAGTTCTAGTCTCAAATCTCAGCCAGGGATCATATTCCTAAGCTTTGATACCAACTGTGACGCCCCCAAAATAGGTATACATCACCCATTCTGAGTTGCCAAATACATGGTACAAAATACAAATACAAACTTAATTATACAATTGTCGTGTAACATCAGCTGAGAGTTTTAACACGAATATAATCTCGTAGACAATATCCAAACTCAGATGAAGTCCTCATTACAATTATTAACACACTATTTCACATAATAGTGAGGACTACTAAAGCAACCATTTGGACCGTCACTCCATTCCCCGACTAGTCCCAGCTATATTATCATTTCTTGAAGAGAACAATGAAAGAAACGGGTGAGCTCAACTAGCCCAGTAAAGAATATTATGACTAAGATAATGCAGAATAAATTATCGTTAGCCTTCTACAATGTTAAACTGATATAATACAATAGACAACAAGTTTAATTGCAGCGGAACAAACAATCCATTAAAAGAGTCAAGTAGAGTATGATATCTACTATCTTCTATAATTTAAAAGTTTATCATCAATTTTATCGTTGAGACTCAGCTCAATAAATAATCCACATCACTGAATTATCCATGCACTATGGGTCAAGAATATTCATTATTATCACATCCACGAATCATCCATGCACTACGGGCCAAGGATATTCGTTATTATCACCAATGATCATGATAATGCCAACAAATGTCCATCAATGCACTACGGGCTAATGCGGACTTTTATCACATTATTTGTAACATTATAGGTGACAATGCGTGTTCATGAGGCTCAAGAACACATATAGTGACAATTTCTGTCGCTATTGCTTTAGCGACAGTTTTATTAAATTTAGTTATATTTAATTTCCAAAAATCATTAAAATAGAAATTAATTTCTAAAAATTGAAAATGAGTTTTAAAAATTATTTTAAGTTTTAAAATTAACTTTTGATAAATTGACATATTTTTCATTAATATTTGTATTTATTTGAATATTAATGATATTAAATTTATTTAATAAATGTATTAAATAAATTAATTAAAAATGATTTTAATATATTAAAATTATTTTAAATGATAATAAAGTGTTTGAAAATATTTGAAGTTATAAAATATAACTTTTAATATTTTGAGGTTAATTTTATTAATAATTTAATATTAAAGATATTAAATTTATTTAATAGTTACATTAAATAAATGGTTTAAAATGGTTTTATTGATTTAAAAATCAGTTTAAAATGATATAAATAATTTAAAAATATTTTAAGTTATAATAAATGACTTTTAATATTTTGATGAAAAATACATTAATATGTAAATATTAATCTTCATTATTAAAAATAATTTTAAATGTTTTAAAAAATCATTTAAGGGAATATTGATGATTTAAAAATATTTTGTATTATTATAAATAACTTTAATATTTTGACAAGTATTTCATTAATATTTTAATATTATTTAAATATTAATAATAATGGGATTGTTCAGTATTTTAATCATTTAAAAATGATTCTATATTAGAAAAATTATTATAAAATTTAGTAATTATTTGAAAATTATTATAAGCTTCTGAAAAATATTATGAATGATATCTTAATTATCTAAATTAATATTGAAGCTTTGAGACAGAGTTTTATTGAAAATAAAGACATTAATTGTTGGATAGGGTAATCAAAACCTAGAACTGAGACCGAAGTTCAACCAAACTGAACTAGTTAGACCTGTTAAGTGTTTGTAGAGGTTCTAAACATTGTTGTGATTACATGATGATGTGATTTAGTGATATAATGACTTTAAATGATAGTGTTATGTATTATAATGTGTTATGCTAATTGCGAGACCGATATTATTGATTATAGGTCTTTTAAATGCAACTATATTATATTATGTAGCAGTATTCAACAGCCAATGCAAGTTTCCTTAACTCAATCTTGAGGTATTACTTTTCAAATATAGTAGTGGTTAATTATTGCTGATTATACCACGTCTGAGATTTATTGTTAATTATTCACAGTTAGTGCAAGTTTATTAATTAAAAACTAAGTTTTAAATTTCAAAAGCGTGACTAGTGAATAACTATTATTGGTTATTCGCATCTATAAGTGTTATTGTTGATTACAAATAGTGCAGTTGATTTCTGTCTATTAGTGAACAATTTTTGAGCTATATCTTAGCTAATTGTTTTGGCTAGACGAATATTTGTTGAAACTTGATACGTTCTAAGTTAATTGTTATTGAATAATCGATGCTAATTATTTTGACTAGATCGAGATAGATGTTAGATGTTGAAATCATAGTAGTTCTTTAAATCTAAACTATATTGTTGCGATACGAATTCTTGTTGTAAGACTGAAATGAACAACCCTTATATAAAAGGGGACTTTGTGGTCGGATATACGACCTTTGCGCGTGAGTCAAGTATTATGCATAATATAGAGTACAATGAAACTGATCACTTTATCTACTTGCTGAGGGGTATGATTTAATCTTTATGGTTATCTGATACATGCACCTGGGTAAATCAGAGTCGAACCTTTGATAATTACTTGAGTAGTTCAAGATCCATTTGGATCGCTCAGCATAAAATCTGGAAATTATCCACTTTGTTATCACGATTGTATTATCTCTTGATAATCGATTAAACATTGATAAAACTTAGAAAGCGTTTTACTCTTTTATCGTTGAATTTTTGTTTAACATGAAATGTGATAAAGTCTTATTATTGATAAATGATTTATTCAGCTAATTCAAAGTCCTTTGAACTTTATTGAAATTCTATCGAATCGATAGTCTATTATGAAAGTAGTATGCACACAAGCCAATCATGTTTGATGATAAAATATATACTTTGTAACAATCTTATTCATTTATTAATAAAAAGTATTAATTTACTAAAGGATTTTAATTATCTACACGATGCTGCTTTATAATATATGATAAACCCATAGTTTTAAGCAATGCTTTTAGAATAATGATGATGATCATTCTAATGAGATCTAAATTCTTAGAAAGCTTAAAACTAAAATAGTTTCCAATCATTGGATTACTAAATTGGAGATTAGTGAATCCGGATAGATTGGTACACACGTTGCTTGCTCATTGGATGAGGATAATTGACCTCATCATCATTTGTGTGGAGATACTAAAGAAAGTATGTAGGTGCTTATTAGAGAATAAGTTCGCTGAATGTGGCTCGCTAGGAGTGAGCAAAAAATGGATAAAATCGAATAACCGAACACAACCGAATTTTTTTAATCGAATTATTTCGGTTTTTCGATTTTTTTTTCTAATTTCGGTTATATCCGATTTATTGTTCGGTATTCTGTTTTGGATTCGGTTTTAGAAAATAGATTATTCGGTTACCCGAATTACCGAATTTATTGTATAAGAATAAATTCAGCCCATTCTTTAACCCATTCTTTAGCCCATTCTTCAGCCCCTTCAGCCCATTTTTTAACCCATTCTTCAGCTCCAATACTATACTATATTATAATATTACAAATTGAGGGCCTCAACTGAAGTACTAAACCCCTCGCTCTCTCTCTCACAGTCTCACTGGACATTCCCCTCAAGCGACAAGTAGATCTCCTCATTTTCTCTCTAAAAATGATTGATCGGAACTCCGGCAGGACCAACACCGTCCAACTCCAAAGACAACAAAGACCCACCACTACTCAGACAACATTCCTCCATAAACTCCATGAACACGCGTCAAACTCGCCAACTCTTGATTCCTTACTCTAGTGATTTAAGGTTAATTTACTCTTTTTCACCGATCCGATCACTATAACTACCACCGTTTTGGGTCCGATTTTTTCACCCATTGATTCGATTTTGAGCCCGATTTGGGTCCCGTGGGAACTTTGCTTTTCATTGATGTCTCCAATTTTTATCAATTTGTGGATTTGGAGTCAGATCTTCATTGCTATTGTGTCTTGGATTTATAGGTATTATGGGATTTAAGGGGTATTACGGGGTTTCTTCTTTGTGTGTGTTGAATTTGGGTTGATTTGGGTTGATTATCGAGGAAGCGATTGAAGCTTTGAAGGATTATGCTAGGTAGTAGTAATCTTTTTTAAGGTTATTACCCAAAATACAGAATTTATAATTCGGTATTCGGTTATTCGGTTATTACTAAAATTCAGTTATTAGTTCGGATATTAAAAATAGGAACATTTCGGTATTCGGTTATAACCGAATAACCTATTCGGTTCGGTTATAATCGATTGATCAGCCCTATGGCTCGCTAAGGAATACCTAATAGAGTTTTACATGTCTGTCAATAGGAATTCATGTAGTGATAGTAGTACAAGTGATCATTGGACTTGAGATCATCATAGTATCTCGTGTATGATGAGTTATATTTTGAATTATTCCTTAAGACCCTTAGGGTATATCAAAGGTATGCTTGGGTATAATAAGTTTACATAGAGATAGTGTATCATCAATAAAGAATCTACCACTTCTAGTAAAAGAAGAGAAATATCCTATGTGATTCGATAAATGACAACCCAGTAGTCCTTAGCCAAGGCAGAATGAAATTAGAAAGAAGTTTCTAATTTGCATTATTTGGAGTTGTGCATTTAAGAGTCGAAATACATATAATTAAATAAAATAAGACTTGACAGTAATTTCATATCTTATATTTAATTGGGACATTGTATGGTGGAAAAATTTAATTGTACGGTAACTATTTACTCAAAGGTTCTTTTATGATTAATGTTGAAATCTATATTATATGGAAAGTCGTTAATCGCTAGGGAGGCTTATCCCTATTGTAGAATAAATATTATTTATTTAAATAAATTAATAGTTTAATTTATTTATTTAAATAAGATTAGAATTGTTCTAAATGATTTATTCACAACCGATTTAATATGGAGAACCTAAAGGGTCACACCATAAAAGGAAGAATAATTATTTAAGAAGTTAATGACATAATCGTAATAATAAGTTAAGCATATTTAATTTAATCAATGGTGATAGAATAATTAAATAGCTTAATATATATTATTTAATATTTTGAAAATATTAAATATAAATTAATAAGAGAGTCTTATTATTATTATTATTACTATTATTATTATTTAATTCCTAAAGGAGTTTGGAAATTAATTAATAAAAGTACTCTCATATATTCCTAATAAGATTAGGATGTAAAATTAATTAAAAGAGTTTAATTAATTATCCCTAATAAGATTACGGAACTTAATTAATTAAAGGAATTTAATTAATTAAATAATATCCTATTTTCTAATTAAATTAGAAGGGTTAGCTAATATCTTTATAAGTGGAGTCTTATATCAGATATCAATAGTCGTGATTCTAATTGTTGGAGAGTACGCTCTTTTTCTATGAGAGATAGAAAAACAAGGGTTTTGCCAAATACTCATCTTCTTGAATCTTTCTTCTTCCCTGGTGCATCACCTCTAGAGGCCAAACACTTAGGTGGCTAACGTTGATCAAAGGAAAGAACCAAACCGGTGGATTTAAGTTGAACATGAAAAGTATTGGAGGTGAACTTGTACCTGAGGAAGCTTGTGACACCCCCAAATCTGTGTAACATCGATTACAGGTCATGGTGCTCACGATACAACATACATCATCATCTATCTTAGTAACTCTAACAATAATAATAATAATAATAATAATAATATTAACTATTACATACTTATTCAAAATAAAATCCCAAGTCTTTACAACCTTAAATAAACTGAAACTTTAACTTAGCGTTTATCGCTACATTACATCATATGCGAAAATATAACTTATTACATAAATAACTCTCATTATTTCATCTTAGACTTTTCCTTGTCCTTGCCCGAGCCCTCAGCATTATCAGCCTTAACTGAAAGGTTTAAGCAAGAATGAGCACAAATTGCCCAACAAGTATATAGAATAGATAGAAAGCATATGTAAGGAGTAAAGTCATCTGAATAGCTAAATTTCAACAGTTGAAAGAAATATCAAGTGTTAGGCAGGAATATCAATAATAAGATTTGAAGAATTCTCAATATCATACTAAGGGGTGTAGAATACCCTGAACATTATTTTGTTTCATCGAAAACCATCAGACGGTTTAACAATCAAATAGATTGTAAATGGTCTCTGCAAGTACTCCAGGTGATCAACCCATCGTACCCTACATTGTGGACAAGTATAAAGTTTAACTGCACAAGCATAAATGGGACTATATGCCTGACATCTGTTTGCCCGATTATTCGGGTTGTTCATCTTAGTATTCATGCGGGACCTCACCAAAACAATTTGGATTTATAAACATTAAATAGCTTCAAAGGATTTAAATTGTTCAAATGTTATATCATTTAACATCAATAATATCTAGCCGTAACAAAAATCCAAAAAACATCATTGGAAACAATTCGTTAAAGAAGTAGAACTTTAAAGTATAGCAGTTGTAATAATAACTAAGTAATCATCAATAAATCTTGCAAAGAAATTGTTGTTATATAACTTTATGACTAAGAAGTTGTACGGAAAAGTAAATAGCACAAGTCCATTACTAACCCTCACTACAATAACAATGAGTAAGGATTGAATAATTGCTCAAAAGAACTTAGGGTTAGGAAACTTACCTGATACGTCTTCTATAATTTATCGCTATCTACTAGCCCTTCACGTAACCTATTCACATGTGTCGCGTTAAGCAATTTGGTTCTCGAACACCACTTTGAAGTGCAATGGTTCCCTTTTATTTTAATAATATGATTAAACTCGCACGTATTCAAATACAATTCAATTACATAACATGTTGCTACGTATAGGCCACGTGGTTAAATAAAAGAATCTGGGAAACATAAATTTTTGACATTTAATGGACCAAAACCTTCATCAAAAATATGCATAAAACATGCTTAGAGGTCTCAAGTCGGAAAACCTTATTTTCCTTATTTTTGACATCACATATTTAATTAAACTCATTTATCCATATAACATCATTTATATAAAAAATACCAAATCAGTCGCAAAAATATTTCCTTTCCAGGAATTTGCAGAATCTAGTCCCACATTGAACATATATTTTTTCTGAAATTTTTAAAATCCATCTACTATTTTTAAATAGTCCATAATTGCCAAATATTCTCAGATTTTTCATAAATCGAGATTAGCTCCAAAAATTCTGAAATGTTTAGGGTTAGCTCCTGTTTTATACATGTACTTCCAGTAAATATTTCGTAATATTTGGACTTATACACAGAGAGTTATTCGGGTATCTTTTCAAATAGTGTCCTTAGCCGTAAAATCCATAACTCTTAAACCGTATGGTCAAAATTTCTCAAATTTTTGCAGGACCTTCATATCTTCTTATATTAATAGTCCAATTTTTTCCAGAATTTTTTAAAGTACAAACAGTGGACGAAAATGCCCCCGAGACAGACTGATCCAAAATAGTCCCAAGAAAGACATCAATTTTTTGTTTCTTGCAGCCACTTTTGTGATTTTATTCCCACTAATCTATAGATGATATGACCATGATACTTGGACACAATAAACTTCAGACTGCAAGGTATTTTACAAAATTATAACATTCATGAAACTAGCATGCTAAGACCACAAACCAACTACATAGAAAAGCGTGCCAGCACTGGTTCTATACTTAGAAAAAATCTGGAAATTCCAGATTTTCTAAAGATTTTGATATGAACATTATTGCTTACGATTTTCATAACTTACTCATTATTACTCCGATTCTAATGAAATTTGGGACATATTAGACTTCATACTACACACTACTTTATAAAATTATTACATACGCTAATCCAGTCATATAACCCACGAATCCAAGGCTCTAAAACACCCGAAAAGTCAAATAAGCATATTCTCTCATTTTTACTAAAGAACATGGAAAAGAGAGTTCATGGCTTATCTCTTTGATGAATTCTACTTGCTCGAACTCATCCAATGATTCTCCTTGGTTGATTAGTCTCTGAAAACTCCAGAATTCGCCACTATCTCAAGCTCCTTCCTCTCTCACTCTCAACTTCACTCACGGTAGAATTTTTTTACAAAGAGGAAGAAGAGACTTGGATTGGGAGTATATATAAAATATGATATCAATTGATTTTCCAGCCCTTCCATCTCCAATATAAGTTATATGTATTAAGTATATTTTATAAATTCAATTTAGTATGGGGTGGGGGTTAGAGAAAGGAAAGGTCTTGGATTTGTAAGGAGTTTGTAAATCCCTCCCCTCGCATTACCTTATAATGTGAATACTCCCTCTCTTGTCCCAATTTGGTTGTCACATGGACCCCACGGCTGCTGCACTTTTCTATTAAAATATTACTATAATCAATTTAATCGCTTAATATACTTTTTTGCCCATTTTGCCCTCCGTAGCCAAATGTTTTGATACTAATATCGATTCCTACTAATTCGATGTTCTGGACGTCATGGGACTATCCGTTTTGTCAAATTTGCCTCAAAAATTCGTGGTTAACTTTTTCTCCAAAAAAGTCAATTGGTTGACTTTGACCAAAAAGTCAACCGTGACACATTTTCATGGTTACAGTCTAACCTGACTAATTTTGACGTTCCAGACTCAAATACGTAGTTCGCGTCTCTAAATTCCGCTCTGAACACTAGCTCGTGATTTAATACCAACCCATGTAATAAAAAGAATTACTTCCTCACTTAATCAATTTAAATAGTTAAATAAAATTAAACCAACCATTTAAATACATCTTGTAGACACTCAAAATTTTCTGCACTCCTATTCCTAACATTGCAGGAGGGTAGATTTGTCTTTTGGAGACAACCCTGAAAGACAACTTACATCCATGTCGGATACTACCGAAAGTTTAGCTCCAACCCGGAACACAAACCGATAACATCATCTCAACCCGGAACACACACCAGGAGTGTCATTTCCAATCTCGGAGATAACCCCGAGATATGCAGATCAAAAGACCGACAACAACACCGGAGAGGACAGTCTTATCTCGGGGATAACACCGCGACGTTCAGTTCCAGTTCTAGAGACAACACTGGGAGTAGCAACCCCATCCTTGGTGATAGCCCCAAGGGATGCCAATACAGTTCCGGTGATAACCCAAAAATGCATGTTTCAAACACGTGCGATCCGCTTCAGGATCAGACTTCCAGTTGAGGCACATACACCTCAGTCCCGGGACTAACAAACGGGCAGACAGGAATACCCACAGATGACAGTGAGACATATAAACAAGCAGTCCAATCTCAGATGTAAATATCACGGCATACCAACAAGTAGTCCAATCTCAGCTGTAACCCTGAGCAACGTCTACTTTCAACTCAAACCGGCGATAATCCCGGCGAGGAGTCAAGCGTCATCTTGTTCCTTCAACAATGGCACGTCGTCTCAACACTTCATATATACATACAACAACTGTCCTACAAGAGTCGAGAATTGACAATCCCGAGTGACTATTACGAGTTGCAGTACTTTAAATAGAATTTGAAGCTTGAAGACCATGGGCATAGACCCCTCTTCCTGACTTCGTACAACATGTAATTCATGTCATTACGTAACTCTCGACACAAGAGATCCGAAGAAGTACAAATATACTTCATTCGGATACTCGGATTGAAGTTCTACAAGTTTGAACGGACATTACAAAGGCACGCATCGCACGTCATTACGAGATAACGGGACTGCGAGGCTCGGATCCTAACGACCATTGCATTGCAGTATTAATGCATGGGCCGCCATGTGTACTGCGGCCATCAATCTATAAATATAAGTGAGGGGTCAGTCATTTGAGGAGAGAGAGAGAAGGAAAAAGGTGAGGAAGCCCTGTCTATTTTACTCTACATACACATCTTTTGAGTGTTTCCTCTTCTTTAAACACTAGTTAGCTCACATATAGCTATTTTTTATCTGGTGGGAGCTGAGTGTTTATCCATTTAAAGTCTAAGAAGTCTACTTTGGTAGCCCACTGTAAGCCTTCTTATATTCTATAAAGCCTCTTTCTCATATATCACACATTGTTGTACACGTTGATAGTCGTGTGAGTGTGTTTGCCCGGACTTCGGTCCGTGGTTTTCATCTCTATCTGTATATATATACTAATATATGTATATATTTCGTATATATGGACTAACATTATCGAGTTATACCTCGATTGAGCCTAGAATTCGGTCTGGAGCGTTTATTTTCTTTTATGTATATATATACTTATATATATAAACTGTGGTCAGACTCAGTCTGATGAGCCTGGATTTTACATCTGGAACGTTTAATTGCTTTTGTATATATATATTTATATATATAATTTCTTTGTGTATACATATCGATGAGCCTAGATTTTACATCCTAATGCGTTTACTCACTTTTTATATGTATATATATATATAATTTCTTGTCGGACATATCCGAGATGAGCCCGGATTTACATCCTATAAGTTTATCGCTATATATATATATATATATATATATATATATTTGTACATATATATATATATATATATATTTACATTCCTGTCAGGTCTGGAGTTTCCTCCGTGGCTTTTTACCCTGAACATTATTTTTTACTACTTTATTTACATTTCTCATCCCCCATGGAGTTGCTTTGTGGTGGTTGATCATGTACATATATATATATATATATATATATATATATATATTTATCGCTTTTATATATATATAACTACTTACTGCTTTCCATACAAATTACAGTATCATGTGAGCCTAGGAATCATGTGATCACAGGTTTAGTTTACTGAATCTAGATTCAGTTCCCATGATGGACATTTTTAACTCAGAAGCGTACTTGTACATTATTTCTGATGATCTCGAGTTTCCTTGGATGGCTGTCATGCCCATAAGGAGTTTGGCACTGCTTTATATTATTTTCTTGAGGATGCTTCGTATCTCGAAAATAAAAGCAAACAAGCCGAACATTTAATAAAATTGAAGTATGAAAAGGTCTCAATTCCTATTGAGCACACGGTTTGAAAAAAACATCTTTTACAACACTTCATTGCTATATCTTGGTTAAAACTGGATTTTTCTATAAAATTCAAACCTTGTGTATATAAGTGAGAACGAGGCCTCACACTACTTTTAAATAATTGCACATTGATCCACACACACACACACACACATTCCTATAACAATTTCTTTGAAGAGTGGCGGTCACCGTGGTAACACGGATGTCGGGGGGTGCCTAACACCTTCCCTCCGCATAATCAAGCCCCCGAACCCTTAATGAATCTCGGTTTCACAGACCCGTTTAGTAGTGTCAAATCAATGGGTCAATGTGCTAACCTTTTCGGTTGCGTTGGTGCAACCAGTTAAATACACCAACTGGCGACTCTTAAAGTCAATCGTCGACATTATACATGTCGGACCTTTTTCACTTGTTTTTTCAAACAAATCTCACATTAACATGAGAACACCAAAGAACAAGTAACGAAAAGGGACACCAAAAATCCCGACGTCGACATGTGGCGACTCTGCTGGGGACTCCAGTAAGAGGGCTTAAGCCGCTATTACAAGCTTTTCAAAAAAAATTTATGCTTGTGTGTGATTATTGCATTTACATTTCTGATGAATGTGTATGAATGCATCTTACTTATTGCACTGCTAAATATCTATCTGTGATTTTAGTGCTTTGCACATGTCATCATTTTACATAAACGGTGAGACACGTTGTATGTGAATGTATGTTGTGTGGTCCCTCCACCAGGAGGCTATCCTGTCGGTGTTTGATTACTGGACCCGTGGGAAGAATAATTCCCTGGGGCTCAAGAAAGGCACCACTCAGATTCGCTCCAGTTGAAAGACCGGATTAACTTCCCATCGAGTAGATTACGGTGATCTGGGAACCTTCATGCTGAAAAGCCGCGAGAGTAACCCTAAGATAGGTCAACCTCTGATAAACCAAACGCAGAGGAAAGTCTCTTCATGCTTTCCATTTTCAATTACTTGTAAAGGCATTTACTTATAATTTTATTCCATGTTTATACATATGTAATGGAAAATATGAAGAATATCTATGCATGACATGTTATCAATTAACAAACCGGTTTTGCAAGACAAATTCCTAAAATGGACATGTTATGAAAACATTTACATTACCCTAAGACTAAACTACGTAAGTCTTTTGTAGGGAAGCAATTGGGCCTGTTACCCATTCAAAATCCAAAAAGGCCACAAGCCTACAGTAAATCATATCTTCTTCCGAACAGTCTAATCCTGTTTCCCGAGAAGAATTTGACGGATTGAGTAAACAAGTCACAGACTTGGCTGTTCCACTGAAAGAATTACACCAGTCTACTCAGGGTACGAAGATACCTACACATATAGAATCCTCTACACAAGGAGTTCAAGGTCTGGAAAAAATAATTCCAGAACATTAGTTGGATACAACCAACAAAGACCCTGAAGGCACCCATCTCCAAGAAGATCCAGCCAACGGTGACATCAGGAAGAAAGTCCTTCAAATGGAGGAAACCATTCGTGTTCTCAAAGGGATTGGAACTCATGGCAGTGTTTCATATACAGACCTTTGCATATTTCCTGGTGTTCAATATCCAAAGAAATTCAAGACCCCTGGTTTTGAGAAATATGACGGATTAGGGGATCTTTATACACATTAAAAAGTTTTCATCGGAGAACTTGGGTCTTACGCAGAAAATGAAAAGCTCCGAATGCAGCTATTTCAGAAAAGTCTGACTGGAGAAGCCCGTTCATGGTATACCAGATTAGAAAGCTCTAAGATCCATAGTTGGGAATAGTTGGCACACGCCTTCCTCACTCAATATAGTTTTCAATCTCAGATGGCTCCTGACCGGTACCAAATTACCAAGGTCAAGAAACAGTCTAATGAGTCATTTAGAGAGTATGCTCAAAGGTGGAGGCGCTTTACTGCTCAAGTTATTCCTTCCATGACAGAGTCAGAAATGGTCATGACTTTCAAAGATGTACAGGAAGCTCCTTTCTATGAAATAGTTCTAGCTGGTATTGGTAAATCATTCTTTGAAATGATCAAACACGGCGAAATGGCTGAAATGGGATTGAAGTCCGGTAAAATTCAAGACCTAGCCGCTCTTAAAGCTGCTGTTGAGCACATCCAGTCCAAATCTTATGGAAACAACCCCCGGAGGGTCCATAAAAATAAAGAGGAGGATGTTTCCTTGATACTACAAGGACAAAAAGGCAATCCAAGCATGCCTATGCATAGGAGAAACTACTCCCCTTTTCTAGCACAATCTTCAAACCCTCCATTACCTAAAAGTTGAGAAGTGAAGCGGCCTCGAATGTTCATACCCTTAGGGGACTCGCTCGAGAATATTCTTGCTCTTCTGACTGCTCAGAAGAAAATTACACATCTTCTTCCACCAGCCAACCCTAATGGGAGGGGTTTTAATGCTACTCGGAAGTGTGCTTACCATGTAAGGGCACCCGAACATGATACTCAAGATTGTTGGGCCTTGAAGCATAAGATTCAAGATCTAATAGACAATGGTGAGATCGTGGTCACTAAACCCGATCAACCTCATGTGCAAGATAACCCTCTTCCTCAACACAAAGAAGAAGAGGTCAACATGATCAGTTAGAGCACTGGACATGGTTCCAATTCTACTGATAAATCACCCCAATCCATCAAAGATGGTGTTGACAAATGTGATTATGCAAAGTTCCAGTTTACTATGGAATGAAAGATGAAAGCTCTTTGCAAACAAATTGAACAATTGGCAGAACTGGTGACCCACCATCATCAAGTCACACGCCAATTAATTAGGCAGGAGCATGCCTATCTCCTTCCATTTGTTATGAATGCTTCATCAACACCTTAAGAAAGAGAAGCTATGGAGGATAAGGTTGCCAAGCGAGCAAGTGCTAATGCCCATCGAGATTTCGCCAATAAAAGGGAATTCACCTATTTGGGCCAATCTATGGAGGAGATACTTCAAATGTTGATCAACGAAGGAAGAATCACATTCCTTTTACCTCCAATCAATCCCCGCTCAGGGAAATTCAATCCTGATGAAATGTATCAATATCATTCAAATTCTTGTGGTCACAGCACAGAAGAATGCTTGGCACTCCGCCATCTCATTCAAAATCTTATCGATAGTGATGTCCTACAAATAGAAAATGATTACACTGTACAACTCAAGGGTGGGAATGCATGCCCTACCCAATGGAAGGGATCAGTAGCAGTTATATCCGAAGTGGTTGATGAGACTGTCAAAGTATTTCCCATACAACCAATTCATCTCAAAGGAGCTGACAATCCTTTGAAAGTGGCCGCACCAGAGCCAATTCCTTTACCTTGCAGACTACAACATCCTGTTGTCAGCTTGCATAAAGTTCCATGGAATTATGGAGAAGCTGAAGGATCCACGTCTCATACTATCGCTTTCTGATGATCGAAGGAAAATCCGCATACCTTCCTCGGCGGGTTATCAAGCCTACTTGTGAAGCAAAGGGGAAGTTGCCCATAGAGAAGATTGAAAAATTCCTCCGTACTATGGGCCACAATGAAGCCAAAGTGGTTTTAAGCTTGCGAGAAGATCCACACCAGATTTCAATCCTGGACCTGGTTTTCTCTTTCGAGGAGCATCGAAAGGTCTTGCTAAAGGTTTACTTGCCAAAATCAGTGAATATGGAAAAATTTCAACATTTGGTTGATCACATTTTCAACAACAATGTGATATCCTTCACTGATGACGACATACCTCCCGAAGGGACCGGTCATTATTGCAAAACCACCGCACATCGCAGAGATTGTCTTCCGCACGTGCGTGCTGCTAGTGGAGTATTGATAGATGGAGGTTCATCTCTAAATATATGTCCTTATGCCACCTTAGTAAAGATGAATATCAATCTCAAGCGGATCCAAAGTAGCCATACGATCATCCGAGATTTTGATGGATCCCAACGAAATGCTGTCAGAAAGATTAAATTGCCAATCGAGATTGGTCCAAATACATTCAATGTATCCTTCCACGTCCTCAAGATCGACTCAGGATACAACCTGTTATTGGGGAGACCATGGATACACATGGCTGGAGCTGTTCCCTCCACCTTACATCAGCAACTCAAATACATCATCAACAATAGTCTAGTCAATGTCAATGCTGAGCCGGAATGTCCTAGACCAGGAACTCTACCAATTATCATCTTCAATTCAGAAGTTGAGCCGGCCAGTTTCCATACTCTAGAAGTGAGTAACACACAATACCATTCTATTGGAGCGCCACTTCCCGTACCCAAGATTTCTGACGAGGTTATATCAGCCACTCAAGAAATGATGTTATTGGGTTATCAACCTGGACAAGGCCTCGGTAAGGATAAGCAGGGTATTAAGCACCCTATTCAAATGTCCAATCAAGTCAGAACAGCCGGACTAGGCTATTATGCTAGTTCCAGTCATAGGAATCCTCATAATCACAAGCAAGTTCCTCAAGCTTTCGCCGCACAGCGATTTTCTATACCTTTACTTCATGAGTTAATACAGTTTCCAGTAAAGGTACCAGCCCATATGGTGGCTATGCTGTTTCCGAAGCTAGTGCCAATCAAAGCTAAAGAGGTGCTGATTCCTGATCCTGAGGCAGAAGAAAAGGAATGGAAACATAAACATGACCTTGCCTTGATGATGGCAGGCATTCACGTCATTGTTCATGATGAACACACAAACAGATACACCCTAGAAGATGATTGCCCCGATGTCATGGTTACCATTCGGGAAAAGGAGGACACTAACGATCCTTCTATCACTGCAGTCCATCAGGACTTTTCCCTCGACAATTGGGGCAGCACTCCATGCATTGGTCGACGAGGGTAAAATGGGCAGAAATTCCCTCTACCCTGTAGATAACTTTAATTGTTTGCTTTCCTTTACAGTACTAGCAGTTATTTTATCACGTACATGCTAACACTTTTGTATGATCGAATAGTTGCATATATTAAGTGAAAGCATATTTTGTTTCAGGACTCTGAATTTAGATGTGCCTGTACTTGCTGATGAGGTGATTTCCCTCCACAAGGGCTGTAACTTTGATGCAAAGTTAGACTTAGACTTGATGGACATTCAAGAGGACATTGAGACACCTCAAGAGATTAAGGAATGGGTCACAGAAAAACACAAACCCAATCTTAATCAAACCACTCCTTTCAATCTCGGAACCTTAGACAACCCTAAGCTTATCCAGATTGGTTCAGACCTCACCACAACTCAGCGAAATGACATGGTTGCACTGTTAACCCAATTCCAGGATGTGTTTGTATGGTCTCATGAAGACATGGTGGGATTGTCCACTGACATTGTTCTTCATCGCCTTCCCATTAAAGAAGGATTCAAAGCCGATTAGCAAAAGCTCAAAGCGATTGAAACCTGAGTGGAGTTTAAAAGTTAAAGAAGAAATTGTGAAATAATTTCAAGCTGGCATCATCATGATGTCTACATATCCGGAGTGGATATCCAACATTGTTCCCGTGCCTAAACCAGGAGGAAAGGTGCGAGTTTGCGTGGATTATCGAGATTTGAACAAAGCTTGCCTTAAAGATAGCTTTCCCGTGCCATTTATCCACATTCTCATTGACAATACTGCTCAATACGGCATGTACTCCTTTGCTGATTGCTTTGCGGGGTACCATCAAATTATGGTCACTGAGGAAGATCATGAGAAAACTGCTTTCATCACGCCTTGGGGAACCTTTTGCTATAGATGGTTGTCATTCGGCCTCATCAACGCCAGGGCAACCTACCAGCGAGCTATGATGGCTCTTTTCCACGATTTAATACACAAGGAGATAGAGATCTATGTGGATGACATCATTGTCAAATCCCGAAAGGAGGATGACCGTTTAGACCATCTTAAAAAGCTGTTCAACAGGTTGCGTAAGTACAACTTGAAGTTGAATCCCACCAAGTGCGCCTTTTGTGTTAAGTCAGGCAAATTGCTAGGCTTCCTGGTCAGCCACAAAGGGATTGAACTGGATCCTACCAAAATCCAGGCCATCAAAGAAATGCCCATTCCTCAGACAGAGAAGGAAATATGGGGATTTTTGGGAAGGATCAACTTCATTAGCCGGTTCATTTCTCAAATCACGGCAACCTGTGAGCCAATCTTCAAATTGTTAAGGAATAACTCCTCCATGAAATGGAACGATGAGTGTTAGAAAGCCTTCCTCATAATCAAGGAGCAACTGATCAACGCTCTTATTTTGGTACCTCCCAGGGATGATGTTCCCCTGTTTATGTACCTGTCCATAAGTGACAATGCTATGGGCTGCATGCTGGGGCAGAAAGATAATAGAGGCCAAGAACGAGCTATCTATTACCTCGGCAAAAGATTCAGCATCAGTGAACATAAGTACACTCTGATCGAGAAGACTTGTTGTGCTTTAGCATGGGCTTCTATGAGATTACAGCATTATCTCCATGGTCATACAACCCATGTCATATCCCGCGTGGATCCTCTTAAGTATGTGTTTAGCAAACCCATACTGAATTGTCGACTGTCTAGATGGCAGTTGATCCTACAGCAATTTGACATCGTCTACGTGACTCAAAAGTTGGTCAAAGGTCAAGGAATTGAGGATCAATTGGCCGCTGCACCTGCATGGGATTACAAACCCTTAGAAACATGCTTTCCTGATGAAGGAGTAATGACAATTCAACTATCACATCAGTACGATACATGTCGTTCATGGAAAATGTATTTTGATGGAGCTGTTAACACAGAAGGCTCTGGAGCTGGAGCAATTTTAATATCCCATGACGGGAGCGAGATTCGTCATCGCAGTCAAATTGCAATTTGTCAACACCAATAACACGGTGAGTATGAAGGTCAGATTATCATGGGACTCAAACTTGCCTGATTCAATGGTTATCGGTGGTTAATCGTCTTTGGAGATTCGAATTGGTAATCAAGCAATCCACGAGGAATCTTTCAAACCAAAGAATTACATTTACTGCCTTACCATCGGCAAGTTCTACAGATGGCTTTGGAGTTCGAAGAAATCTCATTTCTACACATTCCTCGTAATTGGAATGACTTTGCAGATGCATTAGCAACGTTGGCCTCCTTGGTTTACATACCTGACAAAGAAAACATGCCAAACATCATAATTGCTGTGCAGAAAGCCCCAGTCTATGGAAATTACATTGGAGAAGTATCGGATGAGTTGCCTCCCATCCACAACCCTTGGTATCAACATATCAAGGAGTACCTACGAGATGGATTTACACCCGCTGAGGCGAGCCTAACTGAGAATAGGCGGATTCATCGACTTGCTATGAAATTCTACCTGAGCGGAGATGCACTCTACAAAAGAGATGCAGGATTAGGTCTCCTCAGATGTCTGGACAAAGACCAAGCTCAGCGACTCATGGATGAGATCCATGGTGGAGTAAGCGGCCCTCACATGAGCAGACCCCTAATTATCAAGAAAATTCTCAGAACGGGACATTATTGGCTTACACTTAAAGCTGACTGTGATGATCACGTCAAGAGGTGCTATCAATGTCAGATCCATGTGAATGCTATCCACGCCCCTCCAAGGGAACTCCATAATATGAGTTTGCCATGGCCCTTTTCAATGTGGGGAATGGACGTGATTGGGCCCATCGAGCCCAAAGCCAGTAATGGACATCGATTCATATTCACCATGATCTATTACTTCACCAAATTGGTTGAAGCAGCTTCCTTCCCCAGGGTTACTAAAGAAGTCATCATTGTTTTCAGCAGAAACAATGTTGTTTTTCGATATGGACAACCAGAGGTCATTGTGTCAGACAATGCTAAAAACCTCAATAACAACATGATTGAGGAATTATGCAGAAAATTCCACATCAAACATCTCAACTCTGTCATCTACCGACCAAAGATGAATGGTGCTGTTGAAGCGGCTAATAAAAACATCAAGAAGATCATGCAGAAAATGCCCGCCAATCACAAAGGATGGCCTGACTTCTTGCCCCTAACTTTATTAGCCTACAGAACTTTAATGCGTGCTTCCACTGGGGCAACCCCCTACTCGTTAGTCTATGGGATGGAAGCAGTGCTCCCCATAGAAGTGGAAATGGAATCCCTCAGAGTATTGATGGATGCTCAGTTAGATGAAGACCAATGGGTACAAGACAGGTATCACCAATTGTCTCTGATCGATGAAAGGCGAACCGCGGCTATCTTCCATGGTCAGTTATATCAGCAAAGGATCTCACGATCCTACAACAGAAAAGTTCGACTACGGCAATTCAAACAACATGACTTGGTTTTGAAGAAGATCATTGATAACCAAGATCAATCTAAGGGAAAATTCGCTCCTAACTGGGAAGGCCCATTTATTGTCAAAGAAGTATTGACAGGAGGTGCTCTCAGGTTGCAAGAAATGGATGGCGATGAATTTCCACAGCTTATCAACTCGAGATAATCGAAAGCGGTACTATATATCGAAGTTACCATCAAACAAACATCCTGGTTTTGATCATCCAATCACCAGTCATTCCGGTTTTGAACCCTTTCTCCTTTTTACAAACTCTTCTGCCCCTCAGGGAAACATACACTTCAAGTCAGCAGCCTGGTTTTACTTCATTTCAAACTTTTCGCACCTGCTTTTCCTGAAGACGAGATTAAACTTTTCACACCTGCTTCTCCTGAAGACGAGATTAAACTTTTCACACCTACTTCTCCTGAAGACGAGATTAAACTTTTTACCCCTGCAGTTTATCCTCAAGATGGGATTAAACTTTATCCACACTTGCAGTTTATCCCCTCTATGGGATTAAACTTTCTTCTCCCCGCAGTATAGCCTGCACATGGGATTTACGCTTCTCTTCAGCTGCGATTCATTATGAGGGGCGAACTACGTCGACCTGATCTCCAGGATACCCGAGGGTACGTAGGCAACCATATTCTATATGGCCCAGTTGCAATAAAGAAAAATAACATAAACATTTCTACCCTTTCTCTACAAAATAACAAAAACAACAAAAATACTTCTACACCCATCTGCCTTCTGCATTCAGCGTTGAACCTCCTACACTAGGTTCGAACCACGCAGACTTGATCTCCTCTTCAACAGGAGTACGTAGGCAGCCATTCATGGTGCAGTCTAACCCCTACCAGAACAAACATACTTATCACACGGTACTGGGATCAACCTTCAAATTGCCCCACTTCACTGGTTTCAGATCAAAGGGATGGAATTATCCAACCTCTTCTCACAAATAGAAGATTTGGTGACCATCTAAGCTGCGATTGTGCCTCAAAGAGCAATACCAACCCATAAGAGATGGAATTAACTAGTCTTCTCATAAATAGAAGTACTGGCGACCATCTGTGGTGCGGTCAATCTTAGAGAGGAAGAAACTACCCTCCTCTCCACATTCCATACAGATACCAGTCCCAAGACACCAAAGATGGTAGGGATTTTCAGTAATTAATGATCCGTTCTAAGAGACCTTGCGACGTCTCAATGTCCATCTATCAAGGATAAGTTCAGAATGCATCAAAATCAAAGGCCCTGAAGAAACAGGCAAATATCAAGCAAGTATCAAGGCATAACTAAAAGGAAAGTGAATCCAAATATATTTCCCTGCCATACATAATACTGTTTGATATATACATCTGTGTTGTACATGACAAAATTGCTAAGCTAGTCTGTGTAGAAAAATACACAGCTATCTACAGATCTGTATGTATGCGGACTATTAGATCTAACATAGCATCCCTCTCGAAGACAGAGGTAACACTGCAAGCTCCTGCCCAAGGGTATCTACACGAGCTAGCAGATCAGAGGCTAACTGCATGGTGACATAATGCTCATCAATGTAAGCACTCATGTCGGCCAGACTGACCGTCATCTGGGATCTCACTGAAGTGCTGTCTGCAATGGCCACATTCCTAGTAGATAAGGTGGCATCCCACTCAACTATCAATGCATCCCTGGCTGATCTAGCCTCATCCCTCTCTAACAGAGCGGTATCTCTCTCATCAAGAGCTGTCAACATCATGGCCCTAGCCTGATCTCTGTCATAGGTCATCAGATGTAAGCTCTGCTCCAAATGATGTGTCGAATACTGAGTAACAGTGGCACTCGGGGTGGGAGAATCCATCACAAATGTTGGCAGCCCAGCAGTCAAGTCATCGGTGGGAATAATAGCCTCCTCTATAGGCTCCTCATCGTCATAATCAGTCTCCTGCACTGTGGATACTGCCGCAGCCAATGCAGTCTATGTCTCCATCTATGCGGAATACTCTACAGAACAACCTGGATGACTGACAGAAAACTCAGCCAGCTCTCGTTGATCCCAACAGGAATACAACCTGGATCTGTCCTCCACTGATAAACGATGTGACGCGAAGCGCTGACTCACTGCCCCCTCATACGGATGAAAATCGTGGAACTGGTCAAACTGACACATCACGGCCAGTGGGTGGTAAGTAATCATGCCCCACAATCCAGCCAGAGGGAGATAATCCATGCCCGAAGCATGAGTAATGAAGCTGTAGGGTGTGCTAAGCCCTGAACACGACAATATATCAAACGGATCTCCAATCTCTGCCAAGAAAGCGGACCAAGATACATCATCTATACACCCCGTAGGCTGAAAGGAGTACGACATGGCTATCTCATGGGTGAAACAAAATCCATGATGTCTAAATGTGCCAATCGGTCTCAAGTGTGACATGAACCACACATACAACATAACCGAGCTACCTGTGAACACTCCTGTCGGATAAGTGCAAAAGTATGTAGCCGACCTCAAGGTCTCTGCGATAATCATCGGTACAATGGTATGACCCTCCCTGAGAGCTCTCACTGCCATAATGACGCCGATATCTAGCTCATCCATGTACCGCGGCATGTATACGTATGACAATACGCACAGAAGCAGTACATCTACACTGGCTAAACGCCAATGATCCTCCAGTGTGGTGAAATCCCCAGAATGCTGTGCATAGCTGTCCTCAGAGCCAAACCTGTCAAATAGGAAACGCTGGGTTATAACATTGCCGGATGTAATCTCATCCTGCACCACTCTGCGCCTCAATCCTATGAGAGTCATGAACTGTCTACTCATATCTCCTATCACCATGTGCACGCAAGGTGCATCCGGTGGCAAAGATCGTCAACCGTGCATACTCCTCCAAAGTAGAGTCAACTCACGGGTCCCAAAGCGGAATACATGCATGCTCGGTACCCAAAGGTGCTCTAGCATGCCCTCTACAAATCTTGGATGAACACAGAAACATCAAGAAGGTCATAGTATCTTTGCAATAAATCATCTACGATCACTATGTTCGATGGTGATATACTATCATACCATGATCGAGATACCGCCTACCACCACCGCAAATGGTGGGGTATAATCAATCTGACTAAGCGTCAAGAAGAAGACATCAGACGGTAGTGTGTCATAAGACCATCTAGGGGTCAATCTTTGAATATCTCTGGATATACATACATATGCATAATAATTACATGAATGATCTGATAGATGGAAATATGATATAGGAATGGAAAAGCGTGCATACATTCCTAAGTATATCATCATCTAATACATCTTTGTATAACTAAAATATGTGAGGAAATGGGGCGGCTACCCAACATCTAACAGAGGCCTATCAAAAGATATAAGCGAATGGGGTGAAGCTACCCAAATGAGCCTAATGAGAGGCCTATCAAAAGAAATACATCAGAAAAAGTCAATGGTGTCGATGTCCACATCATCGATGCTGTCCACCTGATATAACTCCTCCTGAGTCACTAGATCTCTATCTACAGGGATGTCAAGCCTATACAAAGGAGGATCTGCGCTGGAAAAACCATATGGGTCATCCGAGGGACCAGCGCTAGAGTTGGAAGGATCAAAAGTATCTACCTTTGCAGGATCTTTTCCTAAATGCCGAATGAAAAGATGTGACCGATCCAACTGCCGAGTCAATCTGTCAATCTGTGCCACATGAGTCGGATCTCTGACATAGGCTAGCCAATCCATCATCATCACGGATCCTAGAACCATATCCCCCATAAACTGTGTAGCACGGGTCTGAGCTCCAATCGTACGAGGGATCCACCAATGCTGGAACATCTCCTGAGAACAGGGGCCCTTTGACAATGTAAAGTCGTCAATCCCCATCAGTGGGATGTCAATGACGGGTGACTGCGAAACAGACCAATAATGCCTGGCAGGAGGCAAGATCAACATACGAATCTCTCATTTAGTGCTCCTGATAGCACGCTCTCCTAAATAGAGCTCCCATCCTCCATCTGTGAAGAGAGGAATCCTGCGGGTGGAAATGGTGTACTCTACTCCAGTCGGGTACCCATCCTCAAATCCAACTCCCAAATGCTCTCCATAGTAGGGAATCCATGTGATGACATCAGTTGTCAACAACTCCAACTGTAGGCGACAATGAGTGAAACCCTCAGCAACAGGGACCTCCGCCAGTGTGGAATGATGCCATCTCCGTCCTCGTGGATAGGTGTCTAAACCTAACACGCTCATAGGACGCAAACAAGGAAGCCTCTCATAGGCCCAAAACTACCAACACAAAGTTAAACATCTGCTGTCAGTCAACACTCTTAACCCGTACATGGGAAAGGACAAGAGAAACACTCACCAGCAGAAATGGGTAGAATCCTAACCATGCCTCGGTCAAGCCCTGCGATCGCATGCGTATTCCCCTGAGGAAGTAGGAAAATGTTTATGAACCCCAATCATACTCTCCTATACGGTCCATGTGTCGAGTGGCACTAATCAAAGCGAAGGACACCGTAGAGGAATTATTTGTTATGAAGCAGCCCCTAATGATCATCAGGAACAATCGCCGAACCCTGACTCTCATATCATCTAGTATAGGCTCACTCAACAGCCCACTCATAGCATCTACGCTCAAAGGACCTGTATGAACGGTCCTGCCCTTGAGCGCCTCCATCGGAACTCCCAATAAGGATCTGGCAGCAGTAGGGGTGATATCCGCCGTGCAAGGCACCTGCTCCCCTCCAAACTCCATACCTGTGATAAACCGCCAATCCATCGGCATCATCATCACCTCGCAGTCCAGCAAATGGAGTAACTAAGTCTGGTGGAACCACCGCTCAGACAATGCCCTGAGGTAACCCCAGGGACAGCGACGGGGTAGAATGGAGAAGAACCTCCCGAATTCCCAACCATGGACAATCGCTCTATAGTCATTATGCAAGGCCTGATACATAGAGTGGATGCTAAACCAGTTCCCTCGAGGCTGTGTGAAACCGGGAACCTACATCAAATGCAGATCAACATCAGACTCCTTGACTCCTCGTCAATAGGAAATAAGGAAGATTAAAGATCTAACTTCATACCTCGTTTGCATGCAGGTATACTGAAGGATGCCTACTCAAGTCACCCAGAAGATCTGGGTTTGCCACTTGAATACCTGGAAATTCCCTACTGGGAATACGTATAACAGGAGTAGGAACCTCGATCGGTGCATCCTCCTCCTCGTCCTCGACATTCGGTACCTCAACCCGAATAGGGACGTACTCACCGCTTCCTCGCCAAACGATGAGGTCAGTCTCATAGAAACAATGAGGCTCTTCAAAAGCCCTCCTCCGTACACCAGAAGTGGTCTTGCAGGAACCACTCGGCTGATCTGGATCCATAAATATCTGGACAGCAAGTCTCCAAATCACCTCAGAAAGGGTGTGGTAATTTCGTACCTGGAGTCTTTTTCAAAATGCATTCTATGATTGCATACATACATGCATTGTTTTTACATATATCTACAGTAGAGTTAAAAATGCATGACTACCCAATACCTATATTTTGGGAAAAATTTTCCATAGCCCCTTTGTAAATGGGACTATCCACATGCACATAGGCATGACTAGGTGGCCATTCAGTAGCACACTTATACACAGTCATATACATCCTGTATGCATCAATACATTGCAAAAAAAAATTTGTAAGTGTAGTCTAATTACCAGGATTATTTTTCTTGTCTACCATTAATCATTTGTCCTCATATAGGATAAGAAATGACAGTAAAAGGTGCCAATTTGACTGCTTCAAAAGTTAAATTTTTTCACATCATTATGTTCAGCATGGTTTAATACTAACATTTACTATGTTAAATTTTTTTTATCAAGTCATATCAGCATGCATATTCACTACTATGTGTCTAAATGCATTTCATGCGATAAGTCATTTTCCAACGGACAGAAATTGGAAAAAAATACATGCATGTGTTACCAGGACAGTGAAGAACGCTTGTACGGTGACAGAATATGCAGAAAGTTACCCGAACTCAGCATATCTGAAGAAGAGCTCTCGGATTTCCTTCGTCGCGTAACTTAAAAATGACTTATAAAAGCGACCAGCCACCTATACATAGGCACGACTGGCCGCAAGTTAACTTGCAGCTCCTGCAGGTACACCTGCAGCACCCCTATATGGGTCCCACACCTCCGGCTCGCTCCAGTTAGAGTTGCAAAGGAGGTCTCACAAGCTGAAAAGGCCAAATCAGGAATAAAAGTGCTACGCGATTGAGTGAAACAACCTGAAATCCTGGTTTCTTGTCGGTTAGAGTTAAACTCCTGTCATCTCAATGGTATTCACCTAAATGCAGGGTATACTATACCAATGAGCTCAGCTTTTACAAACCATGCTCGACAATACCCAACAAAGGTCTGATGCCATCATTTACGGGGTTACAAACCTAAACAATCCCCGGCGAGGGTTACAACGCGAAACCACGAAATATCAAACCTCCCCGGTGGGGGTTACAATGCCGAAGTTATCCAACATCTACGTATCCCTGGCGGGGGTCATAACACACATCTTTTAAGCATCTATGTATCCCCGGCGGGGGTCACAATACAATGCAACCATTGATACACACATCAATGAAGGTCAAGCAGCCTTGACATTATGTCAGTCGATGGAAAATAAACCCATCGAACCAACCTTCCCCGACGGGGTCTACAACGCAATGTTACCATTGACATATACATCAATGAAGGTCAAGCAGCCTTGACAATGCATCCAGTAGGGTTTTATCTGGTGATATACACATCAGGGAAGATCGGGTAACCCTGATAATAACAAACTGTTGGCAGTAGCTCCGACAGAATGAGGGAATGTGTTATACACATCCTCAAAATAGACAAAGCCTTATCCCCACAGATCTCTTCCACACAAGAGGTACCTCTATGGAGTATAAGCCAGTGTCTAGGATTCAAGACTTTGATGGTAGTCCCAACGTCAACATCCTTGGAGACTTAGATCGCATGTCCAAGCCATCACTGATTGTCATCCCAGCAGGATTACATGACAATCATTCATGCATAATACATTTGCATCATGTTGCTGCATATAGCATCATGTTTATCTTGCCTGCATTTTAAGTGTCTAGGATTCTATATCCTATCCATGCCTTGTATTGCATGAATATGATAAAGAGGGGCATCTGTAGACACTCGAAATTTTCTGCACTCCTATTCCTAACATTGCAGGATGGTAGATTTTTCTTTTGGAGACAACCCTGAAATACAACTTACATCCATGTCGGATACTACCTGAAGTTCAGCTCCAACTCGGAACACAAACCGGGAACATCATCTCAACCCAGAACACACACCGGGAGTGTCATTTCCAATCTCGGAGATAACCCCGAGATATGTAGATTAAAAAAGATAAGAACAACACCGAGAGAGGACCGATCTGTCTCTCTGGCGATAACACCGCGACGTTCAGTTCTAGTTCTAGAGACAACACTGGGAGTAGTAACCCCATCCTTGGTGATAGCCCCAAGGGATGCCATTGCAGTTCTGGCGATAACCCCAGAAATGCGTGTTTCAAACACGTGCGATCAGCTTCAGGATCAGACATCCTGTCGAGGCACATACACCTCAGTCCCGGGACTAACAAACGGGCATACAGGAATACCCATAGATGATAGTGAGGCATACAAACAAGCAGTCCAATCTCAGATGTAACCTTAAGCAACGTCTGCTTTCCGCTTAAACCGTCGATAACCCCTGGTGAGGAGTCACAACGTCATCTTACCACTTCAACAAGATGATATCGTGGCATACCAACAAGTAGTCCAATCTCAGTTGTAACCCTAAGTAACATCTACTTTCAACTCAAACCGGTGATAACCCCGACGAGGAGTCAAGTGTCATCTTGTTCCTTCAACACTGGCACATCGTCTCAACACTTCATATATACATACAACAAATGTCCCACAAGAGCCGAGGATTGACAATCCCGAGTGACTATTACAAGTGACAGTACTTTGGATAGAATTTGAAGCTTGAAGACCATGGGCATAGACCCCTCTTCCTGACTTCGTACAACCTCTAATCTATGTCATTACGTAACTCTCGACACAAGCGATCCAAAGAAGTACAGATATACTTTGTTCGGATGCTCGGATTGAAGTTCTGCAAGTTTGAGCGGACATTACAGTGCACGACTGCACGTACTACGAGACAGCCACAGGTGTACTAGCGGCCATTAGTCTATAAATATAAGCTGAGGGGTCAGCCATTTGAGGAGAGAGAGAGAAGGAAAAAGGCGAGGAAGTCCTATCCATTTTACTCTGCATACACATCTTTTGAGTGTTTCCTCTTCTTTAAACATTAGTTAGCTCACATATAGCTACTTTTTATCCTGCGGGAGCTGAGTGTTTATCCATTTAAAGTCTAAGAAGTCTACTTTGGCAGCCCACAGTAAGCCTTCTTATATTCTATAAAGCCTCTTTCCCATATATCACACACTGTTGTACACGTTGATAGTCGTGTGAGTGTGTTTGCCCGGACTTCGGTCCGTGGTTTTTATTTCTGTCTGTATATATATACTAATATATGTATATATTTCATATATATGGACTAACATTATCGAGTTATGCCTCGATTGAGCCTAAGCTTTGGTCTGGAGCATTTATTTGCTTTTATGTATATATATACTTATATATATAAAGCGTGGTCGGACTTTATTCGATGAGCCACGGATTTTACATCAGGAGCATTTAATTTTTTATATATATATATATATATATATATATATATATATATATATATATAATTGTCATGTATATATCTCGATGAGCCCGGATTTTACATCCTATGCGTTATCTCGCTTTTATATATATATACATATATATAATTGCTGTCGGACATATCCGATGAGCCAGATTTACATCCGGTGCGTTTACTGCTTTTATATATATATATATTTGTACATATATATATATATATATTTACATTCCTGTCAGGCCTGGAGTTTCCTCCGTGGCTTTTTACAGCTTTTTTACATTTCGTCATGCCTGGAGTTCACTTCGTGGCAGTTGATCGCTTTTTACAGCTTTATTTACATTTTGTCCTGCCTGGAGTTTACTTCGTGGTAGTTGATAGCATTTACTACTTTATTTACATTTCTGATCCCCCATGGAGTTGCTTTGTGGTTGTTGATCATGTACAAATATATATATATTTATTACTTATATATATATATAATCGCCATCGCTTTCCATATAAATTGCGATGATTCATGTGAGCTTTAGGAATCATGTGATCATTGTGTTCGGTTCATGAATCTAGATTCGATTCCCATGATGCACATTTTTTAGCTGTAAGCAGCTTGTACATTATTTTATAGTGTCTGAGTTTCTGTGGATGGCTGTCATGCCCATAAGGAGTTCGATACTGCTGTATATTATTTTCTCGAGGATGCTTCGCATCTCGAAAATAAAAGCAAAAAAGACGAACATTTAATAAAATGGAAGTATGACAAGGTCTCAATTCCTATTGAGCACACGGTTTGAAAAAACCTCTTTTACAAAACTTCATTGCTATATCTTGGTTAAAACTGGATTTTTCTATAAAATTCAAACCTTGTGTATATAGGTGCGAACGAGGCCTCACACTACTTTTAAATAATTGCACATTGATCCACACACACACAAACACATTCATATAACAATTTCTTTGAAGAGTGGCGGTCACCGTGGTAACACGGATGTCGGGGGGTGCCTAACACCTTCCCTCCGCATAATCAAGCCCCCGAACCCTTAATGAATCTCGGTTTCACAGACCCGTTTAGCAGTGTCAAATCACTGGGTCAATGTGCTAACCTTTTTTGTTGCGTTGGTGCAACCAGTTAAATACACCAACTGGCGACTCTTAAAGTCAATCGTCGACATTATACATGTCGGACCTTTTTCACTTGTTTTTTCAAACAAATCTCACATTAACATGAGAACACCAAAGAACAAGTAACGAAAAGGGACACCAAAAATCCCGACGTCGACACATCTCATCACATATCTTAACATAACACATATACATCTAATAAATGAAATCACACAAGAGTTTCACATAATTTCATTTATTGATAATTATTAAATTACATAAAAAATCTCGGATATTACATTCACCCTCCCTTGTAAGGATTCCATCCCCAGAATCATTACTCATCAGACAAAAATATTAGGGTAGTTTTTCATCATTTTCTCCTCGAGTTCCCACGTAGCCTCTTCGGCGTTGTGGTTCCTTCACACTACTTTAACAGAAGGTATTATCTTATTTCTTAACACTTGTTCTTTTCTATTAATTATTTGTATCGGAACCTCTTCATAGGTTAAGTCCTTCTCAAATTGAATAGGTCCATACTCAATGACATGCTTGTAGTCTTGCTTATAGGGTCGTAGGACCAAAACATGAAACACGTTGTGTATATGTTCTAACTTTGGAGGTAAAGCTATTTCATAAGCTACCTCACCGACTCGCCTCAACACTTCAAAGGGTCCTAAGAATCTGGGACTAAGTTCTCCTTTCTTTCCAAATCTCATTTTCCCTTTTCAGGGGGACACTTTCAAGAACACATAAGTGACGATGTCGAAGTCTCATTGTTGTCGATGTTGATCAGCATATTTCTTCTGTCGATCTTGGGCCGTGACTAGTCTCGCTCGTATCATTTAGATCACATCTGTTTGAGGATGATACGCGGTGCTCAACCTTAATTGTGTCCCATGCGTTCTTGAAAACTTTTCTAGAAATTTGTTGTGAATCGCGGATCGCGATCCGAAACATGTGATATAGGTACTACGTGCCTAAAAACGATCTCTTTGATGTAAAGTTTTGCCAACTAATCCAAGTTATATCTGATCCTGATTGGCAAGAAATGCGCTGACTTGGTCAATCGATCAACGATCACCCATACTGC
This sequence comes from Panax quinquefolius, assembly GCA_020205615.1. NCBI lineage: Eukaryota > Viridiplantae > Streptophyta > Magnoliopsida > Apiales > Araliaceae > Panax > Panax quinquefolius. The sequence continues at coordinate 93,045,052 of CM035157.1, read as the reverse complement.
ATTGAAACCCTTCTGCATAGTTGGAAGTCCTACCACGAAGTCCATTGTGATATGCTCCCACTTCCATTCAAGAATTTCTAAAGGTTGAAGTAACCCTCTTGGTTTCTAATATTCCGCTTTAACTCGCTAGCATGTTAAACACTTGTTGACGCACTCTACGACTTCTTTTTTCATATTAGGCGAACAATAATGTTGGCGAAGAACCTGATACATCTTTGTGCTTCCCGGGTGGATTGAGTAACTTGAGCTATTAACTTTCTGCAAGATTTCTTCCTTTAATTCAAACACCGCTGGTACCTAAATTCTCTTCTCAAAACTCAATAGTCCATCACCACACATACTGAATTTAAGCTCTTCTCCATCTAAAATTCTTTTCCTCACCTTCTCGCATTCCTCATCGCTGCCTTGTGCTTCCTTGATTTTGTCCAATAGAGTCGGATGAGCCTCCATTGAGAACAATTTCCCCTTTGGCTCCGTCGGACTTTTTATCTCGAGTTCCAATTTAGCCATCTCCTTAATTAACTCCTCTTGAGCTGTTAGCATTGCCAACCTACCACCGCCTTTTCCGCTTAGCGCATCCGCTACCACGTTAGCTTTCCCTTGATGATACAAGATGTCACAATCATAATCCTTTATAAGTTCCAACCATCTTCTCTGTCTCATATTCAACTCCTTCTGCGTGAAGATATACTTCAGACTTTATGGTCCGTGTATATTTCACACCTTACCCCATATAAATAGTGCATCCATATCTTTAGGGTAAATACTACCGCTGCCAATTCCAGGTCATGGGTAGGATATCCCTTCTCGCAATCCTTAAAAAAAGGCGATGCGTACGCAATAACTTTACCATATTTCATAAGCACACAACCAAGTCCTTTGTGTGACACATCACTAAAAATCATGAAGTCACCTGCATCGTCGGGTAAAGACAACACTGGTGCTTCACTCAGTCTTTTCTTGAGTTCCTTAAAAATCTCTTCACACTTATCCGTCCAAACAAATTTTACCGACTTCTTCGTTAAATTCGTCAACGTTCCTGATATCTTTGAAAAATCTTGGATAAACCGTCTGTAATAGCCTGCCCGTCCTAAGAAACTTCTTACTTCGGTTGGTGACTTTGGTTGTTCCCAATTCTGCACCGCTTCCACCTTCGCTCGATCCATGGAGATTTCGTCCTTGTCGATCACGTGATCTAGAAATTGAACTTTCTCCAACCAGAACTCACACTTCGAGAATTATGCGTATAACTTACCCTTCCTCAACACCCCTAACACTAACCTTAAGTGTGCAGCATGATCTTCCTGAGTCTTGGAATAGATTAGGATATCATCTATGAACACAACTACGAATTTATCTAAGTATTGCTTGAATACTCGATTCATTATGTCCATAAACACTGCTGGCACATTTGTTAACGCGAACGACATCACCAGGAACTCATAGTGACTGTAACAAGTCCTGAACGTTGTCTTAGGTACATCCTCCTTCCTCACCTTTAACTGGTGATATCCCGTCCTCAAGTTGATCTTTTTGAAAAATATTTCGCTCCCTTCAACTGATCAAACAGATCATCTATCCTAGGTAACGGGTACTTGTTCTTAATTGTCACCTTGTTCAACTCTCGATAGTCGATACATAGTCTCATCGATCCATCCTTCTTTTTCACAAATAAAATCGGTGCTCCCCTAGGAGACACACTCGGTTGAATATACTTCCTATCCAATAACTCCTGCAACTGTACCATCAGCTCCTTCATTTCTGTCGGTGCCATTCTGTAAGGGGATTTCAAAATCGGTGTCGTTCCTGGTACTAAATCTATAACGAATTTGACCTCCTGATCAGGCGGAAGTCCTGGCAATTCCACTAGAAATACATCCGGAAATTCATTCACTACTGGTATTTGTCCCATCTCTATCCTTGCTTTCTGCGTATCGGCGATATGGGCCAAATATCCTACACATCCCTTTCATAGTAACTTCCTCACTTGCATCATCGTCAGACAACTTGAGTGTCTCGGTGACCTACTTCCATAGAACGCTACCTTAGACTGATCTGGAGTCCTAAGGTTTATACCCTTCTTCTGGAAATCTATCATCGCTCCATGGTTAAATAACCAGTCCATTCCTAGAATTACATCAAATTTTCCTAATTGAATTGGAATTAAATCCACAGGTAACTTATATCCCCTTATGTCTACAACATAATTCCTATAGACATGGCTAACGGGAATTATTTCCTTATTAGCAACTTCTATGTTCATAGGTTAGTTTAATTCTTCCTGGGGTAGGTTTAATCGTTGGGAGAATTTATGTGATACAAAGGAACAAGTAGCACCTGAATCAAATAATATGTAAGTTGTTATATCATTGATCGTAATGAAACCTGAAACCACATCCCTGGATGTGACCGCAACCTGAACTGTCATGTTAAAAGTCCTAGCTATGGGTCGATTCTGAGTTGGTAATCATGAGATTTCCACCCGCTTGGTCCCCTTCCTCCATTTCCTCCTGTTGAGTTCTTCTTTGGGAAATTCCTCGCCTGATGATCCAATGCTCCACAGTTGAAACATCCATTTCTCTTTGGTGTAGAACAATTGGGAGAGATGTGCCCCTCCTGCCCGCAGTTGAAGCAGACATTCTTCCCTTTTAGACATGCCCCCGACTGATTTCTCTCACACTCCTTGCATGCCTCAGTTCTCTTCTTTGCTTCCCCTGGTTTTCCCCCAGAGTTTCCCGAATTGAAATTGTTGCTGCTACTGTTGTTATTGTTCTACTTCCTCTTGTTTGCACCACAACTACTGCTACCTTCCCCACGATTCCCTCCTCCATTCTTCTTCTTTTTCTCCTTGTTAAATTTCATCAGGGCCTCACTTCCACCCTCAGCGATTATAGCTTTCTCCAAGAGAGTCGTGAAGTTATTCGTCTATAACACCGAGACTCTGCTATATAGCCATGGCTTGAGACCCTGCTCAAACCTCCTCGTTTTTCTCTCCTTAGTGTCGACCTGGTGAGGCGCGAACCTTGTCAGCTCATTGAATTTTGCGGTACATTGAGGTACCGTCATGTCTTCTTCCTTCAGCTCCAGGAATCGTATCTCCATGCGACTTTGCATACTAACTGGAAAATAGTTCTCGAAAAAGATTTTCTTAAACCGTTCCCAAGGTATCACACCTTCTCCAGCCCTGGTCTAGTTTGCCTCCCACCAGAAGTTGGCTTCACCCTTCAGCATGTAAGTGGCGAAGATTGTTTTCCGATCATCACCTACTCTGGCGATAGCAAACGCCTTTCTAATTTCTTTGACCCAAGTTTGAGCTTCGATGGGTTCAGTGGTCCCTTTGACCTCAGGGGGTCCCGCGTTCTTGAAGTCCTTAAAGTGTACCACGTGGGCCACTGGAGGGTTATTGGCATTCAGGGTTCGATTATGAAGTGCCCCACTAACATGTCTACAAAATGTTGCATAGGGTTCGGTGGATCCCCAGCATTACCGCCTGACCCCTTAGTTTTTTGACGACGTCTTCCTCTAGCCATTTATCTGTTTAAAATGAACTTAATGTTATTATCTTATAACTTACTCTACAGAATATATCATTCATAAGAAGAGAACTTAATCATCACATCACATACATAAATAAAAGCATATTTATTTATAAACATAACACCCAAGGTATTTCATCGTCTTATGGCATTAAGCCATTTACATTACTTTAACCAAAGTACATGGTAAAAACCAAAACCAAGTTTTGTTTCATAGATAAATGTTCTAAACGCTAATAGTAAAAGTTCATCATGAATAAACTAAAGACCCCGCCTAATGGCGTCTTCGTGTTCTTCATCCGCCATCTCTAGCACCAGCCCATGACTTAAGGTATGTCTAGACCGGTACTCCTCACGTGGAAAGTGAAACACCCTATGCTGGAACCTCCCATGTGCTGACTTAAATATGTACTTCATCCTGTCCATCCTAACTTTCTTATCTCTCAATTCACCTTCTAACTCACATGTTAGCTTCTCGGTCCGAGCACGGTCTCTCCTCCCATCTCTCCAGAATGTAGTAATAATCTGCTTGTCAGTTTGAAGAATCTATATCCTCGACTCTAACCCATTAATGGTATGTCCCAAATGGGTCCTAATAGTTTCTTTCTCATCCTTCAGCCTATCCGCCTTCTGGTCTGATGCTCGCAGCTTGTCAGCCAGATCCCCGTTCCTAATTACCAGGTGTTGCACAAATCCCGCAAGCAATGCTGGAGCCTATTGCTCCCCATGATACAGCTCCTCCAACTCATGGACTCTGTCGTCCAACTCTGTAATCCTATCCATCAACTCATCTAACAAAATATCCTTAGGTACTTCTTCGGAGTCCTCCTCGGGCTCCTCTCCCTCTTCAGGATACTCCCTCTGGTGCAGAGTCAATTTCGCCTCATTTATAGGCTCAAGTACAAATTTGTCACCAACTGCTCACTCACAACGTGGATATCTCTAACCTCCTCTTCTCCTGACATCCTTCAAACAAGACAAAATAACTCGGTTAGTAGTTTAAAATAGGTGTTTTTGTTTTTAGAAAAATAGTTTTGACACAACCCCTAGAACTCTACGTGAGTTCATCTCCTTATTTTCTCCACTAACTTCCCTAAGGTTATAGTCTAAGGTTCCCCTCCTAAGGTTTATAACCTATTTCTTTGATACCAACCTGTGACACCCCCAAATCCGTGTAACATCGATTACAGGACATAGTGCTCACGATACAACATACATCATCATCTATCTAAGTAACTCTAACAATAATAATAATAATAATATTAACTATTACATACTTATTTAAAATAAAATCCCAAGTCTTTACAACCTTAAATAAACTGAAACTTTAACTTAGCGTTTATCGCTACATTACATCATATGTGGAAATATAACTTATTACATAAATAACTCTCATCATTTCATCTTAGACTTTCCCTTGTCCTTGCCCGAGCCCTCAGCGTTATCAGCCTTAACTGAAAGGTTTAAGCAAGAATGAGCACAAATTACCCAGCAAGTATATAGAATAGATATAAAGCATATGTTAGGAGTAAAGTCATCTGAATAGCTAAATCGCAAGAGTTGAAAGAAATATCAAGTATTAGGCAGGAATATCAACAATGAGATTTGAAGAATTCTCAATATCATACTAAAGGGTATAGAATACCCTGAACATTACTTTATTTCATCGAAAACCATCAAACGGTTTAACAATCAAATAAATTGTAAATGGTCTCTACAAGTACTACAGGTGATCAGCCTATCGTACCCTACATTGTGCACAAGTATAAAGTTTAACTGGATAAGCATAAATGGGACTATATGCCCGACATCTGTTTGCCCGATTATTCAGGTTGTTCATCTTAGTATTCATGCGGGACCTCACCAAAACAATTTGGATTGGTAAACATTAAATAGCTTCAAATGATTTGAATTGTTCAAATGTTATATCATTTAACATCAATAATATCTAGCCGAAACAAAAATCCAAAAAACATCCTTGGAAACAATTCATTAAAGAAGTAGAACTTTAAAGTATAGCAGTTGTAATAATAACTAAGTAATCATCAATAACTCTTGCAAAGAAATTGTTGTTATATAACTTTATGACAAAGAACTTGTACGGAAAAGTAAATAGCATAAGTCCATTACTATCCCTCACTGCAATAACAATGAGTAAGGATTAAATAATTGCTCAATAGAACTTAGGGTTAGGAACTTGCCTGATACGTCTTCTATAATTTACCGCTATCTACTAGCCCTTCACATGTGTCATGTTAAGCAATTTGGTTCTCGAACACCACTTCGAAGTGTAATGGTTCTCTTTTATTTTAAAACTCGCACGTATTCGAATACAATTCAATTACATAACATGTTGCTACGTATAGGCCACGTGGTTAAATAAAAGAATCTTGGAAACATAAATTTCTGACATTTTATGGAACAAAACCTCCATCAAAAATTTGCATAAAACATGCTTAGAGGTCTCAAGTCGGAAAACCTTATTTTCCTTATTTTTGACATCACATATTTAATTAAACTCATTTATCCATATAACATCATTTATATGAAAAATATCAAATCAATCTCAAAAATATTTCTTTTCTGGGATTTTGCAGAATCTAGTCCCATATTGAACATATATTTTTCCTAGAATTTTTAAAATCCATCTACTATTTTTAAATAGTCTATAATAGCCAAATATTCTCAGATTTTTCATAAATCAAGATTAGATCCAAAAATTCTAAAATTTTTAGGGTTAGCTCTTGTTATATACATGTACTTCCAGTAAATATTTCGTAATATTTGGACTTATAAACAGAGAGTTATTTGGGTATCTTTTCAAATAGTGTCCTTAGCCGAAAAATCCATAACTCTCAAACCGTATGGCGAAACATTCTCAAATTTTTTCAGGACCTTCATATCTTCTTATATTAATACTCCAAATTTTTCCATAATTTTTAAAGTACAAACAGTGGGCGAAAATGTCCCCGAGACAGACTGATCCAAAATAGTCCCAAGAAAGACATCAAATTTTTGTTTCTTAGAGCCACTTTTGCAATTTTATTTCCACTAATCTACAGATGATATGACCATAATACTTGGACACAATAAACTTCATACAACAAGGTATTTTACAAAAATATAACATTCATGAAACTAGCATACTAAGACCACAAACCAACTGCATAGAAAAGCGTGCCAGCACTGGTTCTATACTTAGAAAAAAATCAGGAAATTCCAGATTTTCTACAGATTTTGATATGAAAATGCTTGCTTACGTTTTTCATAACTTGCTCATTATAACTCCGATTCTAACGAAATTTGGGACATATTAGACTTCATACTACATAATATTTTATAAAATTATTACATACGCTAATCTAATCCAAGGCTCTGAAAAATCTAAAAAGTCACATAAGCATATTCTCTCATTTTTACCAAAGAACATGGAAAAGAGAGTTCATGGCTTACCTCTTTCATGAATTCTACTTGCTCGAACTCATCCAATGATTCTCCTTGCTTGATTAGTCTCTGAAAACTCCAGAATTCGTCACTCTCTTAAGTTCCTTCCTCTCTCACTCTCAACTTCACTCACGGTAGAATTTTTTTACAAAGATGAAGAAGAGACTTGGATTGGGAGTATATATAAAATATGATATCAATTTATTTTCCAGTCCTTCCATATTTAATATAAATTATATGTTTTAAGTATATTGTATAAATTCAATTTAGTATGGGGTGGGGTTAGAGAAAGGAAAGGTCTTGGATTTGTACAGAGTTTGTAACTCCCTCCCCTTCATTACCTTCATGTGGGCCCCACGGCTGTTGCACTTATCTATTAAAATATTACTATAATCAATTTATTCGCTTAATACACTTTTATTCTAGTTTGGTTCACTTGGTGGCTCTAGTGATCCAAACTAGAATAAAAGTCCATAATCAATCTGGGTAGAATATAGTATTCTATATGTGCATGTTTATAGTATATATATTATATATTATGCAAACATGCTTCACATGTTAATTAATATGACGCGTATTTAATATATATGTGCATGCGCGCAAAACATGATGAGACAAATTAATAATAAACCCCTCAAATTTTTATATTAAGTTGTAACGTTCAAAGATATTTGGAATATCAAACGTCACCTTCTAGCATGATAAAAACAATAGAGTATTGAATATTTAATATGAGTTTGTTGTGCACACACAAGCCAAGTATTAAATATTTAAGATATTATTTTTATTACATATGATGTTTATAAGGATTTAAACATTAATGCTTTGTTGTGCACACACAAGGGTTGTAATTTTCTCTTTACTTATATGGAAATGTTGGGTCTGACTTAACTTAAATCATTTTAGTTCGGATGTGCACACACTTGACCATTATGATCTAAGAGGCAAAATACAAGGAGTTGTATAGTTGATGTAATTGACAAGAGTTGTCTACCTATTTATTTATATATAATTTGTTGTGCACACACAAGGCTATATACATTTGAAATGAGATCCTTATTCTCACTAGCATATCTTTAATTAGATATTGCCGAACTATATATATTGAGGGTAATATAGTTTGAAGAAAATTGTGGGAGATACCAATTTAAAACAAGACCTAATTTATTTTGGTAATTAATAAAAGAATGCATGCTAAAATGTTGTTAATTATAAATTCATTTACAGAATTTTACAATGTCTAAATTACTATCACTGTGAAGCATATTAGATGTTATTTAACTGGACCGAATTAAATGGATTGGCTAAAGAATTTGAGAATAGTTCTCATGGCTGAAAAGCTATCTTATGTCCTTAATACGCCTATCCCTGCAATGGTTGCAGACAATGCCTCTGAGGAAGAGATTGCTACTTTTAGAAAGTGACAAGATGATGCACAGTTGGCTCAATGCATCATTCTCACATCAATGAGTAACGTGCTTCAGCGTCAGCATGAAATTGTGGATGTGCCTACTATATTCCTGCACATCAAGTAGTTGATGGTGAGAAAAGTAGGACTGATAGATATCAGATATCTAAGGAGCTCTTCCGATGTAGAATGACCGATGACACTACAATATAGATAAAAGTACTTAATATTATCAATTTGATTGATCAATTAGGACAACTAGTTTTGTCATGGATGGAGAGTTGAGCCAAGATTTGATCTTACACTCACTCCCGGACTCCTTTCAAAATTATTATGAATTCTTCATATGAACAAGCTAAATATCAGTCTCGCTAATTTGCTTAACATGTTGAAAAATGTTGAGAGTCACTTTCCAACCAAGAAAGACCAAGTCTTACTGGTAGGGGCCAAATGATCTTCTAAAAAGAAGAACGATTCAAAGAAGTTAAATAGAAAGGCAAACACAAAGGATAATAATAACAAAACTGATATGGATAGCAAAGGAGTTTGCTTCCACTACAATAAGCCTGGACACTGAAAAGAAACTGCAAGAAGCATCTTGCTAAGGCTAACCAGAAGAGGCTTAGTGAAATTTTGGTTACAAATACAATTTTGTTCATGATTTAAAATAAACTTCTCTTTAAGTCAAGGTTCTACTTGGGTATTGGATACCGACTTTGGTTATCATAAATATAGATTTATGAAGGGACCAAGTAGAAGTAGAAAGTTAAACAAAGATAAGTAATCATATGTGTGGGAAATAAAGCAAAGGTTGCTGCATTATGTGACGCCCCCAAAATAGGTCCAATCCATTCAACCTATTACGAGTCACCAAATACATGGTACAGAAAATAACTACAACTTTATTATTACAATTGTCGTGCAAAATACGACAACACATATACTGTGAGTTTAAATACCAACTGTGACTCTGGACACCAACTTGTGTCAGCACCTCACATTGATACCTTACATAAAGGTACAGTCAATAACTGTTTTAGAAATTAAAATCTTTGGAAATTGCTCAAGAAAACCTTCGTACATAGGAGGCCATGAATCTAAGTTATGATAGATATCGTATGACTCAAGAATTATCCTTGGTTGATCCAATAGACCCCAGAGGAAAATGAGAAGATTACTATCTTGTTCATACTAATGAAGTGCACTTTTGACGCTTTCAAAGTGGGGTTCCCATCACCCTATTGTTCACCAAAATTAATTATAAAGTGGCGTATAAAATACGACACACACATCTTAGGACCTCAATACAATTATATATTGCATGTCATGTCGTTTTATAATGTATTGAGAAACTTCGACAGTCTCGAACCATCACACTTGTTATCCTCGCTCGACCCAGCTACACTCTTATTACCTGAAAGGAATTGTGAAACAAAAGGGTGAGCACGACTAGCCCAATAAAGAATATCATGACTAAAGATAATTAAATTATCAATAACCTTTGTCAGTAATAAATCAGAGATTTAGAACATATGGTAGATGATAAAACTTTTCAACCATAGTTGCAGCGGAACGAGCAATCCATTAGAAGAGTCAAATAAACCATAAGGTCTATTATATTCTCCATGTTAAAAGTCCACCAACAATATTTCCCTATAACATCAATCAACAGTTTCTGTCCATAATCACGTATAAAAGTCATAATCATAATTGTATTTCTAAATTCATCTTCTCATCCAGGACGAAGATAATTTTTATGACGCCCCCAAAATAGGTATACATCAACCATCTCGAGTCGCCAAATACATGGTACAAAATTCAAATACAACTTAATTATACAACAGTCGTGTAAAATACGACAAAGCATATGCTGTGAGTTTTAATACAAATATTGTCATCTAGACAATATCCACACTAGATTGAGTCCTCATTACATTTATTATCACACTATTTAACAAAATAGTGAGGACTACTAATGTTATTATCTGGACCATCACTCCATTCCCCGACTAGTCCCTGCTACGTTCTCATTTCTTGAAGAGAACAATGAAAGTAAAAGGGTGAGCTCAACTAGCCCAGTAAAAAATATTATGACTAAGATAATACAGAATAAATTATCGTTAGCCTTCAATAGTGTTAAACTGATACAATGTAACAAATATCAAGTTTAACTGCAACGGAACAAGCAATCCATTAAAAGAGTCAAGTGGAGAATAAAATCTACTATCTTTTATGATTTAAAAAGGTTTTTCATCACTGTTATCGCTAAGGCTCATCTTAATAAATAATCCACATCATCCATGCACTACGGCCAAGGATATTCATTAGTATCACGACCATAAATTATACATGCACTACGGGCCAATGATATTCTTGTATTCATCAATGGTCATGATCATGCCAACAACTATCCATCAATGCACTACAGGCCAATGAGGACTTTTACCACATCATTTGTAACATTACGGTCATGATTATACCGAATAATCCCAAGTCATAATCATACTAAGTCCATCTATACACTACAGGCCACAGATGACTTTCAACATAATATAAACATGAGGATGGTGACAATGATATAAGAATTCAATAAAAAAAGTTCAAGAATTAATTTATCCAGGAACTAATAATGTCCAAATTGTCAACATGATACTTCTTTATAGAGTAAAATTCAAGAATGCTCAGAAGAATATTTCCATGAAAAGATACTGGATGAAGCGCAAATATCAAGGATATTCCACTAATTTCACGGAGTATAGAAGTCAAAACTTTAACCAACTAAGTATAATAAAGAATGGAATAACAAAAAAAATCACCAGGCATGCGATAGACCACACAGACAGGTTATTCCAACAGAATAATAAATAAAGGAACTAGGTCATGTGTAAACGCACAGACACGATATTCCAACAGAATAATAAATAACGGAACCAGGTCAGGCAAAATTCGTACCGACAAGATGTTACAACAGAATAATAAATAACGGAACCAGGTCATGCATAAACGCACAGACAGGATGTTCCAATAGAATAATAAAGAATGGAATAATAGAAGAAGTTAACCATGTATGCGGATTAATGATAGGCAAAGTTATTCCAACATAATAATAAAGAATGGAATAATGAAAAATTTCACCAAGTATAGGGTAGTCCAGATATACAAAGTTATTCCAATGTAATAATAAAAATGGAATAATGTAAGTTTTCTTCATGAATACGAAAGAAATAATACCCCTTACGAGTATTGAAAGAAAATAATTCTCTTCATGGATACAAATGAAATAATACCCCTTACGAGTATTTAAAGAAAATAATTCTCTTCATGAATACAAATGAAATAATAACCCTTACCTTAGAACAAACTGGATATAGGAGTAGTGATGTAGCATAATACTTTTCTTCTTTCTCTATATAGTTTCTCTCTCTAGAGTTTCAGTGAATTCGTAAGAAATAATGAAGGAATGAACTTCTATTTATAAGAGAATTGACTGAATAGTAATTAATTCTTGAACGGTCCAGATTGATTTACTTTAAAATGGATGGTCCAGATTGGTTTACTATAAAATATTCTAATAAAACAAAATCTTTTAAATACAATATAATATATTCTATTTATAATCTAATAAAATGAATAACTTTATAAAAGTATTCTATTTTATATAAAAAGATTTTACTATGCAAACACTATGCAGAACTATGCAAACACTATGCATAATAAAATATAATATATTCTATTTATAGTCTAATAAAACGAATAAATTTATAAAAGTATTCTTTTTTTATATAAAAAGATTTTACTATGCAAAACACTATGCATAATAGAATATAATATATTCTATTTATAGTCTAATAAAATGAATAACTTTATAAAAGTATTCTTTTTATATAAAAATCTTTTCATTTTATTACATTAATAATATTAATAAAACAAAACTTCATCATCATTATTATAATTCACACTATTAATCGATTGAGTTGTTCCTGGAAAGAGGGGCTTTCAATAAGAATTTCTCCCTATCATAGCGCAATTAGGTGACCAAACCTCTCCTGGCGTAACTTCTAGACATCGTTAATATTATAAATAATAATATTAATAACTCTGTTATCTCAATTATTGATTTAATAATATATAAAATATCGACAATAATTGAATCAATTAACGTGAGATACTATGCAACAATTACTGAAGCAATAATTGAACAAAACTGAGTGACTTCTCACGTAAACATCAATAATCAATACAGTGTGCTACTATGCAACCACGTGTATTCTTGTACTTTAAACACCGGGTGTTTCAACACTTAACGATAAAACTTCTGCCGTTATTTTCATAAAATATTTCTGTCATTTTCTAAATCCGATAATAATTCTGTTAGGTCCACCAATGATTGTGCCATTGTACGAATATTCCATGTTAAAACGAATATTCCCTGACCAATCGAATATTATATAACAACTTGCGTACTTTGCAAAATTTATAAATATTACCCACAACTATAACATTATAACAAATCCACACCATAATATTAAAAAAAAATATTTTGAAAAATTTAAATCTTTATTCATAAAATCTGGGGTCTCACAATCTCCCCTCCTTATGAAATTTTGCCCTCAAAATTTACGTACGTACCTGGTATGCCGAAGAGGTGAGGATACCTTGAATACCTTTATCGTCGAAAACATTACACGTTGCATACGTGCATGCTCGATGTCCTCTGATTGCCTCTGAATGCACATCAATCCCTAAAATAGCCATTTTAGGACTTGATACCAACCTCAAATCTCAAAACATAAATAATGAAAGTTTTAGGTCTACTCGTTATCTTTCCGAATCATCCTGAATCACCTCAATCGGAGTTTGTATGAAAACATTATGCCCAATTTACTAAAGGACAGCCGGATATATTTTGGCTTAACACTTGACCAGCACCTAGGCGTCCAGATTTGGCCTTGGGCAAGCGCTTAAGCACCCAAGAGAAGAATCTAAGCACCGAGCCTAGTGCCTAGGTGCTCGACCCTTGGCACTTAACTCCAATTTTCCAGATTTTACAACTTTTGGCACACATACTTCAAATCTTCATAACTTCTTCGTCCGTTATCGGAATTAGTCCGTTTTCGAGGTTATGGAAAGCTTGTAACATGCTCTATAAAACCCCCATGATTTCATAATTATTCAGATTCATAAATTATTCTGAAAGTTGGCTCCAAAGTCCCCAAAGACTAAGTTTTTACTAACAACGATACGTGAAAAACGTTATGAACACGCGACATATTTGGCGGTAAAATGAGTCTATAAGCCATAAATCCTAATTGATCGAGGATTTCAAAAGGGCCAATTAAAACGAGGGTTGAGATAACGCCTTCTTGAACCTTCTTCTTCACATTCATCAGAATCAGGTGTGTAGCTTGAGCGACTTTAACTTTATCGATTAAAGTCGATTTTACTCGTATATTCGTTATCTTCATGTGGTTCCCTAGTGTCTTTAGCTCTATCTTCATCATTTGTAAGTTATACGAAATGGGTTTTTATGTTAACAACATCGCACTCGTAAACACATCTGATCTTCTACTCAACGCGTCAGCTACCACGTTCACTCTTCCACGATGATATTGAATGGTACGATCGTAATCTTCAACAGCTCGAGCCAATGTCCTTGGCACATGATACGTTTATTTTGGTTGAAGAATATTTAAGGGTTTTAGAAATGGGTTTTGTACTGGGGTCAATACAAAATTCGATTTCACGCTCTAAGGTAGGCTAAGAAGTCTTCAAGAATACATCAAGAAATTTATTAACAATAGAAATATCATTCAAAATTGTGACTCTCATCCATGACTTGGATAGTACGTCACATTGATACCTATCAACTTGTCATCGTCATTCACGACGTCGCCTACAGAATGTCTGGCTTCGGTGCATTCCACATAAGGAAGTCAACAACGAAAGGATCGGGGCTCTTTACTTATGGCTTGATATAACAATGATTGACTTTAGTGGTTTGGTTGCTTGAATTTGTATAACAGGTTGGTTAGGAATATGAAAGCTAACAACCTTACGAAAAGCATGATGAGTAGTTAACCAATCGATTTCTAAAATCACATCAAAGACAAGTATTTTCAAAGAGATAAGATCGACAGGTAACGTGAAAGTGTCGATTTGAATCAAACAAGATTTATAAACAGTGGAGGTAATGAAGGTTTCTCCCAATGGAGTTTCAACAGATAAATCAAAGTCTAATTTCTCCGGAGTCAAATTTAAACATTGAACGCAAGCAAGAGAGATAAAATAATGGGTAGAACCGGTATCTAATAAGGCATATACTTCGCAAGAGTTTATAATTAACTTACCCGTAATAACTTTGTTCGGGTTTCTCAACAAACGCTCTCACTTAAACTATCGGATTTGGCTTTGCTATAGAGTACATTCCACCCTTAATTGCTTCGTTATATTCCTGATCCATGATTCGAATCATTACTCTCCGATCCATAACGAATTGGGGTTGACCGCTCTGTACAGGGTAATTCCGAATTCGATGTTGGATTCTCCCAATTGTTGTACAAAAAACAAAATCCATTTAATCTATTTTGACTGTATTGGATCGGACAACTTTTTTGACAATATCAACACGTCGTGCGGCTTTTACTCACGCATCATCTATTCTCCTTCGTTCAGTTGTTTCTGCTTTCATCATAACTTTAATCGTAGCATTCTCAAATTCCAGCTCTAATATCTTATACTCTGCCAAAGAGTACTTCTATTCAAGCATCGCACATCAGGTAACATAATTTTGAATTGTTGCATCTCTTTGTTCCACGACCGCCTGCCGTTCTTCAGCCTACTCTTCTAACTCATGAATATGATTTTGTAATTGTAAATTTTGATCATAAAATTCTTCTAATAAATTCTCCTCAGGTTCCTCTTCTTCCTCACTCTCAGATGCTACCTCTGCAACTAGCTCGAGTGCAACTATTAGTTCTTTACGCACCACGTAGATATCTCTAATTTCTTCTTCATTTGACATCATATTAACCTGGTTAGTGATTAAAGGTGTCTCAACGATCTCATGTGCTTCATTGCTTATCTCAACATTTTCGGATGTCATATGCAAATACTGCCACAAAACAAGGGTTAATTAACATATCACATATTATCCCTATACTCTGACCAACCAATTAAATACCAAATAAACATAGGTAGGTCATACTAGCGAAGAAATTTCCCGTCTCTCCCCTCCTAGTTCTTGCCTCACATGTCAACCAGGGATCATATCCCTAAGCTTTGATACCAACTGTGACACCCCCAAAATAGGTATACATCACCCATCTTGAGTCGCCAAATACATGGTACAAAATTCAAATACAACTTAATTATACAACAGTCGTGAAAAATACGACAAAACATATGCTATGAGTTTTAATACAAATATTGTCATCTAGACAATATCCACACTCAATTGAGTCGTCATTACATTTATTATCACACTATTTAACAGAATAGTGATGACTACTAATGCTATTATCTGGACCATCACTCCGTTCCCCGACTAGTCCCTGCTACGTTCTCATTTTCTGAAGAGAACAATGAAAGTAAAAGGGTGAGCTCAACTAGCCCATTAAGAAATATTATGACTAAGATAATACAGAATAAATTATCGTTAGCCTTCAATAGTGTTAAACATATACAATATAACAAACATCAAGTTTAACTGCAGCGGAACAAGCAATCCATTAAAAGAGTCAAGTAGAGAATAAAATCTACGATCTTTTATGATTTAAAAGATTTTCATCACATTATATTTGAGACTCGACAATAAATAATCCACATCATCCCTGCACTACGGCCAAGGATATTCATTAGTATCACGACCACAAATTATCCATGAACTACGGGCCAAGGATATTCGTGTATTCATCAATGGTCATGATCATGCCAACAATTGTCCATCAATGCACTACGGGCCAATGAGGACTTTTACCACAACATTTGTAACATTATGGTCATGATTATACCGAATAATCCCAAGTCATAATCATACCAAGTCCATCTATGCACTACATGCCACAGATGACTTTCAACATAATATAAACATGAGGATGATGACAATGATATAAGAATTCAATAAAATAAGTTCAAGAATTAATTTATCCAAGAACTAATAACGTCCAAATTGTCAACATGATACTTCTTTGTAGAGTAAAATTCAAGAATGCTCAGAAGAATATTTTCATGAAAATATACTAGATGAAGCGCAAATATCAAGGATATTCCACTAATTTCATGGAGTATAGAAGTCAAAACTTTAACCAACTAAGTATAATAAAGAATGGAATAACAAAAGAAATCACTAGGCATTCGATAGACCGCAAAGACAGGTTATTCCAATAGAATAATAAATAACGGAACAGTCACGTGAACGCATGCATACATGATATTCAAATGTAATAATAAATAATGAGAACCAAAGTTAGGTGAAATTTGCAAGATTGGATGTTCCAATGAATAATAAATAACGGAACCAGGTCATGCGTAAACGCACAGACAAGATGTTCCAACAGAATAATAAAGAATGGAATAATAGAAGAATTTCCCCATGTATGTGGTACTTTGCATAGACAGGTTATTCCAACATAATAATAAAGAATGGAATAACAGAAGAATTTTACCAAGTATAGGGTAGTCCGCGTATACAGGTTATTCCAACAGAATAATAAAAAATGGAATAACAGAAGTTCTCTTCATGAATACGAAAAAAATAATACCCCTTACGAGTATTGAAAGAAAATAATTCTCTTCATGAATACAAATGAAATAATACCCCTTACGAGTATTGAATGAAAATAATTCTCTTCATGAATTCAAATGAAATAATACCCCTTACCTTAGAACAAACTGGATATAGGAGTAGTGAAGTAGCAGAATACTTTTCTTCTTTCTCTCTATAGTTTCTCTCTCTAGAGTTTCAGTGAATTCGTAAGAAATAATGAAGGAATGAGCTTCTATTCACATGAGAATGGACTAAATAGTAACTAATTCCTTAACGGTCCAGATTGATTGACTTTTAAACGGACGGTCCAGATTAGTTTACTATAAAATATTCTAATAAAACAAAAATTTTTAAATAAAATATAATATATTCTATTTATAATCTAATAAAATGAATAACTTTATAAAAGTATTCTGTTTTATATAAAAAGATTTTACTATGCAAACACTATGCAAGCACTATGCAAACACTATGCATAATAAAATATAATATATTCTATTTATAATCTAATAAAATGAATAACTTTATAAAAGTATTACATTTTTATATAAAAAGATTTTACTACGCAAAAAACACTATGCATAATAGAATATAATATATTCTATTTATAGTCTAATAAAACGCAATTACTTTATAAAAGTATTACATTTTATATAAAAGCTTTTCTGCTTTTATTACATTAATAATACGAATAAAACAAAACTTCATCATCATTATTATAATTCACACTATTAATCGACCAGGTCGTTCCCAGGAAAGAGGGGGCTTTTCAATAAGGATTTCTCCCTATTGGCGCACAATTAGGTGACCAAACCTCTCCTTGGCAAAACTTCTAGACATCGTTAATATTGCAAATAATAATATTAATAACTCTATCATCTCAATTATTGATTTAATAATATATAAAATATCGACAATAATTGAATCAATTAACGTGAATTATTGAAGCAATAATTGAACAAAACTGAGTGACTTCTCACGTAAGCATCAATAATCAATACCGTGTGCTACTATGCAACCACGCGTATTCTTGTACTTTTAACACCGGGTGTTTCAACAGTAAACGATAAAACTTCCGCCGTTATTTTCATAAAATAATTTTGTCATTTTCTCAATCCGACAATAATTCCGTTGTGTGGTCCACCAATAATTGTGTCGTCGTACGAATATTCCCTGTTAAAACGAATATTCCCCGACCAATCAAATATTATATAACAACTTGCGTACTTTGCAAAATTTATAAATATTACCCATAACTATAACATTATATCAAATCCACACCATAATATTAAAAAATATATATTTTGAGAAATTTAAATCTTTATTCATAAAATCTGGTGTCTCACAATTTTCATCACTTGTCTTTACCTGAAACATCAAAGATCATGGTTATACCAAATCACAGTTATGGTTCATAATCATACTAATAAATTCATCTTTGTACCACGGGCCAAAAATATTCATCAACAGTTCATCTTTGAACTACACGCCAAAGATATTCAACAACAGGACATCTTTGCACTACGGGCCAAAGATATTGATCAACAGTTCATCTTTTCTCTACAGGCCAAAGATATTCATAATAGGTCATCTTTGCACTACAGGCCAAAGATATTCAACAACAGGTCATCTTTGCACTATGGGCCAAAGATATTTAACAACAGGTCATCTTTGCACTACAGGCCAAAGATATTAATATTTCAAAGAAATATATAATCATTTCAGAATTTATATAAACCCTAATTATAACCATGTTGATTAATTCACCTTAACACTTAAGCTAAAAATATTCAATTATAAATTCAATGGTCATGATCATACTAGTCAACGATTCAACTTTGCACTACTGGCCAAAGAGAACCCATAGTCACGCTAATACCTATAATCTACTCATCTTTACACTCAAGTCAAAGGAAAATTTCTTCACCAAGATTATAAAAATGTTATATATGATAATAAAAACAATATGATCAAAACATGGATTTAATTTTCTAGAGTAAGATTCATAAATCAACGATAATTTGGTCAGAAAAAGAAACCAATTTTGTCATAAATAGTACCCCATGAATAATAACTCATGAATAGTAACTCGTGAATAGTAACTCCGACATGAAAAGATAAAGTTTTACAGTAAAATCCATATCAATATTTATAACACCTTAATCTAAATGTTATAAATCACTTAACAATCTCATAATCTAATATTATTAATATTACAAAAATATTTTAATCATTTCTTAAACTTATAAATAATTTATTTTAATTATTTACACTTTATTAATTAATGCATTTAATCATCCTAAAATGCCAAACTCATAAAATTTCATCACCAATAACCAAAACCCTCATAAAAAATCTGCATATACCTCATATAGGATTCTCAAGCCATAAAATCATATTTTCCAATTTTCTTACTTCACATAACATATTTAATTCATTTACACATAACTAGTCTATTTTCATGAAAAATACCAAATCAGTACAAACAAATTTTCTTTTCTGGGATTTAGCAGAATATAGTCTCATATTGAACATATATTTTTCTCAAAATTTTTAAAATTCATTTACTATTTTTCATATGGCCAAAACTGCCGAATTTTTAGACATTTATTATAAACTGTACTTTTGTCCAAAAATTCTGAAATTTATAGAGTATACTGCTATTATATACATGTACTCCTATATAAATTCTAAAATTTATAGAGTATACTGCTATTTATAGAGTATACTGCTAATATATACAATGATCGAACGGTCAGATTAAAAATTATAACTCACGCAATAGAGCTTTAAGAACACCGATTTGATCTTTTAATACCTCCAATCCGACAAAATACTGATAAAACACCTCAACATTAATTCCTTCATTTATAACCACATAAATAAATCCATCATTTATTTTCGCGTCAAATAAATATTTCTTATCATATAAATCAATAATTAATTATTCTCGAATAATATTACAGAATCACAATTATGACAATCAAGTAGTTCCCAGGAAAGAGGGAGCTTTTCGATAGGGATTTTTCTTTACTAGCACGCAATTACGTGACCAAACCTCTCCTTGACAGAACTTTCTAAACATTGCCAATAATGCTATCTAATAATATTATTCAAATAATATGAATTATTGATCTGATAATGGGAAATATTGTGCAATGACAATTATTGAAACACAATAATATAAAATATCAACGCATAAATTATTGAAACAATAAAATAAAATATTGAACAATAATTATTGTAACAATTATTGAGTAGTGCCTTCTTAAGTAAGAATCAATAATTCAAAAATATTGTGCAATACCGTGTGCTATCTGGCAAACCACGCCAGACATCGTATTTTAACCACCGGGTATTCCAATAGTGTTAATTGAATAACAATTCATAGTCCTTTATAAAAAATCAAACTTGTCATTTTCTTCATCCAAGCGGTTATTACATTATGTGGCCCACAATGGTACGTTGCTGTCAGTCGCACGAATATTCCCGGACAACAAGAATATTCCACGACCGAACTAATATTCCCCGACAACAAGTATTTTATAGCCACTTGTTTATTTTGAAAAAATTTCATATATCACCCTTAACTTTACTCTTTATCAATTTAACCATTTACTGAATAATAATTATAAGAAAAATTGAATACTTTTATTTCATAAAATTCGGGATCTTACAATCTCCCCTCCTTATGAAATTTCGTCCCTGAAATTTATATACCTGGTATTTCAAAGAGTTGAAAATACCTTGCTTTCATTTCAGATTCCAGCTCCCCGGTCATCATGATTTCTCCATTGCTCATCTCCTGTATTTCAGATATCATTCTAGAATACATCTTCAAAACAAAGGTTAATTGACATATCAAAATTTGTCAACTTAAGTAAGAAAATTCAGCTTAGGTAGGGCACACACTAGCGAAGGATATTACTCGTCTCTCCCCTCCTAGTTCTATTCCCTGATCTCCGCCAGAGATCATATCCCTAAGCTTTGATACCAACTGTGACTCATGTCCCAACCGTGGATAGCACCTCACAGTGGTACCTATCAGTTTGCCACTGCAGAACGGTGTCCCCTATGGAGAGTCTAGCTTCGGTGCATCCAGCACAAGAAAGTCACCAGCAAGAGGCTCGGGGCTCTTTACTTATAGCTCTGATACCAACTGTGACACCCCGAAAATAGGTCCAATCCATTCAACCTATTCTGAGTCGCCAAATACATTGTACAGAAAATAACTATAACTTTATTATTACAATTGTCGTGCAAAATACGACAACACATATACTGTGAGTTTAAATACCAACTGTGACTCTGGACATCAACTTGTGTTAGCACCTCACATTGATACATTACATAAAGGTACAGTCAATAACTATTTTAGAAATTAAAATCTTTGGAAAATGCTCAAGAAAACCTTCGTACATAGGAGGCCATGAATCTAAGTTATGATAGATATCATATGACTCAAGAATTATCCTTGGTTGATCCAATAGACCCCAAAGGAAAACGAGAAGATTACCATCTTGTTCATTCTAATGAGGTGCACTTTTGACGCTTTCAAAGTCGGGTTCTTATAAACCTTATTGTTGTTCACCAAAATTAATTATTAAGTGACGTATAAAATATGACACACACATCTTAGGACATCAATACAATTATATATTGCATGTCATGACGTTTTATAATGTATTAAGAAACTTCGACAGTCTCGGACCATCACACTATTCCCCTGTTATCCCCGCTCAACCCAGCTACACTCTTATTACCTGAAAGGATTTGTGAAATAAAAGGGTGAGCACTACTAGCCCAGTAAAGAATATCATGACTAAAGATAATTAAAATATCAATAGCCTTTGTCAGTAATAAATCAGAGATTTAGAACATATAGTAGATGATAAAACCTTTCAACCATAGTTGCAGTGGAACGAGCAATCCATTAGAAGAGTCAAATAAACTATAAGGTCTATTATCTTCTCCATGTAAAAAGTGCACCAACAATGTTTTATCCCTATAACATCAATTAACAGTTTCTGTCCACAATCACGTATATAATTCATAATCATAATTGTAGTTCTAAATTCCTCTTCTCATCCAGGACGAAGATAATTTTTATCACTTGTCTTTACCTAAAACATCAAAGATCATGGTGATACCAAATCACAGTTCCGATTTATAATCATACTAATAAATTCATCTTTGCACTACGGGCCAAAGATATTCATCAACAGTTCATATTTGCAATACAGGCCAAAAATATTCAACAATGGGACATCTTTAAACTACGGGCCAAAGATATTCATCAACAGTTCATCTTTGCACTACAAGCCAAAGATATTCATAATAGGTCATCTTTGCACTACAGGCCAAAGATATTCAACTACAGGTCATCTTTGCACTACGGGCCAAAGATATTCAACAACAGGTCATCTTCGCACTACAGGCCAAAAATATTAATATTTCAAGAAATATATAATCATTTCAGAATTTATATAAACCATAATTATAACCGTGTTGATCAATTCACCTTTGCACTGAAGCTAAAAATATTCAATTGTAAATTCAACGGTCATAATCATACCAGTTAACGATTCAACTTTGCACTACTGGCCAAAGAGAACCCATAGTCATGATAAAACTTTTCAACCATAGTTGCAGCGGAACGAGCAATCTATTAGAAGAGTCAAATAGACCATAAAGTCTATTATCTTCTCTATGTTAAAAGTCCACCAATAATGTTTAATCCCGGTAACATCAATCAACAGTTCCTATCCACAATCATATGAATAACTCATAATCATAATTGTAGTTCTAAATTCCCCTTTTAATCTAGAACGAAGATAATGTTCATCACATGTATTTACCTGAAACATCAAAGATCATGGTTATATCAAATCACAGTTCCGGTTCATAATCATACTAATAAATTCATCTTTGCACTACGGGCCAAAGATATTCATCGACAGTTCATCTTTGCATTACATGGCAAAGATATTCAACAACAAGACATCTTTGTACTACAACCAAAGATATTCAACAACATGTCATATTTGCACTACAGGACAAAGATATTCAACAACAGGTCATCTTTACACTACGGGCCAAAGATATTCAACAATAGGTCATCTTTGCACTACGGGCCAAAGATATTAATATTTAATAAAATATATAATCATTTAAGAATTTATATAGACAATAATTATAATCATATTGATACATTCACCTTCGCACTTAAGCTAAAGATATTCAATTATAAATTCAATGGTCATGATCATACCAGTCAACGATTCATCTTTGCACTACTGGCCAAAGAGAACCCATAGTCGCTAATCTACCCATCTTTTCATCACATTTATTTACCTGAAACATCAAAGATCATGGTTATACCACATCACAGTTCCTGTTTATAATCATACCAATAATTCATCTTTGCACTACGAGCCAAATATATTCATTAACAGTTCATCTTTGCACTACAGGCCAAAGATATTCAACAACAGGTCATCTTTGAAATACAAGCCAAAGATATTCAATAACAGGTCATCTTTGCACTACGGGCCAAAGATATTCATCAATAACTCATCTTTGCACTACAGGCCAAAAATATTAACATTTCAAAGAAATATATAATCATTTCAGAATTTATATAAACCATAATTATAACCATGCTAATCAATTCACCTTTGCACTTAAGCTAAAAATATTCAATTGTAAATTCAACGTTCATGATCATACCAGTCAACGATTCAACTTTGCACTACTGGCCAAAGAGAACCCATAGTCACGATCATACTAATAATCTACCCATCTTTATACTCAAGTTAAAGGGAAATTTCTTCATTAAGATTATAAAAATGTTATATATGATAATAAAAATAATATGATCAAAACATGGATTTAATTTTAAGAGTAAGATTCATAAATCAACGATAATTTGGTCAGAAAAAGAAACCAATTTTGTCGTGAATAGTACCCCGTGAATAGTAACTCGTGAATAGTAACTCTGACACGAAAAGATAAAGTTTCACAATAAAATCCATATCAATATTTATAACACCTTAATCCAAATGTTATAAATCACTTAATAATCTCATAATCTAATATTATTAATATTACAACAATATTTTAATCATTTCTTAAACTTATAAACAATTTATTTTAATTGTTTACACTTTACTAATTAATGCATTTAATCATCCTAAAATGTCAAACTCATAAAATTTCATCACCAATAACCAAAACCCTCATCAAAAATATGCACATACCTCATATAGGATTCTCAAGCCATAAAATCATATTTTCCAATTTTCTTACTTCACATATCATATTTAATTCATTTACTCACAACTAGTCTATTTTCATGAAAAATACTAAATCAGTACAAACAAATTTTGTTTTCTGGGATTTAGCATAATATAGTCTCATATTGAACATATATTTTTCTCAGAATTTTTAAAATTTATTTACTATTTATCATACGGCCAAAACTGCCGAATATTTAGACATTTATCAGAAACTATACTTTTGTCCAAAAATTCTGAAATTTATAGAGTATACTGCTATTATATACATGTACTCCCAATAAATTTTTTACCAATTTTAGAGTTAACCACAAGGAGTTATAAGGGTTTACTTTTAAAATAGTCTTTTCCCATAAAATTCATAACTCCTAATCTATACATCCAAAAATTGCCATTTTTGGACACAATCTAGAAAACTCATCAAATTATCATTTCAAATTTTTCATGAATTTTTTGAAAGTCAGAAAAATTACGAAACTGAAAAACATAATAACCCTTACAATCCCTTACCATCCCTTACCTCAAAAGAGCAGTACTTCTTACTGGAATATCGGATATAACGCTGAAGGAAACTTGCACTGATTAAAAACTCTCAAAGTATCTAAATACTCACAAAAATACGCTCAATAATATATAGAGAGAAAGCTTATGTTTCTGGTGTAATTTTCAATTCTAACCTAAGCACCTATTTATAGGAAAATGCTAGAACGCCAAAGGATACTAGATTAATAAAATATTAATAAACAAATTATACGCATGCTATTTTGAATAAAACTCAACCACCACAATTTGGGCCCACCAAAGATCAGCCATCTTCCCCAATAACCAAAAGTGGGTCCCACCTTCTTGAAATCTCCTGCAAAAATTATTTATAAAAATAATTTACGAATCAATCACCTCTTAAAATTCATAACAAATCATACGTTAATTTTTAACGGTTCAAAATTTGTGGACATATACTCAACTTATATATGTATAACATATCCAAAAATCACAACGATCCAACGGTCAGATTAAAAATTATAACTCACGCAATAGAGCTTTAAGAACACCGATTTGATCTTTTAATACCTCCAATCCGACAAAATACTGATAAAACACCTCAACATTAATTCATGTATTTATAACCACATAAATAAATCCATCATTTATATCCTCATCAAATAAATATTTCCTTATCATATAAATCAATAATTAATTATTCACAAATAATATTACAGAATCACAATTATGACAATCAGGCCATTCCCAGAAAAGAGGGGGCTTTTCGATAATAATTTTTCTTTATCAGCGCAGAATTAGGTGACCAAACCTCTCCTTGACAGAACTTTCTAGACATTGCCAATAATGTTATCTAATAAAATTATTCAAATAATATGAATTATTGATCTGATAATGGGAAATACTGTGCAGTGATAATTATTGAAACAAAAATAATATAAAATATCAACGCAGTAATTATTGAACTAATAAAATAAAATATTGAACAGTAATTACTGTAACAATTATTGAGTAGTGCATTTTTATGTAAGAATCAATAATTCAAAAATATTGTGCAATATCGTGTGCTACTGTGCAACCACGCGTATTACTGTATTTTAACCACCAGGTATTCCAACAGTGTTAACGGTAACAATTATGCCGTTATTTATAAAAACTCAAACTTGTCGTTTTCTTCATCCGACAGTTATTCTGTTATGGGGCCCACAAATGGTTGCGCCATTGTACGAATATTCCCCGACAACAAGAATATTCCACGACCGAACGAATATTCCCCAACAACAACAAGTATTTTATAGTCACTTGCTTATTTTGAAAAAATTTCATATATCACCCTTAACTTTACTCTTTATCAATTTAACCATTTACTGAATAATAATTATAAAAAAATTGAATAATTTATTTCAAAAAATTCGGGGTCTTACACATTAGCTATAGAAACTTATAGTTTAGCATTTCCTACGGGCAAATCTATTAAGTCAATAAGTTTTTATTGTATTCCAGTTCTCGTTAGAAATATTATTTCCATTTTGTTGTTGGATAATGAAATATTTGGTATTATATTTAAGAACAATTGTTGTTATGTTTATAATAATAATGTTTTGTATAGAACTAGAATATTACTTCATGGATTTTGTATACTTCACTTACGTGAAAATAATTTTGCAAATTGAACAAACTAGTATAAAAAAGGAGATGATCATTGAAAGAGTTGAAAGTGTGTATTTGTAGAAATACAAGTGTGAATTATTTGAAAGGTTCAAAAAATTCATAAGTGAAACAAATTGACAAAGTATTAAGATTCTTTGATTAGATCAAGGAATAAATACGTGTGCAATAAGTTTCTAGATAATCTCAAATAGTTTTCTCATAATGGACGCCTCCTGATACGCAATAATTGATTGATGTATCTTGTGACGCCCCAAAAATAGGTCTAATCCACCCAACCTATTATGAGTTACGTGGACAGCATCTCATAGTGGTACCTATCAGTTTGTCACCGTAGAACGGCGTCTCCTACGGAGAGTCTGGCTTCGGTGCATCGCACACGAGGAAGTCACCAGCGAGAGGCTCGGGGCTCTTTACTTATAGCTCTGATACCAACTGTGACTCATGTCACAATTGCACCTTACATAAAGGTACAGTCAATAACTTTTTTAGAAATTAAAATATTTGGGAAGTGCTCAAGGAAACCTTCGTACATGGGAGGCCATGCATCTAGGTTATGATAGAAATCATATGTCCACAAAATTATCCTTGGTTGACCCAATAGACCCCAAAGAAAAATGAGAATATTACTATCATGTTCTTTCAAATGGTGAGTCTTCTCTTAATATATAATTATCTCCATTTTCTCCAATTGAGAATTATATTTTAATTAAACTCCAAGATTATATAGGTAGTGCTCGTAGATATAATCAGCAAGTGGATGTGCACAATCCTGTCTTATGATAACACGAGTTTGTATGTCATTGGACATCTTGTATGATAGTGGCAAAACACCCTTCCAACGTTGGGTTCGCCTCACCCTATTGTTGTTCACCAAAATCAATTATTAAATGACGTATAATATACGACACACACATCTTAGGTCCTCAATACAATTATATATTGTATGTCATGCCGTTTTATAATGTGTTGAGAAACTTTAACAGTCTCGGACAATCACATTATTCTCCTATTATCCTCGTTCGACCTAGCTACACTCTTATTACATGAAAGAAATTGTGAAGCAAAAGGGTGAGCACAAATAGCCCAGTTAAGAATATCATAACTAAAGATAATTAAATTATCAATAGCTTTCGTCAATAATAAATAAGAGATTTAGAACATATGATAGATGATAAAACTTTTCAAACATAGTTGCAGCGGAACGAGCAATATATTAGAAGAGTCAAATAGACCATAAAGTCTATTATCTTCTCTATGTTAAAAGTCCACCAACAATGTTTTATCCCGGTAACATCAATCAACAGTTCCTGTCCACAATCATGTGAATAACTCATAATCATAATTGTAGTTCTAAATTCCCCTTTTCATCTAAAACGAAGATAATGTTCATCACATGTATTTACCTGAAACATCAAAGATCATGGTTATACCACATCACAGTTCCTGTTCATAATTATACCAATAAATTCATCTTTGCACTACGAGCCAAATATATTCATTAACAGTTCATCTTTGCACTACAGGCCAAAGATATTCAACAACGGATTGCACTACAGGCCAAAGATATTCAACAACAGGTCATCTTTACACTACGGGCCAAAGATATTCATCAATAACTCATCTTTGCACTACAGGCCAAAGATATTAATATCTCAAAGAAATACATAATCATTTCAGAATTTATATAAACCATAATTATAACCATGTTGATCAATTCACCTTTTCACTTAAGCTAAAAATATTAAATTGTAAATTCAATGGTCATGATCATACCAGTCAATGATTCAACTTTGCACTACTGGCCAAAGAGAACCAATAGTCATGATCATACCAATAATCTACCCATCTTTACACTCAAGTCAAAGGGAAATTTCTTCACCAAAATTATAAAAATGTTATATATGATAATAAAAATAATATGATCAAAACATGGATTTAATTTTAAGAGTAAGATTCATAAATCAACGATAATTTGATCAGAAAAAGAAACCAATTTTATCGTGAATAGTACCCCATGAATAGTAACTCATGAATAGTAACTCTGACACGAAAAGATAAAGTTTCACAATAAAATTCATATCAATATTTATAACACCTTAATCCAAATGTTATAAATCACTTAATAATCTCATAATCTAATATTATTAATATTACCACGATATTTTAATTATTTCTTAAACTTATAAACAATTTAATTTAATTATTTACACTTTACTAATTAATGCATTTAATCATCCTAAAATGCCAAACTCATAAAATTTCATCACCAATAACCAAAACCCTCATCAAAAATCTGCATATACCTCATATAGGATTCTCAAGCCATAAAATCATATTTTCCAATTTTCTTACTTCACATAACATATTTAATTCATTTACTCATAACTAGTCTATTTTCATGAAAAATACCAAATCAGTACAAAAAAATTTTCTTTTCTAGGATTTAGCAGAATATAGTCTCATATTGAATATATATTTTTCTCGGAATTTTTAAAATTCATTTACTATTTTTCATATGGCCAAAACTGCCGAATATTTAGATATTTATCATAAATTGTAATTTTGTCCAAAAATTTCAAAATTTATAGAGTATACTGCTATTAACCATAAGGAGTTATAAGAGTTTACTTTTAAAATAGTCTTTTCCCATAAAATGCATAACTCCTAATCAATACATCCAAAAATCGCCATTTTTGGACACAGTCTAGAAAACTCATCAAATTATCATTTTAAATTTTTCTAGAATTTTTTGAAGGTCGGAAAAATTACGAAACATGAAAAAGATAAATACCCTTACAATCCCTTACCTCAAAAGAGCAGTATTTCCGACTGGAATATCGGATGTAAAACCGAAGGAAACATGTACTTAATAGCAACTCTCAAAGTATCTAAATACTCACAAAAATACGCTTGATAATATAGAGAGAGAAAACTTATGTTTTTGGTGTGATTTTCAATTATAACTTAAGCGCCTATTTATAGGAAAATACTAGAATGCCAAAGGAGACTAAAATAATAAAATAATATTATTTCTTTTCTTTTCCTCTACGCACCAACCATTTAAAATTTAGCATGCCATCTTGGAACACATATTTGCAGCCCACATGTTTTCAAACAAAAGTGGGTCCCACCAAATTTTAATAAAAAAATATTTAATTATTGAAACTTCAATAATTCATAATAAATAGCCCTTTTATCAGAAAAATACGAATTTTATATCCATTCCATACGAAATCAAATTCTCTACAACTTTGAAGAAGAAAGTTTTTCCAAATTCCAAGCAGAAAATATCTGAATTTCACAAACGGACGATTTTCAATACCTCATAAAATTCATAACAAATCATACGTTCATTTTTAACGATTCAAAATTTGTGGACATATACTTAACTTATATATGTATAACATATCAAAAAATCACAACGATCCAACGATCAGATTAAAATTATAACTCACGCAATAGAGCTTTAAGAACACTGATTTGATTTTTAATGCCTACATTCCGATAAAATACTGATAAAACACTTCAACACTAATTCCTTCATTTACAACCACATAAAATATATCCATTATTTATATCCACATAAAATAAATATTTCCTTATCATATCAATAAGTAATTATTCACAAATAATATTACAGAATCACAATAATGACAACTAGACCGTTCCCAAGAAAGAGGGGGCTTTCTAATAAGGATTTCTCCTTACTGGCGCGCAATTAGGTGACCAAACCTCTCCTTGATAGAACTTTCTAGATATTGCCAATAATGCTATCTAATAATATTATTCAAATAATATGAATTATTGATGGGAAATACTGTGTAGGGACAATTATTGAAACAACAATAATATAAAATATCAACGCAGCAATTATTGAATCAATAAAATAAAATATTGAACACTAATTACTGTAACAATTATTGAGTAGTGCCTTCATACGTAAGAATCAATTATTCAAAAATACTGTGCAATACCGTGTGCTATGTGCAACCACACGTATTACTGTACTTTAACCACCAGGTAATCTAACAGTGTTAACGGTAATAATTACGCTGTTATTTATAAAAACTCAAATTTGTCATTTTCTTCATCCGACAATTATTCTGTTATGGGGCCCACAAATGGTTGTGCCGTCGTACAAATATTCTCTGATAGCAAGAATATTCCACGACCAAACGAATATTCCTTGACAACAATGAGTATTTTATAATCACTTGCTTATTTTGTAAACTTTACATATATCACCCTTAACTTTAACTTTTTATCAATTTAACCATTTACTGAATAATAATTATATGAAAAATTGAATACTTTTATTTCATAAAATTCGGGGTCTTACATATCTGAAAGGAAAAATTATAACTTGTTAGACATGGTGAAGTCCATAATGATTTTACCGACATTGTAGTATCCCTCTAGGATCATGTCCTAGAAATGGTTGTATATCTATGAAAAGGTAACCTCAAAATCCGGCCCCAAGACTCTATAAGAGTTATGGACATGGAGTATTCCTAATCTTAAGTGTGACAATCCGAGAAATTAGAAAATTTATTAAAATCTTAAATGATGGATTTAAGGTCAAATAATAGACCTAGACAGAAAATAAGTGTATGCATTTGATTTTTTTGGGAAGGAATTTTGAGGATTTCAAAATTCTGTGAAAGATTTTAGTGAATTATTCAGGATTAAGTGTATACGTGAATATGTTCTGTGAATATGATATTATATGTGTACAATATGTGGCTAAGGGTCAAGGGTTGACTAGAAAATTTTTATCAGTGTCAAACCCAAGTATTATATTAAGAACTTCAACGTTCTATTTGAAAACCCTAACGTCTGATAATAAACCCTAGAAACTGGTTCAGAAAACCCTAAATTCAGTTTCGGGAATCCAAAACCCTAATTCAGAATATGAAACCCTAATCTTGGAACTTAAAGGATAATTATAATGCTCAAGTGCTATTAATTATAATATTAATTATGGTAAAGCTTAATTATTTAGCAAACCCTAATTTTAAATTTTTAAACCCTAATTGTTCCCTCAGAAACCCTAATGTACAATTGTGGATTTAATTATTAAATTAGCAATTTTAATTAGGAACTATTAATCCTAATTAGAAAACTTGAATTATGATTAGGAAATCTAAGTATAATTAGAGAATCCTAATTATAATTTGAAAAATCTTAATTTTTTCTTTTTTAAAACCTAATTTAGAAATCCTAAATGTGATTTTTGTAAACCTTAGGTTTTAACCCAAAGGGTCTAACCCTAAGGGTTGGATTAA
This sequence comes from Panax quinquefolius, assembly GCA_020205615.1. Taxonomy (NCBI): domain Eukaryota; kingdom Viridiplantae; phylum Streptophyta; class Magnoliopsida; order Apiales; family Araliaceae; genus Panax; species Panax quinquefolius. The sequence continues at coordinate 93,013,148 of CM035157.1, read as the reverse complement.
ATGACAACTTTAGAATTAAAATTGGAAAATAAATGACATTTTTACCCTTGTTGCATTATTTGAACTTAGCTTGCAAATCTTGCCAAATCAAGAGTTGGTGACCAACTCAATTGAATTTGCATGACCTAAAAATCCAACAACTCAGCCTAGATCATCAGCAACTTAAGCAACATGCATTGTATCTAAAGAATATAAGAGATTAAAGAGAGAAAAAAGCCCAAAAAGTTGCACATTTTGTCAACTAGCTCTTAACAACTCATTTTCTCTCCCAACCTCCGAAAATTACAAGTGTTTCAGTTCTTAAGACACCTCTCAGATCATCTAGATCAAATTTGGAAGGCAAGATCAAAGATTGGTACTAGAAAGGTATAAATCCCTAACTACTTTTGATCTTGTATGCTAAGATATAATACTTGTTTATGTGTTTAGAATACTTTTGATCTATGATGATCCATCACGGATCCATAGCATCAAAGTGCTTTAAAATGATGCTTTTCAAAAAACTGTTCTTGAGTCTAAAAGTGCTCTGACAAGCAAATGTTAGTGGCTTTAGATCTTTATGTGTTTATGTTTTGAGTTGTTTTAAGCTTTAGACTTGTAGTCTGACAGGAGGTCTTTGATCTGAAAATGGAATCAAAGCTATTCCATTTATAGATTTCAAGATATTCATGGTCAAAGAAGGTTGACCAAGCATGAACATGAACTTTCTGGGTAACCTCGTAAGTGTAAAATCGAGCCTGACAAGATTTTCTAAGGCCTTTATCTGTCAGACTGTAGGTGGTATGTTCATGTTGTTGTAACCAAGTTGTAGTGTGTTGTATGGACTATAGATCCATGTTTTTAGACCTTTCAAAACATCACAATATCGAATGTAGTGAGTGGTCAAATCAAGCCACTCGGTCATATTTTTCAGTTTATGGAATTTCCAGAAACCGGATGAACGTCATTTCGACAACCTTTGACCGATCTGTATCTGGTGATTTAGATGTTGTTGAACTGATTTGTTGTAATGTAAATGTTCATTGACACATGGACTACATATTTGGGCCTTTAGATCATATGAACTATAACCAGAACACCTTAATAATCGAGCTTGAAAGTGTCAACTCGAAGCTGTCTGGGTTTCTGGGTTACCTAAAAACCCAGATTCGCTCTGACAATAAGTTTGAGAGTCTAGAATTTCATGATCTGATGTTGTATGACTGGGTTGATGATTGTTAATTGTAGTGTTGCAAACCTACTACACGATAAACGTTTAAACATGCTCAGAACATGTATGTAATGAGAATCATTGGTGGTCAAACCGAGCACCATGAACACTGACTTTGTCAATGTTCTTGAGCCAAGAACACCAATAATGACGGATTTGTCGCCTAAAGCCCCTATAGCGACACTTAATGTGACGCCCCCAAAATAGGTATACACAACACCCATTCTGAGTCGCCAAATACATGGTACAAGAAGCAAACTACAACTTCAATAATACAAATGTCGTGTGAAATACGACAATATATCTTAATGAGTTTAAATATAATATTGTCTTCTAGACAATATCCACACGCATAAATAAATCCCCATCATAATTATTGATACATTATTTTACAAAAATGGTGAGGACTACTAAACAAATCTCTAGAACTTTCATTCCATACCCCGACTAGTACTCGCTACATTCTCGCCTCCGAGAAGAAAAATGGAACAACAAGGAAAAGGGTGAGCTCAACTAGCCCGATAAAGAATACTATGACTAAGATAATATACAACAAATTATCGTTAGTCTTCAACAGGGAAAAATCGATAGAATACTGATAAACAACAAGTTTCGGATCAATATTCGCATGGCGGAAATAATAATTCATAGAGGAGTTACGTAGAGAATGAAATCTACTATAATCTATGAATTTAACAGTCCATCATCAATATTTTATCCCTGTAACATCAATCAATATTTATCTCAAATCAAATATTCATCTTTGCACTATAGGCCAAAGATATTCATCAATCGATCATGTTCATCTCAACACCTGTTCATCTTTGCACTACAGGCCAAAGATATTCAATAATATCATCATTTAAGACTGAGGATGATGAAAAATATTTTTAAAGAACGAATCCAGTGAAACAAAATGACAAGAATTAAGGATTAAGGATTCGTACTTTGTTTTATTCATGTCCAACAATACCTCAAAAATAATCATAGTGGTGTAAAATTCAAGAATGATCAAAACATGGATACAATCAAAGCTAGTATCCAGAATAGATATTTTTAACGAAAAGAAGAAATTTTATTTTTCAGTGAATAGTGCCGTATACATGAATAGTCTTCAGATATCGTGAATAAAGGTCGTATACGTGAATAGTAACTCAAACAACAAAAGATAGAAATTCCACAAAAAAAATTTTCACGCTTCATGAATAGTACTCGTGAATAGTAACTCGTGAATAGTAACTCATGAATAGTAACTCGTGAATAGTAACTCATGAATAGTAACCCAGAGCATGAAAAAGTTCCAAATTTGATAAAAGTTCCAACCGATATTTGACAAAGATAATGATATTGAAGAAATAATATCATTTGAGAAGAAAATAACATCCCTTACCTCAAAGAATCAAGATTGCCGGAAGGAAAGATCGGAAGTGATCTTTGAATGAAACTTATCTTGAACAAGCAACTCTCAAAGTATCTAAATACTCACAAAATCGCTCAATAATATAGAGAGAGAGAGAGAAAACTTTGTTTACGGTGTGATTTTCAATTCTAACTTAGCCCTCTATTTATAGGAAAATGTTAGCACGCAAAAGCGGACTTAACCGCAACCCGATGGCTTTACTCGCTACTATTCCACCCACCACATTTGAAAATTCAATTGAGCACATTTCTCACCAACCAAAAGTGGGCCCCCAATTCTAGAATTTTCCACCAAAATCATTTATAACCTAATTTCGAATCGGTCACCTCTTAAAATTCATAATAAATTATCGCTCATTTTTAACGGTTCAAAATTTGTGGACATATACTCAACTTATATATGTATAACATATCCAAAAATTACAACGATCCAACGGTCGGATTAAATATTATAACTCACACAATAAAAGCGTAAAAACACAGATTTGATCTTTTAATACCTTCATTAATAACCACATAAATAAATCCATCATTTATATTCACATAAAATAAATATTTCCTTATCATATGAATCAATAATTAATTATTCACAAATAATATTACGTAATCACATTTATAATGAACCCAGTCGTTCCCGGAAAGAGGGGCTTTCGATAAGGATCTCTCCTTCTTTGGCCGCTTGATTAGGTGACCAAACCTCTCCTTAGAGCAGAACTTTCTAGACATTGCCAATAATGTTATCTAATAATATTATTCAAATAATATGAATTATTGATCCGATAATGGGAAATCTTTGTGCGATGACAATTATTGAAACAACAATAATATAAAATACCAACGCAGACAATTATTGAATCGATAAAATAAAATCTTGAGCGGTAATTCTTCGTAACAATTATTGAGTAGTGCCTTCTTACGTAAGGATCAATAATTGATGCAATACTCTGAGTGCTACTCTTGCTCAACAACGCATATTAGTGTGTTTTAACCACCGGGTATTCCAACGATCTTAACTTGGTAATAACTACTGCAGTTATTTTTAACCAACTTATATTTGTCGTTTTCTTCATCCAATCGCTTTCAGTTATGGGGCCCACATGGGTTGCTTGGCCGTCGCATGCGAATATTCCCCAAGCGATGCGAATATTCCACGACCAAACGAATATTCCCAAACAACAATGAATATTTTATAACCACTTGCTTATTTTGAAATATTTGCGTATTTAACCCCTAACTATCCACATTAATCAAATCAACCCTTACTATTTCAAAATAATAAATAGAAAATTAAATTTCATTAATAATAAGTTGGGGTCTTCTTACAACCTCCCTCCTTATGAAATTTCGTCCTCAAAATTGGACGACGTGCACTGGTGTTTGAAAAGATGAGGATACCTCGCTTTCATTTCCGTTTCCAATTCCCAGGTCATTTCCTCTATAGCATGATTCCTCCACAAAACTTTAACTTGTGGTATGACCTTTGCGCGTAGGACATGCTCCTTCCTATCCAAAATCTTGACAGGTACCTCCTCATACGTTAGGTCTTCGGCTATCTCGTCCGGTTCTAACTCAATGACATGGTTCGGGTCGTCCACATATTTACGTAACATCGATACGTGAAAAACGTTATGAACACGCGTCATACTTGGCGGTAAAACGAGTCTATAGGCCACAGTTCCTATTCGATCGAGAATTTCAATTTGGATTAATAAATCGAAGGTTTGAGCTTTCCTCACCTCACCGATTCTCTCGCTTTTGAAATAACAACTTCTTGCACCTCCTTCTTCAAATTCATCGACTCCGATTGTGTAGCTTGAAGCGACTTTAACTTTATCGATTAAAGTCGATTATACTCAGATATCATCGTACTCAGTATATCATCACGTGGGTACCTAGAGTTTTCATCTCCATCTCTATTATTTGTATATTATCTGAAATGAGTCTTTGACAATATCGTACTCATACTTGTATACGATCTTCTACTCAACACGTCGGCTACCACGTTCGCTTTTCGGGATGGCATGGTCGAACATGTCTTTGAAATGGGTCTCCTCTTGAGTTCTTCGAAGCTCTTCCCACATTCTTTGCTCCATTCGAATTTTGTATCTCTGCGAGTCAGCTGCGTTAATGGAATAGCGATTCGAGAATATCCTTCAACGAATCTCCGATAATAACCAACTAAGCCTAGAAAACTACGCATTTCGATTACCGACTTAGGTTGTTCTCAACTGTGAGTCATATCCCAACCTTGGATAACACGTTACAATGACACCTATCGGGTTTACTATCGCACAAATATGGTGTCCCTACGGAGATGCGGCGGTGCATTCCACAAAGGAAGTCACCGGATAAAGGCTCGGTACCAAATTCTATAGTTGAATTTTTAACTCCTGAAGTTCAATAGGAGCCATTCGATATGAGAATTTAGAAATGAGTTTTGTACCGGGTTCAAAGTCGATACAAAATTTAATATCAGTCTTTGGGAGTAAACCAAGAAATTCTTCAGGAAATACGTCAGGAAAAAATCAATAACAACAGGAATATTATTCAAATCTGACGTGTCTTTATTCAAATCCATAACATGGACTAAGAAAACTTGACATCCATAATAAACGAATGACTTCATGGCTTGATATGAAAATGTTTAACTACAATGGTTTGATTGCTTGAATTCGAATAACAGGTTGCTTAAGAATATGAAACTAACAACCTTACGAAAGTAATCAATTTCGGCATGATGAGTAGTTAACCTTAAAATCACATCAAAAGAAAATATCTCTATAGAAATAAGGTTAACAGGTAATGTGATAGTGCCAACCTGAATCAAGCAAGATTTATAAACAGTGGATGTGATGAAAGTTTCTCCTAACGGAGTTTCCACAGATAGGTCAAAGTCTAATTTCTCCGTAGTCAAGTTCAAACGTTGAGCGCAAGCAAGAGAGATAAAAGAATGGGTAGAACCGGTATCTAGTAAGGTATAAACTTCGCAAGAATTTATAATTAACTAACCCGTGCTAACCGTTCGGGTTCCTTGCATTTTGATTGGTCACGACAAACGCCTTCCAGAATCGTTGACTTTGACTTTTACGGGACATCCTTTTAGTCACCATTCCATTGGATCTGGTTTTGATATCGTCTAATCTCGGCGATATGTCCTTCTTTTCCACAATTATAGCATACCTTAAAGCTGTTGTGGGCGGTTTGAGGTGATATATCCCTCTTTCCGCATTTGTAACCTCGACCAGATGGTCTTTCTCCTCCTTGGAACCCGGTTACTCTGCGTGGCGGCGTCTTCACATGGTCGTTGTTGAATCTCCTCTTTTAAAATCTCCTCCCAGACTCGCTTCTTCTATTTTCATGGCCATGATTACCACGAGAGTGGTTACCGCCTTTGTCCAAGTATTCTTCTTTCTCCATTTGGTTATCGTTATTCGATGATTGCTATCTTTGAGTATGATCCTGGTTATGGTCCCTCGGTTGAGCGTCTATCGTTATCTCGCTCTAACAACCGAGCCACATTGACAACATCTGAATAGAGAGAAAATTTATGAGAAATGAGATCTTGACGTATGCCGGGTTTCAAACCTCTCGAAACATCCGCGTCATACGTTCCTCATTCTCCACCAAATGAGGTGCAAACTGGATAACTCCATGAACTTCGCCTCGTCGACCGAGACACCGTCGTGTTGTTTTGTTCTAATCGATGAACTCCACTTCCTTCATATGACGAACACTTTCGGAAAGTATTTGTCATTAAATAGTCTCTCAAACGTTTCCCAAGACATCTTTGAGTCTTGGTTTGGATGGGTACGCTTCTGAGACTTCGCACCGATGGTCTGCCTACCGCCACGGAACATAAAGGTGGCGAATGGAACCTTCTGTTCCTCCGTGCATTCCAAGACATCGAATATCTTGGTAATTTGCTTGACCCATGTTTCCGCCGTGATCGGATCTAGCTTTCCCAGAGTGCGGTGGTCCCAACTCTTTGAAGCGCTTGGTTTGTGACCACCCATGAATTACTATCATTTCCTCTCTGTATTTTGAACACGAGTCTCCTCGTGCGATTTTGCATGAAGCGCAAAAAACTTCTAAACATCCCTCGTTCCTCATACGCTTTCGGTGGTGTTGTTCACGGGAGGAACATTGCCACTGTTGCACGTTCTCCTCGTTGGTAAGTACAGGCATCTCCACGGTCTCATTTACTCCACTGTTAATATTCTCAGTCGACATTCTCAAATACTGTCATAAAACAAGGGTTAATTAAGCAAATTAACATACCACATAATATCCCTATACTCCGACCAACTAACAAATAAGCTTAGGTAGGACACACTAGCGAAGGATTTACTCGTCTCTCCCCTCCTAGTTCTATTCCCGATCTCGCCGGAGATCATATCCCTAAGCTCGATACCAATTGTGACTCTGGACACCAACTTGTGTCAAGACCTCACATTGATACCTATCGGTTTGCCCATGAGCAGGCGTCCCCTACGGAGAGTGTCCGCCGGTGCATCCCCATCAACGAGGAAGTCACCGGTGAGAGGCTCGGGGCTCTTTACTTATAGCTCGATACCAACTGTGGCGCCCCCAAAATAGGTATACACAACACCCATTCGAGTCGCCAAATACATGGTACAAGAAGCAAACTACAACTTCAATAATACAAATGTCGTGTGAAATACGACAATATATCTTAATGAGTTTAAATATAATATTGTCTTCTAGACAATATCCACACATAAATAAATCCCCATCATAATTATTGATACATTATTTTACAAAATGGTGAGGACTACTAAACAACTCTCTAGAACTTTCATTCCATACCCGACTAGTACTCGCTACATTCTCGCCTCACGAGAAGAAAAATGGAACAACAAGGAAAAGGGTGAGCTCAACTAGCCCGATAAAGAATACTATGACTAAGATAATATACAACAAATTATCGTTAGTCTTCAACAGGAAAAATCGATAGAATCTGATGAGCAACAAGTTTCGGATCAATATTCGCAAATGGAAATAATAATTCATAGAAGAGTTACGTAGAGAATGAAATCTACTATAATCTATGAATTTAACGGTCCATCATCAATATTTTATCCCCGTAACATCAATCAATATTCATCTCAAATCAAATATTCATCTTTGCACTCTGAGCCAAAGATATTCATCAATCGGTCATGTTCATCTCAACACCTGTTCATCTTTGCACTATAGGCCAAAGATATTCAATAATATCATCATTTAAGACTGAGGATGATGAAAAATATTTTTAAAGAAGCGAATCCAAAGTGAAACAAAATGACAAGAATTAAGGATTAAGGATTAGTACTTTGTTTTATTCATGTCAACAATACCTCAAAATAATCGTAGTGGTGTAAAATTCAAGAATGATCAAAACATGGATACAATCAAAGCTAGTATCCGAATAGATATTTTCGACGAAAAGAAGAAATTTTATTTTTCAAATTGAATAGTGTCAGTATACATGAATAGTGCCAGTATCGTGAATAGTAACTCGACACCAAAAGATAGAAATTCCACAAAAAAACATTTTCACGCTTCATGAATAGTACTCGTGAATAGTAACTTCGTGAATAGTAACTTTCATGAATAGTAACTCGTGAATAGTAACTCATGAATAGTAACCCGACATGAAAAAGTTCCAAATTTGATAAAAAGTTCCAACCGATATTTCAAAGATAATGATATTGAAGAAATAATATCATTTGAGAAGAAAATAACATCCCTTACCTCAAAGAATCAAGATTACCGGAAGGAAAGATCGGAAGTGATCTTTGAATGAAACTTATCTTGAACAAAGAACTCTCAAAGTATCTAAATACTCACAAAATACGCTCGATAATATAGAGAGAAAGAGAAAACTTTGTTTACGGTGTGATTTTCAATTCTAACTTAGCCTCTATTTATAGGAAAATGTTTAGCGCAGAAGCGGACTTAACCCGCAACTCGATGGCTTTACTCGCTACTATTCCCACCCACCACATTTGAAAATTCAATTGAGCACATTTCTCACCAACCAAAAGTGGGGCCCACCAATTCTAGAATTTTCCACCAAAATCATTTATAACCTAATTTCCGAATCGGTCACCTCTTAAAATTCATAATAAATTATCGCTCATTTTAACGGTTCAAAATTTGTGGACATATACTCAACTTATATATGTATAACATATCCAAAAATTACAACGATCCAACCAGTCGGATTAAATATTATAACTCACACAATAAAGTACGTAATAAACAGGATTTGATCTTTTAATACCTTCATTAATAACCACATAAATAAATCCATCATTTATATTCACATAAAATAAATATTTCCTTATCATATGAATCAATAATTAATTATTCACAAATAATATTACTGAGAATCACATTTATGACAACCAGTCATTTCCCGGGAAAGAGGGGCTTTCAATAAGGATCTCTCCTTCTTGGTAGCGTTGATTAGGTGACCAAACCTCTCCTTAAGCGTAACTTTCTAGACATTGCAATAATGTTATCTAATAATATTATTCAAATAATATGAATTATTGATCCGATAATGGGAAATATTGTGCAAAGGACAATTATTGAAACAACAATAATATAAAATACCAACGCAAACAATTATTGAATCAATAAAATAAAATCTTTGAATAAGAATTCGTAACAATTATTGAGTAGTGCCTTCTTACGTAAGGATCAATAATTGATGCAATACCGTGTCTTCTTTGTTCAACAACGCGTATTAGTGTGTTTTAACCATAGGGTATTCCAACGGTCTTAATTGGTAATAACTACGCTGTTATTTTTAACCAACTTATATTTGTCGTTTTCTTCATCCAATCGCTTTTCAGTTATGGGGCCTACACACATGGTCGCTACCGCAAATCATCGAATATTCCACGACAATCACGAATATTCCACGACAAAAGCGAATATTCCCAAACAACAATGAATATTTTATAACCACTTGCTTATTTTTGAAATATTTGCGTATTTAACCCTAACTATCCACATTAATCAAATCAACCCTTACTATTTCAAAATAATAAATAGAAAATTAAATTTCATTAATAATAAGTTGGGGTCTTACACTTAATTTCTAAAATTAATTATTTTAATAAATAATTAGAGAAAAATAGTTATAAATTATTAAAAAATACATAATAAATTATGAAAAATTATTTTAAAGCCTAAAATTAGTTTTTAATTATTTAGAGTATATTTCAAAAATATTTACTATTTTTGGAATATAAAAGGTATTTAATTTATTTAATTATAATATGAAATAAATTATTTAAAATGATTTTAATATTTGAAAAATCATAAAAAATTATATTATGGTGTTAAAAATATTTGAAGTTATTTTTAATAACTATTGATATTTTGCGATGAATTTCATTAATAAATTAATATTAATGGCGATTAATTTGTTTAATAAATATGTTAAATAAATTATGGAAAATTAGAAATAATGCTTTAAAAATCATATAAAAATGATTTAAGGGTTAGAAAAATATTTTGAGTTATAAAATATAACTTTTGATATTTTTTCATGAAAATATTAATATTTTAATATTAATAACGATTATCGGATAATAGATTTAAAGGTTTAAAAATCATAGAAATGAGAAATTAAAGTATTAAAAATACTTTGATATATTATAATATTATGACATGTATTTCATTAATATTTAATATTAAATAAATATTAATGATAATAGAATAATGTGGTATTTATATAATATAAATACGATATTAATGATTGAAAAATCATGATAAATGGTAATAATTATATGAAAATTTTTGCAAGCTTATGAAAATTATTTTGACTATTAATAAAATTATTTAAGTTAAGTGTTAAGTGTTTAGGCAGAGTTGAGTCGGGTTCAACTCAGACTGAAATAGTGTGACTTGATACTGAGTCTTAGGTGTGTCATAGACTGATAGGGTTATGTGTTAGATGTTATGTGTTAATGTGTTTAGGTTATTCTATGATTATATATATAAAAATATCATACTGTGATGATATTATTCTAATATTGGATATCTATATTGTAAGACCCCGAATTTTATGAAATAAAAGTATTCAATTTTTTTTATAATTACTATTCAGTAAATGGTTAAATTGATAAAAAGTAAAGTTAAGGGTGATAAATGATTTTTTTTCAAAATAAGCAATTGACTATAAAATACTTATTGTTGTTGGGAAATATTCGTTTGGTCGTGTAATATTCTTGCTGTTGGAGAATATTCGTACGACGGCGCAGCCATTTGTGGACCCCATAACAGAATAATTGTCAGATGAAAAAAATGACAAGTTTGAGTTTTTATAAATAACGGCGTAGTTGTTACCATTAACACTATTAGAATACCTGGTGGTTAAAACACAGTAATACACGTGGTTGCACAGTAGCACACGGTATTGTACAATATTTTTGAATTATTGATTCTTACGTAAGAAGGCACTACTCAATAATTATTACAGTAATTATTGTTCAATATTTTATTTTATTGATTCAATAATTGTTGCGTTGATATTTTATATTATTATTGTTTCAATAATGGTCACTGCACATTATTTTCCATTATCAGATCAATAATTCATATTTTTTGAATAATATTATTAGATAGCATCATTGGCAATGTCTAGAAAGTTCTGCCAAGGAGAGGTTTGGTCACCTAATTGCGCGCTAGTAAGGAGAAATCCTTATCGAAAAGCCTCCTCTTTCTTAGGAACTGCCTGTTTGTTATTATTGTGATTCTATAATATTATTTGTGAATAATTATTTATTGATTTATATGATAAGGAAATATTTATTTTATATGGATATAATTGATGGATATATTTATTTTATGTGGTTATAAATGAAGGAATTAAAGCTGAGGTATTTTATCAGTATTTTGTCGGAATGGAGGTATTAAAAATCACCCGTATATGGATTTCGGACATTTTTTGTTTGGAATTTGGAAAAACTTTCTTCTGCAAAGTTGTAGAGAATTTGATTTCCTATGGAATGGACATATAATTAGTATTTTTCTGATAAAAGGGCTATTTATTATGAATTGTTAAAGTTTCTAATTATTGTTTAAATGATAAAACTTTTTGGAAAATTCTAGAATTGGTGGGCCCCACTTTTGGTTGGTGAGAAATGTGCTCAAAATTTATTTCAAATGTGGTGGGTGGCAATAGTAGTAAGTAAAGCCATCAGGTAGCAGGTCAAGTCTGCTTTAGCGTGCTAGCATTTTTCTATAAATAGGTGCTTAGGTTAGAATTGAAAATTACACCAGAAATATAAGTTTTCTCTCTCTATATTATCGAGCATATTTTTGTGAGTATTTAGATACTTTGAGAGTTGCTATTCAGTGCAAGTTTCCTTCAGCGTCATATTCGATATTCCAGTCAGAAGTACTACTCTTTTGAGGTAAGGGATGTTAAGGGATATTATTTTCTTCGTAATGATGTTATTCTTTCAATATCATTTTACTGAAATATTGATATGAGTTTTATTGTGAAATTTTTACCTTTTCGTGTCGGGGTTACTATTCACGTATACGGCACTATTTACGTATACGGCACTATTCATGTATATGACACTATTTACGTATATGACATTATTTACGTATACGGTACTATGTACGAATACGAGTTACTATTCACGGGTACTATTCACGACAAAATTGGTTTCTTTTTCTGACCAAATTATCGTTGATTTATGAATCTTACTCTTGAAATTAAATTCAGTTGTTGATCATATTATTTTTATTATCATATATAACATTTTTATAACCCTGGTGATGGAATTTCTCTTTGACTTGAGTGTAAAGATGGGTAGATTATTGGTATGATCGCGACTATGGGTTCTCTTTGGCCAGTAGTGCAAAGATGAATTGTTGACTGGTATGATCATGACCTTTGAATTTATAATTGAATATCTTTAGCTTAAGTGCAAAGGTGAATGTATCAACATGATTATAATTATTGTCTATATAAATTCTTAAATGATTATATATTTTATTAAATATTAATATCTTTGGCCCGTAGTGCAAAGATGACCTATTGTTGAATATCTTTGGCCCGTAGTGTAAAGATGACCTGTTGTTGAATATCTTTGGCCCGTAGTGCAAATATGACATGTTGTTGAATATCTTTGGTTGTAGTACAAAGATGTCCTGTTGTTGAATATCTTTGCCCTATAATGCAAAGATGAACTGTCGATGAATATCTTTGGCCCGTAGTGCAAAGATGAATTTATTAGTATGATTATGAACCGGAACTGTGATTTGATATAACCAGGATCTTTGATGTTTCAGGTAAATACAGGTGATGAAAATTATCTTCGTCTTGGATGAGAAGAGGAATTTAGAGCTACAATTATGATTATGAGTTATACACGTGATTGTGGACATGAACTGTTGGTTGATGTTACAGGGATAAAACATTGTTGGTGGACTTTTAACATAGAGAAGATAATAGACATTATAGTCTATTTAACTCTTCTAATAGATTGCTCGTTCCGCTGCAACTATGGTTGAAAAGTTTTATCATCTACCATATGTTCTAAATCTCTGATTCATTACTGATGAAGGCTATTGATAAATTATTTATCTTTAGTCATGATATTCATTACTAGGCTAGTTGTGCTCACCCTTTTGCTTCACAATTCCTTTCAGGTAACAAGAGTGTAGCTGGGTCGAGCGGGGGTAACAGGGGAATATATAGAACGGTGGTCTATAGCTGTTGAGGTTCTCCCTAAACAGTATGAAAATAATTTTATTAAGAATTTGAGGTAAGTGTGTCATATTTTATACATCATTTAACCGTTAATTTTGGTAAACCAAATAGGGTGAGGTGAACCCAACTTTGGAAGGGTGTTTTGCCACTATCATACAAGATGTCTAATGACCTACGACTTCGTGTTATCATAAGAAAGGGTTGTGCATATCCACTTGCCGATTATATTTACGAGCACTGACTATATAATCTTGGGGTTTGGTTGAAATATAATTTTCAATTGTAGACAGTGGAGATAGTTATATATCAAGAGAAGACACACCATTGGAAAGAACATGATAGTAATCTTCTCGTTTTTCTTTGGGGTCTATTTGGTCAACCAAGGATAATTTTGTGGACATATGATATCTATCATAACCTAGACGCATGGCCTCCCATGTACGAAGGTTTCCTTGAGCACTTCCCAAAGATTTTAATTTCTAAAATAGTTATTGACTGTACCTTTATGTAAGGTATCACTCTAAGGTGCTGTCCACAGTTGGGACATGAGTTATAGTTGGTATATATTTGTATCAAAACTCACAACATGTGTGTTATTGTATTTTGCACGACAATTGTAGTAATAAAGTTGTAGTTATTTTTTGTACCATGTATTTGGCGACTCAGAATAGGTTAGATAGATTGGACCTATTTTGGGGCGTCACAGTTGGTATCAGAGCTTAGGGATATGATCTCTGGCTGAGATTCGGGTTTAGAAGTAGGAAGGGAGAGAAGAGTAATATCCTTCGCTAGTGTGTGTCCTACCTAAGCTGAATTTTCTTACTTAAGTTGACAAATTGTGATATGTCAATTAACCTTTGTTTTGAAGCTGTATTCTAGAATGATATCTGAAATATAGGAGATGAGCAACGGTAAAATCTTGAGGACAGAGAAGATGGAATCTGAAATGAAAGCAATGTATTATCAACTCTTTGAAATACCAGGTACGTAAATTTAGGGGACGAAATTTCATAAGGAGGGGAGAATGTAAGACCCTGAATTTTATGAAATAAAAGAATTCAATTTTTCTTATAATTACTATTCAGTAAGTGGTTAAATTGATAAAAAAGTAAAGTTGAGGGTGATATATCAAATTTTTTCAAAATAAGCAAGTGGCTATAAAATACTTATTGTTGTCGGGGAATATTCGATTGGTCGTGGAATATACTTGCTGTCGAAGAATATTCGTATGACGGCGCAACCATTTGTGGGCCCCATAACAGAATAATTGTCAGATGAAGAAAACGACAAGTTTGAGTTTTTATAAATAACGACGTAGTTGTTACCGTTAACACTGTTAGAATACCTGGTGGTTAAAATACGATGTACGCGTGGTTGAGCAAAGAAGTAGATACCAGTATCGCACAAGATTTTGAATTATTGATTCTTACGTAAGAAGGAACTACTCAATAATTATTACATTAATTACTGTTCAATATTTTATTTTATTGATTCAATAATTGTTACGTTGATATTTTATATTATTGTTATTTCAATAATTGTCACTGCACAGTATTTCCTATTATCAAATCAATAATTCATATTTTTTGAATAATATTATTAGATAGCATCATTGGCAATGTCTAGAAAGTTCTACCAAGGAGAGGTTTGGTCACCTAATTACGCGTTAGTAACGAGAAACTCTTATCAGAAAGCCCCCTCTTTCCTAGGAACGGCCTAATTATCATTATTGTGATTCTGTAATATTATTTGTGAATAATTATTTATTGATTTATATGATAAGGAAATATTTATTTTATGTGGATATAATTGATGGATATATTTATTTTATATGGTTATAAATGAAGGAATTAAAGTTGAGGTGTTTTATCAGTATTTTATCGGAATGGAGGTATTAAAAATCATCCGTATAAGGGTTTCGGACATTTTCTGTTTGGAATTTGGAAAAACTTTCTTCTACAAAGTTGTAGAGAATTTGATTTCCTATAGAATGGACATATAATTCATATTTTTCTGATAAAAGGGCTAGTTATTATGAATTATTAAAGTTTCTGATTATTGTTTAAATGATAAAACCTTTTGGAAAATTCTAGAATTGGTGGGCCCCACTTTTGGTTGGTGAGAAATGTGTCAAATTTTAATTCAAATGTGGTGGGTGACAATAGTAGCAGGTAAAGCCATCAGGTAGCAGGTCAAGTCTGCGTCGGTGTGCTAGCATTTTCCTATAAATAGGTGCATAGGTTAGAATTGAAAATCACACCAGAAATATAAGTTTTCTCTCTCTATATATTATCGAGTGTATTTTTGTGAGTATTTAGATACTTTGAGAGTTGCTATTCAGTGCAAGTTTCCTTCAGCGTCATATTCGATATTCCAGTTAGAAGTACTGCTCTTTTGAGGTAAGGGATAGTAAGGGATGGTAAGGGATGTTATTTTCTTCGTAATGATGTTATTCTTTCAATATCATTTTACTAAAATATTGGTATGAATGTTATTGTGAATTTTTTATCTTTTCGTGTCGGGGTTACTATTCACGTATACGGCACTATTCGTGTATACGACACTATTCATGTATAAGGCATTATTTACGTATGTGACATTTTTTACGTATACAGTACTATGTATGAATACGAGTTACTATTCTTGAGTTACTATTCATGAGTTACCATTCACGGGTACTATTCACGACAAAATTAGTTTCTTTTTCTGACCAAATTATCGTTGATTTATGAATCTTACTCTTGAAATTAAATGCAGTTATTGATCATATTGCTTTTATTATCATATATAACATTTTTATAACCCTGGTGATGGAATTTCTCTTTGACTTGAGTGTAAAGATGGGTATATTATTGGTATGATCGTGACTATGGGTTCTCTTTGGCCAGTAGTGCAAAGATGAATTGTTGACTGGTATGATCATGACCATTGAATTTATAATTGAATATCTTTAGCTTAAGTGCAAAGGTGAATGGATCAACATGGTTATAATTATTGTCTATATAAATTCTTAAATGATTATATATTTTTTTAAATATTAATATCTTTTGTCCGTAGTGCAAAGAAGACCTGTTGTTGAATATCTTTGGCCCGTAGTGCAAGGATGACCTGTTGTTGAATATCTTTGGCCCGTAGTGCAAAGATGACATGTTGTTGAATATCTTTGGCCATAGTGCAAAAATGTCCTGTTGTTGAATATCTTTGGCCTGTACTGCAAAGATGAACTGTTGATGAATATCTTTGGCCCGTAGTGCAAAGATGAAATTATTAGTATGATTATGAACCGGAACTGTGATTTGGTATAACCAGGATCTTTGATGTTTCAGGTAAAGACAGGTGATGAAAATTATCTTCGTCCTAGATGAGAAGAGGAATTTAGAACTACAATTATGATTATGAGTTACACACGTGATTGTGGACAAGAACCATTGATTGATGTTACAGGGATAAAACATTGTTGGTGGACTTTTAACATAGAGAAGATCATAGAAATTATGGTCTATTTGACTCTTCTAATGGATTGCTTGTTCCACTACAACTATGGTTGAAAAGTTTTATCATCTATCATATGTTCTAAATCTCTGATTCATTACTGATGAAGGCTATCGATAAATTATTTATCTTTAGTCATGATATTCTTTACTAGGCTAGTTGTGCTCACCCTTTTGCTTCACAATTCGTTTCAGGTAATAAGAGTGTAGCTGGGTCGAACGGGGGTAACAGGGGAATAGAACGGTGGTCTATAGCTGTTGAGGTTCTCCCTAAACAGTATGAAAATAATTTTATTATGAATTTGAGATAAGTTTGTCGTATTTTATACATTATTTAACCATTAATTTTGGTGAACCAAATAGGGTGAGGTGAACCCAACTTTGGAAGGGTGTTTTGCCACTATCATATAAGATGTCTAATGACCTATAACTTCGTGTTATCATAAGAAAGGGTTGTGCACATCCACTTGCCGATTATACTTATGAGCACTACTTATATAATCTTGGAGTTTGGTTGAAATATAATTTTCAATTGCAGACAGTGGAGATAGTTATATGCCAAGAGAAGACTCGCCATTGGAAAGAACATGATAGTAATCTTCTCATTTTTCTTTGGGGTCTATTGGGTCAATCAAGGATAATTATGTGGACATATAATATTTATCATAACCGAGACGCATGGCCTCCCATGTACGAAGGTTTGCTTGAGCACTTCCAAAAGATTTTAATTTTTAAAATAGTTATTGACTGTACCTTTATGTAAGGTATCACTGTGAGGTGTTGTCCACGGTTGGGACATGAGTCATAGTTGGTATATATTTGTATCAAAACTCACAACATATGTGTTGTTGTATTTTGCACGACAATTGTAGTAATAAAGTTGTAGTTGTTTTCTATACCATATATTTGGCGACTCAGAATAGGTTAGATAGATTGGACCTATTTTGGGAGCATCACATATATTACTAATATTAGGTTTTAGGATAAAGCGATATAGAATACGTAGCTGTAATCAACCGAACAGGCCAGTTAATAAACTTGAACTCTTAATTATTGTGCAAGTTTTCTTGACTCAACCTCGAATTGTTTATTCGAATATATTTGTGGTTAATTAGTTCTGATTGTTATGTCTAAGAATTATTAAATTGCACTCTATGCGTACTACATGTATCAGGTATGAAAGGCTGATCACCTTCATTACCATTAGGTTCAGATATATATATATATATATATATATATATATATATATATATATATGTTCATGTCCAATGTTTGTTCAGTCAAAAGTTTGTTCGTGCTAAATTCACAATTATATTATTGAATTATAACTAGCTTATTATTCCAATTCTTTCAATCATGATATATCCTCAAATAAACTTAAACGTGTTGGGCAAACTTATGTTCACCCTTGCTATATCATGATAAAACATTGCAGATTAAGGCAAATACGTCGGATATAAAGAAAGATTAAAGACAGTTCCAACTTTAGTTTACATATGCATATAGATTGGTAACAATTATGTATGATAAAAATGTTATATGTTAGATAGTTTATGAATTGTGTATAAGTTAAGGTTACTCGATTTTGGGGAAATATGTGTAAAGTTTAATGTATAAACAATTTATGTTTATATCTTTCACAATAATTATAGAAATAGTATACCAGATCCATGGTTATTTGGGACCCGAATTTGGGGACGTTACATTTGGTATCAGAGCTGTAGGTTATGAACCTTAGGTAGGAATACCTGAGACCAATAACCGCAGTGATTAGGATAAGATCTAACTCACACAGAGTTAGTTGGTTGGTAAGATTCAAAGACGAATCTCGACGAGTTGTTAAGATACAGAGTTCCCTAACTCTGATAATAAAGTTGAACAGTAGTGATGAATAGATAGAGTCTAAAAGACTAAAAGTGCAGGGATAGGAGATCATAAAACAAAATGATCATAGTATAGAAATGAATCGTAATATATACGATGAGATCACCCCGTGATCTGATAAGGACATAGCAGGGAAAAGAATCAATCTGATGATTGGAAAGTTTACAGCAAGATGCTGTGTGTAAGTTGTATTATGAATTGGTATAGATTCAGGAAAGGATTATGAATACGAGTTGAATGAAATTCGTATTGAGAAGGGAGTTAAGATTAGGTGGGGATTTCAATTGAGGACTCATGTCAGCAGCTAAGTTATATAATTCTTCGTATGGGAGGAGAATTGTACTTGGTGTAAAAACCACTTAGTTTTTGGCACTGATAATCATTGAAATATTTGTGTCGCGCTATTTGCAATATGCATGTTAAGAGGATGATTCCTTTCTCATGTGTATAACAAATAAATAGGTTATAGGTAGAGGATATAAGGTTAAGTATGTAAGACCCCAACTTATTATAAATAAAATTTAATTTCCTATATTCATTATCTTGAAATAATAAGGAATTAATTTAATATAATGTTTTGGTAATGGGTGAAATGTGCAAATTTTACAAAATAAACAAGTGGTTATAAAATATTCTTTTTTATCAGGGAATATTCGTACGATGACACAACCATGTGTGGGCCCCATAACAGAATAACTGTCGAATGAAGAAAACGACAAGTTTGAGTTTTTATAAATAACGACGTAGTTGTTACCGTTAACTCTGTTGGATTACCCGGTGGTTAAAATACAGTAATACGCGTGGTTACACAGTAGCATACGGTATTGCAAAATATTTTTGAATTATTGATTCTTACGTATGAAGGCACTACTCAATAATTGTTACAGTAATTATTGTTTTATATTTTATTTTATTGATTCAATAATTACTACGTTGATATTTTATATTATTGTTGTTTCAATAATTGTCCTTCGCACTGAGATTTCCATTATCAGATCAATAATTCATATTATTTGAATAATATTATTAGATAGCATTATTGGCAATGTCTAGAAAGTTTTGTCAAGGAGAGGTTTGGTCACTTAATTACGCGCCAGTAAGGAGAAATCCTTATCAGAAAGCCCCCTCTTTCTTGGGAACTGCCTGGTTGTCATTATTGTGATTCTGTAATATTATTTGTGAATAATTAATTATTGATGTATATGATAAGGAAATATTTATTTGATGCGGATATAAATGATGGATTTATTTATGTGGTTATAAATGAAGGAATTAATATTGAGGTGTTTTATTAGTATTTTGGTATTAAAAGATCAAATCGGTGTTCTTAAAGCTCTATTGCGTGAGTTATAATTTTTAATCCGACCGTTGGATCATTGTGATTTTTGGATATGTTATACATATATAAGTTGAGTATATGTCCACAAATTTTGAACCGTTAAAAATGAACGTATGATTTGTTATGAATTTTAAGAGGTGACTGGTTCAGAAATTGTTGAAGTTTTTAAATTTATCATTTTGGTGGAAAATTCTAGAATGAGTGGGCCCCACCTCTGGTTGGTGAAGAAATGTGCTAAAATTTTATTTTAAAAGTGATGGGTGGGAATAGTAGCAGGTAAAGCCATCAGGTTACAGGTCAAGTCTGATTTTGCGTTCTAACATTTTCCTATAAATAGAGTGCTAAGTTAGAATTGAAAATCACACCAGAAACAATTTTTCTTTCTCTCTATATTATCGAGCGTATTTGAAGAGTATTTAGATACTTTGAGAATTACTATTCAGTGCAAGTTTCCTTCGGCTTTACATTCGATATTCCGATCAGAAGTACTGTTCTTTTGAGATAAGGGATGTTATTTTCTTCGTAAATGATATTATTTTCTTTAATATCATTATGCTGAAATATTGATATAAATTTTATTTTAGAATTTCTATCTTTTTGTGTCGGGGTTACTATTCACGTATACAGCACTATTCACGTATACGACACTATTCACATATACGATACTATTCACTAAAAAAATGAAATTTCTCTTTTTCGTCCCAGATGTCTTTTATGGTTACTATCTTTGATTGTATCCATGTTATGATCTGTATTTTTGAATTCTACTTCACAATTGGTTATTATGGAATATTATTGAATTTGGATAAATCGAAATACGAATCCCTAAAATTTTTCCTTCTGTCTCACTGGATTCGTTCTCTAAAATGTTTTTCATCATCCTTAGTCCTTAATGGTGATACTTGATGAATATCTTTGGTCTGTAGTGCAAAGATGTATGATTACCTGATGAATATCTTTGGCCAGTAGTGCAAAGATGAACAGGTGTTGAGATGAACATGACCAACTGGTGATACAAATGAATATCTTTGGCCTGTAGTGCAAAGATGAATATTTGATGCAAGATGTATATTGATTGATGTTACATGGATAAAATATTGATGATGGACTTTTAAATTCATAGATGATAGTAGATTTCATTCTCTACTTAACTCTTCTAATGAATTGTTATTTCCGCTGCAGTTGTTGATCTAAAACTTGTTGTCTATTATATTCTATCAGATCGATTTTTCCCTGTTGAAGACTGAGGATAATTTGTTGTATATTATCTTAGTCATAATATTCTTTACTAGGCTAGTTGAGCTCACTCTTTTCCTTTTTGTTCCATTTTCTTCTCAGGAAGCGAGAATATAGCAAGAACCAGTCGGGGTATAGAGTGATGGTCCTAGACAGTTGTTTTAGCAGTCCTCACTATTTTTTGCAAAATAGTGCATCAATAATTGTAATGAGGACTTTATTTGGGTGTGGATATTGTCTAGAAGATAATATTTGTATTTAAACTCACATTTATGTGTTGTCGTATTTTGCATGACAATTGTATTAATAAAGTTGTAGTTTTTTCTGTACCATGTATTTGGTGACTCATAATAGGTTGGGTGGATTGTACCTATTTTGGTGGCGTCACAAAGTACGAGTTCTTAAAACTCATACTTATGTGACATTCTTGACTCATAGATATATGAAATGTTTATGAACCCCTCAACGAATGGACGCCAAAGGTCTGACTAGGGTAAGTTCTTAAACTCATATGATTGTGGCAAGTTTATGAACTCATAAGTATGGTTTGACGAACTGGGTATAGTTGTGTGTGAATGGAGAATTGAGGATTATAGGAATAGATAGATTATTAAGAGAATGATTATTAGTGGAGACATAAGTTTTCCAAAACTCCTAGCTATGCTAGACTTCAAAATTTTGACATCAAGCTAAATACGCACTATGTGCTTTTGAAAAAAAAATGTAGACTCGTAATAATTTTTGGAACGATTTAAAGTATAGTTTATGCTACTTATTTTAGCTAGACGAAGATGATATGAAATATCAAAATATATTTTTATTTATCACTCATGTACCATGTAACTTGGTGCAGAGATGATAAAAAGTTGATGGAGTTGTAAATACAAAAATACATAGTGTGAATTCGATCTAAAAATCATTGTTCCACTATTGTATGATGTGTTATGACAAAGTCATATAATAACGGAATCCTCAAACGGACTGTTAGTACAGTATGACATCATGACGCATTTTCCAAAAAAAATAATATTTTTAAAAATTTTAATTTGCCAACGGGGTTTGGCTACACCTAAAAAATTCGATTGAATTGAATTATTGATATGAGTCTATGCTATTCGATTAAGCTAGACTAATGTTTCTGAAAACTCTAAGTGTTCATTGAAAGAAATTTCCCGGACCAAATTGTTTGGTGTGGAATCCAATAAGACTGAGGTAAAATTTTTGTGCCTATGGCAAATTGATTTGAGAAAAAGAGTCAACTAGCAAAGATTGAATAAGTACAGGCATCTTTGGATTAATTACCCACTATGTCCGTAAATTATGACGGTTTGCGGATGAATTTCCATAAAACCTTTGCGAAAATGACAAACAAATAGTCTATATGACTTCTCAGCACAATTTGAAAATTTTTACTCTTTTGAGTGGTGTATTGGGTAGCATGTGATGATGCGTATGAATGGTGTAAGCAGTATGTTATAAGGTGTAAGGTGAATTTCAGAGACAAAATTCTTAGAAGAAGGGGTGAATGTGACAACCCGACAAATTAGACAATTTATTAAAATCTTAAATGATGGATTTAAGGTCAAATAATAGACCTAGACAGAAAATAAGTGTATGCGTTTGATATTTTTGGGAAGGAATTTTGAGGATTTCAAAATTTTGTGAAGGATTTTAGTGAATTATTCAGGATTACGTCCGGAAATTCATTAACAATAGAAATATCATTCAAAACTGATGTATTTTTATTTAAATTCGTGACATGGCCTAAGAAAGCTTGACATCCGTTTTTCAATAAACGAATAGCTTTATGGCTTGAGATGACAGTGATGGATTTTAATGGTTTGGCTGCTTGAATTCGTATAATAAGTTGGTTAGGAATATGAAAGCTAATAACCTTACAAAAACAATCAATTTTAGCATGATGAGTAGTTAACCAATCAATCCTTAAAATCACATCAAATTCAAGTATTTTCAAAGAAATAAGATCGACGTAAGTAACGATGCGATTCTGAGATATGAATTAAACAAGACTTATAAACCGTGGATGTAATGAAGGTTTCTCCCAATGGAGTTTCAACAGATAAGTCAAAGTCTAATTTCTCCGAAGTCAAATTTAAACGTTGAGCGAAAGTAGGAGAAATAAAGGAATGAGTAGAACCGGTATCAAATAAAGTATAAACTTCGTTAGCGTTTATGATTAGCTTACATGTGATCACCTCGTTCGGATTCCTCGCTTTTTGGGAGGTTACGATAAACGCTCTCCCTTGAACTACCAGTTTTGTCTTGTCTGGGACACCTTTTGATGCCTCCATCCTAGCTGGACTTGACTTTGGTGCACGACAAAATCGGGCTAGGTGGCCTTCTTTTCCACAATTATAACATGCTTTGGACTGCATCGTGCAGTTTGGACTTATGTGTCCTTCCCCTCCACATTTGTAACATACGACCGCGAGTCGTTCTCCTTCCTTAACAACGGGTCTTTGGTCGTTGACGTCCTTCCATCTTTGCTAAACCTTCTCTTCTTGAACTTTCCACTCCTATTGTCTTGGCCATGATTACCATAGAAGTGGTTATCATCATTTCGCATATTGATTCCCTCCACGTTTGTTGTCACCGCTCGACGATTGCTACCATCTGGTATTATCGACTTTGTTTTGCTCTCTCTTGGTTGGGTTAACTCATTTTCGCGCTCAATAAGCGAGCCCTATTCACAACATCTGAATACAAACACGGTTGTAAGAAATTAGTATTAGCGTATCTCGGGTTTCAAACCTCTTAGAAACATCCGCGTCATTCTCTCCTCATTATCAACCAAGTGGGACACAAACTGAGACAACTAGGCAAACTTAGCTTCGTACTGCACCACAGTCATATGGTTTTGTTCAAGCTTGATAAACTCTACCTCCTTCATGTGACGAATACTTTCAGGAAAGTACTTGTCATTGACCAGCTTTTGGAACTTCTCCCAAGACATCTTGGATGCGGCGAGTTGAGTCGCTTTACTGATTCCCACCAAAGAATGCCGCCTCTGCACCCAACATGAAGGTGGCAAAGGGAACCCTTTGCTCCTCGGAGCATCCCAAGACATCAAATATCTTGTTGATCTTCTTTATCCACGTCTCCGCCTTAAGTGGTTTTGGCTCTCCAAAAAACTCCGGTGGTCCCACTCCTTGAGGCGCTTAGCGGAAATGACCAATCGTGAGTTGTCGTTGTTTCCACTGTATTTTGGACGAGAGCGCCTGCCTTTGATGTTGCATGAATTACATAAAGCCTCCGACCATCCCATCGTTCACCATTTCATAGGTGTTATTGTTTTCATGAGGATTATTGTCTTCCTGTTGCACATTACCCTGGGCATTGATCGTTGGTGACTCAACGGTCCCACATGCTTCATTGCTTATCTCAACATTTTCGGATGCCATTTTCAAATACTACAACAAAACATGGGTTAATTAACATATCACATATTATCCCTATACTCTGACTGACCAATTAAATACCAAATAAACTTAGGTAGGTCATACTAGCGAAGGAATTCCCCGTCTCTCCCCTCCTAGTTCTTATCTCACATCTCAGCCAGGGATCATATCCCTAAGCTTTGATACCAACTGTGACTCCCCCAAATTAGGTATACATCACCCATCTTGAGTCGCCAAATACATGGTACATAATACAAATACAAACTTAATTATACAACCGTCGTGTAATATACAACAATACATAAACTGAGAGTTTTAATAGGAATATTGTCATCTAGACAATATCCACACTCAAAGGAGTCCTCATTACATTTATTGTCACACTATTTAACAGAATAGTGAGGACTACTAATGCTATCATCTGGACCGTCACTCCTTTCCCCGACTCGTCCTAGCTATATTCTCATTTCTTGAAGAGAACAGTGAAAGAAAGGGTGAGCTCAACTAGCCCAGTAAGAAATATTATAACTATGATATTGCAGAATAAATTATCAATAGTCTTCAACAATGTTAAACTAATAAAATACAATAGACATTAAGTTTAACTGCAGCAGAACAAGCAATCCATTAGAAAAGTTAAGTAGAGAATAAAATCTACTATCTTCTATGGTATAAAATGTTTTCATCAATTTTATCATTTGAGACTCGACAATAAATAAAACACATCATCTAATCATCCCCGTACTACGGCCAAGGATATTCATTAAATCATCAATGGTCATGACTATATTAGAACAATCCCGGTCATAATCATACCAAAAACCGCCCATCAATGCATTATGTGCCAATCGAGGACTTTTACCATATCATTTATAACATTACGTGTCATGATTATATCTTGAATGATCCACGGTCATAATCATACTAAGTCCATCTATGCATGTAAGCCAAAGATGACTTTCATTATAATATAAGCATGAGGATGATGACAATGACATAATAATTCAATAAAACAATTTCAAAAATTAATTTATCTAGAAATTAATAACGTCCAAATTGTCAATATGATACTTCTTTGTGGAGTAAAATTCAAGAATGCTCAGAAGAATATTTCCATGAAAAGATACTGGATGAAGCGCAAATATCAAGGATATTCCACTAATTTCATGGAGTATAGAAGCCAAAACTTTAACCAACTGAGTATAATAAAATATATGAAACTGCAAATGGATTTTCACCCGCTATGCGGTAATCCACGTATACAGATCATTTGCACAATTTAATAAGGAATGAATATAAAGGATCATTCACCATGCATGTGGTAATCCACATAGACAGGTTATTCCAACAGAATAATAAAGAATGGAATAACAGAAGGATTCACCATGTGTGCGATAGATTTGCATGCAGACGAGTTATTCCCAACCGTAATAATAAATAATGGAACTAGGTCGGCGTAAATGCACGCAGGCGAGGATATTCAGCGATGGAAGAATAAATAATAGAACCAGTGTCCGGCGTAAACGCACGACGTGATATTCGACATAATAATAAATAATAGAACGAGTGTCCGGCGTAACGCATGAGGATATCTCGACGTAATAATAAAGAATGGAATAACAACAGAAATCACCATGCATGCGATAATCGCATGCATGAGTTATTCCAGCGAGAATAATAAATAATGGAACCGGTCCCGCCGTAACGCGCGCGTACAAGATATTTTTGACGTAATAATAATGAACGGAATAATAGAAGAATTTCACCATGTATGTGGTACTTCGCATAAACAGGTTATTCTACCATAATAATAAAGAATGGAATAACAGAAGAATTTCACCATGATGCGGTACTTCGCATAACAGGTTATTCCAACATAATAGTAAAGAATGGAATAACAAAAGTTCTTTTCATGAATAAGAAAGAAATAATACCCCTTACATTAGAAGAACTAGATATTGGAAAAGTGAGGTAGAAGACTTCTCTTCTTCTTTCTCTCTATAATTTCTCTCTCTAGAGTTTCAATGAATTCATAAGAAATAATGAAGGAATGAGCTTCTATTTATAGGAGAATGGACTGAATAGTAACTAATTCATGAACGGTCCAGATTGATTTACTTTTAAACGGACGGTCCATATTGATTTACTATTAAAACTTAAAGCAACGGTCCATACCAATTTATTATTAAAACTTTAAACCAGCGATCCATATTGATTCACTATTATAACTTTCCACCAGCGGTCCATATTGATTCACTATTATAACTTTCCACCAGCGGTCCATATTAATTCACTATTATAACTTCAACCAACGGTTTGAAAAATTAGCACATCTCGTGGAATAATATTGTACCCAAAAATGATTTGGACCGAAAAGAAATATATTTTTTGGGTGAATAGTACCATGTGAATAGTAACTCGTGAATAGTATTCTGACACGAAAAGTGTCCTGAATACCCGATTGAACAATATAACCTCCAGACATCAATTATTATCGAAATAAATGTCGATTTCCATTTACACAAATAATTTTAACACAATGGAACTATTAATTTCATCTTTAATCAACATGAGCTTATTCATCATCAATATTATAACTCACAATATTTAACAACTAGGTCGTTCCCAAGAAAGAGGGGGCTTTCCAATAAGGATTTCTCCCTATTGGCGTGCAATTAGGTGACCAAACCTCTCCTTGACAGAACTTCTAGACATTGTAAATATTGCAATTTAATAATATGAATAACTTTGTTATCTCAATTATTGATTTAATAATATATCATATTATACAGATGATAATGTGACAATAATCGAATCAATAATATGAGAGATATGATGCAGCAATTACTGTAGCAATAATTGAGTATAACTGAGTGACTTCTCACGTAAGCATCAATAACCAATACCGTGTGCTACTATACAACCACGCCGTATTCTTCGTACTTTTACTCTTTGGGTAGTTCAATAGTTTTAACAGTAACACTTCATACTGCCAAGTTATTTTTATAAAAGATAATTACATGCGTTTTTTCTTACTACGACAATACTTAGTTAATGGGGTCTACCAATGATTGTGTCGTCGTATGAATATTCCCTGTTAAAACGAATATTCCCCGACCAATCGAATATTATATAACCACTTACTTACTTTGCAAAATTTGTAAATATTACCCACAACTATAACATTATATTATATCCATACCATAATATTCAAAAATATAATTTGAGAGAAATTAATCTTTATTCATAAAAGTTGGGGTCTTACATAAGGTGTTGTCCAGCTTATGTGAAAAGGTTTCAAAGGATAAGCTTGAGAAAAGATTTGATAAGTGTAGAATTGTGGGACATCCTAAAGTAAGTTTAGGGTATATGTTCTATAATCCTACTTAACAAAAGGTGTTTATTGTGAAACACAATGCCTTATAAGATAAAAGTGTTTATCATTGAAGGAGCTAGTGGGAGGATAATACATCTTGAAGAGTTCAAGAACCACAAACACTATAAGTCAAATAAGAGGAACCTGTAGATAGACTTATTGTACCACAATCGAATCGAAAATATGGAATAGTATCGAAGATACCTAGGAGGTATGGATTCATCATAGATGATGATGATGAGGTACACATCATAGAAGATGATGAACTAGTTACATATAATGAGGTAAGAGTTGTAGACACTCAGAGAAATGAATTGAAGCAAGTTTCTAAAAAATGGAACATTCGTTTTAATGAAATAATCAAAAGAGTTTGATTTTATCAAAAACAAGAATGAACCTAGTGTGTACAAAAGGGTCAGTGGAAGCATCGTGACATTCCTAGTATTATATGTTGATATACTACGAATAAAGAATGACATACCGATGCTACAATTAGTAAAGATAAAGTTGTCTAAACATTACTCCACGAATGATTTGGGAAGAGTATCGTAATTGGGGATAAAATCTATATAGATAGATTTAAGAGGATGCTCAACTTAAAGAAATGTATATTCATTTGATGCTAAAGTCGTTTAGCGTAGCAAACTCCATGGGATGTCTCATGTTGATGAGCCTTGGAGTGTATCTCTCTTAATAGTCCCCATAGACTCATACAAGAGAGATCGCATAAGTAAATATCATGTATGCAATGAAATGTATGAGACCTGATGTTGATCGTTCATATTCTGGAGAAGTTCACTATAAGACAGTGAAAAACATCTTAAAGTACTTAACTGACACTAAGGATGTGATTAAAATTTATGGTGGGTCTAAATTAAAACTAGAGGGCTTAACAGACTCAAATTTTTTAGACAGACCAAGATGATAGAAAATCTATTTTAAGGTAAAGTGTTACCTTGAACAATAGTGCAGTGAATTGGAAAGGTTTCAAATAATAAAGATTTATTGGTTTAGTGATAAAGACAAAGTATATAGCTGTAAATGAAGCTGCAAGTTGATTGTTTGGATGAAACATTCATTACAGAACTAGGAATAGTTCCTAAGTCTCATCTTGGATCTAAACATGTGTTGTGGCACTTTCATTTGATTATAGTAATCATTGAAAGATGAGAAATCACTATAGAAATAGTGGACTCTCAAGAACAACATTATATATCCATTAACTAAAGCTTATCCAACAGCAGGATAATCGCCACTTAGACAAGAAAGGTATGAGATACCATGACGATTGGCTTTAGTGCAAGTGGGAGATTGAAAGTAGTATGCACACAAGCCAATCGTGTTTGATGATAAAACATATACTTTGTAAAAATCTTATTCATTTATTAATAAAAAGTATTAATTTATTAAAGGCTTTTAATTATCTACATGATGTGGCTTTATAATATGTGATAAACCCATTATTTTAAGCAATGCTTTTAGAATAATGATGATGAACATTCTAATGAGATCTAAATTCTTAGAAAGCTTAAAACTAAAATAGTTCCCAATCGTTGGATTACTAAATTGGGAATTAGTGAATCTGGATAGATTGGTACATATGTTGCTTGCACATTGAATGAGGATGATTGGTCTCATGATCATTTGTGTGGAGACACTAAAGCAAGTATATAGGTGCTTATTAAAGAATAAGTTCACTGAACGTGGCTCGCTAAGGAATACCTAATGGAGTTTACTAGCCTGTCAATAGGAATTTCTGTAGTGATAGTAGTACAAGTGATCCTTGAACTTGAGATCATCATAGTATCTCGTCTATGATGAGTTATACTTTGACTTATTCCTTAAGACCCTTAGGGTATATCAAAGGGTATGCTTAGGTAAAATAAGTTGTACATGGAGATAATGTATGATCAATAAAGAATCTACCACTTCTAGTAAAAGAAGAGAAATGTCCTATGTGATTCGATAAATGACAAACCAAAGAGTCATCATTAGGTAGAATGAAATTAGAAAGGAGTTTCTAATTTGTATTATTTGGAGTTGTGCATTTAAGAGTCAAAATACATATAATTAAATAAAATAAGACTTGACAGTAATTCCATGTCTTATATTTAATTGGGACATTGTATGGTGGAAGGATTGAATTGTATGGTAACTATTTACTCAAAGGTTCTTTTATGATTAATGTTGAAATCTATATTATCTGGAAAGTCGTTAATCGCTAGGGAGGCTTATCCCTATTGTAGAATAAATATTATTTATTTAAATAAAATAATAGTTTAATTTATTTATTTAAATAAGATTAGAATTGTTCTAATTGATTTATTCACAACCGGTTTAATATGGAGAACCTAAAGGGTCACACCATAAAAGGAAGAATAATTATTTAAGAAGTTAATGACATAATCGTAATAATAAGTTAAGTATATTTAATTTAATCTAAGGTGATAGAATAAATTAAATAGCTTAATATCTATTATTTAATATTTTGGAAATATTAAATATAAATTAATAAGGGAGTCGTTTTATTTTTATTAATAATATTATTATTTAATTCCTAAAGGAGTTTGGGAATTAATTAATAAAAGTACTCTTATATATTCCAAATAAGATTAGGAGGTTAAATTAATTAAAAGAGTTTAATTAATTATCCCTAATAAGATTAGGGAGCTTAATTAATTAAAGGAATTTAATTAATTAAATAATATCCTATTTTCTAATCAGATTAGAAGGGTTAACTAATATCTTTATAAGAGGAGTCTTATATCAGATATCAATAGACGTGTTTCCAATTATTGGAGAGTACGCTCTTTTTCTATTAGAGATAGAAAAACTAGGGTTTTGCCAAATAACCATTTTCTTGAATCTTTCTTCTTCCTTGGTGGATCACCTCTAGAGGCCAAACACCTGGGTGGCTAACGTTGATCAAAGGAAAGAACCAAACCCCGTGGATTCAAGTTGAACGCAAAAAGGATTGGGGGTGAACTTGTACTTGAGGAAGCTCGAATATTCAAGGGTATGATTCTTGTTCTTTATCTTTTTGTTTAATTAATAATTGCACATAAAGGATGATCCGGGTATATAGTTTGTAAAATTTTAAAACACTGATTTTTCCATGTTTTCGCTTATTTTGTGCAATTTGATTGCGTTTATGAATATTATAAACCTAACATATTATTCTTGATTCATATCTTTTATTGTATGTTTTAACTTATGGAGCAAACTCGTTGCTCACCCTTGCTTAAATATAATATTTCAGCTAATAGCGAAGTAGTAAGAGGGTTTGAGAAGGACAAGGGCAAAGGCAAATTGCAGGAGTAACTAATATGAACAGTAGTTATTATGTTGTTATGTTTAACCCTTTTATATATATCTAAGGGTATGTTTGTGAAGTTAAGGTTAGAAAACCTGGTGATAATGTATTAATGATATTAATTAATGAGATATATGTTTATATTCATAAATGAATAGGTAGTTAGATGTTATTTACATGATGTATAGTGAGCAGAAAACTCAGGGGTCAGGTAACCCGGATTTGGGGGCGTTACAGGTTGGTATCAGAGTTGTAGGTTATAAACCTTAAGTGGGGGGAAAACCTTAGGATTATAATCATAAGCGATATAGAGAAGACTCATTTAGAGTTTAAAGTGAGAGATTGATGAAGTGTATCAATAGTGAGATATATGGACGCATAGTGTGACGCCCCCAAAATAGGTATACATCACCCATTCTGAGTCGCCAAATACATGGTACAGAAAATAACTATAACTTTATTATTACAATTGTCGTGCAAAATACGACAACACATACTGTGAGTTTAAATACAAATATTGTCTTCTAGACAATATCCACACCCAAATAAAGTCCTCATTACAATTATTGACACTTTATTTTACAAAATAGTGAGGACTGCTAAACAACCTATCTAGAACCATCATTCCACACCTTTGACTACTTCCCGCTATGTTCTCGCTTCCTGAGAAGAAAAATGGAACAAAAAGGAAAAGGGTGAGCTCAACTAGCCCAGTAAAGAATATTATGACTAAGATAATATACAACAAATTATCCTTAGTCTTCAACAGGGAAAAATCTGATAGAATATAATAGACAACAAGTTTTATATCAACAACTGCAGCGGAAACAACAATTCATTAGAAGAGTTAAGTAGAGAATGAAATTTACTATCATCTATGAATTTAAAAGTCCATCATCAATAATTTATCCCTGTAACATCAATCAATATACATCTTGCATCAAATATTCATCTTTGCACTACGGGCCAAAGATATTCATTTGTATCACCAGTTGGTCATTTTCATCTCAATACCTGTTCATCTTTACACTACTGGCCAAAGATATTCATCAGGTAATCATACATCTTTGCACTACAAGCTAAAGTTATTCATCAAGTATCACCATTAAGGATTTAGGATGATGAAAAATATTTTAGAGATTGAATCCAGTGAGACAAAAGGACAAATATTAGGGATTTGTATTTCGGTTTATCCAAATTCAATAATTTTCCATAATAAACAATTGTGAAGTAGAATTCAAAAATAAAGATCAAAATATGGATACAATCAAAGATAGTAACCATAAAAGACATCAGGGACGAAAAAGAGAAATTTCATTTTTCGGTGAATAATGTCGTATACGTGAAAGTAACCCCGCACAAAAAGGTAGAAATTCCACAATAAAATTTATATCAATATTTCAGCATAATGATATTCAAGAAAATAATATCATTTACGAAGAAAATAGCATCCCTTACCTCAAAAGAACATTATTTCTGATCGGAATATCGGATGTAAAGCCGAAGGAAACTTGCACTGAATAGCAACTCTCAAAGTATCTAAATACTCACGAAATATGCTCGTTAATATATATATATATATATATATATAGAGAGAGAGAGAGAGAGAGAAAAAAACTTATTTCTGGTGTGATTTTCAATTCTAACTTAGCACTCTATTTATAGGAAAATATTAGAACGCCGAAGCAAACTTGACCTGCTACCTGATGGCTTTACCTGCTACTATTCCCACCCACCACTTTTGAAATAAAATTTTAGCACATTTCTACACCAACCACTGGTGGGACCCACTCATTCTAGAATTTTCCAACAAAATATTAAATTTAAAAACTTAAACAATTTCTGAACCAGTCAACTCTTAAAATTCATAACAAATCATACGTTCATTTTTAACGGTTCCAAATTTTGAGGACATATACTCAACTTATATATGTATAACATATTCAAAAATCACAACGATCCAACGGTCGGATTAAAAATTATAACTCACGCAATAGAGCTTTAAGAATATCGATTTGATCTTTTAATACCTCCAATCCGACAAAATACTGATAAAACACCTTAACATTAATTATTTCATTTATAACCACATAAATAAATCCATCATTTATATCCGCATTAAATAAATATTTCCTTATCATATACATCAATAATTAATTATTAACAAATAATATTACAGAATCACAATAATGTCAACCAGGCAGTTCCTAGGAAAGAGGGGGATTTTTGATAAGGATTTCCCCTTACTGGCGCGCAATTAGGTGACCAAATCTCACCTTGACAGAACTTTCTAGACATTGCCAATAATGCTATCTAACAATATTATTCAAATAATATGAATTATTGATCTGATAATGGGAAATACTATGCCGTGACAATTATTGAAACAACAATAATATAAAATATCAACGCAGCAATTATTGAATCAATAAAATAAAATATTGAACAGTAATTACTGTAACAATTATTGAGTAGTGCCTTCTTACGTAAGAATCAATAATTCAAAAATATTGTATAATACCGTGTGCTACTGTGCAACCAAGCGTATTACTATATTTTAACCACGGGGTATTCCAACAGTGTTAACGGTAACAACTACGACGTTATTTATAAAAACTCAAACTTGTCGTTTTCTTCATCCGATAATTATTATGGGCCAACAAATGGCTGCGTCATCATACGAATATTTCCCAACAACAAGAATATTCCACGACCAAATGAATATTTCTCGACAGCAATGAATATTTTATAACCACTTGCTTCTTTTGCAAAATTTGCACATTTCACCCATAACCAAAGCATTATATCAAATTAATTCCTTATTATTTCAAGATAATGAATATATGAAATTTAATTTTATTTATAATAATTTGGGGTCTTACAACCTCCACTGCTTATGAAATTTCGTCTTTGAAATTGACGTACGCACCTGGTAATTCGAAAAGGTGAGGGTACCTCAATTTCATTTCTGATTCCAACTCCCATATCATTTCTTCAATAGCATGGTTCCTCTATAAAATCTTGACTTGGGGTATAACCTTTGTTCATAGGACATGCACTTTCCTATCCAATATCTTGATAGGT
Organism: Panax quinquefolius; assembly: GCA_020205615.1. Lineage (NCBI taxonomy): Eukaryota > Viridiplantae > Streptophyta > Magnoliopsida > Apiales > Araliaceae > Panax > Panax quinquefolius. Next base: position 92,978,633 of record CM035157.1, on the reverse strand, counting down.
ACCTCCTCGTACGTTAAATCTTTGGCTATCTCGTCTGGTTCTAAAGCAATAATATGGTTCGGGTCGTCCACATATTTACGTAACATCGATACGTGAAAAACATTATGAACACATGACATACTTAACGTTAAGGCGAGTCTATAGGCCACAGTTCCTACTCGATCGAGGATTTCAAATAAATCGAAGGTTTGAGCTTTCTTCTCTTCATCGACTCTTACTTCTAGAATAACGCCTTCTTGCACCTTCTTCTTTATATTCATTAGCTCCGGTGTGCAGCTTGAGCAGTTTTAACTTTATCAATTAAAGTAGATTCTACTCGTATATTTAACATCATAACGTGGGTCCCTAGAGTGTTTAACTCTATCTTTATCGTTTGTAAATTATACAAAATAGGTCTTTGTGTTCACAATATTGCACTCGTAACCGCATACGATCTTCTACTCAACGCGTCAGCTACCATGTTCGCTTTTTCAAGATGATATGGTCAGAATAGGTGCCGAAATGAGTCACCTCTTGAGCTCTTGGAAAATCTTCTCGCATTCCTTACTCCATACGAATTTTGTATCTTTCTGAGTCAGCTAAGTTAACGGAGTAACGATTCGAAAAAATCCTTCCACAAATCTCCGATAGTAACCAGCGAAGCCTAGAAAGCTATGTACTTTGGTCACCGACTTTGGTTGCTCTCAACTGTGATTCATATCCCAATCTTGGATAGCACGTCACAATGGCGCCTATCAGTTTACCACCACACGAATATGACGTCCCCTACAGAGAGTCTGGCTTTGGTGCATTCCACAAAGGAAGTCACCAGATAGAGGCTCGAGTACCAACTCTTGTACTTTGGGTTTTTAACTCCTTAAGTTCAATAGGAGCCATTCGATATGAGATTTTAGAAATGGGTTTTGTACCGGGTTTAAAGTTGATACAAAATTCAATATCACACTCAGGAAATTCTTCAGGAAATACGTCAGGAGATTTACTAACAACAGAAATATCATTCAAATCTGACGTATTTTTGTTTAAATCCATGAAATGGTTTAAAAAAGCTTGACATCCATTTTTTAATAAACGAATGGCTTAATGGCTTGATATGAAAGTGTTTGACTTTAATGGTTTGGTGGCTTGAATTCGCATAACAGGTTGGTTACGAATATGAAAACTAACAACCTTATGAAAACAATCAATTTTGGCATGATGAGTAGTTATCCAATCAATCCCTAAAATCACGTCAAATGTAAGTATCTTTAAAGAGATAAGATCAACAGGTAATGTGATTTTTCCCACTTGGATCAAACAAGATTTATAAACAGTGGATATAATAAAAGTTTCTCCTAATGGAGTCTCCACAGATAAGTCAAAGTTTAATTTCTCCAGAGTCAAGTTTAAACGTTGAGCACAAGCAGGAGAAATAAAAGAATGGGTAGAATCGGTATCTAATAAGGTATAGATTTCGCAAGAATTTATAATTAACTAACCCGTGATACCTTCGTTCGGGTTCCTCGCGTTTTGGACAGTCACGACAAATGCTCTTCCAAAAATCACCGACTTTGTTTTGTCCGTATCCGCCTTTGGTGCCACCGTCCCTGCTGGACTAGATTTTGCTACAGGATAAAATTGAGCTATGTGACCGTCTTTTCCACAACTAAAGAATACCTTGGAAGGCTGTGAACAGTTTGGACTTATATGTCCCTCCTCTCTGCATCTGTAGCATCTAACTGGCTGTTGTTCTCCTCCCCTAGAATTTGTTGCTGGTGCTGCTGCTACTGCTGACGTCTTCCCGTCATCGTTAAATCTTCTCTTCCTGAATTTTCCACTTGAATTATTTCTTCTATTATCTTGGCCATGATTACCACTGAAGTGGTTACCATTTCTGGCATGATAGTTTCCTCCACGATGGTTATCATTGTTCCGATGACCGTTGCCACCGGTTTGATTATCATCGAGTTGTTGGTCGTTATTCTTCGGTTGAGCTGACTCATTATCATGCTCCAGTAACTGAGCCCTATTCACAACATCTAAATATAAATTAAGTTTGTGAGAAATGAGGTATTAACGTATTTCGAGTTTCAAACCTCGCAGAAACATTCGCGTCATTCTCTCTTCATTATCAAACAAATGGGATGCAAATTGGGATAACTCGGCAAACTTAGCTTCGTACTGCGACACGTTCATATTGTTTTTCTCCAGCTTACTGAACTCTACCTCCTTCATGTTACAAATACTTTCAGGAAAGTACTTGTCATTGAACAGTTTCTGAAACGTTTCCCAAGACATATTGAGTGCGGCAGGCTAGGTATGCTTCACAGACTCCCACCCGTAATCTGCCTCACCACGAAACATAAAGGTGGCAAATAGAACCTTCTGTTCCTCTGTGCATCCCAAGACATCGAATATCTTGGTAATTTTCTTGAACCACGTTTTTGCCTTAATCGAATTCTGCTTTCCAAAGAATTTTGGTGGTCCCAACTCCTTGAACTGCTTGGTTGTGACAAACCGCGTGTTATTATCATTTCCACCCGTATTATTTACACGAGTCTCCCTCGTCTGATTTTGCATGAACTGCAAAAAGTTTCTAAACATACCATCATTCATCATATGTTCATTAGTGTTGTTTACAAGAGGAATATTATCATCCTGTTGCACGTTCTCCTGATTGGTGACTAAAGGTGTTTTCACAGTCTCATATACTCCATTGTTAACGTTCTCAGCTGCCATTCTTAAATACTTCCATAAAACAAGGGTTAATTAAACAAATTAACATATCACATAATATCCCTATATTATGACCGGCAAACAAATAAGCTTAGGTAGGATAAAATAGCGAAGGATTTACTCATCTCTCCCCTCCTAGTTCTATTCCCCGATCTCTGTCAAAGACCATATCCCTAAGCTCTGATACCAACTGTGACGCCCCCAAAATAGGTATACATCACCCATTCTGAGTCGCCAAATACATGGTACAGAAAACAACTATAACTTTATTATTACAATTTTCGTGCAAAATACGAAAACACATACTATGCGTTTAAATACAAATATTGTCTTCTAGACAATATCCACACTCAAATAAAGTCCTCATTACAATTATTGACACACTTTTTACAAAATAGTGAGGACTGCTAAACAACTGTCTAGAACCATCATTCCACACCCAGACTACTTCCCGCTATGTTCTTGCTTCCAAAGAAGAAAAATGGAACAAAAAGGAAAAGGGTGAGCTCAACTAGCCCAGTAAAGAATATACAAAAAATTATTCTTAGTCTTCAACAGGGAAAAATCTGATAGAATACAATAGACAACAAGTTTTAGATCAACAACTGCAACGGAAACAACAATTCATTAGAAGAGTTAAGTAGAGAATGTAATCTACTATCATCTATGAATTTAAAAGTCCATCATCAATAATTTATCCCTGTAACATCAATAAATATACATCTTGCATCAAATATTCATCTTTGCATTACAGGCCAAAGATATTCATTTGTATCACCAGTTGGTCATGTTCATCTCAACACCTGTTCATCTTTGCACAACGGGCCAAAGATATTCATCAGGTAATCATACATCTTTGCACTATAGGCCAAAGATATTCATCAAGTATCACCATTAAGGACTGAGGATGATAAAAAAATATTATAGAGAACGAATCCAGTAAGACAGAAGGCCAAATATTAGGGATTCGTATTTCGGTTTATCTAAATTCAATAATACTCCATAATAACCAATTGTGAAGTAGAATTCAAAAATAAAGATCAAAACATGGATACAATCAAAGATAGTAACCATAAAAGACATCTGGGACGAAAAAGACAAATTTTATTTTTCGGTGAATAGTTTCGTATACGTGAATAATGTCGTATACGTGAATTGTAACCTGGACACAAAAAGGTAGAAATTCCACAATAAAATTTATATCAATTTTTCAGCATAATGATATTGAAGAAAATAATATCATTTATGAAGAAAATAACATCCCTTACCTCAAAAGAACAATATTTCTGATCGGAATATCGGATGTAAAGTCGAAGGAAACTTGCACTGAATAGCAACTCTCAAAGTATCTAAATACTCACAAAATACACTCGATAATATATATATATATATATATATATATATATATATATATATATATATATAAAGAAAGAGAAAGAGAAAACTTATTTTTGGTGTGATTTTCAATTCGAACTTAGCACTCTATTTATAGGAAAATATTCAAAGTCGAAGCAGACTTGACCTGCTACTTGATGGCTTTACCTGCTAATATTCCCACCCACCAATTTTGAAATAAAATTTTAGCACATTTCTTCACCCACACAGGTGGGGCCCACTATTTCTAGAATTTTCCACCAAAATGATAAATTTAAAAACTTCAACAATTTCTAAACCAGTCACCTCTTAAAATTCATAACAAATCATACGTTCATTTTTAATGGTTCAAAATTTGTGGACATATACTCAACTTATATATGTATAACATATCCAAAAATCACAACGATCCAGCATTTGGATTAAAAATTATAACTCACTTAATAGAGCTTTAAGAACAGGATTTGATCTTTTAATACCTCCAATCGAAAATAATCGATAAAACACCTCAACATTAATTCCTTCATTTATAACCACATAAATAAATCCATCATTTATATCTGCATCAAATAAATATTTACTTATCATATACATCAATAATTAATTATTCACAAATAATATTACAGAATCACAATAATGACAACCAGGCAGTTCCCAGGAAAAGGGGGGCTTTCTGATAAGTATTTCTCCTTATTGGCGCGCAATTAGGTGACCAAATCTCTCCTTGACAAAACTTTCTAGACATTGCCAATAATGCTATCTAATAATATTATTTAAATAATATGAATTATTGATCTGATAAAGGGAAATACTATGTCATGACAATTATTGAAAGAACAATAATATAAAACATCAACGCAATAATTATTGAATCAATAAAATAAAATATTGAACATTAATTACTGTAACAATTATTGAGTAGTGCCTTCTTATGTAAGAATTAATAATTCAAAAATACTGTGTAATACCGTGTGCTACTGTGCAACCACGCGTATTACTGTATTTTAACCACCAGGTATTCCAACAGTGTTAATGACAACAACTACGCCGTTATTTATAAAAACTCAAACTTGTCGTTTTCTTCATTCGACAGCTATTTTGTTATGGGCCCACAAATGGCTGCGTCGTCGTACGAATATTCCCCAACAACAAGAATATTCCACGACCAAATGAATATTCCCCGACAACAGTGAATATTTTATAACCACTTGCTTCTTTTGCAAAATTTGCACATTTCACCCATAACCAAAGCATTATATCAAATTAATTCCTTATTATTTCAAGATAATGAATATAGGAAATTTAATTTTATTTATAATAAGTTGGGGTCTTACACATAGTGTTTATGAATTTCGCACTGGTAACATACTAATCAAGGTTGTTTAAAATTGTTTGTAGGAATGTCAGGAGGTGAAGAAATGATTACGGAGGTGTTAGCAGTTGTTGCACCAATGCCAATAGCCGAGGTGCCAGCTCTGAGTGAATCAGTTGAGGAAGTGGTAATAGATGAACCTATGGTGAATCTGGGAAGCAATCATGACGAGTATCCTGAAATGGATCTGAATGAAGATGAATCAGTAGATTTTGAAGAAACTAAGGTGGAATTGGAAATTAAGACTGAATTGGGAGAAAAAGGTCAAGTATCTGCAGAAGTTCTGGAGCTACGGAGTAAGGTGTTTCTTTTGGAAGAATTTTAGAAGATAGAGAGGGCATTACGCGGGATGACTGAAGAACGGAACGAACTGAAGACACAAGTTTAGACTGAGGGCTGAAGGTGGTGTATCATCGGAAGGTACAATCAAGCAGAAGAATGGTAGCAATAAAATTAAAAGGAAAAATTATAGTGATAGTAATTCAGGGAATTCAAATCCAAAGAAGAAGCAAGCACGTGGCAAGTGTGGAAAGACTCATTTGGGAGAGTGTATGATGGGGAAGAATGTGTGTTTTAATTGTGGACAAGAAGGAAATATTTCGCCAAATTGTCCAACTCAATAAAAGAATATATTTTTCATGTGGTGGAATGGGTCACAAATTCAACAAGTGTCCTAAGAAGAAGGCAGGCGAAGGGAGTAGAATGTAAACAAACTAAGTATGAGTAATAGTATCTTTTGGTAATGAGACGATGTATTAAAGATTGTATTATCGTAAACAATGAGTGAGTATATATAAATATATATATGTTTGTATGAATGTAATACTTGTTTTCAGTATGAATATTAAGAATAATTGGGTGAATTACAACTTTTTGTGTAAAGTTATGGTAGTTAATCCCGATTCTTGTCAAAAAGGGATAGTGACTGATTAAAGTAATATGTGTTAAGTACTAAAGGTACTATATGCTATTTGAATAAATATGCGATTATATGAGAAATTATGTTAAATTCTTATTATGTTACTAATAAGAATTAATGTAGAGATAAAGGATTAATGTAAGTTTTTATTTAATTAGATAATGCCGCCTAGACGAAAAAATCAAAACCATAGGGAGGAGCAGTTAGTGAATAATGAAGGAGGTCAGGCAGACCCGATGCAAAATTTTTTAGATATGTTAGCTCAAGCGATGAAAAATAGGGTGCCAACAGTAAGAGAACATCCAGGTAATAGATTGGCAAACTTCAAGGATTTTAAAGCGGTAGAGCCGCCGGAATTTAAAGGAACCACTGATCTTATTGAAGCCCAAACTTGGGTGAAGGAGATGGGGAATGCTTTCATTATTGCGAGAGTAGCTGAGGAGCAAAAGATAACTTTTGCTACCTATTTGATGAAGGGTGAAGCCAATTACTGGTGGGAAACTAATCAGGCTAGAGCGGGGACAGAAGTAGTAACTTAGACGAGGTTTAAGGTGTTGTTCTTTGAGAAATATTTTTCGCCATATGCAAGCCAAGATGGAAGTGAAGTTTTTAGAAGTAAAGTAGGAGAACATGTCATTTTTTGAATAGGCGGCCAAGTTCAATGAGTTTGCGAGATTTGTACCTCATCGGGTGGATACGGAGTCACGAAAGGCACGGAGATTTGAGAATGGAATGAAGCCAGGAATATTTAATAAGGTAGCTTTGTTGCAGATTAATACATTTGCAAATTTGTTGAAAAAAGCGATCATTGCGGAAGGAGGAAGCAAAACTGCATCTAGGTATCATCAAGAAAAGAGGAAGAAGACAAAAGAAGGGGGTAGTAGTGGTGGAAGTAATCAAAACAAGTGGAAGTGGAGTGACAATACCCAATCGGGGAACAAGTCGGGAGAGAATAGGAAGGGAGGTGAGCCATGTGTGATTTGTGGGAAGAATCATCCTAGAGTTTATTTGAAGGGTATAAGCATTTGCTTTAACTGTGTCCAAGAGGGACATATGTCTCCCAATTATCCCACTCCGAAGAAGATATAAGGTTATTTTTCGTGTGGATCAACATATCATTTGGTTAGGAATTGCCCAAAGAAGAATGTGGATAAGGTAAATATCAACAAAGGACTCAATAGCGAAACATTGACGATTAATAAAGGACCTACTCAGCCAGGAAGACCAATGACATGTACATTCAACATGATGGTGTAAGATGCAGTTTCTGCATAGGAGATGGTGACAGGTAAAGATTTTTTTCAGTAATATAATTACGTGAGTAGTATTGGATATATATCGCTGTGAGTTATTTCGTTTTGCAGATCCAAGTCACAAGTTAATATATGAATCACAGATTAATATTGTGTTAATATAAATGAATTGATGATACAACTTTAAAAGATATTAGAATATAAGAAAGCGGTGATTCCGAGGACAAAATCCTTTTAAGGAGGGGTGAATGTGAGGACCCAAAATTTTTAAACAATTCAAATTTTTACGAATAATTTTTTTTATTTAATATTGATATTGATTATTAATATTGTGCTGAGTATCTATGATATGAGTTTATTAAGATGGTCAAACTGTTTACTGACTGAGTAATAAGAGTGAAGTTATGTTTAACAGATAATGGAAACCCTAACCCTAGTTACGAATAGGGGTTCAATAATTAATACAGTGACTGTAATTGTGTTTTAGAGTATGTATTAGTACAGTATAAGATTAATGATCAATGATTGATCAGATAAGGTATAACCTTATTAAATCCTAATGTGGATTAGAAATTCTAATCTACAGTTAGAAAACCCTAACGACAGTTAGGAACCCTAATTACATTTTTAGGAACCTTAATTTTTGATTTCGAACCCTAACCCTAATTAGCAAACCCTAATTATGTTTATCAAACTACAAGGGTTATAATTAAAAGGAATGATGTTAAATGACTAGAATACCCTTAAAATCATGAAGGGAATTAAAAAAATACCCTTTTAGATGAAAAATAACCAAAATATCCCTTTACTTAAGTTTTAAGTTAAGAGATTTACTAAATCTTGTGAGTCACCATATGTAGGTTTATCCCATGTGCTCAAAATCAAGACAAGATCATATAATACATGCCACCTTTCAAGTTATACATTCATTGAATCAAAAGATAAGAATTAAATAGAGAGAAAGTTCAAAACCTAGCTCATTTGAGAACTAAACACTTAGCCAAACTATTCTCTCACCAAAGCCACGAAATAGATTAGCATTTTAGTCCCTAACAAATTCCCTAACACATCATGATCAGTTGAGGAAGCCTAGAATCAAAGCTTGTTCAAGAGAGGTATAAACCATAAACTATGTTTAATCTTGTATGCTAAGATAAAAGTTATGTGTTTAAATTTATGTTATAAGATGTTATTTAGTGATCGATGATGTTATATCATAGATCCATAACATCAAAGTGCTCAAAAATAAAGTTTTTAAAACTGTCTAGAACCCTAGTTCTATGGCCTGACAACCGAATGTTAGAGGCCATAGATCTAGATCTGTTTATGATTTGTTGTGTTTGATGTAATAGACTTTTAGTATGCTATGTGGGGTGTGATCTGGAACTGGAATCATGTTTATAGCATGTCCAGATTCCAAGATATTGATGGTTAAAGTGGGTTGACCGACCATGACTTGTTGTTTCTGAGTAACCTAGAAATTACCAGATGGGTCTGACAAGATTTTCAAGAGCACTAATCTGTCAGATGTTATGTGTTTAGCTTATGTTGTTGTATCAATGTTATACTCTGTTATATGGACTATAGATTCATGGCCTTAGATCACTTAAACAACAAACAGATTTAAAGTAGTGGGCAATCAAACTAGGTTGACCGAGCATGACTTTAAGTTTTCTGGAAATTCCAAAAAACCTATGAACATAGTTTCTGACAAGGTTTGACCAAGCCAGATCCTATGATTTTGATGTAGTTAGACTAACTTAGTGTTGTATATTTTTTGTGACGCCCCCAAAATAGGTATACATCACCCATTCTAAGTCGCTAAATATATGGTACATAATACAAATACAAGCTTAATTATATAACTGTCGTGTAACATAAGCTGAGAGTGTTAACACGAATATTGTCTCGTAGACAATATCCAAACTCAGATGAAGTCCTCATTAAAATTATTAATAGATAATTTCACAGGATAGTGAGGACTACTAAAGCAACCATCTGGACCGTCACTCTATTCCCCAACTAGTCCCAACTATATTATCATTTCCTGAAGAGAACAATGAAAGAAAAGGGTGAGCTCAACTAGCCCAGTAAAGAATATTATGACTAAGATAATGCAGAATAAATTATCGTTAGCCTTCAACAGTGTTAAACTGATAGAATATAATAGACAACAAGTTTAACTACAGAGGAACAAACAATTTATTAGAAGAGTCAAGTAGAGCATGATATCTACTATCTTCTATGATTTAAAAGTTTATCATCAATTTTATCACTGAGACTCAACTCAATAAATAATTCACATCACTGAATTATCCATGCAATACGGGCCAATGATATTCATTATTATTACATCCACGAATCATCCATGCACTACGGGCCAAAGATATTCGTTATTATCACCAATGGTCATGATCATGCCAACAACTGTCCATCAATGCACTACGGGCCAATGAGGACGTTTACCACATCATTTGTAACATTACAAGTCATGATTATACTAAATAATCCCTCGTCATAATCATACCGATCGACAGTCCATCTATGCACTATGAGCCAAAGATGACTTTCATCATAATATAAGCATGAGGATGATGATAATGATATAAGAATTTGTTTGTTCCCAGAGGCACACAATAGATCTAGAAGGGGGGGATTGAATAGATCCTTTTTTATTTTCAAATACTTTTCCTTTTTATTTTGTATTGCTAATGAATTAGCATGTGACAAACTTAAGAATCTTTTCAAGCACAGTGGAATAAGTAAAAATCCCCTTCATTGATATATTCATATTCATATATACATTGTTCTTAGAGTTAGTTAAGTTATAAGCAGGTAATACATACGTAGCAGTTATAGCAGTTAGGTACATAATGTAAATGACATAAAGTAAATGACACAAGGGATTTTAAGTGGTTCAGAGACTCAAGCTCCTAATCATCTCTTCTGCTTTCAACTAGCAGGATTTCCACTAAGGAAGGCAAGACTGGATCACTAAAATTCCTTCAAGGCCCGGCTGACCTTGGAACTTCAGTTCACTAAGAACTCTTCAAGGCCAGCAGCCTTGGAACTCCTCTAGTTCCCTAGGAACTCTTCAAGCCTAGCAGGCTTGGAACTATGTTTAGTCTCTCCGAACAAGGACACCTTAGGCCCTAGCTTCTTTGTGACGACCCCAAAATAGGTATACACAACACCCATTCTGAGTCGCCAAATACATGGTACAAGAAGCAAACTACAACTTCAATAATACAAATGTCGTGTGAAATACGACAATATATCTTGTGAGTTTAAATATAATATTGTCTTCAGACAATATCCACACGCAAATAAATCCCCATCATAATTATTGATACATTATTTTACAAAATGGTGAGGACTACTAAACAACTCTCTCTAGAACCTTCATTCCATACCCGACTAGTACTCTTTACATTCTCGCCTCCCGAGAAGAAAAATGGATCAACAAGGAAAAGGGTGAGCTCAACTAGCCCGAGAAAAGAATATTATGACTAAGATAATATACAACAAATTATCGTTAGTCTCCAACGAGGAAAAATACGATAGAATACAATAGACAACAAGTTTCGGATCAATATTAGCAGCTGAAATAATAATTCATAGAAGAGTTACGTAGAGAATGAAATCTACTATAATCTATGAATTTAACGGTCCATCATCAATATTTTATCCTGTAACATCAATCAATATTCATCTCAAATCAAATATTTATCTTTGCACTACAGCCAAAGATATTCATCAATCGGTCGTGTTCATCTCAACACGGTTCATCTTTGCACTAAAGGCCAAAGATATTCATCGATCGGTCATGTTCATTTAAACACTGTTCATCTTTGCACTCTGAGCCAAAGATATTCTTAAGAAATCATTCATCTTTGCACTACTGGGCCAAAGATATTCCATAATATCATCATTTAAGACCGAGGATGATGAAAAATATTTTTTTTAAAAAAGCGAATCCCGGTGAAACAAAATGACAAGGATTAAGGATTAAGGATTCGTACTTGGTTTTATCCACGTCAAAAAATACCTCAAAATAATCATGGTGGTGTAAAATTCAAGAATGATCAAAACATGGATACAATCAAAGCTAGTATCCGAATAGATATTTTAGACGAAAAGAAGAAATTTTATTTTTTTTAAATTGAATAGTGTCAGATATCGTGAATAGTCCAGTATCGTGAATAAGTAACTCAAACACCAAAAGATAGAAATTCCACAAAAACATCTTCACGCTTCATGAATAGTACTCGTGAATAGTAATTCGTGAATAGTAACTCATGAATAGTAACTCATGAATAGTAACCCGAGCATGAAAAAGTTCCAAATTTGATAAAAAGTTCCAACCAATATTTCAAAGATAATTATATTGAAGAAATAATATCATTCTGAAAAAAATAATATCCCTTACCTCAAAGAATCAAGCCGGAAGGAAAGGTCGGAAGTGATCTTTGAATGAAACTTGTATCTTTGAGCAAGAACTCTCAAAGTATCTAAATACTCACAAAATACGCTCGATAATATAGAGAGAAAAAGAGAAAACTTTGTTTCGGTGTGATTTTCAATTCTAACTTAAGCCCTCTATTTATAGGAAAATGTTAGCCGCCACCAAAGGCGAGACTTGACTGCTACACGATGGCTTTACCGCTACTATTGCCACCCACCACATTTGAAATAAAATTCAGCACATTTTTTCACCAACCATAAGTGGGGCCCACCAATTCTAGAATTTTCCACCAAAATCATTTATAACCTAATTTCTGAATCAGTCACCTCTTAAAATTCATAATAAATTATACGTTCATCCTATACGGTTCAAAATTTGTGGACATATACTCAACTTATATATGTATAACATATCCAAAAATTACAACGATCCAACTATTCGGATTAAATATTATAACTCACACAATAAAGTCAGTAATAACACCGATTTGATCTTTTAATACCTCAATCCGACAAAATACAAATAAAACATCTCAAACATTAATTCCTTCATTAATAACCACATAAATAAATCCATCATTTATATTCATATAAAATAAATATTTCCTTATCATATGAATCAATAATTAATTATTCACAAATAATATTACAGAATCACATTTATGACAACCAGGCTATTCCTAGGAAAGAGGGGGCTTTCCAATAAGGATCTCTCCTTCTTTGGCGGCGCAATTAGGTGACCAAACCTCTCCTTAGACAAAACTTTCTAGACATTGCCAATAATGTTATCTAATAATATTATTCAAATAATATGAATTATTGATCCGATAATGGGAAATCTTGTGTGATGACAATTATTGAAACAATAATAATATAAAATATCAACGCAACAATAATTGAATCAATAAAATAAAATATTGAGCGGTAACTCTTGTGAAAATTATTGAGTAGTGCCTTCTTACGTAAGGATCAATAATTCAACAATCATGCAATACCGGTATTGCATCTCTTTGTGCGACCAGCGTATTGTATTTTAACCACGGGTATTCCAACGATCTAGCGGTAATAACTACGCCGTTATTTATAACCACCCAAACTTTGTCGTTTTCCTCATCCAATCGCTCACAGTTATGGGGCCCACACATGGGTCAAGGCGTCGTAAATGCGAATATTCCCGAAGATCGAATATTCCACGACCAAACGAATATTCCCCGACAAAAATGAATATTTTATAACCACTTGCTTATTTTGAAATATTTGCGTATTTAACCCTTAACTATCCACATTTAATCAAATCAACTCTTACTATTTCAAAATAATAAATAAAGGAAATTCCTTTTTATTTAAAAAAATTTCGGGGTCTTACATTCTTGTTGTTGTAGTAGTTGTTGTTGTTGGTTATGACGCCCCCAAAATTAAGTATACGTCACCCATCTTGGGTCGCCACTTACATGGTACATAAATTCAAATACAAACTTAATTATACATCTGTATCGTTCCAATTTTATCGGATGTCTCCAGATAAAAATTGATGAAAACCTTTTAAAACCTAAAAGATAGTAGACTTTATTTTCTACTTGACTCTTTTAATGGATTGCATATTCATTGCTTGATTAAGCTGGTTGTCTATTGTATTTTATCGGTTTAACATTGTTGAAGACTATTGATAATTTATTACGCATTATCTTAGTTATAATATTTCTTCTTGGGCTAGTTTAGCTCACCCTTTCTTTCACTATTCTCTTGAAATGAGAATATAATTTGGGACGAGTCGGGGAAAAGAGTGATGGTTAGAAGATAGCATTAGTAGTCCTCACTATTACATTAAATTGTGTGACAATAAATGTAATGAGGACTCCTTGAGTATGGATATTGTCTAAATGACAATATTCTATTAGAACTCTCGGTTTATGTATTATCGTATGTTACCGACGGATGTATAATTAAGTTTGTATTTGTATTTTGTACCATGTAAAGTGGCGACAAGATGGGTGGCGTATACCTAATTTTGGGGCGTCACGGTTGGTATCAATCGTGACACCCCCAAAATTAGGTATACATCACCATCTTGGGTAATCGATACATGGTATGTAATTTAAATACAACTTACTAATATAAGCGTAGGTGTACAATACTGACATAAAGCGTGAGTTTGAATACAAATATTGTCTACTAGAGATCATACAAACTCAAAAGGAGTCCTCATTACAATTATTATCACACTATTTCACTGAGAATAGTGAGGACTACTAATGCTATATCTCTCTAGATTATTTTTATAGAAAGATAATTTTGTCGCTTTTCTAACTACGACAATACTTCCGTTAATGGGGTCCACCAATGATTGAGCCGTCGTACGAATATTCCCGAACAAAAATAATATTCCCAAAAAACCAAACGAATATTTTATATGATACCAATTGTGGCGCCCTAAAATTAGGTATCGTCACCCATCTTGGGACGCCACTTATATGGTACATAAATTCAAATACAAACTTAATTATACATACGTAGGTAACATACGACAATACATAAACCCGAGAGTTCTAATAGGAATATTGTCATTTAGATAATATCCATACTCAAGGAGTCCTCATTACATTTATTGTCACACTATTTAATAGAATAGTGAGGACTACTAATGCTATCTTGAACCATCACTCTTTTCCCAGACTCGTCCACTATATTCTCATTTCTGAAGAGAACGGTGAAAGAAAGGGTGAGCTCAATTAGCCCCGAGAAGAAATATTATAACTAAGATAATGCAGAATAAATTATCAATAGTCTTCAACAATGTTAAAGCGATAAAATACAATAGACAACCGGTTTAAGCTGCGGATGAATATGCAATCCATTAAAAGAGTTAAGTAGAAAATAAAGTCTACTATCTTTTAGGTTTTAAAGGTTTTCATCATTTTTATCACTAAGACTCGGTTTAATGAATAAACCACAATATCTAATCATCCACGTACCACGGTCAAGGATTTTCATCAATTATCAATGGTCATGACTATCTGAGAATCACCCCGGTCATAATCATACCAAAAACTATCCATCATCGCATCACACGAGCCACCGAGGACTTTTGCCACATCATTTATATCAAGCCATGATTATACCGAATGATCCCTGGTCATAATCTTACTATGTTCATCTATGCACGTAAGCCAAAGATAACATAATATAACATGAGGATGATGACAATGACATAATAATTCAATAAAACAAGTTCACGATTTAATTTATTCAGGAACAAACAACGTCCAAATTGTTAACATGATACTACTTTGTAGAGTAAAATTCAAGAATGCTCAGAAAAATATTTTCATTAAAAATACTGGATGAAGCGCAAATATCAAGGATATTCCACTTAATTCATGGAGTATAGAAGTCAAAATTTTAACCAACTGAGTATAATAGCGAATGAAATAACAAAAGAAATCACCATGCATGCGGTACTTCACATAGACAGGTTATTCCAACAGAATAATAAATACAGAATAATAAAAAAATAGAACCGAGTAAAATTGTAAAACACACAGCATGAGGATATTCCAAATGTAATAATAAAGACGGAATAATATAAGGATTTCACCAAGTATAGGGAAAGTCCGCGTATACTGAGTTATTCCAATGAATAAACAAGAATGGAATAACATAAGGATTTCACCAAGTATAGGGTATCACAGCGTAAAAGTTATTCAATAGAATAATAAAGAATGGAATAACAGAAGTTCTCTTCGTGAATAAGAAAGAATAACACCCCTTACGGGTACAACAAATAATATCCCTTACCTTAGAAGAGCTGAATATTGGAAAAGTGAAGTAGCAAAATACTTTTCTTCTTTCTCTCTATAGTTTCTCTCTCTAGAGTTTCAGTGAATTCGTAAGAAATAATGAAGGAATGAGCTTTCTATTTATAGAAAAACTGAGGGTGGCTCTTGGTCTTAACGAAGGGTCAAAATGACTCTTGGTAATATTGAAGAGACAACTACTATTTGCGAAGGGGTAATTAACCCTTGGAACAATCAAGAGGCGATTAACTCTTGGTAATATGAAGGACAACTACTATTTGCGAAGGGTAATTACTATTGAAGAAGGTAATTACTATTGAAGAAGGTAATTACTATTGACGAAGGTAAATACTATTGACGAAGGTAATTACTTTTCACATAGGTAATTACTATTCATAAAGGTAATTACTATTGATGAAGGTAAATACTATTGACAAAGGTAATTACTATTCACAAAGGTAATTACTATTGACGAAGGTAAATACTATTAACGAAGGTAATTACTATTCACAAAGGTAATTACTATTGACGAAGGGACTCTTAGATGATGACATATGGCCCCCCCCCCCCATAAAATAATCATTCTTACCACAAACGTCTCATAACAGACTCTTTATATACATCAAGGATTGAATAAATATTACCACAAATCATTTATTTTTAATCAACACATATTTAATCTTTCAACAATTATTAATCATTTATAACTTGTCGTCTCAATTAATAATATAACATATTATCTGAGATGATTTGTGACAATAATTGAATTAATAATATAAGAGATATGATCAGATAATTATCAGTAGTGATAATTGAGCATAAATGAGTGACTTCTCACGTAAGAATCAATAATCAATATCGTGTCCTACTATACAACTACGCGTATCACTGTACTTTTACTACCGGGTAGTTCAACAGTTTTGACGGTAACACCTCTGCCGTTATTTTTTATAGAAAAATAATTTTGTCATTTTCTAACTATGACATTACTTCCGTTGTGGGGTCCACCAATGATTGAGCCGTCGTACGAATATTCCCCGACAAAAAGAATATTCCCCGACCAAACGAATATTTTATAACAACTTGCTTACTTTGCAAAATTTATAAATATTACCCACAACTATAACATTATATCAAATTTATTCCATAATATTCAAAAATAATATTTATAAAAAAAATTATCTTTATTTATTAAAATTTGGGGTCTCTAGAGTTTGATGAATTAAGTAAGAAATAATGAAGGAATGAGCTTTCTATTTATAGAAAAAGCGAGGGTGGCTCTTGAGTCTTAACGAAGGTCGAAAAGGACTCTTAGTAATATTGAAGAGACAACTACTATTTCTTGAAGGGTAATTAACCCTTGGAACACCGAAGAAGCGAGTTAACTCTTGGTAATATTGAAGGGACAACTACTATTTGCGAAGGGGTAATTACTATTGACGAAGGAAATTACTATTGACGAAGGTAATTACTATTGAAGAAGGTAATTACCTTCGTCAATAGTATTTACCTTCGTTAATAGTATTTACCTTCGTCAATAGTAATTACCTTCTTCAATAGTAATTACCTTCGTCAATAGTAATTACCTTCATCAATAATAATTACCCCTTCGCAAATAGTAGTTGTCCCTTCAATATTACCAAGAGTTAAGCGCCTCTTGATTGTTCCAAGGTTAATTACCCCTTCACAAATAGTAGTTGTCTCTTGATATTACCAAAGTCATTTTGACCCTTCGTTAAGACCAAGAGCCACCTCGTTTTTCTATAAATAGAAAGCTCATTCCTTCATTATTTCTTACGAATTCTTTGAAACTCTAGAGAGAGAGAAACTATAGAGAGAAAGAAGAAAAGTATTCAAATTACTTCACTTTTCCAATATTCGGTTCTTCTAAGGTAGGGAATATTATTTGTTGTACTTTCATAAGGGATATTACTCTTTTGTATTCAAGAAGAGAACACATTATTCCATTTCTTTATTATTACATTGGAATAACCTATATATGCTGAATACCCTATACTTGGTGACATTCTTCTATTATTACAGTATTTATTATTCCGTTGGAACATCCTGCATTCATGCTTTTACGGACACGGGTTAAAATCTTTATTATTCTGTCTTTATTATTACATTGGAATATCACATGCGTGTGTTTTACAGGACTGGTTAAAATCTTTATTATTCTATTGGAACATCCGATCACGTGTGTTTTACAGGACTGGTTCCGCTTTTTTATCATTCATTGGAATATCCTATCTGTGTTTTACTGGATCTCGGTTCCATCTTTATTATTCATTGGAACATCCTGTCGGTGTAAATTTCACGACACTGGTTCCGTTATTTATTATTACATTGGAATAACTTTTGCTGTATGCGGTCTATCGCATGCATGGTGATTTCTTTTGTTATTCCATTCTTTATTATACCCAGTTGGTTAAAACTTTGACTTCTATACTCCATGAAATTAGTAGAATATCCTTGATATTTGCGTTTCATCCAGTATCTTTTCATGGAAGTATTCTTACGATCATTCTTGAATTTTACTCTACAAAACAGTATCTTGTTGACAATTTGGACGTTAATAATTCCTGGATAAAGTAATTCTTGAACTTGTTTTATTGAATTCTTATATCATTGTCATCATCCTCATGTTTATATTATGTTGAAAGTCATCTGTGGTCTGTAGTGCATGGATGGACTTGGTATGATTATGACCAGGGATTATTCGGTGTAATCATGACCGTAATGTTACAAATGATGTGGTAAAAGTCCTCATTGGCCCGTAGTGCATTGATGGACAGTTGTTGGCATGATCATGACCATTGATGAATACACGAATATCCTTGGCCCGTAGTGCATGGATAATTTGTGGTTGTGACCCGTAGTGCATTGATGAACAGTTGTTGGCTTGATCATGACCATTAATGAATACACAACTATTCTTAGCCGTAGTGCATGGATAATTCGTGGTCGTGATACTAATGAATATCCTTGGCCTTAGTGCAGGGATGATTCGATGATATGGATTAATTATTGAGCTGAGTCTCAGCAATGAAATATTAATTCATGAATGTGGTAAAAGTCATCTTTGGCCGTAGTGCATTGATAGACTTGGTATGATTATGACCAAGGATTATTCGGTATAATCATGACCGTAATTGAAAACACGAATATCCTTGGCCAGTAGTGCATGGATAATTCGTGGTTGTGATACTATTAAGCTGCGTCTCAGCATTATTGGTTTTACAGTTGTATATCTCTAGCCTATAGTGCAAAGATGAATTGTTAATGAATATCTTTGGCGGATTGCGAAGATGAATTTAATATTTTTAACGATAAAGGTATTCAAGGTATCCTCACCTCTTTATCATATCAGTCACGTACCCTAATTTCGGTAGAAATTTCATCGGAAGGGAGGTTGTAAGACCCCAGCTTTTATAAATAAAGATGAATTTTCTATAAATATTATTTTTGAATATTATGGAATAAATTTGATATAATGTTATAGTTGTGGGTAATATTTATAAATTTTGCAAAGTAAGCAAGTTGTTATAAAATATTCGTTTGGTCGGGGAATATTCTTTTTTTCGGGAAATATTCGTAGAAGGGCTCAATCAGTGGTGGACCCCACAACGGAAGTATTGTCGTAGTTAGAAAACGACAAAATTATCTTTCTATAAAAATAACGGCAGAGGTGTTACAGTTAAAAGCCGTTGAACTACCGGTAGTAAAAGAAATGCGATGTCTGGCGTGGTTGCGTAGTAGAGCACACGGTATTGATTATTGATGCTTACGTGAGAAGTCACTTAGCTATACTCAATTATTGCTACAGTAATTGATGCATCATATCTCTTATATTATTGATTCAATTATTATCACAGTATCATCTGTATAATATGTTATATTATTAATTGAGACGACAAGTTATAAATGATTAATAATTGTTGAAAGATTAAATATGTGTTGATTAAAAATAAAATGATTTGTGGTAATATTTATTCAATCCTTGATGTATATAAAGAGTCTGTTATGAGACGTTTGTGGTAAGTTTGATTATTTTATGGGGGGCCCATATGTCATCATCTAAGAGTCTCTTCGTAAATAGTATTTACCTTTGTGAATAGTAATTACCTTTGTGAATAGTAATTACCTTCGTCAATAGTATTTACCTTCGTCAATAGTATTTACCTTCGTCAATAGTATTTACCTTCGTCAATAGTAATTACCTTCTTCAATAGTAATTACCTTCGTCAATAGTAATTACCCCTTCGCAAATAGTAGTTGTCCCTTCAATATTACCAAGAGTTAACTGCCTCTTCGGTGTTCCAAGGGTTAATTACCCCTTCGCAAATAGTAGTTGTCTCTGAAACTCTAGAGAGAGAAACTATAGAGAGAAAGAAGAAAAGTATAACATATTATTCCATTCTTTATTATTCCATTCTTTATTATTCGGTTGGAATAACCTGTATACGCGGCATACCCTATACTTGGTGAAATCCTTATGTTATTCCATTCTTATTTATTACATTGGAATAACTTTGTATCTGCTGGACTACCCTATACTTGGTGAAATCCTTATGTTATTCCATTCTTATTTATTACATTGGAATAACTTTTGTATCTGTGGACTACCCTATACTTGGTGACATTCTTACTATTATTACATCTTTATTATTCTATTGGAACATCGTATACATGTGTTTTACACCAGGACTGGTTAAAATCTTTATTATTCTGTTGGAACATCACATGCATGTGTTTTACACCGGACACGGTTCCGTCTTTATCATTCTGTTGGAATATCCTATGTCTGTGTGTTTTACACCGGATCTGGTTCAATCTTTATTATTACTGTTGGAACATCCCGCCGATTGTGAATTTCACACGACTGGTTCCGTTATTATTATTCGATGGAATAACTTTGTCATGCAAGCACCGCATGCATGGTGATTTCCTTTGTTATTCCATTCTTTATTATACCCAGTTGGTTAAAACTTTGACTTCTATACTCCATGAAATTAGTAGAATATCCTTGAT
Source organism: Panax quinquefolius (assembly GCA_020205615.1). Taxonomy (NCBI): domain Eukaryota; kingdom Viridiplantae; phylum Streptophyta; class Magnoliopsida; order Apiales; family Araliaceae; genus Panax; species Panax quinquefolius. Next base: position 92,957,711 of record CM035157.1, on the reverse strand, counting down.
ATTTTTGTTTCATCCAGTATCTTTTCATGAAAATATTCTTCTGATCATTCTTGAATTTTACTCTACAAAGCAGTATCATGTTGATAATTTGGACGTTATTAGTTCCTGAATAAATTAATTCGTGAACTTGTTTTATTGAATTATTATGTCATTTTCATCATTCTCATGTTATATTATGTTATCTTTGTCTTACGTGCATAGATGAACTTAGTATGATTATGACCAGGGATCATTCGGTATAATCATGGCTTGATATAAATGATGTGACAAAAGTCCTCAGTGGCCTGTAATGCAGTGATGGATAGTTTTTGGTATGATTATGACCAGGGGTGATTGGGTATAGTCATGACCATTGATAATTTGATGAAAATCCTTGGTGGTAGTAGTACGAGGGATGATTAGATATTGTGGTTTATTCATTAAACTGAGTCTTAGTGATAAAAATTGATGAAAACCTTTTAAAACCTAAAAGATAGTAGACTTTATTTTCTACTTGACTCTTTTAATGGATTGCATATTCACTGCTTAGATTAAAGCGGTTGTCTATTGTATTTTATCAGTTTAACAATGTTGAAGACTATTGATAATTTATTCTACATTATCTTAGTTATAATATTTCTTACTGGGCTAGTTGAGCTCACCCTTTCTTTCACTGTTCTCTTGAAATGAGAATATAAATTTGGGACGAGTGGGGAGCGAGTAATGGTCCAGAGGATAGCATTAGTAGTCCTCACTATTCTGTGAAATAGTGTGATAATAATTGTAACGAGGACTCCTTTTGAGTTTGTATAATATCTAGTAGGCAATATTTGTATTCACACCACAGGATGTTCCAACAGAATAATAAGTGCGGAATAATAAATAATGGAACCGGTCGGTGTAAAAACACGACGCAGGATATTCAAAGCGAGAATAATAATAAAGAGCGGAACCGAAGTCCGGTGTAAAACACATGACGAGGATATTCCAATGAGAATAATAAAGACGGAATAATATAAGGATTTCACCAAGTATAGGGAGTAAGCGTATCTGAGTTATTCAACGAATAAATAAGAATGGAATAACATAAGGATTTCACCAAGTATAGGGTATGCAGTATATACTGAGTTATTCCAACCGAATAATAAAGAATGGAATAATGAAGTTCTCTTCGTGAATAAGAAAGAATAACACCCTTACGGGTACAACAAATAATATCCCTAACCTTAGAAGAGCTGAATATTGGAAAAGTTAAGTAGCGAATACTTTTCTTCTTTCTCTCTATAGTTTTTCTCTACAGAGTTTCAATGAATTCGTAAGAAATAATGAAGGAATGAGCTTTCTATTTATAGAAAAAGCGAGGGTGGCTCTTGGTCTTAATGAAGGGTCAAAATGACTCTTGGTAATATTGAAGAGACAACTACTATTTCATGAAGGGTAATTAACCCTTGGAACAAGAAGAAGAGGCGATTAAATCTTGGTAATATTGAAAGGACAACTACTATTTCATTTGAAGGGTAATTAGGTATATTTTGTCATTTTCTAACTACGATAATACTTCGTCACCCATCTTGGGTCGCCATTTACATGTGATAATAATTGTATGAGGATTTGAGTTTGTATAATAATACAATATTTGTGACACCCCAAAATTAGGTATATGTCACCCATCTTGGGTGCCATACACGATAAATTCAAATACAAACTTAATTATACATCTAATAACATACGGAATATTGTTCTAATAGAATATTGTTTTAGACAATATCCATACTCAAGAGTCCTCATTACATTTATTGTCACTTTATTTAACGAGAATAGTGAGGACTACTAATGCTATCCTGCGGACCATTACTCGTTCCCAGGCTCGTCGGCTATATTCTCATTTCTGAAGAGAAACGGTGAAAGAAAGGGTGAGCTCAACTAGCCCGATGAAATATTATAACTAAGATAATGCGAATAAATTATCAATAGTCTTCAACAATGTTAAAGCGATAAAATCTGATGAACAACCGGTTTAAGCTGCGGCGGAATATCTGATCCATTAAAAAGTCGAGTAGAAAATAAAAGTCTACTATCTTTTAGGTTTTAAAAGGTTTTCATCAATTTTATCTCTAAGACTCGGTTTAATGAATAAACCACAATATCTAATCATCCACTGTACCACGGTCGAGGATTTTCATCAAATTATCAATGGTAAATGACTATCTTAGAATCACCCTGGTCATAATCATACCAAAAACTATCCATCATTTGCATTTACAGGCCCTTTGAGGACTTTTGTCACATCATTTATATCAAGCCGTGATTATCTTAGAATGATCCTGGTCATAATCATACTAAGTTCATCTATGCACGTAAGCGAAGATAATAACATAATATAAACATGAGGATGATGACAATGATATAATAATTCAATAAAACAAGTTCAAGAATTAATTTATCTAGGAATTAATAACGTCAAATTGTCGACATGATCTTGCTTTGTAGAGTAAAATTCAAGAATGATCGGAAGAATATTTCCATGAAAAGATCTTTGGATGAAGCGCAAATATCGAGAATATTCTACTAATTTCATGGAGTATAGAAGTCGAAGTTTTAACCAATTTGGGTATAATAAAGAATGGAATAACAAAAGAAATCACCGTGCATGCGGTGCTTGCATGACAGGCGAGTTATTCAACGAGAATAATAATAACGGAACGGTCGGGTGAAATTCACACTGCAAGCGGGATGTTCAAACAGAATAATAAAGATGGAACCGGATCCGGTGTAAAAACACGAGATAGGATATTCAAGCGAGAATGATAAAAGGCGGAACCGGTGTTCGGTGTAAAACACACGCGAGACAGGATGTTCAACGGAAGAATAATAATAAAAGCGGAACCGGTCGGTGTAAAACACATGAGACGAGGATGTTCAGCGAATAATAGAAGAATGTCACCAAGTATAGGGTAAACCATGTATCTGATTATGTATAGGGTATCTGGCGTATCTGAGTTATTCAAACAGAATAATAAAGAATGGAATAATAGAGGATTTCACCAAGTATAGGGTATCTGGCGTATCTGAGTTATTCATGAGAATAATAAAGAATGGAATAATGAAGTTCTCTTCATGAATAAGAAAGAATAACACCCCTTAAAGGTACAACAAATAATATCCCCTTACCTTAGAAGAAATGAATATTGGAAAAGTGAAGTAGCGAGAATACTTTTCTTCTTTCTCTCTCTATAGTTTTCTCTCTTTAGAGTTTGATGAATTAAGTGAAATAATGAAGGAATGAGCTTTCTATTTATAGAAAAAGCGAGGGTGGCTCTTGAGTCTTATGAAAGGTCAAAATGACTCTTGGTAATATTGAAGAGAACAACTACTATATTTTGAAGGGTAATTAACCCTTGGAACTTAGAAGAAGCGATTAACTCTTGGTAATATTGAAGGGACAAACTACTATTTGCGAAGGGTAATTACTATTTGTGAAGGTAATTACTATTAAGTGAAGGTAATTACTATTTGAAGGTAATTACTATTGTGAAGGTAAATACTATTGTGAAGGTAATTACTATTGTGCGAAGGTAATTACTATTTCAGGTAAAGGTAATTACTATTCACAAAGGTAATTACTATTCATTGAAGGGTGAAGGTAATTACTATTGGCGAAGGTAAATACTATTGTGAAGGTGAAGGTAATTACTATTCACAAAGGTAATTAATATTCACAAAGGTAATTACTATTGTGAAGGGACTCTTAGATGATGACATATGGCCCCCCATAAAATAATCAAACTTACCACAAGCGTCTCATATACGGACTCTTTATATACATCGAGGATTGAATAAATATTACCACAAATCATTTTATTTTTAATCAACACATATTTAATCTTTCAACAATTATTAATCATTTATAACTTGTCGTCTCGATTAATAATTTAATATATAACATATTATCTGAGATGATCTTGTGACAATAATTGAATCGATAATATAAGAGATATGATCGCAATTCTTGTGTAGTGATAATTGAGTATAGCTAAGTGACTTCTCACGTAAGCATCGATAATCAATATAGTGTGTGCTCTTATCTGACCACACAGCGTATTCTTTGTACTTTTACTCTAGGGTAGTTCAGCGGTTTTAACGGTAACACCTCTGTAGTTATTTTTATAGAAAAATAATTTTGTCGTTTTCTAACTACGACAATACTTAGTTAATAGGGTCCACCTGATGATTGTAGTAGTCGTACGAATATTTCCCGACAAAAAAGAATATTCCCAGAGCCAAGCGAATATTTTATAACAACACTTACTTTGCAAAATTTATAAATATTACCCACAACTATAACATTATATCAAATTTATTCCATAATATTCAAAAATAATATTTATAGAAAATTCATCTTTATTTATAAAAATTTGGGGTCTTCTGACCTCCCTTCTTATGAAATTTAGCCCTCGAAATTAGAAGTGCGATACTGATATGATAAAGAGGTGAGGATACCTTGAATACCTTTATCGTTAAAAATATTAAATTCATCTTCATGATCAGGCGAAGATATTCATTAACAATTCATCTTTGAACTCTAGGCCAAAGATATACAATTTGTAAAACCAATAATCTTTGAGCCAGCGACTTAATAGTATCACGACCACGAATTATCCATACCTTCTTGGCGAGGATATTCGTGTTTTCAATCTGATTATGATTATCAAGAATAATCCTTGGTCATAATCATACCAAGTCTATCGATGTATTCTGACCGAAGATGACTTTTACCACATCCATGAATTAATATTTCATTCTTTGAGACTCATTTCGATAATTAATCCATATCATCGAATCATCCACGCTTTTCTGAGGCGAGGATATTCATTAGTATCACGACCACGAATTATCCATACACTACTGACCCGAAGATAATCGTGTATTCATTAGTATCACGACCACAAATTATCCATGCACTTCTGACGAAGATAATCGTGTATTCATTAGTATCACGACCACAAATTATCCATGCACTACTGCCGAAGATAATCGTGTATTCATTAGTATCACGACCACAAATTATCCATGCACTACGTGCGAAGATAATCGTGTATTCATTAGTAATCGAATTATTCATTAGTATCACGACCATAATCGTGTATTATCCACCACAAATTATCCACGGCGAAGATACTCGTATCACGACCACAAATTATCCATACGCTCGCCGAAGATAATCGTGTATTCATTAGTATCACGACCACAAATTATCCATGCACTACGTGCGAAGATAATCGTGTTTTCAATTACGGTTATGATTATCTTAGAACAATCCACTGGTTATAATCATACCAAGTCCATCTATATGCTCTGAGCCGAGATGACTTTCAACATAATATAAGCATGAGGATAATGATATAAAGAATCAATCAAATGAGATAAAGGATAAATATTAAACATTTATAATATAATTTATCCGAGGATTCAAGAATATCCCCATGTTATCAATCACTTAATAATCTCATAATCTAATATCATTAATATTATAACAATATTTTAATCACTTCTTAAATTTATAAACAATTTATCTCAATTGTTTACGCTTTACCATATAATGCATTTAATCATTCAAAATGCCATACTCATAAGATATCATCACCAATGATCAAATCCTCATCAAAAAAAATATGCATATACTCTATATAGGATTCTACAGCCATAAAATCCTATTTTCCAATTTTGTTACTTCACATAACATATTTAACTCATATGTTCAGTAACTAAACTATTTTTATGAAAAATATCAAATCAGTCCCAAAAATATTTCTTTTAAGGATTTAGCATAATATAGTCCCATAATGAAAATATATTTTTCTCGAAATTTTTAAAATTCATTTACTATTTTCAAAAATCAATTTCTAATTAATTCCTTAAGAAATTTGCTACCTCAAGTTTAACTCGAAATTCCCAAATCTTGGCGGGGACCTTACACATGTTAATGTGAGCCTCGATTTAAATTTCATGGTCATCGGAGTTATAGAACTCGATTATAGCATTTTTCGTCGAAAAAAACCTAAATATTGAAATGGTCATAACTTGCTCATTTTAAGTCGGAATGAGCTCATTTTTGGACACGATGTTCTTTATACCATATATTTTTATGTCCCAAAAGGCCTGAATTTTCTCACTAATTAAGTGGCCGAAACAGCCCTTACAAAAACGTGGCAGTGACTTTTTGGACATTTTGAAGTTTTGACTCCTTTGCTAAAATCGGTCCACACGAAAATCTACAACACCTTTTCATTGATTCCACTTGGATTAGTTAGGTAACTCATAGATCTAACTCTAGGACTTAACCACACTCAAAAATTCAAAATATAATAGGAGATTTGGTCGATTGAATTTCATATTCGTTTTCACCAAAATCGGGTTTTAACTCCTTGTGATTTTAAGAAACTTTCATGTTTTCACATACTAACCAACATAACTCATCATAACACTTACTAATACCACGTATACCCATGATTTTCATTAGTCAATGCTTTTATTATGACTTTCATCATAAACCACGTAAAGCTATTCATTTTAGTTGAAGAAATATTTGAGGTTTAAGAAATGGGTTTTATCTTTGGGGTCAATCTGAAATTCGATTTCACGCTCTAAGTAGGCTAGAAGTCTTCAAGAATCGCCGGAAATTTATTAATAATAGAAATATCATTCAAAAGCGTGACTCTCATCCAAGACTTGGATAATACGTCACATTGATACCATTGTGATTTCTATCCCTTAACCTAGATAGCACCTCACAATGATACCTATAAACTTGCCATCTTCATTCACGATGTAAGCCTCTGAGAAATAAAGCCGGTGCATTCCACACAAGGAAGTCAACAACGAAAGGTTAGGGGCTCTTTACTTATGGCTTGATATAATGATAATTGACTTTAGTAGTTTGGTTACTTGAATTCGCATACAACAAGTTGGTTATGAATATAAAAGCTAACAACCTTACTGAAAAGCATGATGAGTAGTTAACCAATTGATTCCTAAAATCACATCAAAGGCAAGTATTTTCAAAAGATAAGATCGACGAAGTAGCGTGAAAGTGTTTATTTGAATCAAACAAGATTTAAAAATAGTAGCGATATGAAGGCTCCCTCTTATGAAGTTTTGACCGATAAGTCAAAGTCTAACTTCTAGGAGTCAAATTTAAGCGTTGAGCATAAGCAAGAGAGATAAAATAATGGGTAGAACCGGTATCTTATAAGGTATAGACTTACATGATTTATAATTAACTAACCGTGCTAACCCGTTTGGTTTACTCGCTTTTTGAGAAGTCGTGAAAAATGCACTTCCTAAAACCAACGACTTTGTTTTGTCCATATCCACCTTTGGTGCCATAGTCGACTAGACTTGACTTTGGTGCACAACAAAATTGAGCTAAATGACCTTCTCTTCTTGCAATTTCCACTTCTATTATCTTTGCCATGATTACCAGAAGTGGTTACCATTCTTAGCATGATAATTTCCCCACGATGGTTATCATTATTACGATGGCCGTTGCCACCGATATATGATTATTATCGTGTTGTTGGTCGTTACCTTTTGTTTGAAATTTGAATCAACACTCTCATGTGCTTCATTGCTTATCTCGGCATTTTAGGATGTCATTCTCAAACTTTGTCACAAAACAAGGGTTAATTAACATATCACATATTATCCTATACTACGTGAGCCAATTAAATACCAAATAAATTTAGGTAGGTCATACTTAGCGAAGAATTCCCGTCTCTCCCCTCTAGTTCTTATCTCACATCTCGGCGGGGATCATATCCTAGCTACGATACCAAGTTGTGGCCCCCAAAATTAGGTATCGTCACCCATCTTGGGTGCGCCACTTACATGGTACATAAATTCAAATACAAACTTAATTAATATAGCGTAGGTGTAACATACGACAATACATAAGCGAGAGTTCTAATAGGAATATTGTCATTTAGATAATATCCATACTCGAAAAGAGTCCTCATTACATTTATTGTCACACTATTTAACGAGAATAGTGAGGGACTACTAATCTTATCCTACGGACCATTACTAGTTCCCAGGCTCGTCGGCTATATTCTCATTTCACGAAGAAACGGTGAAAGAAAGGGTGAGCTCAACTAGCCCGTAAGAAATATTATAACTAAGATAATGCGAGAATAAATTATCAATAGTCTTCAACAATGTTAAAGCGATAAAATACAATAGACAACCGGTTTAAGCTGCGGCGGAATATCTGATCCATTAAAAAAGTCAGTAGAAAATAAAATCTACTATCTTTTAGGTTTTAAAAGGTTTTCATCAATTTTTATCACTAAGACTCGGTTTAATGAATAAACCACAATATCTAATCATCCACATGTACCACGGTCGAGGATTTTCATCAAATTATCAATGGTCGTGACTATCTTAGAATCACCCCTGGTCATAATCATACCAAAAACTATCCATCATTTGCATTACAGACCCTTTGAGGACTTTTGTCACATCATTTATATCAAGCCATGATTATCTAGAATGAACCACTGGTCATAATCATACTAAGTTCATCTATGCTTGCGTAAGCGAAGATAAGATAACATAATATAACATGAGGATGATGATAATGATATAATAATTCAATAAAACAAGTTCACGAATTAATTTATTAGGAATTAATAACGTCAAATTGTCGACAAGATCTTTGTTTTGTAGAGTAAAATTCAAGAATGATCGGAAGAATATTTCCATGAAAAGATCTTTGGATGAAGCGCTTGAATATCAAAGAATATTCTACTAATTTCATGGAGTATAGAAATCAAAGTTTTAACCAATTTGGGTATAATAAAGAATGGAATAACAAAAAGAAATCACCGTGAATGCGGTACGCAGCATGAGGCGAGTTATTCAATAGAATAATAATAACGGAACGGTCGGTGAAATTCACTGCAAGCGAGGATGTTCAACAGAATAATAAAGATGGAACCGGATCCGGTGTAAAAACACGAGATAGGATATTCAGCGAGAGCGAGAATGAAAAAAGGCGGAAACCGGTCGGTGTAAAAAACACAGACGAGGATGTTCAGCGAGAATAATAATAAAAAGGCGGAACCGGTCGGGTGTAAAAACACAGACGAGGATGTTCAGCGAGAATAATAGAAGAATGTCACCAAGTATAGGGTAAACCACGTATCTGATTATGTATAGGGTATCTCATGCGTATATGAGGTTATTCAATGAGAATAATAAAGAATGGAATAACGGAGGATTTCACCAAGTATAGGGTATATCAGCGTATATCTGAGTTATTCGAGAATAATAAAGAATGGAATAATGAAGTTCTCTTCATGAATAAGAAAGAATAACACCCCTTACAGTACAACAAATAATATCCCTTACCTTAGAAAAGGCTGAATATTGGAAAAGTGAAGTAGCGAGAATACTTTTCTTCTTTCTCTCTATAGTTTCTCTCTACAGAGTTTGATGAATTAAGTAAGAAATAATGAAGGAATGAGCTTTTATTTATAGAAAAAGCGAGGGTGGCTCTTGGTCTTATGAAGGGTTAAAATGACTCTTGGTAATATTGAAAGAAACAACTACTATTTTTGAAGGGTAATTAACCCTTGGAACAAGAAGAAGCGATTAACTCTTGGTAATATTGAAGGGACAACTACTCTTATTTGCGAGAGGGGTAATTACTATTGTGAAGGTAATTACTATTGCGAAGGTAATTACTATTGAAGAAGGTAATTACTATTGTGAAGGTAAATACTATTGTGAAGGTAATTTACTATTCACAAAGGTAATTACTATTCACAAAGGTAATTACTATTGATGAGGTAAATACTATTATTGAAGGTAATTACTATTCACAAAGGTAATTACTATTGTGAAGGTAAATACTATTTATTGAATGTAATTACTATTCACAAAGGTAAATTACTATTGTGAAGGACTCTTAGATGATGACATATGGGCCCCCATAAAATAATCAAACTTACCACAAGCGTCTCATATGGACTCTTTATATACATCGAGGATTGAATAAATATTACCACAAATCATTTTATTTTTAATCAACACATATTTAATCTTTCAACAATTATTAATCATTTATAACTTGTCGTCTCGATTAATAATTTAATAATATAACATATTATACGGATGATCTTGTGTGATAATTGAATCGATAATATAAGAGATATGATCGGCAATTCTTGTGTGATAATTGAGTATATAGTAAGTGACTTCTCACGTAAGCATCGATAATCAATATCGTGTGCTCTTATCTGAACTCTGGCGTATTCTTGTACTTTTACTACTAGGGTAGTTCAGCGGTTTTAACGGTAACACCTCTGTAGTTATTTTTATAGAAAAATAATTTTGTCGTTTTCTAACTACGACAATAATACTCCAGTTAATGGGGTCCACGAATATTCCTGATGATTGGTAGTCCTTAAAAACGAATATTATAACAACATTTACTTTTGCAAAAAGAATATTACCCACAACTATAACATTATATCAAATTTATTCCATAATATTCAAAAATAATATTTATAAAATTCAACTTTATTTATTACTTTGCAAAATTTATAAATATTACCTGACTATAACATTATATCAAATTTATTCCATAATACCCAAAAAATAATATTTATAGAAAATTCATCTTTATTTATAAAAAATTGAAGAGGGTCTAGGTCCACGATTGATTGGCGTCGTCTGAATATTCCCCGACAAAAAGAATATTCCCGACCAAACGAATATTTTATAACAACTTGCTTACTTTGCAAAATTTATAATTATTACCCACAACTATAACATTATATCAAATTTATTCCATAATATTCAAAAATAATATTTATAGAAAATTCATCTTTATTTATAAAAGTCGGGGTCTTACAACCTCCCTTCTTATGAAATTTAGCCCTCGAAATTAAGATGCGTTCTCGATATGATAAAGAGGTGAGGATACCTTGAATACCTTTATCGTTAAAAATATTAAATTCATCTTCTTAATCCAGGCAAAGATATTCATTAACAATTCATCTTTGCACTACAGGCCAAAGATATACAACTGTAAAACCAATATTGCTGAGACGCAGCTTAATAGTATCACGACCACGAATTATCCATGAACTACTGCCCAAGGATATTCGTGTTTACAATTACGGTCATTATTATACCGAATAATCCTTGGTCATAATCATACCAAGTCTATCAATGCACTACGGAATCAATCACTCTTTTCCCCGACTCGTCCCAGCTATATTCTCATTTCCTGAAGAGAACAGTGAAAGAAAGGGTGAGCTCAACTAGCCCAGTAAGAAATATTATAACTAAGATAATGCAGAATAAATTATCAATAGTCTTCAACAATGTTAAACTGATAAAATACAATAGACTGACGTTTTTAAATGAATGAATATGGAATCATTAAAAGAGTCAAGTAGAAAATAAAGTCTACTATCTTTTAGGTTTTAAAAGGTATTCATCAATTTTTATCACTAAGACTCAGTTTAATGAATAAACCACAATATCTAATCATCCATGTACCACGGTCAAGGATTTTCATCAAATTATCAATGGTCATGACTATCTTAGAATCACCCCTGGTCATAATCATACCAAAACTATCCATCAACGCATTACAGTGCCACTTTGAGGACTTTTGTCACATCATTTATATCAAGCCATGATTATACCCGAATGATCCACGGTCATAATCATACTAAGTTCATCTATGCACGTAAGCCAAAAATAACATAATATAACATGAGGATGATGACAATGACATAATAATTCAATAAAACAAGTTCACGAATTAATTTATTCAGAACTAATAACATCAAATTGTCAACATGATCTTTGCTTTGTAGAGTAAAATTCAAGAATGCTCGGAAAAATATTTTCATGAAAATCTTTGGATGAAGCGCAAATATCAAGGATATTCCACTAAATTCATGGAATATAGAAGTCAAAATTTTAACCAATCGAGTATAATAGCGAGCGAAATAACAAAAGAAATCACCATGCATGTGGTACCGCATAGACAAGTTATTCAACCGAGAATAATAAATCTGAGAATAATAAAGCGGAACCCGTCCGGTGTTAAACACATGAGACATGATATTCTAATAGAATAATAAAAAAGCAGAATAATAAAAAGGCGGAACCGGTCCGGTGTAAAACACATGACGAGGATATTCCAATAGAATAATAAAAGCGAGAATAATTAAAGGCGGAACCCAGACCGTGGCGCCCCCAAAATTAGGTATCGTCACCCATCTTGGGTCGCCACTTACATAGTACATAAATTAAAATACAAACTTAATTATACATACGTAGGTGTAACATACGACAATACATAAAGCGAGAGTTCTAATAGGAATATTGTCATTTAGACAATATCCATACTCAAGGAGTCCTCATTACATTTATTGTCACACTATTTAACGAATAGTGAGGACTACTAATGCTATCTTGGGACCATCACTCTTTTCCCAGGCTCGTCCCATTTCTATTCTCATTTCACGAAGAAGAGAACGAGGGGAAAGAAAGGGTGAGCTCAACTAGCCCAAAGAAGAAATATTATAACTAAGATAATGCGAGAATAAATTATCAATAGTCTTCAACAATGTTAAAGCGATAAAATACAATAGACAAACGGTTTAAGCTGCGGTGAATATGCAATCCATTAAAAGAGTCAAGTAGAAAATAAAGTCTACTATCTTTTAGGTTTTAAAAGGTTTTCATCAATTTTTATCACTAAGACTCGGTTTAATGAATAAACCATAATATCTAATCATCCTGTACCACGATCAAGGATTTTCATCAAATTATCAATGGTCATGACTATTAGAATCACCCCTGGTCATAATCATACCAAAAACTATCCATCAACGCATTCACAGACCCTTTGAGGACTTTTGTCACATCATTTATATCAAGCCATGATTATACCGAATGATCCACAATTAGAATCATACTAAGTTCATCTATGCACGCAAAGCCAAAGATAACATAATATAACATGAGGATGATGACAATGACATAATAATTCAATAAAACAAGTTCACGAATTAATTTATTCAGAACTAATAACGTCCAAATTGTCAACATGATCTTTGCTTTGTAGAGTAAAATTCAAGAATGATCAGAAAAATATTTTCATAAAAAAATACTGGATGAAGCGCAAATATCAAGGATATTCCACTAAATTCATGGAGTATAGAATTCAAAATTTTAACCAACTGAGTATAATAGCGAATGAAATAACAAAAGAAATCACCATGCATGCGGTACCCGCATAGGCGAGTTATTCCAACGAGAATAATAATAATGAGAACCAGTGCGGTGAAATTCACACAAACGGGATGTTCCGATAGAATAATAAAGATGGAACCAGATCCGGTGTAAAACACACGGATAGGATATTCCTACAGAATGATAAATACGGAACCAGGTCTGGTGTAAAACACACAGACAAGATGTTCTAACAGAATAATAATAAAGACGAAACCAGGTATGGTGTAAAACACACAGACAGGATGTTCCAACAGAATAATAGAAGAATGTCACCAAGTATAGGGTAAATCACGTATACAGATTATGTATAGGGTATGCTGCGTATATAGGTTATTCCAACAGGATAATAAAGAATGGAATAATGGAGGATTTCACCAAGTATAGGGTATGTGGTGTATCTGAGTTATTCAATGAAGAATAATAAAGAATGGAATAACAGAAGTTCTCTTCTTGAATAAGAAAGAATAACACCCCTTACGGGTACAACAAATAATATCCCTTACCTTAGAAGAACTGAATATTGGAAAAGTTAAGTAGCGAGAATACTTTTCTTCTTTCTCTCTATAGTTTTCTCTCTAGAGTTTCAATGAATTAAGTAAGAAATAATGAAGGAATGAGCTTTCTATTTATAGAAAAAGCGAGGGTGGCTCTAGGTCTTTAACGAAGGGTCAAAATGACTCTTGGTAATATTGAAGAGACAACTACTATTTGCGAAGGGTAATTAACCCTTGGAACAGAAGAAGCGATTAACTCTTGGTAATATTGAAGGGACAACTACTATTTGCGAAGGGGTAATTACTATTGACGAAGGTAATTATTATTGACGAAAGTAATTACTATTGACGAAGGTAATTACTATTCACAAAGGTAATTACTATTGACCAAGGTAAATACTATTGACGAAGGTAATAACTATTCACAAAGGTAATTACTATTCATAAAGGTAAATACTATTGACGAAGGTAATTACAATTCACAAAGGTAATTACTATTCACGAAGGTAAATACTATTGACGAAGGTAATTACTATTGAAGAAGGTAATTACTATTCACAAAGGTAATTACTATTGATGAAGGTAAATACTATTGAAGAAGGTAATTACTATTCACAAAGGTAATTACTATTGTGAAGAGACTCTTAGATGATGACATATGGCCCCCATAAAATAATCAAACTTACCACAAACGTCTCATATGAGACTCTTTATATACATCAAGGATTGAATAAATATTACCACAAATCATTTTATTTTTAATCAACACATATTTAATCTTTCAACAATTATTAATCATTTATAACTTGTCGTCTCAATTAATAATATAACATATTATACAGATGATACTGTGACAATAGTTGAATCAATAATATAAGAGATATGATGCAGCAATTACTGTAGCAATAATTGAGTATGGCTAAGTGACTTCTCATGTAAGCATCAATAATCAATACCGTGTGCTACTATGCAACCACGCGTATCACGATTATCTTTGGCCGTAGTGCATGGATAATTTGTGGTCGTGATACTAATGAATAGACGATTATCTTTGGCCGTAGTGCATGGATAATTTGTGGTCGTGATACTAATGAATACACGATTATCTTTGGCCGTAGTGCATGGATAATTTGTGGTCGTGATACTAATGAATACACGATTATCTTTGGTAGTAGTGCATAGATAATTTGTGGTCGTGATCTTAATGAATACACGATTATCTTTGGTAGTAGTGCATGGATAATTTCGTGGTCGTGATACTAATGAATATCCTTGGCACGTAGTGCGGGGATGATTCGATGATATGGATTAATTATTGGTGAGTCTCGTGAATGAAATATTAATTCATGGATGTGGTAAAAGTCATCTTTGGTAGTAGTGCATTGATAAACTTGGTATGATTATGACCCACGGATTATTCGGTATAATCATGACCGTAATTGAAAAACACGAATATCCTTGGCCGAGAAGTGCATGGATAATTCGTGGTCGTGATACTATTAAGTGCGTCTCGGCATTATTGGTTTTCTGATTGTATATCTTTGCTTTGTAGTGCAAAGATGAATTGTTAATGAATATCTTTGGCGGATTACGAAGATGAATTTAATATTTTTAACGATAAAGGTATTCAAGGTATCCTCACCTCTTTATCATATCAGGTACGTACCCTAATTTCGAGGGTGAAATTTCATAAGAAGGGGAGGTTGTAAGACCCCAGCTTTTATAAATAAAGATGAATTTTCTATAAATATTATTTTGAATATTATGGAATAAATTTGATATAATGTTATAGTTGTGGGTAATATTTATAAATTTTGCAAAGTAAGCAAGTTGTTATAAAATATTCGTTTGGTGGGGAATATTCTTTTTTTGTCGGGGAATATTAAATGCACGACGATAGTAATTACCTTTGTGAATAGTAATTACCTTAAATCAATATAATATTTACCTTCGTCGATAGTAATTACCTTCTTCAATAGTAATTACCTTCGTCAATAGTAATTACCTTCGTCAATAGTAATTACCCCTCGCAAATAGTAGTTGTCCCTTCAATATTACCAAGAGTTAACTGCGACGCCCAAAATAGGTATACATCACCCATTACAAGTTGTGAGTTTGTAAATAACTACAACTTTATTATGAGTTTGAATACAAATATTATCTTCAGAGCAACAATATCTATAAATAAATCCTCATCACATTTATTGATACATTATTTTACAAAAATGGTGAGGACTACTAAACAATTCTTTCTAAAACCTTCATTTCCATACCCAGGCTACGTACTCGCTATATTCTCGCCTCACGAGAAGAAAAATGGAACAAAAAGGAAAAGGGTGAGCTCAACTAGCCCGATAAAGAATATTATGACTAAGATAATATACAACAAATTATCGTTAGTCTTCAACGAGAAAAAAATCTAATAGAATCTGATAGGCAATGACAAATTTTAAATCAATATTTGTGATGAAATAATAATTCATTAGAAGAGTTAAGTAGAGAATGCAAACTACTATCTTCATGTATGAATTTAAAAGTTCATAAATCTATCTTTTATCCTGTAACATCAATCGATATACATACGGAATCAAATATTCATCTTTTTACTCTGGGCGAAGATATTCATCGATTAAGTCGTATTCATTAAAACACTGTTCATCTTTGCTTTCTGGACCGAAGATATTCTTGAAATCATTCATCTTTGCACTCTACGGGCCAAAGATATTCAATAATATCATCATTTAAGGCGAGGATGATGAAAATATTTTTAAAAAAAGCGAATCGGTGAAACAAAATGATGATGATTAAGGATTAAGGATTAAGTACTTTGTTTTATCCATGTTCAAAAATACCTCAAAAATAATCATAGTGGTGTAAAATTCAAGAATGATCAAAACATGGATACAATCAAAGCTAGTATCGAGAATAGATATTTTGGATAAAAGAAGAAATTTCCCAAAAAACATCTTCACGGTGAATGAATAGTACTCGTGAATAAGTAACAAAAGATGAAAATTATCTTACGCTTGAATGAATAGAATCGTGAATAACTCGTGAATAGTAACTCATGAATAGTAACTCGTGAATAGTAAAGTGAATCCAAATTTGATAGTAACCCAGACATGAAAAAGTTCAAATTTGATAGTTTCAACCAATTTTGTATAATGATATTGAAGAAATAATATCATTTGAGAAGAAAATAACATCCCTTACCTCGAAAGATTAGTACTTACAAATTTGGAAACAGGATATAGTCTTTGAAGGAACTTACTTTCGTCTAACAATACTCAAAGTATACTCAAAATACTCACAAGAATATATATCGATAGATATAGAGAGAAACTTGAGTTTACGGTGTGATTTTCAATTCTAACCTAAGCACCTATTTATAGGAAAATGCTTAGAGAACACCAAAGTAGAAAATTTAATATAATATTAATATATTTTCACATTTTCTTTAGCCCACCTTAGACATCTGATCTCAGCCCATTTGAATCACATGTGAGGCCACAACTAAGTTGCAAAAAAACGTTTTTTCTCAAAATAATTAACTAAAACTCCCAAAAATTAATTATTTGAACTTGAACTTCAATAATTCATAATAAATAGCTCTTTCATCGAGAAAATTCGAATCTCGCTAGTTTTTATAGGAAATTCAATTCTCTACAACTTTTGGAAGAAAGGTTTTCCAAATTCCAAATAGAAATTGCCAAGAAATCCACAAGCAGGCGATTTTACAATTTATAATCAAATTTCGATCGATAAATGGGGTCCATGAGCATGTTTAACATGTTTTAAACATTTATTGCAACAAAAATACTCTTCCTCCTCGTATACTCATATATCCCACATTCGTTGTAAAAATATCACCATTATTATATTATTAAAATATAATAATATATTTAAATGAATTATTTTATCGAGAAAAGATAAAATTTCAATTTTCAACAATTGTCACATTAAAATTTTCTCCATCTATATCCACATAAAATCAATATTTTCCTCATCATATGAATCAATAATTAATTATTCACAAATAATATTACTGAGAATCCTGATATTGTGACGAGGCGGTTCAGGAAAGAGGGGCTTTCGATAAAATTTCTTCTTCTTGGTGGCATGATTAGGTGACCAAACCTCTCCTTAGGCAGAACTTTCTAGACATTGCCAATAATGTTATCTAATAATATTATTAGGATAATATGAATTATTGCCGATAATGAAAAATCTTGTGTAATGACAATTATTGAAACAACAACAATATAAAATATCATATCATGACAATTATTAAACTCGATAAAATCTTTGAGCGATAATTCACGTAACCATTATTGAGTAGTGCCTTCTTACGTAAGAATCAATAATTGGTGCAATCTGGTAGTATCTTCTTTGTGTTTTAACCACAGAGTATTTTAACGGTATTAACTTGTAACAACTACTGTAGATTATTTTTAAACAACTTATATTTGTCGTTTTTCTTCATCGATCGCTTTTTAGTTATGGGGCCCACACATGGTCGCTTGGCGTCGATAAATACGAATATTCCAGAAGCGATCTGAATATTCCACGACCAAGCGAATATTCCCAAACAACAATGAATATTTTATAACCACTTGCTTATTTTGAAATATTTGCGTATTTTACCCTAACTATCCACATTAATCAAATCAACCCTTACTATTTCAAAATAATAAATAGAAAATTAAATTTCATTAATAATAAGTTGGGGTCTTCTGACCTCCCTCCTTATGAAATTTCGTCCTCGAAATTGGCGTACGATACACAGTGTTTGAAAAGGTGAGGATACCTCGCTTTCATTTTCGTTTTCGATTCCGGTCATTTCCTCTATAGCATGATTCCTCCACAAAACTTTAACTTGTGGTATGACCTTTTTAGCGTGGGACATGCTCCTTCTATCCAAAATCTTGTGGTACCTCCTCATCGTTAAGTCTTGACTATCTCGTGGGTTCTAACTCTATAGCGTGGTTGGGTCTTTCACATATTTCTGAAATGCGAGATATATGAAAACACATTATGAACACGAGACATACTCGAGAGCTTAGCGAGTCTATAGGCTACATTTCCTACTCGGTCGAGAATTTGAAATGGACCGATAAATCGTGGATTGAGCTTTCCTCTCTTCCCAAATCTTGTAACTCCCTTCCATGGAGCAACTTCATGATAATATCATGATCCCCACACTAAATTCCCGTCCTTTCGATGAAGATCGCATAACTCTTTTGTCGATCTTGTCTTGGTTTTGTATCGTTGTCGAATCATTTGGATCTTTTTAGTAGTCATACGTAAACTCGGGTCCCAACAATGTTGCTTCACCCACCTCGTCCCAACATCTTTGGAAGCGACACTTTTTCGTCCATATAATGCTTGAATGGAGCCACACTTTATACTTGCACGATAGCTTGTTGTTGTAGGAGAATTCCACCGATGGTAAATACTTATCCCAAGCGCCCTTGAAGTACAGGACACGAGTCTTAATAAATCTTGAGAGTTTGAATAGTCCTTTCGATTGTCCGTCGTGGTTTGAGGATGGTATGCGAGCGAATAAATAAATCCGTGCCCATAGCTTTTTGCAAGCTAACCCAAAATCTTGAAGTGAATCTTGGGTCACGATCCAAAACTATGGATCTGGGCATGCCATGCTGACCTCACAATCTCATTCCACGTACATATACTAGCAAGGCGTTCGAGTGAATAAGTCTCCGTGTCGGCAAGAAATGAAGCGAGACTTGGTTAATCTATCAACAATAACCCAAATAGCATTGATGCCTTGAGAAAGCAAGTAGGAAGACCAATGTGAAATCCATGGTAATGTGTTCCCACTTCCATTTCGGAATCTCGAGTGGTTCAGCGGACCCTTAGGTACTAGATGCTCGCCTTTACACGTTGACAAGTTAAACACCTTGAGATAAACTTTGCAATCTCTCTTCATATTGTTCCACCAAAATGTATGTGAAGATCACGATACATTTTAGTACTTCGAGGATGGATTGCAAATGGTGTATTGTGTGCCTCCATCATAATCTTGTACTTCAAATCAGTCGTTAGGAACACAAAGTCTAGAGTGGACTCGAAGTATTCCTTCTTCATCGATTCTAAGCTTAGGAATAGCTCCTTCTTGTACTTTCTTCTTCATACGCATACGCATCGGCTCAGAATTCGGTGGCAAGCGACCTTAACTTTTCTATTAAAGTTGGCTCTGTCGTATACTTGACATCATCGCTTTCGTTCCGCGCATATGATCTTCTACTCGTAGCGTCGGCTACTACGTTCGCTTTTCGGGATGGTATTGAATAGTGTGGTCGTAGTCTTTCAATAGCTCGAGCCAGCGTCATTTCTTAGCGTGTTGAGTTCTTTTGAGTGAAGAAATATTTAAGGCTTTTATGGTGCGAATATATCTCCACTTTCTCCCCATATAGATAGTGCCTCCATATCTTTAAGCGAAAAGCATTGCTTTGCATGACTCTAGATCATGAGTAGGATAATTCCTCTCATACTCTTTAAGTTGTCGCGAGGCATAGGCTATGACTTTCCCCGTTGCATGAGAACACATCCTAACCCTTTGCTGAAGCATCATTTGTAGATAATAAATCCATCAAGAACCGGATGGTATTGTTAGAAACAGTCTTAGAAATAAGTCTCCTCTTAAGCTCTTGGAAACTCTTCTCGCGCATTCTTCGCTCCAAGCGAATTTTGTATCCTTTAGAGTTAAATTTGAGTTAATGGAGTAGCGATTAGAGAAAACCCTTCCACGAATCTCGATAATAACCGGCTAAGCCCAAAAACTCGTACTTGATCATGAAGCTTGGTTGCTCCCAACTTTGTATTGCTTGATCTTGGCGGATCAGCGGATACTCCATGTTTTCGACACCACGTGCCCGAGGAATGCTACTTCCTCAAGCGAACTCGCATTTCTTCAATTTGGCATATAGTTTGTTTTCACGAAGCCTTTGGAGTACCGACTTCAAATGGTGCTCATGATCTTCACGACTTTTGGAATATATGAGGATGTCATCAATAAAAACAACAACAATGATCAAATATTCCTTGAATACTCGGTTCATCATATCCATGAAAGCCGCAGGAGCATTAGTCAATCAAGAAAGACATGACTAAGAATTCATAATGCCCGTCTTCGAGTTCTAAAAGCGGTCTTTGGAATATCCTCGATTCTAATCTTTGGTGATGATATCGAGCGAAGATCGATTTTTGAAAAGAATTTGTGCCCTTACTTATTTGGTCGAACAAGTCATCAATACGAGGTAGAGGATACCTATTCTTGATGGTGACATGGTTGATTTCAGATAGTCGATACAAAAGTCGCATACTCCGTCTTTCTTCTTTCTGAATAAAGCAGGAGCACCCCGAGGAGATGTCTTGGGGCCGAATGAAATCGATGTCCAACAATTCACGTAGTTGGACCTTTAACTCTGAAGTTCAATAGGAGCCATTCGATATGGGGTTTTAGAAATGGGCTTTGTGCGGGTTCAAGATCAATAAAGAATTCAACTTCACGTTACGGGGGTAGGCAGGGAAGTTCTTGAAATCGTCGGGAAAGTCGATAACAACGGGAATATTATTCAAATTTGGCGTGTCTTTATTCAAATCCATAACATGGGCTAAGAAAGCTTGACATCCATTTTTCAATAAGCGAATAGCTTTATGATTAGATATAGCGGTGATTGATTTTAATGGTTTAGTTGCTTGAATTAAATACAACAGGTTGGTTAGGAATATGAAAACTAATGACCTTACGAAAACAATCAATTTTGGCATGATGAGTAGTTAACGATCAATCCTAAAATCACATCAAAAGCAAGTATCTTTAAAGAGATAAGGTTGACGGGTAAGGTGATGGTGCTAACTTGAATCAAACAAGATTTATAAGCGGTGGATGTGATGAAAGTTTCTCTAGCGGAGTTTCCACGAGATAGGTCGAAGTCTAATTTCTCGAGTCGAGTTTAAGCGTTGAGCACATGCGGGAGAGATAAATGAATGGGTATGCCGGTATCAAGTAAGGTATAAACTTCTTGAGAATTTATAAATAGCTTACCGTGATCACCTCGTTTGGGTTCCTCGCATTTTGACCGATCACAACAAAGCGCTCTTCCGGAATCGTTGACTTTGACTTTTACAGGGGACGATCTTTTGAGTCACCGTCCCCATTGAACTAGGTTTATTCTGCGTCTGATCTCGGCGATATGTCCTTCCTTTCCACAATTATAGCATACCTTGAGCTGTTGTTGGGCGGTTTGGTGATATGTCCCTCTTTTCCGCATTTATAGCATATAATGGGTGGTCGTTCTCCTCCCTTAGAACCGATTCTTTTTAAGCCTTTGTCGTCTTCACATAGTCGTTGTTAAATCTCCTCTTTTAAAATCTCCTCTCGACTTCGCTTCTTTTATTTTCATGGCCATGATTACCACGAGTGGTTACCATTTTTGTCGTCTGTTTCTTTCTCATTTGGTTATCATTATTTTGTTATTGCTATATCTACAGTACGATCTGGTTATGGTCCCTCGGTTGGTAGTACTCGTTATCTCGCTCTAATAATTGAGCCCATTTTACAACATCTGAATAGAGAAAATTTATGAGAAATGAGATCTTGGCGTATCTTGGGTTTCAAACCTCTAAGAAACATCCGCGTCATCGTTCCTCATTCTCCACCAAATGAGGTGCAAACACGGATAACTCTGCAAACTTTGCCTCGTCTTGAGACACATCGTGTTGTTTTGCTCTAATCGATGAACTCCACTTCCTTCGTATATGAACGAACACTTTCGGAAAGTATTTGTCATTAAATAGTTCTGAAAGCGTCTCCCAAGACATCTTTGAGTCAATTTGGATGGAGTGCGCTTCACGAGACTCCACCGATGAGTCGCCTTTCGCCACGGAACATAAAGGTGGCGAATGGAACCTTCTGTTCCTCCGTGCATCCCAAGACATCGAATATCTTGGTAATTTGCTTGACCCGTGTTTCCGCCGTGATCGGATCTGGCTTTCCCTTAAATTCTGGTGGTCCCTGACTCTTTGAGCCTTGCTTGTTTGTGACAACCCGTGAATTGCTATCATTTCCTCTGTATTTTGAACACGAGTCTCCTCGTCGATTTTGAATGAGCTGCAAAAAGCTTCTAAACATCCCTCGTTCATCATCGCTTTCGGTGGTGTTGTTCGCGGGAGGAACATTGCCCGACTGTTACGTTCTCCTCGTTGGTGAGTCTGAGCGTCTCCACGGTCTCATTTCTATTGTTAATATTCGATTCGACATTCTCAAATCATTGTCATAAAACAAGGGTTAATTAAGGAAATCAATATATCACATAATATCCTTATATCTTGACCAACTAAAAAATAAGCTTAGGTAGGACACACTAGCGAAGGATTTACTCGTCTCTCCCCTCTAGTTCTATTCACGATCTCACTTGGAGATCATATCCTAGCTACGATACCAGTGTGGCGCCCCAAAATAGGTATACATCACCCATTACGAGTTGTCGATACATAGATGCGAAACAACTACAACTTTATTATTACAATGATGAAAGCTGTGAGTTTGAATACAAATATTATCTTCTAGATAATATCTATACTCAAATAAATCCTCATCACATTTATTGATACATTATTTTACAAAATGGTGAGGACTACTAAACAATTCTTTCTAAAACCTTCATTCCATACCCAGGCTTCGTACTCATTATATTCTACGCCTCCACGAGAAGAAAAATGGAACAAAAAGGAAAAAGGTGAGCTCAACTAGCCCGAGTAAAGAATATTATGACTAAGATAATATACAACAAATTATCGTTAGTCTTGACGAGGGAAAAATCTAATAGAATAGAATAGATGACAAATTTTAAATCAATATTCGCAGCGGTGAAATAATAATTCATTAGAAGAGTTAAGTAGAGAATGCAAACTACTATCTTACATGTATGAATTTAAAAGTTCATCGTCTATCTTTTATCCTGTAACATCAATCGATATACATACGGAATCAAATATTCATCTTTTACTCTGGGCGAAGATATTCATCGATTAGTCGTGTTCATCTAAACACTGTTCATCTTTACTACTACCAAAGATATTCTTGAAATCATTCATCTTTTTACTTCTGGGCCAAAGATATTCAATAATATCATCATTTAAAGGCGAGGATGATGAAAATATTTTTAAAAGCGAATCGGTGAAACAAAATGATGAGGATTAAGGATTAAGGATTAGTACTTTGTTTTATCCATGTTCAAAAATACCTCAAAAAAAATAATCATAGTGGTGTAAAATTCAAGAATGATCAAAACATGGATCTGATCAAAGCTAGTATCCAGAATAGATATTTTGGACAAAAAGAAGAAATTTTATTTTTTGAATTGAATTCCAGTATCGTGAATGAATAGTGTAGTATCGTGAATAATAACCGACACCAAAAGATAGAAATTTCCCAAAAAAAACATCTTCACGCTTATGAATAGTACTTCGTGAATAGTACTTCGTGAATAGTACTCGTGAATAGTAACTCGTGAATAGTAACTCATGAATATAACTCATGAAAGTAACCAGACATGAAAAAGTTCCAAATTTGATAAAAAGTTCAATCGATATTTAGCATAATGATATTGAAGAAATAATATCATTTGAGAAGAAAATAACATCCCTTACCTCGAAGATTAGTACTTCATTTGGAATCTAGGATATAGTCTTTGAACTTGAACTTACTCGTATAGTATAATAATCGAAAGAAATATACTCAAAATACTCACAAGAATATATCGAGAGATATAGAGAGAAAACTTGGGTTTACGGTGTGATTTTCAATTCTAACCTAAGCACCTATTTATAGGAAAATGCTTAGAACAACAAAGTAGAAAATTTAATATAATATTATATATATTTTCAAATTTTCTTTAGCCCACCTTTAGACAACTGATCTCAGCCCATTTGAATCACATGTGAGGCCAAGAAAAGTAACAAAAAACGTTTTTCTCAAAATAAAATATTAAAACTCCCAAAAATTAATTATTTGAACTTGAACTTCAATAATTCATAATAAATAGCCCTTTCATCAGAAAATTCGAATCTCGCTAGTTTTTTATAGGAAATTCAATTCTCTACAACTTTGCGAGAAGAAAAGTTTTCCAAATTCCAAAAGAAATTGACAGAAATCCACAAGCAGGCGATTTTACAATTTATAATCAAATTTCGGTCGATAAATGGGGTCCATGAGCATGTTTAACATGTTTTAAACATTTATTGCAACAAAAATACTCTTCCTCCTCGTATACTCATATATCCCACATTCGTTGTAAAAATATCACCATTATTATATTATTAAAATATAATAATATATTTAAATGAATTATTTTATCGAGAAAAAGATAAAATTTCAATTTTCAACAATTGTCACATTAAAATTTTTCTCCATCTATATCCACATAAAATCAATATTTTCCTCATCATATGAATCAATAATTAATTATTCACAAATAATATTGAGAATCACAATATTGTGACGAGGCGGTTCAGGAAGAGGGGCTTTCGATAAAATTTCTTCTTCTTTGGCCTTGATTAGGTGACCAAACCTCTCCTTAGGCGAGAACTTTCTAGACATTGCCAATAATGTTATCTAATAATATTATTAGGATAATATGAATTATTGCTTCGATAATGAAAAATCTTGTGTAATGACAATTATTGAAACAATGACAATATAAAATATCAGTAATGACAATTATTAAATAAAATAAAATCTTTGAGCATAAAGTAATTAATTCTGTAACCATTATTGAGTAGTGCCTTCTTACGTAAGAATCAATAATTGGTGCAATCTGGTATCTCTTTGTTTTTAACCGCAAGAGTATTTTAACAGTGATACTTGAATACAACTACACCATTATTTTTAAACAACTTATATTTGTCGTTTTCTTCATCCAATCGCTTTTAGTTATGGGGCCCCACATGTTTAACTTTAGTCGTAAATGCGAATATTCAAATGGCATGTCTGAATATTCCACGACCAAACGAATATTTCAAACAACAATGAATATTTTATAACCACTTGCTTATTTTGAAATATTTGCGTATTTTACCCTAACTATCCACATTAATCAAATCAACCCTTACTATTTCAAAATAATAAATAGAAAATTAAATTTCATTAATAATAAGTTCGATTGTTCGAGGTTAATTACCCCTTCAAAGTAAATAGTAGTTGTCTTCAATATTACCAAGAGTCATTTTAACCCTTCGTTAAGACCAAGAGCCACCCTCGGTTTTTCTATAAATAGAAAGCTCATTCCTTCATTATTTCTTACGAATTCATTGAAACTCTGAGAGAGAAACTATAGAGAAAGTAGAAAAGTATTCGCTACTTCACTTTTCCAATATTATTCTAAGGTAAGGGGAATTATTTGTTGTACAGTAAAGGGTGTTATTCTTTCTTATTCATGAAGAGAACTTTATTCCATTCTTTATTATTCTCTTGGAATAACTTTGTATATCTGGCATACCCTATACTTGGTGAAATCCTCTGTTATTCCATTCTTTATTATTACATTGGAATAACTTTGATCATGGAATCCCCTATACTTGGTGACATTCTTCTTATATTTTATTATTAGTTGGAACATCACTGTCATGCTTTATGGGACTGGTTAAAATCTTTATTATTCTATTGGAATATCGTATGCGTGTGTTTTAAACCGGACTGGTTAAAGTCTTTATTATTCTATCATTATTATTCTATTGGAATATCATGTTCTATGTGTGTTTGACAGGACACGTTAAAATCTTTATTATTACGTATTTATTATTCTATTGGAATAACTTTTGTCTACAAGTACCGCATGCATGGTGATTTCTTTTGTTATTTCATTCGCTATTATACTCGGTTGGTTAAATTTTGACTTCTATACTCCATGAATTTAGTGGAATATCCTTGATATTTGCGCTTCATCCGTATTTTTCATGAAAATATTTTTTGAGCATTCTTGAATTTTACTCTACAAAGCGATATCATGTTGACAATTTGGACGTTATTAGTTCTGAATAAATTAATTCGTGAACTTGATTTATTGAATTATTATGTCACCGTCATCATCCTCATCCTTATATTATATTATGTTATCTTTGGCTTACGTGCATAGATGAACTTAGTACGATTATGACTGAGGATCATTCGGTATAATCATGGCTTGATATAAATGATGTGACAAAAGTCCTCGGTGGCACTGTGTAATGCGATGATGGATAGTTTTTGGTATGATTATGACCGAGGTGTGATTTAAGTATAGTCATGACCATTGATAATTTGATGAAAATCCTTGGCCGTGGTACGGGGATGATTAGATATTGTGATTTATTCATTAAAGCGAGTCTTAGTGATAAAAATTGATGAATACCTTTTAAAATCTAAAAGATAGTAGACTTTATTTTCTACTTGACTCTTTTAATGGATTGCGTATATTCGCATTGCATGATTAAAGCGTGGTTGTCTATTGTATAACATTGTTGAAGACTATTGATAATTTATTCTGCATTATCTTAGTTATAATATTTCTTACTGGGCTAATTGAGCTCACCCTTTCTTTCACTGTTCTCTTCATGAAATGAGAATATATTTGGGACGAGTCGGGAAAAGAGTGATGGTCACGAAGATAGCATTAGTAGTCCTCACTATTACATTAAATAGTGTGACAATAAATGTAATGAGGACTCCTTGAGTATGGATATTGTGTAAATGACAATATTCCTATTAGAACTCTCAGTTTATGTATTATCGTATGTTACAAGACAGATGTATAATTAAGTTTGTATTTGAATTTATATACCATGTAAGTGGCGACCCAAGATGGGTGACGTATACCTAATCTTTGGCGGATTGCGAAGATGAATTTAATATTTTTAACGACAAAGGTATTCAAGGTATCCTCACCTCTTTATCATATCAGGTACGTACCCTAATTTCGAGGGCAAAATTTCATAAGAAGGGGAGGTTGTAAGACCCCAGCTTTTATAAATAAAGATGAATTTTCTATAAATATTATTTTTGAATATTATGTAATAAATTTGATATAATGTTATAGTTGTGGGTAATATTTATAAATTTTGCAAAGTAAGCCAGTTTTTATAAAATATTCGTTTGGTCGGGGAATATTCTTTTTTGTCGGGGAATATTCGTACGACGGCTCAATTAATGGTAGACCCCACAACGGAAGTATTGTCGTAGTTAGAAAATGACAAAATTATCTTTCTATAAAAATAACGGCAGAGGTGTTACCGTTAAAATTGTTGAACTACCCGGTAGTAAAAGTATAGTAATACGCGTGGTTGCATAGTAGCACATGGTATTGATTATTGATGCTTACGTGAGAAGTCACTTAGCTATACTCAATTATTGCTACAGTAATTGCTACATCATATCTCTTATATTATTGATTCAATTATTGTCACAGTATCATCTGTATAATATGTTATATTATTAATTGAGACGACAAGTTATAAATGATTAATAATTGTTGAAAGATTAAATATGTGTTGATTAAAAATAAAATGATTTGTGGTAATATTTATTTAATCCTTGATGTATATAAAGAGTCTGTTATGAGACGTTTGTGGTAAGTTTGATTATTTTATGGGGGGCCATATGTCATCATCTAAGAGTCTCTAAATCGATAGTAATTACCTTTGTGAATAGTAATTACCTTCTTCAATAGTATTTACCTTCGTCAATAGTAATTACCTTTGTGAATAGTAATTACCTTCTTCAATAGTAATTACCTTCGTCAATAGTAATTACCCCTTCGCAAATAGTAGTTGTCCCTTCAATATTACCAAGAGTTAATTGCCTCTTCGGTGTTCCAAGCGTTAATTACCCCTTCGCAAATAGTAGTTGTCTCTTCAATATTACCAAGAGTCATTTTGACCCTTCGTTAAGACCAAGAGCCACCCTCAGTTTTTCTATAAATAGAAAGCTCATTCCTTCATTATTTCTTACGAATTCATTGAAACTCAGAGAGAGAAACTATAGAGAAAGAAGAAAAGTATTCGCTACTTCACTTTTCCAATATTCAGTTCTTTTAAGGTAAGGGATATTATTTGTTGTACCCGTAAGGGAGTTATTCTTTCTTATTCATGAAGAGAACTTCTGTTATTCCATTCTTTATTATTCTGTTGGAATAACTGTATCTGTGGATACCCTATACTTGGTGAAATCCTCTGTTATTCCATTCTTTATTATTACATTGGAATAACTTTGATACTGTGACATACCCTATACATAATCTGTACACGTTGTTTTACCTATACTTGGTGACATTCTTCTATTATTCTGTTGGAACATCCTATCGTGTGTTTTACAGGACTGGTTCCCGTCTTTATTATTATTACATTGGAACATCATCATGCGTGTGTGTTTTACGGACCTGGTTAAAATCTTTATCATTCTGTTGGAATGTCCTATCGTAATGTGTTTTAAACCGGATCTGGTTCCATCTTTATTATTCGTTGGAACATCCCATCGGTGTGAATTTCACCTGACCTGGTTCCGTTATTATTATTACTCTGTTGGAATAACCTGTCTATGCGAAGTACCGCATGCATGGTGATTTCCTTTGTTATTCCATTCTTTATTATACCCAGTTGGTTAAAACTTTAACTTCTATACTCCATGAAATTAGTATAATATTCTTGATATTTGCGTTTCATCCAGTATCTTTTCATGGAAATATTCTTCTGATCATTCTTGAATTTTACTCTATAAAACAGTATCTTGTTGACAATTTGGACGTTAATAATTCCTGGATAAAATAATTCTTGAACTTGTTTTATTGAATTATTATGTCATTGTCATCATCCTCATGTTATATTATGTTATCTTTGGCTTACTTGCATAGATGAACTTAGTATGATTATGACCAGGGATCATTCGGTATAATCATGGCTTGTTATAAATGATGTGACAAAAGTCCTCGGTGGCTTTTGTAATGCGATGATGGATAGTTTTTGGTATGATTATTATGACGGGGTGATTCGGTATAGTCATGATCATTGATAATTTGATGAAAATCCTTGGTAGTGAGTACGGGGATGATTAGATATTGTGGTTTATTCATTAAACTGAGTCTTAGTGATAAAAATTGATGAAAACCTTTTAAAACCTAAAAGATAGTAGACTTTATTTTCTACTTGACTCTTTTAATGGATTGCATATTCCGCTGCAGTTAAACTGGTTGTCTATTGTATTTTATCAGTTTAACATTGTTGAAGACTATTGATAATTTATTCTGTATTATCTTAGTCATAATATTTCTTACTAGGCTAGTTGAGCTCACCCTTTCTTTCATTGTTTCTTGTGAAATGAGAATATAGCCGGGACAAAGTGGGAAGCGAGTGATGGTCCTGAAGATAGCATTAGTAGTCCTCATTATTCTGTGAAATAGTGTGATAATAATTGTAATGAGGACTCCTTTTGAGTTTGTATAATATCTAGTAGACGATATTTGTATTCAAACTCACAGTTTATGTCGTATTGTACACGACAGTTATGTTAGTAAGTTGAATTTAAATTCTGTACCATGTAAGTTAGTAAGTTGGCCGTAGTGCATGGATAATTTGTGGTCGTGATACTAATGAATACACGATTATCTTTGGCCGTAGTGCATGGATAATTTGTGGTCGTGATACTAATGAATACACAATTATGTTTGGCCGTAGTGCATGGATAATTTGTGGTCGTGATACTAATGAATACACGATTATCTTTGGTCGTAGTGCATGGATAATTTGTGGTCGTGATACTAATGAATACACGATTATCTTTGGTCGTAGTGCATGGATAATTCGTGGTCGTGATACTAATGAATATCCTTGGCCTGTAGTGCAGGGATGATTCAATGATATGGATTAATTATTGAGCTGAGTCTCAGCAATGAAATATTAATTCATGGATGTGGTAAAAGTCATCTTTGGCCGTAGTGCATTGATAGACTTGGTATGATTATGACCAAGGATTATTCGGTATAATCGTGACCGTAATTGAAAACACGAATATCCTTAGCCAGTAGTGCATGGATAATTCGTAGTCGTGATACTATTAAGCTGTGTCTCAGCATTATTGGTTTTTACAGTTGTATATCTTTGGCCTATAGTGCAAAGATGAATTGTTAATGAATATCTTTTAGGATTGCGATCAGAAGATGAATTTAATATTTTTAACGATAAAGGTATTCAAGGTATCCTCACCTCTTTATCATATCAGGTACGTACCCTAATTTCGAGGGCAAAATTTTATAAGAAGGGGAGGTTGTAAGACCCCAGCTTTTATAAATAAAGATGAATTTTCTATAAATATTATTTTTTAATATTATGGAATAAATTTGATATAATGTTATAGTTGTGGGTAATATTTATAAATTTTGCAAAGTAAGCAAGTTGTTATAAAATATTCATTTGGTCGGGGAATATTCTTTTTGTCGGGGAATATTCGTACGACGGCTCAATCATTGGTGGACCCCACAACGAAAGTATTGTCGTAGTTAGAAAATGACAACATTATTTTTCTATAAAAATAACGGCGCAGAGGTATTCTTCAAAAGCTGTTGAACTACGGTAGTAAAAGTACAATAATATGCGTAGTTGTATAGTAAGCACGATATTGATTATTGATGCTTACGTGAGAAGTCACTCACTATGCTCAATTATTGCTACTGATAATTGTTGCATCATATCTCTTATATTATTGATTCAATTATTGTCACAAGATTATCATCGTATAATATGTTATAGTATTAAATTATTAATTGAGGCGACAAGTTATAAATGATTAATAATTGTTGAAAGATTAAATATGTGTTGATTAAAAATAAAATGATTTGTGGTAATATTTATTCAATCCTTGATGTATATAAAAAGTACATTATGAGGCGTTTGTGGTAAGTTTGATTATATTATGGGGGGGCCCATATGTCATCATCTAAGAGTCCCTTAAATCGATAGTAATTAGCTTTGTGAATAGTAATTACCTTTGTGAATAGTAATTACATTAAATCAATAGTATTTACCTTTGTGAATAGTAATTACCTTCGTCAATAGTATTTACCTTCGTCAATAGTATTTACCTTCGTCAATAGTAATTACCTTCTTCAATAGTAATTACCTTCGTCAATAGTAATTACCTTCGTCAATAGTAATTACCCCTTCGCAAATAGTAGTTGTCCCTTCAATATTACCAAGAGTTAAGCGCTCTTCTTGATTGTTCCAAGGGTTAATTACCCCTTCAAGAAATAGTAGTTGTCTCTTCAATATTACCAAGAGTCATTTTGACCTTCGTTAAGACCAAGAGCCACCCTCGCTTTTTTCTATAAATAGAAAGCTCATTCCTTCATTATTTCTTACAAATTCTTTGAAACTACAGAGAGAAACTATAGAGAGAAAGAAGAAAAGTATTCTGCTACTTCACTTTTCCAATATTCAGTCTTCTAAGGTAAGAGATATTATTTGTTGTACCCGTAAGGAGTGTTATTCTTTCTTATTCACGAAGAGAACTTCTGTTATTCCATTCTTTATTATTCGGTTGGAATAACCAGTATACGCGGCATACCCTATACTTGGTGAAATCCTTATGTTATTTCATTCTTATTTATTCTGTTGGAATAACCTGTATACGCGGACTTCCCTATACTTGGTGAAATCCTTAAATTATTCCGTCTTTATTATTCCGTTGGAACATCCTGTCTGTACTTTACGCCGGACCTGGTTCCGTCTTTATTATTCTGTCTTTATTATTCTATTGGAATATCCTGTTTGTGCGTTTTACGCCGGACCTGGTTCCGTTATTTATTATTCTGTTGGAATAACCTGTCTGTGCGGTCAATCGCATGCATGGTGATTTCTTTTGTTATTTCATTCGCTATTATACTCAGTTGGTTAAAATTTTGACTTTTATACTCCATGAATTTAGTGGAATATCCTAGATATTTGCGCTTCATCCAGTATTTTTAATGAAAATATTTTTCTGAGCATTCTTGAATTTTACTCTACAAAGCAGTATCATGTTGACAATTTGGACGTTGTTAGTTCCTGAATAAATTAATTCGTGAACTTGTTTTATTGAATTATTATGTCATTATCATCATCCTCATGTTATATTATGTTATCTTTGGCTTACGTGCATAGATGAACTTAGTATGATTATGACCAGGGATCATTCGGTATAATCATGGCTTGATATAAATGATGTGACAAAAGTCCTCAATGGCCTGTAATGCAGTGATGGATAGTTTTTGGTATGATTATGACCAATTTGTGATTCTAGAGTATAGTCATGACCATTGATAATTTGATGAAAATCCTTGACCGTGGTACAGGGATGATTAGATATTGTGGTTTATTCATTAAACTGAGTCTTAGTGATAAAAATTGATGAATACCTTTTAAAACCCAAAAGATAGTAGACTTTATTTTCTACTTGACTCTTTTAATGGATTGCATATTCCGCTGCAGTTAAACTGGTTGTCCATTGTATTTTACCAGTTTAACATTGTTGAAGACTATTGATAATTTATTCTGCATTATCTTAGTTATAATATTTCTTACTGGGCTAGTTGAGCTCACCTTTTCTTTCACTGTTCTCTTCAGGAAATGAGAATATAGCTGGGACGAGTCGGGGAAAAGAGTGATGGTTCCGAAGATAGCATTAGTAGTCCTCAATATTTTGTTAAATAGTGTGACAATAAATGTAATGAGGACTCCTTGAGTATGGATATTGTCTAAATGATAATATTCCTGTTAGAACTCTCAGTTTATATATTGTCGTATGTTACACGACAGATGTATAATTAAGTTTGTATTTGTATTTTGTACCATGTAAGTGGCGACCCAAGATGGGTGACGTATACCTAATTTTGGGGGCGTCACAGTTGGTATCAACTACTATTTTGGGGACAACTACTATTTTGCGAAGGGTAATTAACCTTGGAACACGAAGAGAACTTCATTATTCCATTCTTTATTATTCGGTTGGAATAACTTTGATACGCCAGATACCACGTACTTGGTGATATCCTTATATTATTCCATTCGATTTATTACATTGGAATAACTTTGTATATGCCGAATCCCCTATACTTGTGACATTCTTCTATTATTTTATTATTAGTTGGAATATCACATCGTGCTTTTACTGTGGGACTGGTTAAAATCTTTATTATTCATCTTCATTATTCTATTGGAATATCACATGCGTGTGTTTTACACGGACACTGGTTAAAATCTTTATTATTACATCTTCATTATTCTATTGGAATATCACATACATGTGTTTTACACGGACACTGGTTCCGTCTTTATTATTCGTCTTTATTATTCTATTGGAATATCACATGTGTGTGTTTTACAGGACTGGTTCCGCTTTTTTTTATTATTACGTATTTATTATTCTCGTTGGAATAACTCATACATGCTAAGTATCGCATGCATGGTGATTTCTTTTGTTATTTCATTCGCTATTATACTCAGTTGGTTAAAATTTTGACTTTTATACTCCATGAATTTAGTGGAATATCCTAGATATTTGCGCTTCATCCAGTATTTTTAATGAAAATATTTTTACGAGCATTCTTGAATTTTACTCTACAAAGCAAATATCATGTTGACAATTTGGGCGTTGTTAGTTCTGAATAAATTAATTCGTGAACTTGTTTTATTGAATTATTATGTCATTATCATCATCCTCATGTTATATTATGTTATCTTTGGCTTACGTGCATAGATGAACTTAGTATGATTATGACCAGGGATCATTCGGTATAATCATGGCTTGATATAAATGATGTGACAAAAGTCCTCAATGGCACTGTAATGCGTTGATGGATAGTTTTGGTATGATTATGACCAAATTTGTGATTCGGTATAGTCATGACCATTGATAATTTGATGAAAATCCTTGACCGTGGTACAGGGATGATTAGATATTGTGGTTTATTCATTAAACTGAGTCTTAGTGATAAAAATTGATGAATACCTTTTAAAACCTAAAAGATAGTAGACTTTATTTTCTACTTGACTCTTTTAATGGATGCATATTCATTACTTGATTAAACTGGTTGTCCATTGTATTTTACCAGTTTAACATTGTTGAAGACTATTGATAGTTTATTCTGCATTATCTTAGTTATAATATTTCTTACTGGGCTAGTTGTGCTCACCTTTTCTTTCACTGTTCTCTTCAGGAAATGAGAATATAGCTGGGACGAGTCGGGGAAAAGAGTGATGGTTCCGAAGATAGCATTAGTAGTCCTCAATATTTTGTTAAATAGTGTGACAATAAATGTAATGAAGACTCCTTGAGTATGGATATTGTCTAAATGATAATATTCCTGTTAGAACTCTCAGTTTATGTATTGTCGTATGTTACACGACAGATGTATAATTAAGTTTGTATTTGTATTTTGTACCATGTAAGTGGCGACCCAAGATGGGTGACGTATACCTAATTTTGGGGGCGTCACAGTTGGTATCAACTACTATTTTGGGGACAACTACTATTTTGCGAAGGGGTAATTAACCCTTGGAACACCGAAGAGAACTTCTGTTATTCCATTCTTTATTATTCGGTTGGAATAACTTTGTGATACGCCAGACACCCGTACTTTGGTGAAATCTTATATTATTCCATTCGATTTATTCATTGGAATAACTTTTGTATATCTTAGAATCCCCTATACTTGGTGACATTCTTCTATTATTTTATTATTCCGTTGGAATATCCTGTCTCATGCTTTTACGTGGGACTGGTTAAAATCTTTATTATTACATCTTCATTATTCTATTGGAATATCACATGCATGTGTTTTACACGGACTGGTTAAAATCTTTATTATTACGTCTTCATTATTCTATTGGAATATCACATCTATGTGTTTTACACCGCACTGGTTAAAATCTTTATTATTCTCGTCTTTATTATTCTATTGGAATATCACATGCATGTGTTTTACACCGGACTGGTTCCGATTTTTTATTATTACGTATTTATTATTACGTTGGAATAACACATCATATCTGAAGTATCGCATGCATGGTGATTTCTTTTGTTATTTCATTCGCTATTATACTCGGTTGGTTAAAATTTTGACTTCTATACTCCATGAATTTAGTGGAATATCCTTGATATTTGCGCTTCATCCAAAGATTTTTTATGAAAATATTTTTTCGAGCATTCTTGAATTTTACTCTACAAAGCGAAGATCATGTTGACAATTGGACGGCGTTATTTGTTCTGAATAAATTAATTCGTGAACTTGTTTTATTGAATTATTATGTCATTGTCATCATCCTCATGTTATATTATGTTATCTTTGGCTTACGTGCATAGATGAACTTAGTATGATTATGACCGAGGATCATTCGGTATAATCATGGCTTGATATAAATGATGTGACAAAAGTCCTCGTGGCACATGTGAACGCATGATGGATAGTTTTTGATATGATTATGCCTGGGTGGGTGATTCGGTATAGTCATGACCATTGATAATTTGATGAAAATCCTTGGACCGTGGTACGTGGATGATTAGATATTGTGGTTTATTCATTAAACTGAGTCTTAGTGATAAAATTGATGAAAACCTTTTAAAACCTAAAAGATAGTAGACTTTATTTTTACTTGACTCTTTTAATGGATTGCATATTCACCGCAGCTTAAACCGGTTGTCTATTGTATTTTATCGGTTTAACATTGTTGAAGACTATTGATAATTGATTCTCGCATTATCTTAGTTATAATATTTCATCTTGGGCTAGTTGAGCCCACCTTTCTTTCACCGTTCTCTTGTGAAATGAGAATATAATTTGGGACGAGTCTGGGGAAAAGAGTGATGGTCCCGAAGATAGCATTAGTAGTCCTCACTATTCTATTAAATAGTGTGACAATAAATGTAATGAGGACTCTTGAGTATGGATATTGTCTAAATGACAATATTCCTATTAGAACTCTCGATTTATGTATTGTCGTATGTTACGCTACGGATGTATAATTAAGTTTGTATTTTAATTTATGTACCATGTAAGTGGCGACCCAAGATGGGTGACGTATACCTAATTTTGGGGGCGTCACGCGGTTGGTATCGAGCTTAGGATATGATCTCGGCTAAGATGCGAGATAAGAACTAGGAGGGGAGAGACGGGAATTCTTCGCTAGTATGACCTACCTAAGTTTATTTGTTATTTAATTGGTCTCACGAGTATAGGGATAATATTTGATATATTAATTAACCATTTTGCTTCACAATTCCTTTCGTGTAATAAGAGTATAGCTAGGTCGGGGGTAACAGTGGAATAGAACGGTGGTCATCATTTAGTAGTTATATTTGGTGAATCAACTAGGGTGAGGTGAACCCAACGTTGGAAGAGTGTTTTGCCACTATCATATAAGATGTCTAATGACATACAACCTCGTGTCATCATAAGATGCGTGGTTGTGCTCATCCACTTGCTGAGTATATTTACGAGCACTACCTATATGATCTTGGTGTTTGTTTGAAGTATAATTCTCAATTTGAGACAGTGGAGATAATGATAAGTCAAGAGAAGACTCACCATTGGGAAAAATATGATAGTAATCTTCTCATTTTTCTTTGGGGTCTATTGGGTAAACCAAGGATAATTCTGTGGCCATATGATATCTATCATAACCTAGAAGCATGGCCTCCCATGTACGAAGGTTTCCTTGAGCACTTCCCAAAGATTCTAATTTCAAAAATAATTTTTGACTATACATTTATGTAAGGTGTCATTGTGACGTGCTATCCAAAGTTGGGATGAAAGTCACAGTTGGTATCAATGTAACGTACTATCCATTACTCCATTCCCCGACTCGTCCCAGTTATATTCTCATTTCCTGAAGAAAACAGTGAAAGAAAGGGTGAGCTCAACTAGCCCAGTAAGAAATATTATAACTAAGATAATGCAGAATAAATTATCAATAGTCTTCAACAATGTTAAACTGATAAAATACAATAGACAAACAGTTTAAGCTGCATAATGAATATGCAATTCATTAAAAGAGTCAAGTAGAAAATAAAGTCTACTATCTTTTAGGTTTTAAAAGGTTTTCATCAATTTTATCACTAAGACTCAGTTTAATGAATAAACCACATTATCTAATCATCCCTGTACCACGGTCAAGGATTTTCATCAAATTATCAATGGTCATGACTATACCGAATCAGCCCTGGTCATAATCATACCAAAAACTATCCATCACTGCATTACAGGTCACATCATTTATATCAAGCCATGATTATACCAAATGATCCCTGGTCATAATCATAATAAGTTCATCTATGCACGTAAGCTAAAGATAACATAATATAACATGAGGATGATGACAATTACATAATAATTCAATAAAACAAGTTCAAGAATTATTTTATCCAGGAATTATTAACGTCCAAATTGTCAACAAGATACTGTTTTATAGAGTAAAATTCAAGAATGATCAGAAGAATATTTCCATGAAAAGATACTGGATGAAACGCAAATATCAAGAATATTATACTAATTTCATGGAGTATAGAAGTTAAAGTTTTAACCAACCTGGGTATAATAAAGAATGGAATAACAAAGGAAATCACCATGCATGCAGATTTCAGACAGATGTGTTCTTCCAATGTAATAATAATAACTTAACCAGTGTCGTGTGAAATTCACACCACGTGGATGTTCCAATGTAATAATAAAGATGGAACCAGATCCTATTTTAAAACACACGTAGACAGACATTCCAACAGAATGATAAAGGCGGAACCATGTCCGCAAAACACACGCATGAGGATGTTCCAAATGTAATAATAAAGAGGCGGAACCAGTCCGTGTAAAAACACATACGCATGTGATATTCCAATGTAATAATAAAGACAGTAATAATAAAGGCGGAACCAGTCCGTAAAAGTATGCACGTGCATGTGATGTTCCAACGGAATAATAAATACGTAATAATAGAAGAATGTCACCAAGTATAGGGTATTCACAGATACAAAAGTTATTCCAATGTAATAATAAAGAAATGGAATAATGTAAGTTCTCTTCTTGAATACAAAAGAGTAATATCCTTACGTAGTACAATAAATAATATTCCCTACCTTAGAAGAATGAATATTGGAAAAGTGAAGTAGCGTAATACTTTTCTTCTTTCTCTTTATAGTTTCTCTCTAGAGTTTTGGTGAATTCGTAAGAAATAATGAAGGAATGAGCTTTCTATTTATAGAAAAAAGCGAGGGTGGCTCTTGGTCTTAACGAAGGGTCAAAATGACTCTTGGTAATATGAAGAGACAACTACTATTTATGAAAGGGTAATTAACCCTTGGAACAATCAAGAGGCGCTTAACTCTTGGTAATATTGAAGGACAACTACTATTTGCGAAGGGGTAATTACTATCGACGGAAGGTAATTACTATTGACGAAGGTAATTACTATTGAAGAAGGTAATTACTATTGACGAAGGTAATTACTATTGAAGAAGGTAATTACTATTGACGAAGGTAATTACTATTCACAAAAGTAATTACTATTGACGAAGAGACTCTTAGATGATGACATATGGGCCCCCTATAAAATAATTAAACTTATCACAAACGTCTCATAACAGACTCTTTATATACATCAAGGATTGAATAAATATTACCACAAATCATTTTATTTTTAATCAACACATATTTAATCTTTCAACAATTATTAATCATTTATAACTTGTCGTCTCAATTAATAATATAACATATTATACGATAATATTGTGACAATAATTGAATCAATAATATAAGAGATATGATGCAACAATTATCGTAGCAATAATTGAGTATAGCTAAGTGACTTCTCACGTAAGCATCAATAATCAATAATTGTGCTACTATGCAACCACGCCGTATTATTGTACTTTTTACAACAAGGGTAGTTCAATGTTTTTTTAACGGTAACACCTCTGTAGTTATTTTTATAGAAAGATAATTTTATCTTTTTCTAACTACGACAATACTCCGTTGTGGGGTCCACTAATGATTGAGCCGTCGCATTTAATATTCCCAAACAAAAAGAATATTCCCCACCAAACAAATATTTTATAACAACTTGCTTACTTTGCAAAATTTATAAATATTACCCACAACTATAACATTATATCAAATTTATTCCATAATATTCAATAATAATATTTATAGAAAATTCATCTTTATATATAAAAGTGGGGTCTTACAACCTCCCTTCTTATAAAATTTAAGCCCTCGAAATTAGTGGTACGATACTGGTATGTCAAGAGGTAAGGATACCTTGATTTCATTTTTGATTCTAACTCCCAAGTCATTTCCTCAACATCGTGGTTCCTCCACAAAACTTTGACTTGAGGTATAACCTTGGAGCGTAGAATATGTTCTTTCTTATCCAAAATTTGAACAGGGAACCTCTTCATACGTCAAATCTTCAACTATTTAAATGGGTTCTAACTCAATAATATGGTTCGGGTCTTTCACATATTTACGTAACATGGATATATGAAAAACGTTATGAACATGAGACATATTTGGCGGTAAAGCGAGTCTATAGGCCACAGTTTCTACTTGATCGAGGATTAAAAATGGCCATAGTGCATGGATAATTTGTGGTCGTGATACTAATGAATACACGATTATCTTTGGTCAGAAAGTGCATGGATAATTTGTGGTCGTGATACTAATGAATACACGATTATCTTTGGCCGTAGTGCATGGATAATTTGTGGTCGTGATACTAATGAATACACGATTATCTTTCGGTAGTAGTGCATGGATAATTTGTGGTCGTGATACTAATGAATACACGATTATCTTTGGCCATAGTGCATGGATAATTCGTGGTCGTGATACTAATGAATATCCTTGGCACGTAGATGCGGGGATGATTCGATGATATGGATTAATTATCGAGTTGAGTCTCAAAGAATGAAATATTAATTCATGGATGTGGTAAAAGTCATCTTTGGCAGTAGTGCATTGATAGACTTGGTATGATTATGACCACGGATTATTCGGTATAATCATGATCAGATTGAAAACACGAATATCCTCGCCAAAGAAGTGCATGGATAATTCGTGGTCGTGATACTATTAAGTGCGTCTCAAAGATTATTGGTTTTCTGATTGTATATCTTTAGCTTTGTAGTGCAAAAGATTAATTGTTAATGAATATCTTTTGCGGATTGCGAAGATGAATTTAATATTTTTAACGATAAAGGTATTCAAGGTATCCTCACCTCTTTATCATATCGTACGCATTCTAATTTCGAGGGCTTAAATTTCATAAGAAGGGAGGTTGTAAGACCCTGACTTTTATAAATAAAGATGAATTTTCTATAAATATTATTTTTGAATATTATGGAATAAATTTGATATAATGTTATAGTTGTGGGTAATATTTATAAATTTTGCAAAGTAAGCAAGTTGTTATAAAATATTCGTTTGGTTGGGAATATTCTTTTTGTTGGGGAATATTCGCATTGACGATTTTACTCAATCATTAGTGGACCCCACAAAGAAAAGTATTGTCGTAATTAGAAAATGACAAAATTATTTTTCTATAAAAATAACGGCAGAGGTGTTACCAATAAAACCGTTGAACTACCCGGTAGTAAAAGTACGAAGAATACGCGTAGTTGATAAGAGCACACGATATCGATTATTGATGCTTACGTGAGAAGTCACTCACCTATGCTCAATTATTGCTACGAGAATTGCCGCATCATATCTCTTATATTATTGATTCAATTATTGTCACAAGATCAT
The DNA here is from genome assembly GCA_020205615.1 of Panax quinquefolius. Taxonomy (NCBI): domain Eukaryota; kingdom Viridiplantae; phylum Streptophyta; class Magnoliopsida; order Apiales; family Araliaceae; genus Panax; species Panax quinquefolius. The sequence continues at coordinate 92,916,097 of CM035157.1, read as the reverse complement.
CATCAGATAATATGTTATAGTATTAAATTATTAATTGAGACGACAAGTTATAAATGATTAATAATTGTTGAAAGATTAAATATGTGTTGATTAAAAATAAAATGATTTGTGGTAATATTTATTCAATCCTCGATGTATATAAAGAGTCTCATTATGAGATGTTTGTGGTAAGTTTGATTATTTTATGGGGGCCCATATGTCATCATCTAAGAGTCTCTTCATCAATAAGATTTACCTTTGTGAATAGTAATTATCTTTGTGAATAGTAATTACCTTCGTCAATAGTATTTACCTTTGTGAATAGTAATTACCTTTGTGAATAGTAATTACCTTTGTCAATAGTATTTACCTTCGTCAATAGTATTTACCTTTATGAATAGTAATTACCTTTGTGAATAGTAATTACCTTCGTCAATAGTATTTACCTTCATCAATAGTATTTACCTTCGTCAATAGTAATTACCTTCTTCAATAGTAATTACCTTCGTCAATAGTAATTACCTTCGTCAATAGTAATTACCCCTTCGCAAATAGTAGTTGTCCCTTCAATATTACCAAGAGTTAACTCGCCTCTTGATTGTTCCAAGGGTTAATTACCCTTCCCAAATAGTAGTTGTCTCTTCAATATTACCAAGAGTCATTTTGACCCTTCGTTAAGACCAAGAGCCACCCCTCGCTTTTCTATAAATAGAAAGCTCATTCCTTCATTATTTCTTACTTAATTCATTGAAACTCTAGAGAGAGAAACTATATAGAGAAAGAAGAAAAGTATTCTCGCTACTTCACTTTTCCAATATTCAGGTTCTAAGGTAAGGGTATTATTTGTTGTATCCGTAAGGGGTGTTATTCTTTCTTATTCATGAAGAGAACTTCATTATTCCATTCTTTATTATTCATTGGAATAACTCGTATACGTGACATACCCTATACTTGGTGAAATCCTCTTTAATTCCATTCTTTATTATTCATTGGAATAACTTTTGTATACGCGGAATCCCTATACTTGGTGACATTCTTCTATTATTTTATTATTCGATTTGGAACATCCATACATGTTTTGTAGAACCCGGTTCGATCTTTATTATTACATCTTTATTATTCTATTGGAATATCACGTATACGTGTGTTTTTACATGGACTGGTTAAAATCTTTATTATTACATCTTTATTATTCTATTGGAATATCCCATCATGTGTGTTTTACAGGACACAGTTCTATTTTTTATTATTCTGTATTTATTATTCTATTGGAATAACCTGTCTATGCGAAGTACCGCATGCATGGTGATTTCTTTTGTTATTTCATTCGCTATTATACTCAGTTGGTTAAAATTTTGACTTCTATAATCCATGAATTTAGTGGAATATCCTTGATATTTGCGCTTCATCCAGTATTTTTCATTAAAATATTTTTCTGAGCATTCTTGAATTTTACTTTACAAAGCAGTATCATGTTGACAATTTGGACGTTATTAGTTCCTGAATAAATTAATTCGTGAACTTGTTTTATTGAATTATTATGTCATTTTCATCATCCTCATATTATATTATGTTATCTTTGGCTTACGTGCATAGATGAACTTAGTATGATTATGACCAGGGATCATTCGGTATAATCATGGCTTGATATAAATGATGTGACAAAAGTCCTCAAGTGGCCTAAAATCAGTGATGGATAGTTTTTGGTATGATTATGACCAGAGGTGATTCGGTATAGTCATGACCATTGATAATTTGATGAAAATCCTTGGATCGTGGTAGGTACGGGGATGATTAGATATTGTGGTTTATTCATTAAACTGAGTCTTAGTGATAAAAATTGATGAATACCTTTTAAAACCTAAAAGATAGTAGACTTTATTTTCTACTTGACTCTTTTAATGGATTGCATATTCCGCTATGATTAAACTGGTTGGCTATTGTATTTTATCGGTTTAACATTGTTGAAGACTATTGATAATTTATTACGCATTATCTTAGTTATAATATTTTCATTGGGCTAGTTGAGCTCACCCTTTCTTTCACTATTCTCTTGAGGAAATGAGAATATAGTCGGGACGAAGTCGGGGAAAAGAGTGATGGTCCGAAGATAGCATTAGTAGTCCTCACTATTACGTTAAATAGTGTGACAATAAATGTAATGAGGACTCCTTGAGTATGGATATTGTCTAAATGACAATATTCCTATTAGAACTCTCGGTTTATGTATTATCGTATGTTATACCTACGGATGTATAATTAAGTTTGTATTTGAATTTATGTACCATGTAAGTGGCGACCCAAGATGGGTGACGATACCTAATCTTTGGCGGATTGTAAGATGAATTTAATATTTTAACGATAAAGGTATTCAAGGTATCCTCACCTCTTTATCATATCGCACGCATCCTAATTTCGAGGGCAAAACTTAATTATACATCCGTCGCAGGTAACATACGCATAATACATAAACCGAGAGTTCTAATAAGAATATCATCATTTAGACAATATCCATACTCGAGGAGTCCTCATTACATTTATTGTCACACTATTTAACGTAATAGTGAGGACTACTAATGCTATCTTCTAACCATCACTCTTTTCCCCGACTGTCTCAAATTATATTCTCATTTCTCAAGAGAATAAAGGAAAGAAAGGGTGAGCTCAACTAGCCTAGTAAGAAATATTATAACTAAGATAATGCGTAATCAATTATCAATAGTCTTCAACAATGTTAAACCGATAAAATACAATAGACAACCCGCTTTAATCAAGCAATAAATATGCAATCCATTAAAAGAGTCAAGTAGAAAATAAAGTCTACTATCTTTTAGGTTTTAAAAGGTTTTCATCAATTTTTATCACTAAGACTCGCTTTAATGAATAAACCATAATATCTAATCATCCTTGTACCACTGGCCAAGGATTTTCATCAATTATCAATGGTCATGACTATACCGAATCACCCTTGGTCATAATCATACCAAAACTATCCATCACCGCATTATGTGCCACCGAGGACTTTTGTCACATCATTTATATCAAGCCATGATTATACCGAATGATCCCTCGTCATAATCATACTAAGTTCATCTATGCACGTAAGCCAAAGATAACATAATATAATATGAGGATGATGACAATGACATAATAATTCAATAAAACAAGTTCACTTAATTAATTTATTCGTGGACTAACAACGCCCAAATTGTCAACATGATATCGCTTTAGAGAGTAAAATTCAAGAATGCTCGTAAAATATTTTCATTAAAATATCGGATGAAGCGCAAATATCAAGGATATTCCACTAAATTCATGGAGTATAGAAGTAAGACCCCAACTTATTATTAATGAAATTTAATTTTCTATTTATTATTTTGAAATAGTAAGGGTTGATTTGATTAATGTGGATAGTTAGGGGTAAAATACGCAAATATTTCAAAATAAGCAAGTGGTTATAAAATATCATCATTTGAATATTCGCTTGGTCGTGGAATATTCATATTCGTGGGAATATTGGTCGTGGAATATTCGTTTGGGATATTCGTGACGACGCAAACCATGTGTGGGCCCCATAACGAAAAAGTTTATTGGATGAAGAAAACGACAAATATAAGTTGTTTAAAAATAACTACAGAAGTTGTTACCAAGTAATATCGTTAAAATACCCTGTGGTTAAAACACAAGAAGACACCACCATCGCACACCAATTATTGATTCTTACGTGAAGAAGGCACTACTCAATAATGGTTACAAAGAATTATCGCTCAAAGATTTTATTTTATCGAGTTAATAATTGTCAAGCGTTGATATTTTATATTGTCATTGTTTCAATAATTGTCATTACACAAGATTTTTCATTATCAAGCAATAATTCATATTATCCAATAATATTATTAGATAACATTATTGGCAATGTCTAGAAAGTTTCGCCTAAGGAGAGGTTTGGTCACCTAATCATTGCGCCAAGAAGAAGAAGAAATTTTATCGAAAGCCCCTCTTTCCTGAACCCACTCGGTCACAATATCAGGATTTCGTAATATTATTTGTGAATAATTAATTATTGATTCATATGATGAGGAAAATATTGATTTTATGTGGATATAGATGGAGAAAATTTTAATGTGACAATTGTTGAAAATTGAAATTTTATCTTTTTCTCGATAAAATAATTTATTTAAATATATTATTATATTTTAATAATATAATAATGGTGATATTTTTACAACGAATGTGGGATATATGAGTATACGAGGAGGAAGAGTATTTTTGTTGCAATAAATGTTTAAAACATGTTAAACATGCTCATGGACCCCATTTATCGATCGAAATTTGATTATAATGTGTAAAATCGCCTGCTTGTGGATTTTTGGCCAATTTCTATTTGGAATTTGGAAAAACTTTCTTCCGCAAAGTTGTAGAGAATTGAATTTCCTATAAAAACTCGCGAGATTTGAATTTTCTGATGAAAGGGCTATTTATTATGAATTATTGAAGTTCAAGTTCAAATAATTAATTTTTGGGAGTTTTAGTTAATTATTTTGAGAAAAACGTTTTTTTGCAACTAAGTTGGCCTCACATGTGATTCAAATGGGCTGAGATCAGTTGTTAAGGTGGGCTAAAGAAAATATGAAAAATATATTAATATTATATTCAATTTTTCGCTTTTTCGTGTTCTAAGCATTTTCCTATAAATAGGTGCTTAGGTTAGAATTGAAAATCACACCGTAAACTCAAGTTTCTCTCTATTTCTCTCTCGATATATCGAGCGTATTCTTGTGAGTATACTTTGAGTATTGTTAGACGGTGTAAGTTCCTTCAAAGACTATACCCTAGATTCCAAATTTGAAGTACTAATCTTTCGAGGTAAGTGGATGTTATTTTCTTCTCAAATGATATTATTTCTTCAATATCATTATGTCAAATATGGTTGGAACTTTTATCAAATTTGGAACTTTTTCATCTGGGTTACTATTCATGAGTTACTATTCACGAAAGTTACTATTCATGAGTTACTATTCACGAAAGTTACTATTCACGAGTTACTATTCACGAGTTACTATTCATGAAGTATTTATGAACGAGTGTTTTTTTTTGAAATTTTCATCTGAAGCGTGAAGATGTTTTTTTTATTGGGAAATTCTATCTTTTGGTGATAAAGACTATTCACGATACTCAGCACTATTCACCTAAAAATAAAATTTCTTCTTTTTTGTCCAAAATATCTATTCGGATACTAGCTTTGATCAGATCCATGTTTTGATCATTCTTGAATTTTACACCACTATGATTATTTTTGAGGTATTTTTGAACATGGATAAAACAAAGTAGTACTTAATCCTTAATCCTTAATCCTTGTCATTTTGTTTCACCGGATTCGCTTTAAAAATATTTTTCATCATCCTCGCCTTAAATGATGATATTATTGAATATCTTGGGCTCAGAAAGCAAAGATGAATGATTTTTCAAGAATATCTTCGTCAGAGTGCAAAGATGAACAGTGTTTAGATGAACATGATTAATCGATGAATATCTTCGCTCAGAAAGTGCAAAAAGATGAATATTTGATTCCGTATATATATCGATTGATGTTACAGGATAAAAGATAGACGATGAACTTTTAAATTCATACATGTAAGATAGTAGTTTGCATTCTCTACTTAACTCTTCTAATGAATTATTATTTTCGCCGCGTAATATTGATTTAAAATTTGTTGTCTATTGTATTCTATTAGATTTTTCCTCGTTGAAGACTAACGGTAATTTGTCAGATATTATCTTAGTCATAATATTCTTTATCGGGCTAGTTGAGCTCACCCTTTTCCTTTTTGTTCCATTTTTCTTCTCGTGAGGCGTAGAATATAGTAGTATTTAGCTCTGGGTATGGAATGAAGGTTTTAGAAAGAATTGTTTAGTAGTCCTCACCATTTTGTAAAATAATGTATCAATAAATGTGATGAGGATTTATTTGAGTATAGATATTGTCTGTAAGATAATATTTGTATTCAAACTCACGCTTTTATCGTGTAATAATAATAAAGTAGTAGTTTTTCGCACTCATGTATCGACAACTCGTAATGGGTGATGTATACCTATTTTTGGGGCGCCACATTGGTATCGTAGCTTAGGATATGATCTCCTGGCAAGTGAGATCGGGAATAGAACTAGAGGGAGAGACGAGTAAATCCTTCGCTAAAGTGTGTCCTACCTAAGCTTATTTTTTAGTTGGTCAAGATATAAGGATATTATGTGATATATTGATTTTCTTAATTAACCCTTGCTGCTTTACGATGAGATTTGAGAATGTCGATCGAGAATATTAACAATGGAAATGAGACCGTGGAGACGCTCAGACTCACCAACGAGGAGAACGCAAACAGTCGGGCAATGTTCCTCCCGTGAACAACACCACCGAAAGCGATGATGAACGAGGGATGTTTAGAAGCTTTTTGCAGCTCATGCAAAATCGCACGAGGGAGACTCGTGTTCAAAATACAGGAGGAAATGATAGAATTCACGGGTTGTCACAAATGCAAGCGCTCAAAGAGTTGGGACCACCTGAATTTAAGGGAAAGCCCGATCCGATCACGGCGGAAACATGGGTCAAGCAAATTACCAAGATATTCGATGTCTTGGGATGCACGGAGGAACAGAAGGTTCCATTCGCCACCTTTATGTTCCGTGGCGAGAGGCAGATCATCGTGGGAGTCTCAGGAGTTGCACTCCATCCAAACCAAGACTCAAAGATGTCTTGGGAAACGCTTTCAGAACTATTTAATGACAAATACTTTCCCGAAAGTGTTCGCTATATGAAGGAAGTGGAGTTCATCGATTAGAGCAAAAAACAACATGACGGTGTCTCAAAGACGAGGCAAAGTTTGCAGAGTTATCCGTGTTTGCACCTCATTTGGTGGAGAATGAGGAACGATGACGCGGATGTTTCTTAGAGGTTTGAAACCCAAAGATACGCCAAGATCTCATTTCTCATAAACTTTTCTCTATTCAGATGTTGTAAAATGTGGCTCAATTATTAGAGCGAGATAACGAGTACGGCCAACCGAGGGACCATAACCGTGGATCGTACTCGTAGATAGCAACCAATGTAATAATGATAACCAAATGGAGAAAGAAACAGACGGACAAAATGGTAACCACTCGGGTGGTAATCATGGCCATGAAAATAGAAGAAGCGAGTCAGAGGAGATTTTAAAAGAGGAGATTTAACAACGACTATGTGAAGACGACAAAGGTTGCAAGCAAAGAATCGGTTCTAAGTGGAGGAGAACGACCACCCGGCCATATGCTATAAATGCGGAAAGAGGGACATATCACCAAACCGCCCACAACAGCTTCAAGGTATGCTATAATTGTGGAAAGGAAGGACATATCGCCGAGATCAGATACAGAATGAAAACCTAGTTCAATGGGGACGGTGACTCAAAAGATCGTCTCCCGTAAAAGTCAAAGTCAACGATTCCGGAAGAGCGCTTTTGTGATCGGTCAAAATGCGAGGAACCCAAACGAGGTGATCACGGTAAGCTATTTATAAATTCTTGCTAAGTTTATACCTTACTTGATAACGGCATACCCATTCATTTATCTCTCCCGCTTGTGCTCAACGCTTAAACTTGACTCGAGAAATTAGACTTTGACCTATCTCGTGGAAACTCCGTTAGAGAAACTTTCATCACATCCAATCGCTTATAAATCTTGTTTGATTCAAGTTGGCACCATTACCTTTACCCGTTGACCTTTATCTCTTTAAAGATACTTGCTTTTGATGTGATTTTAGGATTGATTGGTTAACTACTCATCATGCCAAAATTGATTGTTTTCGTAAGGGTGTTAGTTTTCATATTCCTAACCCAACCGTTGCATTTAATTCAAGCAACTAAACCATTAAAATCAATCATCGTCATATCTAATCATAAAGCTATTCGCTTATTGAAAAACGGATGTCAAGCTTTCTTAGCCCATGTTATGGATTTGAATAAAGACACGCCAAATTTGAATAATATTCCGTTGTTATCGACTTTTCCGACGATTTTCAAGAACTTCCCTGCCTCACCCCGTAACGTGAAGTTGAATTCTTTATTGATCTTGAACCCGCACAAAGCCCATTTCTAAAACCCCATATCGAATGGCTCCTATTGAACTTCAGAGTTAAAGGTCCAACTACGTGAATTGTTGGACATCGGTTTCATCTGGCCCTAAGACATCTCCTCGGGGTGCTCCTGCTTTATTCAGTAAAGAAGAAAGACGAGAGTATGCGATTTTGTATCGACTATCTGGGATTGAACCATGTCACCATCAAGAATAGGTATCCTCACCTCGATTGATGACTTGTTTGACCACCAGTGCAAGGGGCACAATTCTTTTCAAAAATCGATCTTCGCTCGGATATCATCACCAAGATTAGAATCGAGGATATTCCAAAGACCGCCTTTTAGAACCCCAGATGGGCATTATGAATTCTTAGTCATGTCTTTCTTGACCGACTAATGCTCCCGCGGCTTTCATGGATATGATGAACCGAGTATTCAAGGAATATTTGGATGGCTTTGTTGTTGTTTTTATTGATGACATCCTCATATATTCCAAAAGTCGTGAAGATCATGAGCACCATTTGAAGTCGGTACTCCAAAGGCTTCGTGGAAAACAAACTATATGCCAAATTGAAGAAATGCGAAGTTCGCTTGAGGAAGTAGCATTCCTTGGGCACGGTGTCAAAACATGGAGTATCCGCTGATCCGGCCAAGATTGAAGCAATACAAAGTTGGGAGCAACCAAGTCATGGATCAAGTACGTAGTTTTTTTTGGGCTTAGCCGGTTATTATCTGAGATTCGTGGAAGGGTTTTCTAATCGCTACTCCATTAACTCAAATTTAACTCCTAAGGATACAAAATTCGCTTGGAGCGTAAGAATGCGAGAAGAGTTTCCAAGAGCTTAAGAGGAGACTTATTTTAAGACTGTTTCTAACAATACCATCCGGTTCGGATGGATTTGTTATCTACAAACGATGCTTCGTGCAAAGGGTTAGGATGTGTTCTCATGCAACGGGAAAGTCATATAGCTATGCCTCGCGACAACTTAAAGAGTATGAGAGGAATTATCCTACTCATGATCTAGAGTGGCAGTAAATGCTTTTTCGCTTAAAGATATGGAGGCACTATCTATATGGGGAGAAAGTGGAGATATATTCGCACCATAAAAGCCTTAAATATTTCTTCACTCAAAAAGAACTCAACACGCGGCAAATGACGCTGGCTCGAGCTATTGAAAGACTACGACCACACTATTCAATACCATCCCGAAAAGTTTAACGTAGTAGCCGACGCGTTGAGTAGAAGATCATATGCGTGAACGAAAAGCGATGATGTCAAGTATACGACAGAGCCAACTTTAATAGAAAAGTTAAGGTTGCTTCAAGCCACCGAATCTTGAATGATGCGTATGAAGAAGAAAGTACAAGAAGGAGCTATTCCTAAGTTTAGAATTGATGAAGAAGGAATACTTTGAGTCCACTCTAGACTTTTGGTTCCTAACGACTGATTTGAAGTACAAGATTATGATGGAGGCACACAATACACCATTTGCAATCCATCTCGAAGTACTAAAATGTATCGTGATCTTCTACATACATTTTGGTGGAACAATATGAAGAGAGAGATTGCAAAGTTTATCTCAATGTGTTTAACTTGTTAACGGTAAAGGCGAGCATCTAGTACCTAAGGGTCCGCTCAGAACCACTTGAGATTCAAATGGAAGTGGGAACACATTACCATGGATTTCGTTATACGGGTCTTCCTACGGTTTCTCAGGCATCAATGCTATTTGGGTTATTGTTGATAGATTAACCAAGTCCGCTTCATTTCTTGCCGACACGGAGACTTATTCACTTGAACGCGCCTTGCTAGTATGTACGTGAATGAGATTGTGAGGTTGCATGGCATGCCCAGATCCATAGTTTCGGATCGTGACCCAAGATTCACTTCAAGATTTTGGGTTAGCTTGCAAAAAGCTATGGGCACGGATTTATTTATTGGGTTTCGCATACCATCCTCAAACGGACGGACAATCGTAAAGGACTATTCAAACTCTTGAAGATTTATTAAGACTCGTGGTCCTAGACTTCAAGGGGGCTTGGGATAAGTATTTACCATGGTGGAATTCTCCTACAACAACAGCTTATCGTGCAAGTATAGGTGTGGCTCCATTTCAAGCATTATATGGACGAAAGTGTCGCTCTCAAAGATGTTGGGACGAGGTGGGTGAAGCAACATTATTGGGACCCGAGTTGGTACGTGATGATCACGGAAAAGATCCAAATGATTCGACAACGATATACAAACGGCACAAGATCGACAAAAGAGTTATGCGGATCTTCATCGAAAGGACGTGGAATTTAGTGTGGGGATCATGTATTATCATGAAGTTGTTCCATGGAAGGGAGTTACAAGATTTGGGAAGAGAGGAAAGCTCAATCCACGCATTTATGGTCCATTTCAAATTCTTGACCGAGTAGGAAATGTAGCCTATAGACTCGCTACTCCTCCGAGTATGTCTCGTGTTCATAATGTGTTTCACATATCCGCATTTCAGAATATGTGAAAGACCCAACCACGTTATAGAAAGTTAGAACCGGACGAGATAGTCAAGACTTAACGATGAGGAGGTACCGCCAAGATTTTGGATAGAAGGAGCATGTCCCACGCAAGCAAAGGTCATACCACAAGTTAAAGTTTTGTGGAGGAATCATGCTATAGAGGAAATGACCCGAATTGAAACGGAAATGAAAGCGAGGTATCCTCACCTTTTCAAACACTGTGTACGACGCCAATTTCGAGGACTAAATTTCATAAGGAGGGAGGTGTAAGACCCCAACTTATTATTAATGAAATTTAATTTTCTATTTATTATTTTGAAATAGTAAGGGTTGATTTGATTAATGTGGATAGTTAGGGTAAAATACGCAAATATTTCAAAATAAGCAAGTGGTTATAAAATATTCATTGTTGTTGGGAATATTCGTTTGGTCGTGGAATATTCAGATCGTTGGGAATATTCGTAGACGACGACGCTAAATGCATGTGTGGGCCCCATAAACAAAAAAAGCGATTGGATGAAGAAAACGATAAATATAAGTTGTTAAAAAAATAACTACAGTAGTTGTTACCAAGTTAATATCGTTAAAATACCCTATGGTTAAAAACACAAGAAGATACCTGATTGATTGCACCAATTATTGATTCTTTACGTAAGAAGGCACTACTCAATAATGGTGGTTAAAGAATTATCGCTCAAAGATTTTATCGAGTTAATAATTGTCGCATATTGATATTTTATATTGTCATTGTTTCAATAATTCACATTACACAAGATTTTTCATTATCGGAAGCAATAATTCATATTATCTCTAATAATATTATTAGATAACATTATTGGCAATGTCTAGAAAGTTCTCGCCTAAGGAGAGGTTTGGTCACCTAATTGCGCCCCAAGAAGAAGAGAAATTTTTATCGAAAGCCCCTCTTTCCTGAACCGCCTCGTTGTCAATATTGTGATTTCGTAATATTATTTGTGAATAATTAATTATTGATTCATATGATGAGGAAAATATTGATTTTATGTGGATATAGATGGAGAAAAATTTTAATGTGACAATTGTTGAAAATTGAAATTTTATCTTTTTCTCGATAAAATAATTTATTTAAATATATTATTATATTTTAATAATATAATAATGGTGATATTTTTACAACGAATGTGGGATATATGAGTATACGAGGAGAAGAGTATTTTTGTTGCAATAAATGTTTAAAACATGTTAAACATGCTCTGGTGGACCCCATTTATCGATCAAATTTGATTATAATTGTAAAATCGCCTGCTTGTGGATTTTTTGGCCAATTTCTATTTGGAATTTGGAAAAACTTTCTTCGCAAAGTTGTAGAGAATTGAATTTCCTATAAAAACTCGCGAGATTTGAATTTTCTGATGAAAGGGCTATTTATTATGAATTATTGAAGTTCAAGTTCAAATAATTAATTTTTGGGAGTTTTAGTTAATATTTTTTGAGAAAACGTTTTTTTGCAACTAAGTTGGCCTCACATGTGATTCAAATGGGCTGAGATCAGTTGTTCTAGGTAGGCTAAAGAAAATGTGAAAAATATATTAATATTATATTCAATTTTCTATTTTGGTGTTCTAAGCATTTTCCTATAAATAGGTGCTTAGGTTAGAATTGAAAATCACACCGTAAACCCAAGTTTTTCTCTATTTCTCTCTCGATATATATTGATTCTTGTGATTCTTGTGAGTATACTTTGAGTATTGTTAGACGTGCAAGTTCCTTCAAAGACTATACCCTTAGATTCCAAATTTAGAAGTACTAATCTTTCGAGGTAAGTGGATGTTATTTTCTTCTCAAATGATATTATTTCTTCAATATCATTATGTCAAATATTGGTTGGAACTTTTTATCAAATTTGGAACTTTTTCATGTCTGGGTTACTATTCATGAGTTACTATTCACGAGTTACTATTCATGAGTTACTATTCACGAAAGTTACTATTCATGAGTTACTATTCATTTAGTACTATTCATGAAGCGTGAAGATGTTTTTTTTTGGGAAATTTCTATCTTTTGGTGTTTGAGTTACTATTCACGATGATACTCAAGACTATTCACGATACTAGCACTATTCAATTAAAAATAAAATTTCTTCTTTTTGTCCAAAATATCTATTCTCGGATACTAGCTTTGATCAGATCCATGTTTTGATCATTCTTGAATTTTACACCACTATGATTATTTTTGAGGTATTTTGAACATGGATAAAAAACAAAGTACTAATCCTTAATCCTTAATCCTTGTCATTTTGTTTCATCGATTCGCTTTTTTAAAAATATTTTCATCATCCTCGCCTTAAATGATGATATTATTGAATATCTTTGGCTCAGAGTGCAAAGATGAATGATTTTCAAGAATATCTTTCGTCAAAGTGCAAAGATGAATGTGTGTTTAGATGAATATGACTAATCGATGAATATCTTCGCCCTCAGAGTAAAAGATGAATATTTGATTCCGTATATATATTGATTGATGTTACAGGATAAAAGATAGACGATGAACTTTTAAATTCATACATAGAAGATAGTAGTTTGCATTCTCTACTTAACTCTTCTAATGAATTATTATTTTTCATGTAATATTGATTTAAAATTTGTTGTCTATCAGATTCTATTAGATTTTTCCCCGTTGAAGACTAACTGTAATTTGTTGTATATTATCTTAGTCATAATATTCTTTATCGGGCTAGTTGAGCTCACCCTTTTTTCCTTTTTGTTCCATTTTTCTTCTCGTGAGGCTAGAATATAATGAGTACGTAGCCTGGGTATGGAATGAAGGTTTTAGAAAGAATTGTTTAGTAGTCCTCACCATTTTTGTAAAATAATGTATCAATAAATGTGATGAGGATTTATTTGAGTATAGATATTGTCTAGAAGATAATATTTGTATTCAAACTCACAGCTTTTATCGTTGTAATAATAAAGTTGTAGTTGTTTCGCATCATGTATCGACAACTCGTAATGGGTGATGTATACCTATTTTGGGGGCGCCACAAATAATATCCCTTACCTTAGAAGAGTGAATATTGGGAAAAGTGAAGTAGCAAAATACTTTTTTCTTCTTTCTCTATAGTTTCTCTCTCTCAGAGTTTCAAATTGAATTCGTAAGAAATAAGAAGGAATGAGCTTTTATTTATAGAAAACCGAGGGTGGCTCTTGGTCTTAACGAAGGGTCAAAATGACTCTTGGTAATATCAAGAGACAACTACTATTTCATGAAGGGGTAATTAACCCTTCGAACAATCAAGAGGCGCTTAACTCTTGGTAATATTGAAGGGACAACTACTATTTTGCGAAGGGGTAATTACTATCGACGAAGGTAATTACTATTGAAGAAGGTAATTACAATCGACGAAGGTAAATACTATCGACGAAGGTAATTACTATTCACAAAGGTAATTACTATTCACAAAGGTAATTACTATTGATTTAAGGTAAATACTATACGACGAAGGTAATTACTATTCACAAAGGTAATTACTATTCACAAAAGTAATTACTATTGATTTAAGGTAAATACTATCGACGAAGGTAATTACTATTCACAAAGGTAATTACTATCGATTTAAGGACTCTTAGATGATGACATATGGGACCCCCATAAAATAATCAAACTTACCACAAACGCCTCATAACATACTCTTTATATACATCAAGGATTGAATAAATATTACCACAAATCATTTATTTTTAATCAACACATATTTAATCTTTCAACAATTATTAATCATTTATAACTTGTCAGTCTCAATTAATAATTTAATACTATAACATATTATATGATGATATCGTGACAATAATTGAATCAATAATATAAGAGATATGATGCAAAGAATTATTGTAGCAATAATTGAGCATAATTTGAGTGACTTCTCACGTAAAGCATCAATAATCAATATCGTGTGCTACTATACAACTACGCCAGACATCGCACTTTTACTAATGGTAGTTCAACAGCTTGACCAGTAACACCTCCGCCAAGTTATTTTTATAGAAAAATAATTTTATCGCTTTTCTAATTACGACAATACTTCCGTTGTGGGGTCCACCAATGATTGAGCCGTCGTACGAATATTCCCCGACCAAACAACTGTGACGCCCCCAAAATTAGGTATACGTCACCCATCTTGGGTCGCCACTTATACGGTACATAAATTCAAATACAAACTTAATTATACATCCGTCAGGTGACATACGACAATACATAAACCGAGAGTTCTAATAGGAATATTGTCATTTAGACAATATCCATACTCAAGGAGTCCTCATTACATTTATTGTCACACTATTTAATGTAATAGTGAGGACTACTAATGCTATCTTAGGGACCATCACTCTTTCCCCGACTCGTCCCCGCCTATATTCTCATTTTCAAGAGAACAAAGTGAAAGAAAGGGTGAGCTCAACTAGCCCAAGAAGAAATATTATAACTAAGATAATGCGTAATAAATTATCAATAGTCTTCAACAATGTTAAACCGATAAAATACATGAGACAACCTGGTTTAAGCTCAGCAAATGAATATGCAATCCATTAAAAGAGTCAAGTAGAAAATAAAGTCTACTATCTTTTAGGTTTTAAAAGGTTTTCATAAATTTTTATCACTAAGACTCGGTTTAATGAATAAACCACAATATCTAATCATCCTCGTAATACGGCCAAGGATTTTCATCAAATTATCAATGGTCATGACTATACCGAATCACCCCGGTCATAATCATACCAAAAACTATCCATCATCGTGCATTACATGTGCCACCGAGGACTTTTATCACATCATTTATAACAAGCCATGATTATACCGAATGATCCCTGGTCATAATCATACTAAGTTCATCTATGCACGTAAGCCAAAGATAACATAATATAACATGAGGATGATGACAATGACATAATAATTCAATAAAATAAGTTCACGAATTAATTTATTTAGGAACTAATAACGTCCAAATTGTCAACATGATACTGCTTTGTAGAGTAAAATTCAAGAATGACCAGAAGAATATTTCCATGAAAAGATACTGGATGAAACGCAAATATCAAGAATATTCTACTAATTTCATGGAGTATAGAAGTCAAAGTTTTAACCAACTGGGTTTAATAAAGAATGGAATAACAAAGGAAATCACCATGCATGCAGATTGTGACAGACAAAAGTTATTCCAATGTAATAATAATAATAGAACTGTGTCGTGAAATTCACACGCATGCAGGATGTTCCAATGTAATAATAAAGATGGAACCGCATCCGGTGTAAAACACATGTATAGGATATTCCAATGTAATGATAAAGATTTTAACTAGGTTGATTGTAAAACATACGCACAAGATGTTCCAATGTAATAATAATAAAGACGGAATTTTCTATAAATATTATTTTTGAATATTATGGAATAAATTTGATATAATATTATAGTTGTGGGTAATATTTATAAATTTTGCAAAGTAAGCAAGTTGTTATAAAATATTCGTTTGGTCGGGGAATGAGCCCACCCTTTCTTTCACTGTTCTCTTCAGGAAATGAGAATATAAATGGGATTTAGCCTGGGAAAAGAGTGATGGTCCCGAAAAAAGCATTAGTACTCCTCACCATTCTTGTTAAATAGTGTGACAATAAATGTAATGAGGACTCCTTGAGTATAGATATTGTCTAAATGACAATATTCCTATTAGAACTCTCGGTTTATGTATTGTCGTATGTTACTGCAATGGATGTATAATTAAGTTTGTATTTGAATTTATGTACCATATAAGTGGCGACCCAAGATGGGTGACGTATACCTAATTTTGGGGGCATCACAGTTGGTATCAGATCTGTGGCTAAGATGTGAGACTAGAACTAGGAGGGGAGAGATAGAGAATTCCTTCGCTAGTATGACCTACCTAAGTTTATTTGGTATTTGATTGGTCGGTCAGAGTATAGTGATAATATGTTGCATGTCAATTAACCCTTATTTTGTGGAAGTGTTTGAATCAACTCGGATGTTTGATGAGCTGTCGAGGGCCAGATTATTGAAGTTCTCGTTCCGACGCCGGAGATATTAGCCCAATGTTTCTTTCTTACATCTTTGAGTTTCCTTACAAACAAAGCAGCTCATTGATTTATATTTTTAGTGGGACGTGCCAAGCGTGGTCCTGTATATACATGGAAGGCATTTTAATCTATGGGTTTTTGTAGGTTATCCTCGCCTCTACTTTCATGCTCGCTTAGAAACATGGGAGTTTATAGATGGGTATTGTTCATTTGAATATCTAAAGGATATTGAAATTGTTGTGGATGCACTCTCCATTTGATAAGGAGTGCAAACATGGTTTAAATTGATAAATTTTATCGACACCAGAATCAAGTCACATGCTAAGGTAAAGGAGGTCATTATTGTGGTAAGAGGATATCATTTTATTTATAATATAAAGAATAACCTGTTTATGCGAAATACTGCATACATGGTGAAATTCTTTTATTATTCCGCTTTTTGTTATTCTCGTTTAATATCCCGCTTGATTGTGAATTTCACCGACCGGTTCCATTACTTATTATGTCGCATTTAATATTCTCGCCGTAATATCCTCGTCTACGCGCTTTTACGCTGCACTCCGGTTCCATTACTTATTATTCAGTATTTACGATTCCGCTGAACATCCTCGCTCAGGCTTTACGCCTGGGACCGGGTTCCGCCTTTATTATTCTCGCTGAGAATCACCGTTCATGCGGTTACTTCGTCGCATGCATGGTGAATCCTTCTGTTATTCCATTCTTTATTATTCTGTTGGAATAACCTTTCTAAGTGGATTACCACATGCATGGTGAATGATCCTTTATATTCATTCCTTATTAAATTGTGAAAATAATATGTCTAAGTGGATTACCGCATGGCGGTGAAAATCCATTTGCAGTTTCTTATATTCTTTATTGAACTGTTGGTTATTGGTTTTATAGTTGAATATCTTTGGCTCAGTAGTGCAAAGATGATCCATTGTTTGATAGCCTCGATCCAGTAGTGCGAAGATGGACAGTGTGTATAACATGATCATGACCACTTGGTGATACTAACGAATATCCTGGCCAAGAGTGCAAGGATGATTCGATGATGGGAATTATTTTTAAGCTGAGTCTCAGCGATTAGTTTTATAGTTGAATATCTTTGGTACGTAGTGCAAAGGTAGACAACTGATTGGTATGATCATTGTTATTACATTTGAATATCTTTAGCCTTGGGGTAAGGATATTGAGTAAACATTCTATTAATCCTTTGTGGCAAGGAGAAACTGTCGATTTACATGATTATAATTATGAACTGTGAACTTAATTATAATCTTTAGTGGTTCAGGTGAAGACAGATGATGAAAGTTCTCTTTGTCTTTGGTACAACGAAGAATTGTTGATGAGTATTACAGGAACGAAATATTAACGATGGACTTTTAATTCGGAGGAGACAGTAGACGTTATGTTCTACTTGACTCTTCTAATGGATTGTTGATTCCGCTGCAACTATGGTTGAAATCAAATTTTATCATCTACCATGTGTTATAAATCTCGATTTATTATCGATTTAAAGCTATTGATAATGTAGTTATCTTTAGTCATGATATTCTTTATCGAGCTTGTTGTGCTCTCCCTTTTGCTTCACAATTCCTTTCGTGTAATAAGAGTGAAATTTGGGTCGAGCGGGATAATGAGGGAAAGGAGTGACGGTTCAGATGATAGCATTAGTAGTTCTCACTATTCTGAATAAATAGTGTGACGATAAATGTAATGAGGACTCCGTTGAGTTTGTATACTGTCTAGAAGGCAATATTCCTGTTTAAAATCTCAGTTATGTTTTGTCGTATTTTACACGACAGTTGTATAATTACGGTTTTATTAGTATTTATACCATGTATCTGGCGACTCAAAATGGGTGATGAATTCCTAATTTTGGGGGCGTCACATTGGTGGTGAGCTGTTAAGATGTCATTGAGCTTAAACATCTTTTGTATTTAGCAGCTTAATGTGGTCATTTTTGCATTCTACTTCGAGTCTGGACCACATCTTCTTTGGTGCAGCTGATCTTTACTCCATTATGCTCATCTTCATCTGATGTCAGCTGTGCACCATCACCATCTGGATTTGCTAAGTCGTTGAGCTTTTGGTAGACTTTGTCTAGCACTTAGCAATCCTTGAACCCTTCTTGAATGTTTTGCAGACATGATTTTATATATGTTCTTTTTCAGCTTTTGGTTCATGGTGATCTGTAGAGTGGCTCTCTTGATCTTCTTTGTACTCTGCCACTTTTCTGAATGCTATCTCCTTGGCTTTCTCGGCTCTTAGCTTAGCTGTGACGCCCCCAAAATAGGTATACATCACCCATCTTGAGTCGCCAAATACATGGTACGTAAATCAAATACAAACTTAATTATACAACTGTCGGGTAATACACGACAAAACATAGCTGAGAGTTTAAACAAGAATATTGCCTTCTAGACAATATTGCAAATAATAATATGAATAACTTTGTCGTCTCAATTATTGATTTAATAATATAAAATATTATGCAGATGATACTGTGATAATATTTTAATCAATAATATGAGAGATATTATGCAGCAATTATTGTAGCAATAATTAAGTATAACTGAGTGACTTCTCACGGAAGCATCAATAATCAATACCGTGTGTTACTATGCAACCACACGACATCGTATTTTTTTACTAATGGGGTAGTTTAACAATTTAACGGTAAAACTTTCGCCGTTATTTTTATAAAATGATAATTCTGTCGTTTTCTAACTACGACAATACTTTCATTGTGGGGTCCACCAATGATTGTGTCGTCATACGAATATTCCCTATTAAAATGAATATTCCCCGACCAATCGAATATTATATAACCACTTGCTTACTTTGTAAAATTTGTAAATATTACCCACAACTATAACATTATATTAAATCCACACCATAACATTCAAAAATATATTTCGAGATAAATTAATCTTTATTCATAAAAGTTGGGGTCTTACATTAGCTGTCATCTTTAGTGGCATTCTCATCTTTGTTGAGTGAAGCTCTGATCTGTTTAAGTCCTTCTTCAAAGCTGCTTCACTTCCACCTATGTAGTCTCACTGTCACTGAGACTTGTTCTCTTAATCTCTGGTGGAACTCGTAGAGTCAACAATAACATTCCACCAACTCAACTATTCTGCAACTTAGCTATCTTTTATTTTTTTTTTCTCATCTTGATCTTTGAAGCTCTGTTGATTTATACTGCTTCCCAATCTTCCCATTGGAAAGTAGCCATTAAAAGCTTTTTGAATTGCCTCGCAGATCTTGAGTTATTTGGTGTAGACTACAGATGTGACATGACATGACTTTCTGTCACTGCAGTCTACTGTTTCACCTACCCCATTAAAGATGTTACTTTTATATCTTCGGCAAGTAGTCAACTTTATTACCTCCTTCTAATTTCTCGATTAGAGGTTGTCCTTTTGCATCGATGCTCTCAATAAGCTTTATTCGAATATTAATCTTCGGGTTGAACCGTTGCCAATGCTTCAATCCTCAGTTGTTCGAACTCTACAATTCTGATGCACATCTTCTAGAACCTGATCGTAGTGTCTAGTTGACAGGCAGAGACAGCACTACGATCTTGAAGAGTGTTCACTTGATCTTTAGTGTAGAACACCTCTTCCTTCTATTGTGCAATGCTTCAACACTTCTTGTTTGCTTCGACTACTCTCAGATACTGATGGCTTGACTCCTTGCTCTGGCCCCTTCTGAATAGCATGACACTTCAGATTTGTGGCTTGTCCAGCTCGCTTTCTCTTTGTGATCTCCCGTTCGCTTATCATCAATAGACTGAACCAATGCTTAATCACTTTAGCCTTATTCTTCAGCAGTTGACCAGTATCTCGTGTACATTCCATCAATTCTTTCTTTGTTTAGCAAACACTACGGTCCAGGTTACTTCCATGATCGTTGTCATCTTACCACTTGACATGTACTGCACCTGCTAACTTTCTTTAGTCAGCTACTGAAGTCTTCTTATGATCATCTTGTGGAAGACTTCATCTCGAATGGCTTCACAACTCAATCTGGATGCTGATTGGGTTGATGCTTAGATCTTTTGTTAGCTTGCATGCCATTCGTTGAGTGCTTTCTGGCTTCCTTCAGGTGGGATGTATTTTTGCAGTATCAACCAGGGGCTTCATTCCTTTAGATATTCTAGGAGTGCTTATTTTTTGAAAATTGTATTTGCTCTACAATTCTACCTTGGCGTTGTGAGCATATCTGTTAAAGTCTCAGTACTACACTCTACGATTCATCTTTGGTTGTACAGACACTACGACTCCGAGATCAAATCTTTACACTCTATAATTTCTATCGTTGTGCTTGTTGTCTTCATCTGATCTTGCTCGACTACGATCTCTGCCTCTGATATGATCAGTAGACTCTATGACTCTGAGTGTAGTCTATGATTCTTGACTTAGCTTCAGCAGATGCTCGATCGGCTCGTAGGCAGGCTATCTCTATGATTCTAAACATGACTTCCTAAGCAAACTACAGCTCCAAGAAAGTTCTCCTTGACACACTACGATCCTTCCTCGTCTCTTCTGGAAGTCTACGAACTCTGAGATCTACTATCTTACAGACTACGATTCTGCCTCGATAGCTCTCAAGTTTTCCTTAACTCTCCTGGCAGACTACGATTTCTGGTGCAGTGCTTGATGATCAAACAAGCATATCTATTACATCATGAGATCAACCTAACATGCTTGATCTTTCTATATTTATATTCCTTGTACATCATTTCTTTTTAAGGACTTTACAAAGTTGTTTTGCTTATGTAGGATCAACTTTTCTTAATGCAGGCATACTTGCATATTCATTCATATATATACCATAATCAAATCATATGTAAATAGGAATATCATTCAAATGCTTATTCCTGACAATCTCTCCTTATTTGATTATGACAAAAACAATAAGTGCATATGCATGTTATGAATGAATTCTTATATACATTGAGCAACTATATTTCTAAAATAGATAATCATGAATGTTATTTATAATAATATAGAATTTAATACACTTAGACATTTTACATCCTGGATCCAGAACATACCTAACTAGTTAGAGATGTACCTCTTTGGCTCCATGTATGCTTCCAGGATGTCTGTTGATCAGTTATTCATCTGTTTGATTTCTTTGCTTCTGCTTCCCCTAGGATGTTGACTTCATTTCTTCTTCTGGCTCCCCCTCAGCCTTTGGAAATACATTTTCATCATCCTTTGGCTCCCCCTTAGATGATGACCCAACTTCTTCTTCTGCTGTCTTCTTCTTTGTCTTCTTTTCTTATTTCTTTCTGCTCTCTTTGCCCTTTCTTGAGTGCCTCTTACTTTGCTTCTTTTTATGCCTCTTTTTCTCCCCTTTTTTGTCATTAATCACTTGAGAGAGTTGTTCCATGTTGGACATAAGCTGCTCCATCAGATAAGAGGAGTTACCAACTTCAATCTTGAGTTCTTGTTGACTTAACTCAAGTTGCATAGAGAAAGACTAATTCATGTTGTCAATCTTGTCAGAGGGGACTTGGAGTTGTTCTTCATTGGCCTGCTGTGTTCGTAGAGCTTCCGCCTTCTGATCATGTATGGCCTTCAGATAGTTGTGATCTCTCTCTTTGATTTTCAGAGATACATCAGCCATAGTAGCTTGAAGTCTGTGTTGAACTGAATTATCTTCTGTTATAGTCAAAACCATCTTTGTCTCATCATTGATTTGAGATATCTTCTCAACCAGTTCATCAGAATTCTTTAATATTTCCTGCTCTATAGGGATTTGGTCATCTGGTTGGGTAGCCTCCTGTTGAACACCAGATTGGATTCTACGATTTTTATCCTTGGACAGATTTTCAAAAGTATTGAGAATCTGAAAAATTAATGAATACCAATCGCTATTAGAGGATGAAGGAATGTCAATTTGTTGTGCTTGGGCAGATGGAGGCTTCTTATTCTCGACTTGAACACCATTAGTGGTAGAGTGAACAGACTCTACGATTATCTCCTTGGTCATAATCCTTCTGCCTTCAGAGTCCACTCTACGATCGTAGGGAATATAGTGATTACCAACACGTCGGTAGACTTTGTAATGGGGTTGGTCATTGATCATTATGGTTGCAAACTTCTTTACCCTTGGGAAGTTTTGTGACACCAGCTCCAGATTTAGAAACTGAGAGTAGCACCAGCTGAAGTAGTTCACATCTTTATCAGTATGTGCCTTTAACCACGGCATCCACGGGAAGAACCATCTCATCAGAAGATCTTCAGAGTTATACAGTATTGTTGTGCAATCTAACTCCATATTTTTTCAATTATGAAGAACTTCATCTGTAGTCATTCTTACAACTCGAAGTTGTTCATTTCCATGACTTATCAATCTTGTTGCTGGTTCAGCTAGTGGTTCATCAAAAACTTCCACCACTATTCTTCTGCTAATTCTAGCTGGAGAGAGAACATGATAGTCTGTTGGTTCCTTTGATTCCTAATTTTCAGAACCAAAATCTTTTCCTATTTCTTCACCTTCTGAACTGGAATCATGTTGACTTCCTTTATTTGATTTGTGACGCCCCCAAAATTAGGTATACATCACCCATCTTGGGTAGTCAGATACATGGTACAGAATTTAAATACAACTTACTAATATAAGCGTGGTACAATACGACATAAATCGTGAGTTTGAATACAAATATTATCTACTAGATATTATACAAACTCAAAAGGAGTCCTCATTACAATTATTATCACACTATTTCACGTAATAGTGAGGACTACTAATGCTATCCTCCGGACCATTACTCCGCTTCTCGACTCGTCCCAACTATGTTCTCATTTTCAAGAAGAACAAAGTGAAAGAAAGGGTGAGCTCAACTAGCCCAAGAAGAAATATTATGACTAAGATAATGCGAATAAATTATCATTAGCCTTCAACAAGTGTTAAACCGATAAAATATAATAAACATCAAGTTTAATGCAGTTTGAACAAGCAATTCATTAAAAGAGTCAAGTAGAAAATAAAATCTACTATCTTTTATGATTTAAAAGGTTTTCATCATTGTTATAGCCGAGACTCAAACTTTAATAAATAATCCACATCATCGAATCACCCCCCACTACTACCAAGGATATTCTTTAGTATCACGACCATAATTATTCATGCACTCACGGGCCAAGAATAGTTGTGTATTCATTAATGGTCATGATCATGCCAACCAATCGCCCATCAATGCACTATGGGCCAATGAGGACTTTTTACCACATCATTTGTAACATTACTACCATGATTACAATCAATAATCCTCGGTCATAATCATACCAAGTCCATCTATGCACTACAAAATACGATGACTTTCAACATAATATAAACATGAGGATGATGACAATTATATAAGAATTCAATAAAACAAGTTCAAGAATTATTTTATCCAGAATTATTAACGCCCAAATTGTCAACATGATATCGTTTTGTAGAGTAAAATTCAAGAATGATCGTAAGAATATTTCCATGAAAAGATCTTTGGATGAAACGCAAATATCAAGGATATTCTACCGATTTCATGGAGTATAGAAGTCAAAGTTTTAACCAACTGGGTATAATAAAGAATGGAATAACAAAAGAAATCACCATGCATGCGGTACTGCAGACAGACAAAGTTATTCCAACGTAATAATAATAACGGAACTGTGTCGGTGAAATTCACACCCACAGGATGTTCCAATGTAATAATAAAGATGGAACCAGATCCGGTGTAAACACATGTGATAGGATATTCCAAATGAATGATAAAGAGGCGGAACCGTGTCCGTGTAAAACACATGCATAAGATGTTCCAACAGAATAATAAAGAGCGGAACCAGTCCGGTGTAAAACACACGCATGTGATGTTCCAATGAATAATAGAAGAATGTCACCAAGTATAGGGTAAACCACGATACAAAAGTTATTCCAATGTAATAATAAGCAATTGAATAACAACAGTTCTCTTCATGAATAAGAAAGAATAACACCCCTTACGAGTACAACAAATAATATTCCCTACCTTAGAAGAACTGAATATTGGCAAAGTGAAGTAGCATAATACTTTTCTTCTTTCTCTTTATAGTTTCTCTCTCTAGAGTTTC
Organism: Panax quinquefolius; assembly: GCA_020205615.1. Classification (NCBI taxonomy): domain Eukaryota; kingdom Viridiplantae; phylum Streptophyta; class Magnoliopsida; order Apiales; family Araliaceae; genus Panax; species Panax quinquefolius. Next base: position 92,891,337 of record CM035157.1, on the reverse strand, counting down.
AGTGAATTCGTAAGAAAATAATGAAGGAATAAGCTTCTATTTATAGGAAAATAGAATGCATAGTAATTAATCCATGAACGGTCCAGATTGATTTACTTTAATCTGACGGTCCATATTTAAAGCAAAATCTTTTAAATAAAATATAATATATTCTATTTATATAAAAACATTTTACTATACAAACACTATGCAACACTATGCAAAACACTATGTAATACTATGCATAATAAAATATAATATATTTTATTTATAGAATAACTTTAATAAAGTATTCTGCTTTTATATAAAAGATGTTTCGCTTTTATTACGTTAATAATCTGAATAAAACAAAACGTCATTATCGCTATAATAATTCATATTATTAATCGACAATAATGGAATCAAACCGAGTGACTTCTCACATAAGCATCAATAATCAATACAGGTGTGCTACTATGCAACCATACGTATCATTGTACTTTTACTAAAGAGTAGTTCAACAAAGATCAACGGTAAAACTTCCCGCCGTTATTTCAATAAAATATTTTTGTCATTTTCTCAATCCGAATAATAATTTCATTGTGGGGTCCACCAATGATTGAGCCGTTGTTATTTAATATTCCTCGCTAAACCCAATATTCCCACCAATCAAATAATATAACCACTTGCATACTTTGCAAAATTTATAAATATTACCCACAACTATAACATTATATCAAATTTATTCCATAATATTCAAAAATAATATTTATAGAAAATTCATCTTTATTTATAAAAGTTGGGGTCTTACAACCTCCCCCTCTTATGAAATTTTGCCCTCAAATTAGGTGGTACGCACTCGGTATGTCAAGAAGAGGTAAGGATACCTTGATTTCATTTTGATTCTAACTCCCAAGTCATTTCCTCAACATCGTGGTTCCTCCACAAAACTTTGACTTGAGGTATAACCTCGAGCGTAGAATATGTTCCTTCTTATCCAAAATTTGAACAGAACCTCTTCATACGTCAAATCTTCCGCTATTTCGTCCCGGTTTCTAACTCAATAATATGGTTCGGGTCTTTAACATATTTATGTAACATGGATATGTGAAAAACGTTATGAACACGAGACATATTTGGCAGAAAAGCTAGTCTATAGGCCACGATTTCTACTCGATCGAGGATTAAAATGGACCCGATGAATCGAGGATTAAGTTTTCCTCTCTTTCCAAATCTTGTAACTCCTTTCCATGGAGCAACTCTTAACAACACATGATCTCCTATATCGAATTCCACGCCCTTTCGATGAAGATCAACATAACTCTTTTGTCGATTTTGTGAGGTTTTTATACATTGTCGGATCGTTTGAATCTTTTTCGTAGTCATGCGTATCAACTCCGGTCCCAACAACGTTGCTTCACCCACCTCATCCCAAAGATATCGAGAACGACACTTTCTTCCATACAACGCTCGAATGGAGCCATGCCAATACTTGCTTGATAATCGCTGTTGTTGAGAGGAAAACTCCACCAATGGTAAGAACTTGTCCCAACTCCCCTTGAAATCAAGGACACAGAGTCTTAATAGATCTTCAAGAGTTTGAATAGTCCTCTCCGATCGTCCGTCCGTCGAGGATGATATGCCGAAGCTAAATCGTAAGTCTGTGCCCATAGCTTTTTGCAAACTAACCCAAAATCGTGATGTGAATCTTGGGTCTCGATCGTAAACTATGGATACCGCAGATACCATGCGTACTTTACAATCTCGTTTATGTACATATGAGCAAGACGTTCAAGTGTATAAGTTTCTCGATTCAGAAGAAATGAGCAGACTTGGTCAATCTATCAACAATGACCTAAATCGCATCAATGCCTTGAGAAACCTTAGGAAGACCCAGAACGAAATCCATGGTAATGTGCTCCCACTTCCATTCGAATTTCAAGTGGTTGCAATGGACCTTTTGGTACTTGATGCTCGCTTTAACTCGTTGACAAGTTAGACACCTTGAGAGAAAAATGTTATATCTCTCTTCATATTGCTCCACCAAAATGTACGATTTAATATCATGATACATTTTCGTACTCTGAGGATGGATTGCAAATGGTGTGTCAGGCGCCTCCATCATGATATTATACTTTAAATCGTGGTCGTTAGAACACATTAAAGTTCGGAGTTGACTCAAGAATTCCTTCTTCATCGATTCTTGCTTCCTAAGATAGCACCTTCTTGCACTTTCTTCCTCATACGCATCGGCTCGTGTCTCAGTAGCTTGAGCAAACTTTAACTTTATCGATTAAAATTGGTTCTACTCAGATATTCGCTATCATCACATGCGTCCCTGGAGTCTTTAACTCTATCTCCATCCTTTGCAAGTCACACAAAATGGGCCTTTGCGTTGACAATAACGCACTCGTACTTGCATATGATCTTCTACTCAATGCGTCAGCTACCACGTTCGCTTTTCCAGGATGGTATTGGATGGTATGATCATAATCTTTCAACAGTTCAAGCCAACGTCGTTGTCACATGTTGAGTTCCTTTTGAGTGAAGAAATATTTGAGGCTTTTATGATCCGTAAAGATTTCCACTTTCTCCCCATACAAGTAATGCCTCCAAATTTTAAGTGCAAAGATAATACCGCTAACTCCGGATCATGAGTAGAATAATTCCTCTCATATTCTTTGAGTTGTCATGAGGCATAGGCTATAACTTTTCCATGTTGCATGAGAACACATCCCAACCCTTTGCTCAAGCATCACTATAGATGACAAATCCTCCGAGGCGGATGGTATTGTCGTAAAAGGTGCTTTCAAATAAGTCTCCTCTTGAGTTCTTGAAAACTCTTCTCACATTCTTCGCTCCAACCGAACTTTGTATCTTTTCGAAGAATTTGAGTCAATGGAGTAGCGATTCGAGAAAATCCTTCCACGAATCTCCGATAATAACCACTAAACCGAGAAAGCTACGTGCTTTGGTCACTAATTTAGGTTGTTCCCAGACTTTGAATAGCTTCAATCTTTCTTTGGGTCAATAGATATTCCATGACTTGATACCACATGCCCAAGGAATGCTACTTCTTCAAAGCCGAACTCGCATTTCTTCAACTTGGCATAAAGCTTATATTCACGAAGCTTTTGGAGTGTCATTTCAAGTGTTGCTCATGATCTTCACGGCTTTTGGAATAAATAAGGATGTCATCAATAAAGACGACCACAAAGTGATCTAAATATTCCTTGAATACTTGGTTCATCATAACCATGAAGGCAGCAGGAGCATTAGTCAATCCAAAGGACATGACTAGGAATTCATAATACCCGTACCGAGTTCTAAAAGCCATCTTTGGAATGTCAGCGGTTCTAATCTTCAATTGGTGATATCCGGAACGAAGATCAATCTTTGAAAAGAATTTGGCTCCTTTCAACTGGTCAAACATGTCATCAATACGTGGCAATGGATACCTATTTTTGATGGTGACATGATTCAACTCCCGATAATCAATACAAAGTCGCATACTCCGATCTTTCTTCTTCACTTAATAGAACAGAGCACCCCAAGGAGAAGTATTAGGACCTAATAAAGCCAATGTCTAACAATTCCTCGTAGTTGGGTCTTTAATTCTTTCAAGTTCAATAGAGCTATTCGACATGGGGCTTTGGAAATAGGTTTTTATCGGTTCAAGGTCGATACAAAATTTAATTTCACGCCTTCGGGGTAGGCCGGAAGTTCTTCTGGGAATACGTCAGAAATTTATTAACAATAGAAATATCGCTCAAAATGGCGTATTTTTGTTTAAATCGTGACATGAGCTAAGAAAGCTTGACATCCGCTTTTTCAATAAATGAATAGCTTTATGGCTTGAGATGACCGTGATTGATTTTAATGGTTTGGTCGTTTGAATTCGCATAATAGGTTGATTAGGAATATGAAAGCTAACAACCTTACGTAAAACAATCAATTTTTGCATGATAAGTAGTTAACCAATCAATCCCTAGAATCACGTCAAATGCAAGTATTTTTAATGAAATAAGATCGATGTGTAATGTGAGGGTACCGATTTGAACCAAACAAGACTTATAAACGATGGATGTAATGAAGGTTTCTCCCAACGGAGAGTTTCCATGAGATAAGTCAAAGTCTAATTTCTCCTGAGTCAAATTTAATCGATGAGCGCAAGTAGGAGAAATAAAAGAATGGGTAGAACCCAGATCAAATAAAGTATAGACTTCATTAGAGTTTATGATAAGCTTACTCGTGATGACCTCATTCGGGTTCCTTGCTCTCCGGGAGGAGGTCAACAACAAACGCTCTCCCCTTGCACTACGGTTTTGACTTATCCGGGAATGACCTTTGGTGCCTCCATCCTAGTTGAATTTATCTTCTAGAAATGACAAAATCGAGCTAAGTGACCTTCTCTTCCACAATTATAACATGCTTTGGATGGCATGGCGCAGTTTTGATCGATGTGTCCTCTCCTCCGCATTTAAAGCATATGATAGGTGGTCTTTCTCCTTCCTTAACAACGGGTCTGTCGGTGACGACGTCTTTCCATCATTGTTGAATCTCCGTTTCTTGAAATGTCCATTCTTATTATTTTGGCCTCGATTACCACCGAAGTGGTTACCATATCCGCCTGTTGATTCTCTACGCTTGTTGTCACCACTTGATGACTACTCTTGCCGGTATTATAATTTTGCCTTGCGCTTCTTTTAGTTAAGGTTGACTCGTTATCGCGCTCCACTAATCGAGCCCTATTTACAACATCCGAATACAAACACGCTTTATGAGAAATAAGATGTCGACGTATCTCCCACTTCAATCCTCTTAAAACATTCGCTACCATTCTTTCTTCATTATCCACCAAGTGGGACGCAAATCGTGATAACTCGCAAATTTTGCCTCAGATTGCGATACGGCCATATTGTTTTGTTCCAACTTGATAAACTCCACCTCCTTTCATGTGGCAAATACTTTCGTGAAAGTATTTGTCGTTGAATGAACAACCCTCGAACTTCTCCCAAGATATCTTCAAGACAAAGAAGTTGAGTACGCTTTTACCGATTCCCACCAAGAATCGCCTCTCCGCAAGCAACATAAAGGCGGCAAGAAGGGAACCTTGCTCCTGAGCATCCCAAGACATCAAATATCTTGGTAATCTGCTTTATCCATGCTTCCGCCTGTAAGTGGTTTTGGCTCTCCTTAAACTCCCGGTGGTCCCAGCTCCTTGAATTGTTTAGCGGTGATCACCGAGAGTTTTCCATGTTTCCACCCACGTTTTGGACAGAGTCGCTCTACTTTCATTGTTGCATAAATTTCATAAAGCCTCCGAACATTTGATCATTCATCATTTGGTTGTTGTTGTTGTTTGCATGAGGATTGTCGCCTTCGATGCACATTATCCTCGATTATTGATATGTGGCGAATCAACGATCGCTTTGTGCTCCATTGCTATTCTCAACATTCTCGATGTCACTTTCAGACATCGCCACAAAACAAAAGGTTAATTGACGATAACAAATTATCCCTATATTCTAACCGACCAATAAAATAGCACATAAACTTAGGTAGGTCATACTAGCGAGGGTATTCCCCTGCCTCCCTCCTAGTACTATTCTCACATCTTAGCCAGGATCATATCCTAAGCTCGATACCAACTATGACGCCCCAAAATTAGGTATACATCACCCATCTTGGGTAGTCGGATACATGGTACAAAATTTAAATACAACTTACTAATATAACTGCCGCGGTACAATAACGACATAAACCGTGAGTTTGAATACAAATATTATCTACTAGATATTATACAAACTCAAAAGGAGTCCTCATTAAAATTATTATCACACTATTTCACGTAATAGTGAGGACTACTAATGCTATCCTCTCGGACCATTACTCCGCTCCCCGACTCGTCTCCAATTTATGTTCTCATTTTCTCAAGAGAACGGTGAAAGAAAGGGTGAGCTCAACTAGCCCAAGAAGAAATATTATGACTAAGATAATGCGTAATAAATTATCATTAGCCTTCAATGTTGTTAAACCGATAAAATATAATAAACATCAAGTTTAATCTGCAATGAACAAGCAATCCATTAAAAGAGTCAAGTAGAAAATAAAATCTACTATCTTTTATGATTTAAAAGGTTTTTCATCATCAGTTATAGTCGAGACTCAAACTTTAATAAATAATCCACATCATCGAATCACCCCGCACTACTACGCCAAGGATATTCTTTAGTATCACGACCACAATTATTCATGCACTACGGGCCAAGAATAATAGTTGGTATTCATTAATGGTCATGATCATGCCAACCATCGCCCATCAATGCACTACGGGCCAATGAGGACTTTTACCACATCATTTGTAACATTACGGCCATGATTACACCGTAATAATCCTCGGTCATAATCATACCAAGTCCATCTATGCACTACAGTGCCGCCAGATGACTTTCAACATAATATAAACATGAGGATGATGACAATGATATAAGAATTCAATAAAACAAGTTCAAGAATTATTTTATCCGGTATTATTAACGTCCAAATTGTCAACATGATCTTCGTTTTGTAGAGTAAAATTCAAGAATAATCGTAACAATATTTCCATGAAAAGATATCGATGAAACGCAAATATCAAGGATATTCTACTAATTTCATGGAGTATAGAAGTCAAAGTTTTAACCAACGTGTATAATAAAGAATGGAATAACAAAAGAAATCACCATGCATGCGGTTGATTGAGAGACAAAAGTTATTCCAACAGAATAATAATGACGAAACCGTGTCGTGAAATTCACACCCATGGATGTTCCAATGAATAATAAAGATGGAACCGGATCCGGTGTAAAACACACATACGTATAGGATATTCCAATGTAATGATAAAGAGCGGAACCAGTCCGGTGTAAAACACATGCATGTGATGTTCCAACAGAATAATAAAGACGGAACCAGTCCTGTAAAACACATGTATGAGGATGTTCCAATGTAATAATAATAAAGATGGAACCAGTCCTGTAAAACACACGCATGTGATGTTCCAACAGAATAATAGAAGAATGTCACCAAGTATAGGGTAAACCACGATACAAAAGTTATTCCAATGTAATAATAAGCAATGGAATAACAACAGTTCTCTTCATGAATAAGAAAGAATAACACCCCTTACGAGTACAACAAATAATACTCCCTACCTAGAAGAACCGAATATTGGCAAAAGTGAAGTAGTAGAATACTTTTCTTTCTTTCTCTCTATAGTTTCTCTCTAGAGTTTCGTTGAATTCGTAAGAAAATATTGAAGGAATGAGCTTCTATTTATAGGAAAATAGAATGCATAGTAATTAATCCATGAACTATCCAGATTGATTTATTTTAACTCGACTATCCATATTTAAAGAAAAATATTTTAAATAAAATATAATATATTCTATTTATATAAAAACATTTTACTATGCAAACACTATGCAATACTATGCAAAACACTATGCAAAACACTATGTAATACTATGCATAATAAAATATAATATATTTTATTTATAGAATAACTTTAATAAAGTATTCATTTTTATATAAAAGATGTTTCGCTTTTATTACGTTAATAATACGAATAAAACAAAACGTCATTATCGCTATAATAATTCATATTATTAATCGACAATAATGGAATCAAACCGAGTGACTTCTCACATAAGCATCAATAATCAATACCGTGTGCTACTATGCAACCACACGACATCGCATTTTTTACTACTAAGTAGTTCAACAAGATCAACGGTAAAACTTCCGCCGTTATTTCAATAAAATATTTTTGTCATTTTCTCAATCCGATAATAATTTACATTGTGGGGTCCACCAATGATTGAGTGTCATACGAATATTCCCTCGCTAAACCGAATATTCCCCACCAATCGAATAATATAACCACTTGCATACTTTTGCAAAATTTATAAATATTACCCACAACTATAACATTATATCAAATTTATTCCATAATATTCAAAAATAATATTTATAGAAAATTCATCTTTATTTATAAAAGCTGGGGTCTTACATGATTCATCAGTGAAACCTTCTTGCTGATTTTCATTACTAGTATCATCTTCAGCATCGTCTTCATTGGATTCAGATTCATCATCACTTACATCAATGATTGCAGGAGAGTGATCACTTTTCTTCTTGGGTGAAAATTTTGCAAGTAGTCTGTAGCTCTTTCTTCTCCTTGGAGGTTCAGCTATAGGAGAGTCAGACTCTTCTTTCTCTTCAGACTCTGAGGCCTTTGAATCATCAGACAAACTTTCTTGACGTTCAGCATTGGTAGGGGCAAGTCCTTCTTCTTCTGAATCAATATCATTTGACCCATCATCTAGCCTTTTTGGAGCATTTGCAGTTAGAGATGTAGTTAGGTCATCTTATAGCTTTTCTTCATCATCAGAGTGAATACTCTAAGAGTTAACCATAGGGCTTGCATATTCTTTTTCATTAGCAGGGTTTACATTTTCTTTCATGAATCCAGCTCCACCTTCATCGCTAGATTTGTTCTTTGGGGACTCAGTCTTAAGACTATCAGCTCCCTTCTCTTCTTCTGACTCTACGTCCTCTTCTTCGTCGGATGTACTTTCTTGGGAAACTGGGGCTGGCTTGTTTACCACCTTAGCTTTCTTTCTTGATGGCCCTTGAAGCAGTCTGTTGCTTCTTCTCTTTGTGGTCTCTGGTGCAGTTAAGACCTTTTCACCTTCATCTTTGTCTTTAGTGGAGAGACTTCTTGGTTAAGCCTCTATTTTCTTCACACCCCTGGATCTCTTCCTTACTGGTGTGGCTGTTACTGGTGCAGAGTCACCAAACTCAGAGCTTTCCACCTCCTTTGCCTATCTTTTCTTTGCAGAGACTTTGTTGTTGCTTTCTGTTATTGTTAGCCTCCTGTTTTCCTTTGGATTTTTCTTCCAGTTTATGAACAGTTGTGGAGACATCACTTTATGAACATTTAGAGGCTCTCCCTCATCATCCTTGATCTTTCTTCCCAGATTTTTCTTCATCACAATACTCACCAGTCTTCCATGAAAGACCTTAGTCAGTGGTCTATCTGTAGACTTCTTTATCTTAGCCTGTTTCACCCATTTGGAGATCTGATCGAACAAGATAGCTCCAAAGTTGATTTGGTTGTTCAGAACTGTTGCAGACATTATCTTCAGCTGTGGATCAAGCATAATGTCATGTGCAGTGTTCTTACATAGTATACATTTGCCCACTATCTCAGCAATGAAATCAAATTCTTTTAGAATATCCTTTTTCTTTATGTCCTTTAGACTATAGTTTCTTTGGTACCCTATAATTTTCTTCATGTGTTAAGTGTTGATATCATCGAGGCTCTTTAGTCCTCGGTCAAGAAATCCTATGAATTGATTGTTGTCAGATGATTTTAGCTTAAGAGACTGACCTTTAACCTCGGTAGAAAGAATTCCAGAATTTATGGATGCATTTGAGTAAAACTCCTTAACTAGTTCAGTATATACTCGAGTGCTTGCCTCAAGGCATTATAAGAATCCAGCGTTCTTTATAAGTTTAAGAATGTCTCTGAACTTCTTTTCGGATTTCTCAAACAACTTGGTTCCTAGCTGAATACCAGTGATTACTTGTTAGTCTACCATTAGAAGAGTTTAAAAAATATGGGTATATTGATTTAGATAATCTTATGAGAGATTAATGAATGTGATTTGAGCAATGCTCGGGAGGGTTAATAATTCTGGCTTAGAAAAGGATTCTAGGGTTTGAAAAACTGGAAGGGAGAAAGGTTTGATAATTTTTGATAACTGTTTGCAGATTTTGAATTTGCCTTTATGACGGTTCCTTCTGACTCTGAATGCGCTATGATGTTTCAACTGGCCATTGGTTGCATGATGCCCAATAATGAGTTTTAACTCCCCATAACCTTTTTGGTTTTTATTCCTTTTAAGAGAAATAGGCGTCAATGACATGGATTGATCGTTGACCATTTTGGTTCATAGAGTAGCATGGTAAGGCAACTATGGACTCTACGTTTTCCTTTCTTGATTCAACGATCTTCTTCTGAGAGATGCTACAGTGGATGATTTTTACATTGATCATCATCTTGAAACTACATATCTTCACCACTAATGTATCCCAAGCCAGTTTGGGCACTTAAGTTCTGAGGTGAGTTTTCATGATGTCTCTTCAAACTTTATTCGAACTTATCTCCTCATAATCTGAATGGTTGAGCAATTGTTTCATTCTTCCAAACTCCTCATGAGCTAGAACATTCTGGTAGGACTGCAATCGTTGAGTCTACTTCTATGATAGTTGAGGTTGCATCACGATCATTGAGTTCTCTTCAAACTTTACTCTACGATCGTTGACTGTCTTGGTCCTTGAGCTAAACTTGACTAGTAGTCCTTCTGGATTAAGGTAGCTCAGGAAGGGCCAACCTCTTAGAGTGAGCTAAGGGTCAGGTTTGCTCCTGAGGCGCTTTCCAGATGAAATACATTAGAAATGATTTGAACTGATGTCTCATTTTACCTTTTTAGCTGGGGAGGTCTTCTACCAACTTTTTAGACAATTGCATTTGCTGTAATCGTGGTGTCCTCCTACTCTCACACTACGATCGGACGTTTGATTGTAGGCACTCCACCATTTTGAGTTGGGTGGTAGATTGGTTATTAGTAGTACGTTTTGAGACGTTCCTACTGATTATGATTCTTCATTTGGTTCATTAGCCACAAAGTTTTGGGACTATGTAGTGGGTACATTGTTTCATAGTATATCTTAGTGTTGTTGTTCCTTAATAGATCACTGCTTCACCATTTTTATATTGACTTCTCAGTAAGGTGTAATTTCCTTTTCTTCATGTGCATTAGGAGGCATCCTTGCATATCTCCTTCTGACTAGAATCACCATTGTTAAATAAATCTATTTACACCGTAGACATGGAAATCTCCAGGGCTAATCATTCTACGATCATTTGACAGCACTACAAATATAGTCTTCTTTGATAGTTTGTGCTTGCTGAGTTTGGCTTCAATAATGAGTTCCTCATGATTAATGCTCGATGGTCCTCTGATGTCAACTTCCTTGAGGATTCTTCTCATATGACATGCTTTTCATGATTAAGCATATATGACCCTTTTTATCTTTTGGTTGAATGGCCTGCTTCCATATAAAGATCAACAGCCATGTGAGCTTCATTTAGATTAGCTCAGCAGGTCTTCAAGGGCAAACTTTGACATATAGGAATTTTATCAGAATCATTTCTGAACAGTCTTAAGCCTTCTGCTGGTTGAGTCTTTCTTAACTGAAGTCCTCTGGTTCAGAATTCCTTAGTGTGGCCAAATATACCAGGTACCTGCAGTTTAGATATATTTCTATTTTTGGTACCCATAATTAAATGGGTTCTGCTAGGTTAGTTTTCTAAATCCATGTTCCTCATGTATTTGGATAATCGTTATATTAATCACCAACAGTCATATTCGTGCATGTAATTGATTTAGATAATACATTTTGAGATGCATGATGGTGACTGTGTGAAAGATTTTCCATTTTAATAAAACATCTTTTCCTTTGATGGTTTCACTATTTGCTTTGTTATGTTCACAGAGTTTAAATGTTCATAAAGTAAGAATCAACATTATTACTTACGTGAATCTGGTTGATTCATGGAGGTGATCAGTTTCTATGAATCATCAAGATACTCTTGTAGAACTGATCATACTCTATGTGTTATCAAACACTTAAAACATAGGTTTGTACATACATACTAGCCCATCAGCAAAGATTACTCCTCATTATTAATTTAACCTTTGATATTCTTATGACCCATTTCAGATTTCTTTCAAGGTGTCATCTTCAACCTATAACTTGGATGGAGAGAAAGTTTGTAAGCATTTGAGTTTCCACCCTTAGTGTACTTTCTCTCTTCACCTTTTTAGGTAGAATATGATTCCTTGAACAAATACGGTTATAGTTCATAGGAAGGTGCAATATGATGTACACAATTATATTAGTGAGGAACCGTACCTTTCATCATCGGCTTTCTAATGGTCATTTATCTTTGATATACAGAGGTTAGGCATTGATGTGCATAGTTTCTCATTTGCTCCTAACAGCTTGTTGCTCTAGTTTACTTTCGATCAATGGTCTTGAAGATGCAAGCTAAGAGACTTTCAACATCTTTAGTTCTTTGACATCCTTGAGTTCACAAGGTTTACATCCAGCTGCTGGTTGGCCAGACACATGTTTGAGAAGTTCTTCTTTCTTCTCTAAATAGGCATTTCTCAACATGTATGGTCTTTTCATTCTTTTTTCAGGTTGGTGGATGTTTGACTCTTTTTTGTTGATATTTCTTGAGCTTTCTAGCCCGGTCTTTAGACTTCAAGATTGACTGCGGGCAAGGATTGGTCTTGTTGATATGGTAGTCAAGAACATGGACCAATCTGAGCAGCTTCAGGGATATATACACATTTACCTGTACACAATATTTCCAACGTATGAGCTCGTCTGCATATAACAAGTGACTTACTACTAAACAAAGTTTAGAACAATGTTTGTGCCTAGGACCAGACTCAAAGCGGTTAGCTTTTGAATATAGCAAGAGAACCTGCTTTAAAACCAATTGTTAGTTCCCAGAGGCACACAATAGATCTAGAAGGGGGGGGGGTTGAATAGATCCTTTTTGATTTTCAAATACTTTTCCTTTTTATTTTGTATTGCTAATGAATTACCATATGACAAACTTAAGAATCTTTTCAAGCACAGCGGAATAAGTAAAAGATCCCCTTCATTGATATATTAATAATCATATATACATTGTTCTTAGAGTTAGTTAAGTTGTAAGCAGTTAATACATACATAGTAGTTATAGCAGTTAGGTACATAATGTAAATGACATAAAGTAAATGACACACGAGATTTTAAGTGGTTCAGAGACTCAAGCTCCTAATCCACTCTACTGCTTTCAACTAGCAGGATTTCCACTAAGGAAGGTCAACACCCTGAATCACTAAGATTCCATAAAGGCCAGCGGCCTTAGAACTTCAGTTCACTAAGAACTCTTCAAGGCCAGCAGCCTTGGAACTCCTCTAGTTGACTAGGAACTCTTCAAGCCTAGCAGGCTTGGAACTACGTTTAGTCCCTCCGGACAAGGACACCTTAGGCCCTAGCTTCTTATTGTTGTAGTTGTTGTTGTTTTTGGCGGTGAGTTGCTAATATGTCATTAAGCTTGAACATCTTTTGTATTTAGCAGCTCGATGTGGTCCTTTTTGCATTCTGCTTTGAGTCTGGACCACATCTTCTCTGGTGCACCATCACTATCTGGATTTGCTAAGTCTTTAAGCTTTTAGTAGACTTCGTCTGGCACTTAGCAATCCTTGAACCCTTCTTGAATGTTTTGCAGACATGATTTTGTATCTGTTCTTTTTCTGCTTTTGGTTCATGGTGATCTATACAGTGGTTCTCTTGATCTTCTTTGTACTCTGTCACTTTTCTGAATGCTATCACATTGGCCTTCTCGGCTCTCAGCTTAGCTGCCATCTTCAATGGCATTCTCATCTTTGTTGAATGAAGCTCTGATCTGTTTAAGTCCTTCTTTAAAGGTGCTTCACTTCCACCTATGTAGTCTCACTGTCACTGAGACTTGTTCTCTTAATCTCTGGTGGAACTCGTAGAGTCAACAATAGCATTCCACCAACTCAACGATTCTGCAACTTAGCTATCTTTTATTTTTTTCACTCATCTTGATCTTTGAAGCTCTATTGATTTATACTGCTTCCCAATCTTCTCGTTGGAAAGTAGACGTTAAAAGCTTTTTGAATTGCCTCGCAGATCTCGAGTTATTTGGTGTAGACTGCAGATATGACATGACATGACTTTCTGACACTGCAGTCTACTTTTTCACCTACCCCATTAGAGATGTTACTTTTATATCTTGGGCAAGTAGTCAACTTTATTACCTCCTTCTGATTTTTCGATCAGAGGTTGTCCTTTTGCATCGATGCTCTCAATAAGCTTTGTTCTAATATTAATCTTCGGGTTGAACTGTTGCCAATGCTTCAATCCTCAGTTGTTCAAACTCTATGATTCTGCTGCACATCTTCTTAAACCTGATCGTAGTGTCTAGTTGACAGGAAGAGACAACACTACGATCTTGAAGAGTGTTCACTTGATCTTTAGTGTAGAACACCTCTTCCTTCTATTGTGCAGTGCTTCAACACTTCTTGTTTGCTTCACTACTCTCGATCATCGATGGCTCGACTCGCTTCGCCCGCCCTTCCGAATAGCATGACACTTTGATTTGTGGCTTGTCCAGCTCGCTTTCTCCTTGTGATCTCCCGTTCACTTATCATCAATGGACTGACCCAATGCTTAATCATTTTAGCCTTGTTCTTCAGAAGCTGACCAGTATCTATGTGTACACTCCATCAGTTTTTTCTTTGTTTAGCAAACACTACGATCCTCGTTACTTCCAAGATCGTTGTCATCTTACCACTTGACAGCTACTGCAACTGCTAACTTTCCTTAGTCAGCTACTGAAGTCTTTTTATGATCATCTTGTGGAAGACGTCATCTCGAATGGCTTCACAACTCAATTTGAATGCTGATTGGATTGATGCTTAGATCTTCTGTTAGCTTGCATGTCATTCATTGAGTGCTTTCTGGCTTCCTTCAGGTGGGATGTATTTTTACAGTATCAACTAGAGGCTTCATTCCTTTAGATATTCTGGGAGTGCTCATTTGTTAAGAATCGTATTTACTCTACGATTCTACCTTGCGCCAGGAGTATATCCATTGAAGTCTCAAAGATTAACCTATATGATTCAAATTTTTCAATGCAGACACTCACGACTCGAGATCGATTTGACACTATACGATTTCCATCGTTGTGCTTGTTGTCTTCATCTGATCTTGCTCGACTATGATCTCTGACTCTGATATGATCTATAGACTCTACGACTCTGAGTGTAGTCTACGATTCTTAACTTAGCTTCTGCAGATGCTCGGTCGGCTCGTAGGCAGGCTGTCTCTACGATTCTGAACATGACTTCCTCAGCAGACTACGGCTCCGAGGAAGTTCTCCTTGACACACTACGATCCTTACTCGTCTCTCCTGGCAGTCTTAGAACTCCGAGATCTACTATCTTGCAGACTACGATTCTGCCTCGATAGCTCTAGAGTTTTCCTTGACTCTCCTGGCAGACTACGATTTCTGGTGCAGTGTTCGATGACAGACAAGCCTATCTATTACATCATGAGATCAACCTAACATGCTTGATCTTTCTATATTTATAGTCCTTGTACATCATTTCTTTTTAAGGACTTAACAAAGCTGTTTTGCTTATGTTGGATCAACCTAACATATTTGATCAATTTATTCTAAGTCCTTGTACATATATTTCTATTATCTATCAAAGGACTTTACACCTTTTCTTAATGCATGCATACTTGCATATTCCTTCATATATATATATATATATATATATATATATATATATATATATATATATATATATATATATCATAATCAAATCATATGTAAATAGGAATATCATTCACATGTTTATTCCTGACAGAATTCAATCAAACGAAACCAATGATAAATATTAAAGATTTTTTTATTTATCCAGAGTTTAAAAATGTCCAAATTGACAACATGATAACTATTTTATGGAGTAAAATTCAAGAATAATATCAATGTATCAAAAATTATTTGGACAGAAAAGAAATCAATTTTCTAGGTGAATAGTACCCCCATGAATAGTATTTTGTGAATAGTACCCCGTATAGAGTACCCCGTCATGAAAAGATTAAGATTTAACAAGAATGTTCAGAAAAATATTCCCGTGAAAAGATACTCAATGAAGCGTAAATTTCAAGGATATTCTACTAATTTCAAGGAGTATAGAGGAATACTTTAAGAAAATGAGTGTAGAATTCAGAATCTGAAACGAAATAATACTACTTACATACTACAGAGTATGGAAGTAAAAATTATTTCTTATAAATATTGAACAAAAATAATATCCCTTACAACTATTGAACGAAAATAATATTCCTTACGAATATTGAACGAAGATGATATTCCTTACGAATATTGAATGAAAACAATATTCCTTACAAATATTGAACGAAAATAAAATTCCTTACGAATACGAAAAGTAAGAGATAATACACTTTTTGGTCACTATACTAGGGTCTGATTTTCATTGTGGTTACCGAAACTTTTTTTGTTACAATCGAATAATTATACTCTCAAAAATTACAAAATGGTCATTATTTAAGATTTTCGTCCAAAAAATGGACGGAACGCTGACTGTGCATATTGGCCCCTTTTTTTTGGCTTACGTGGAGCACAGTTTAGCCATATCACTTCTCTTCTCTATTATCTTTAAACAAAGTGGAGTAGTAAAATGTATTATCTTTAAATAATAATAATAATTTCAAAATAATAGTAATAGTAATAATAATAATAAAATAATAATTTCAAATAATAATAATAATAATAATTTTAAATAATAATAATTTCAAAATAATAGTAATAGTAATAATAATAATTTTGAAATAATAATAATAATAATAATAATAATAATAATTTCAAAATAATAGTAATAGTAATAATAATAATTTTGAAATAATAATAATAATAATAATGATAATAATAATGATAATAATAATAATTTTTAAATAATAATAATTTTAAAATAATAATAATAACAATAATAATAATAATAATAATAATTTTAAAATTTTAAAAAGATTATATAAATTATAAAAATATTTTTATATGAAGTCGATGTGTATTTAAAAATAATATTTTTATTAATTTATTAATTTAAATTATTTGAACAAGAGTAAATTTGAGAAATCATTTTTATTCTCCATTAAAATAAAACAAACAAATTTCATACAAATGATGTGTATTCCTACATATTTGTATTTTTTTTTTAATTGAGAATAAAAATGATTTGTCAAATTTACGCATAAATAATTAAAATTAATAAAATAATAGTAATAGTAATAGTAATATTATTGTCATTATTTAAAAATTCTTATTCTTATTATTACTATTATTATTATCAATAATGTTATCAATATTATTACTATTATCAATAATATTATTATTTCTTTCATTTTTGTCGGTAATATTAAATCGTTTCATTCGCATGCTAAAAAAAAGGTAGTATATGCAAAAAACAAAAAAGCGTACTACATGTATGTATTATTTAATAAGTTTATTTAGTTTATTTAATTATCACTAAAAAAATTATGTACATGCTAAAGACGTATTGCATGTATTTAAAATTATCCTGTCATTATTGTAAATAATAATATTATTACTATTATTATTATTTTGAAATTATTAATATTATTATTATTATTATTATTATTACTATTTAAAAATTATTATTATTATTTTGAACTTATTATTATTATTATTTTGAACCAACTAAATCTATGTAGGGACAATTAGCACGATTATTCAAATAGAAATATTTATATAATTTATATAATTTTTTAAAAAAAATTAAAATTTAAAATTATTATTATTATGACGGCCCTGAAATAGGTATACATCACCCATCTTGAGTCGTCAAATACATGGTACAGAATACAAATATAAACTTTGTGACGCCCCCAAAATAGATCCATTCCATCCAACCCATTCTGAGTCGCCAAATACATGGTACAGAAACAACTACAACATCATTAATACAATTATCGTGCAAAATACGACAACACAATTACTATGAGTTTAAATACAAATATTATCTTCTAGACAATATCTACACTCAGATAAAATCCTCATTACAATTATTGATACACTATTTTATAAAATAGTGAGGACTGCAAAAATAACTTTCTAGAACCATCACTCCATACCCAGGCTAGATCCTGCTATATTCTCACCTCCTGAAGAAAAATAGAACAAAAAGGAAAAGGGTGAGCTCAACTAGCCCAATAAAGAATATTATGACTAAGATAATATACAACAAATTATCCTTAGTCTTCAATAGGGAAAAATCTGATAGAATATAATAGACAACAAGTTTTAGATCAACAACTGCAGCGAAAATAACAATTCATTAGAAGAGTTAAGTAGAGAATGAAATCTAATATCATCTATGAATTTAAAAGTCCATCATCAATATTTTATCCCTATAACATCAATCAATATACATCTTGCATCAAATATTCATCTTTGCACTACGGGCCAAAGATATTTATTTCAGATCACTAGTCGGGTCATGTTCATCTCAACACTGCTCATCTTCACACTACGCCAAAGATATTCATCAGGTAATCATTCATCTTTGCACTACGGGCCAAAGATATTCATCAGGTAATCATTCATCTTTGCACTACAGGCCAAAGATATTCATCAAGTATCACCATTAAGGACTGAGGATGATGAAAAACATTTTAGAGAAAACGAATCCAATGAGACAGAAGGACAAATATTAGGAATTCGTATTTCGATTTATCCAAATTCAATAATACTCCATAATAACCAAGTATGAAGTAGAATTCAAAAATAAAGATCAAAACATGGATACAATCAAAGATAGTAACCATAAAAGACATCTGGGACGAAAAAGGGAAAATTTCATTTTTTTCGGTGAATAGTGTCGTATACGTGAATAGTGTCGTATACGTGAATAGTAATCCCGACACAAAAAGGTAGAAATTCCATAATAAACTTCATAACAATATCTCAGCATAATTATATTAAAAAAAATAATATCATTTAAGAAGAAAATAACATCCCTTACCTCAAAGAAACAAGAAGACTTGAATGAAATGCCTGATATGATCTTTGAATGAAACTTGTACTGAATAGCAACTCTCAAAGTATCTAAATACTCACAAAATACGCTCGATAATATAGAGAAAGAAAGAGAGAAAGCTTATGCTTCTGGTGTGATTTTCAATTCTAACTTAGCCCTCTATTTATAGGAAAATGTTAGCACGCCGAAGCAGTCTTGACCTGCTACCTGATGGATTTACCTGCTACTATTGCTACCCACCACATTTGAAATAAAATTTTAGCACATTTCTTCACCAACCATAGGTGGGGCCCACTCTTTCTAGAATTTTCCACCAAAATGATAAATTTAAAAATTTCAACAATTTCTGAACCAGTCACCTCTTAAAATTCATAACAAATCATACGTTCATTTTTAACGGTTCAAAATTTGTGGAAATATACTCAACTTATATATGTATAACATATCCAAAAATCACAATGATCCAACGGTCGGATTAAAAAGTATAACTCACGCAATATATCTCAAGAACAGTGATTTGATTTTTAATACCTCCATTCCCACAAAAACACCTCAACATTAATTCCTTCAATTATATTCACCTAAAATAAATATATCCATCAATTATATCCACATAAAATAAATATTTTCTTATCATATAAATCAATAATTAATTATTCACAAATAATTTTACAGAATCACAATTATGACAACTAGGCCGTTCCCAGGAAAGAGGGGGCTTTCCGATAAGGATTTCTCTTCATTTGGTAGCAATTAGGTGACCAAACCTCTCCTTGATAGAACTTTCTAGACATTGCCAATAATGCTATCTAATAATATTATTCAAATAATATGAATTATTGATCTGATAATGGGAAATATTGTGCAATGATAATTATTGAAACAACAATAATATAAAATATCAATGCAACAATTATTGAACTAATAAATAAAATATCAATGAAGTAATTATCGTAACAATTATTGAGTAGTTCCTTCACGTAAGAATCAATAATTCAGAAATATCATGCAATACCGCAGTGCTATTGTGCAATCACGCCAGACATCGTATTTTAACCACTGGGTATTCCAATAGTGTTAACGGTAACAACTACGCCGTTATTTATAAAATCTCAAACTTGTTGTTTTCTTCATCCGATAGTTATTCTGTTACGGGGCCCACTAAATGATCGTCGTGCCGTCGCATCGGATATTCAAACAAAAAGAATATTCCACGACCAAACGAATATTCCCCGACAACAAATGAATATTTTATAACCGCTTGCGTATTTTGTAAAATTTGCACATTTCACCCATAACCAAAGCATTATATCAAATTAACTCCTTATTATTTCAAGATAATAAATAGAGGAAATTCAATTTTATTTATAAAAAAAATTCGGGGTCTTATAAACTTAATTATACAACTGTCGTGTAATATACGACAAAACATAGATGAGAGTTTAAACAGGAATATTGCCTTCTAGACAATATCCACTCTCAAATAGAGTCCTCATTACATTTATTGTCACACTATTTTATAGAATAGTGAGGACTACTAATATACCATCTTGGACCATCACTCCGTTCCCCAACTAGTCCCGGCTACGTTCTTATTTCCTGAAGAGAACAATGAAAGCAAAAGGGTGAGCTCAACTACCCCAGTAAGAAATATTATGACTAAGATAATGCAGAATAAATTATCATTAGTCTTTAACAATGTTAAACTGATAAAATACAATAGACATCAAGTTTAACTGCAGCGGAATAAGCAATCCATTAGAAGAGTCAAGTAGAGCATGATATCTACTATCTTATATGATTTAAAATGTTTTCATCATTTTTTATCGCTGAGACTCAGCTTAATAAATAAACCACATCATCAAATCATCCCTGCACTACGGGCCAAGGATATTCATTAAATCATCAATGGTCATGACTATACCAAATAATCCTTGGTCATAATCATATCTAAAAAGCGGCCCATCAATGCACACTACAGGTGCCATCGAGGACTTTTACCACATTATTTATAACATTACAGGTCATGATTATACCGATTAATCCTTGGTCATAATCATACCATGACCATCTATATACGTAAGCCAAAGATGACTTTCATTACAATATAAGCATGAGGATGATGATAATGATATAATAATTCAATAAAACAAGTTCAATGTGACGCCCCCAAAACAGGTATACATCACCCATCTTGAGTCGCCAAATACATGGTACAAAAATACAAATACAACTTAATAATAAAACTGTTGTGTAAGATACGACAAAACATAAACTGAGAGTTTTAATAAGAATATTGTTATCTAGACAATATCCACACTCAATGGAGTCCTCATTACATTTATTCTCACACTATTTAACAGAATAGTGAGGACTACTAATGCTATCATCTGCATCACCGCATCACTCCGCTCCCCGACTTGTCGACTATATTCTCATTTCCTGAAGAGAACAATGAAAGCAAAAGGGTGAGCTCAACTAGCCCAGTAAGAAATATTATGACTAAGATAATGCAGGATAAATTATCATTAGCCTTCAACAATGTTAAACTGATAAAACACAATAGACATTAAGTTTAACTGCAGCGGAACAAGCAATCCATTAAAAGAGTCAAGTAGAGAATAAAATCTACTATCTTTTATGATTTAAAAAGTTTTTCATCACTTTTATCGCGGAGACTCAGCTTAATAAATAATCCACATCATCAAATCATCCCTGCACTATAGGCCAAGAATATTATTTAGTATCACGACCACGAATTATCCATGCACTACGGGCCAAAGATAATCATGTTTTCATCAACAGTCTTCATCATACCATAAAACAATTGATCTTTGCTCCCATGGCCGAAGAAAATCCATAGCCATAATCATACCAAAAACTGTCCATCAATGCACTACGGGCCAATGAGGACTTTTTCCACATCATTTGTAACATTACGGTCATGATTATATCGAATAATCCCTGGTCATAATCATACCAAGTCCATCTATGCACTACAGGCCACAGATGACTTTCAACAAAATATAAACATAAGGATGATGACAATGATATAAGAATTCAATAAAACAAGTTCAAGAATTAAATTATCCAGGAACTAATAACGTCCAAATTGTCAACATGATACTTCTTTGTAGAGTAAAATTCAAGACTAATATTCATGCACCAAAAATAATTTGGACAGAAAAGAATCAATTTTTCATCGTGAATTGTACCCCATGAATAGTACTTCGGGAATAGTATCTCGTGAATCGTAACCTGACATGAAAAGTACTCCAAATACCTGAGTGAATAATATTCGGGTGAATAGTAATTTTGGTAAATAGTAACTCGTGAATAGTATTCCGGCATGAAAAGTGCCCTGAATACCCGAGTGAATAATACTAGAGTGAATAGTAATCGGGAGAATAGTAACCCGTGAATAGTAACTCGTAACAGAAAATACCAAATAAAATGATATTTCATGACGAGTATAAGTCAAAACTTTAACCAACTGGGTATAATAAAGAATGGAATAACAAAAGAAATCACCAGTATGCCAGACTTTGCATGTACAAAGTTATCCCAAGCGTAATAATAAATAATGAGAACCGTGTCAAAGCGTAATACGCACCCAAGTTGTGATATTCCAACGAGAATAATAAAGAATGGAATAACAATAGAAATCACCATGCATGCGGTAAGATTGCAGAAAAAGTTATTCCAATGTAATAATAAATAACGGAACAAGGTCTAGCGTAGAAATGCATGCATGTGATATTCCAATGTAATAATAAAGAGCGGAACCAGATCTAAGATAAAACATACGCATGTGATATTCCAATGTAATAATAAAGAGCGGAACCAGTCCGTAAAATGCATGTATACATGATATTCCAAATGTAATAATAACGACGGAATTGTGTCCCAAGCGTAAAAACGCATGCATGTGATATTCCAAATGAATAATAAAGAATGGAATAACAACGAAATTTCACCACGTATACTGATTTGACATGTATAAAAGTTATTCAAGCAGAATAATAAATAATGGAATAATAGAAGAATTTCACCAAGTATAGGGTAGTCCGCGTATACAGGTTATTCCAATAGAATAATAAAGAATGGAATAACAGAAGTTCTCTTCATGAATATAAAAAAAATAATACCCCTTACCTTAGAATAAAGCTGGATATTGGAATAGAAATGTAGCAGATTTCTCTTCTTCTTTCTCTCTATAATTTCTCTCTATAATAAATGATATATAGCTTTGGTGAATTGGTGAGAAATGAAGGAAGAATGAGCTTCTATTCATAGAAAAATATAGTTTCGATAATTTCACGTTTTGGGGCTTAAAAAATTACAGTATAATACCTCTAACTTTTTTTTTCATTTTTAATTTAGTCATGTAAGTATTATCAATCTTGCACCAACTCTTCTAATAGTAAATCATGTGAATCAATAGTAAAATCATGTGACTCAATAGTTCTAAGCATGTGAAAAAATTAATTACAATATAGTACCTCCATCTATACCTCCATCTTTAACTTAGTCATGCAAGTATATTATCAATCTTGCACCAACTCTCCTAATAGTAAATGAATGTGACTCAATAGTACACACATGTGAACAAATAGTTATATAAGCATGTGAATTAGTAGTAATTAATTGCTCATTTATCCGATAAATTACCCGATTTATCAATATAACCCCAGACATCAATTATCATCGGAATACATGTCGATTTAAACTAACACCAATAATCCCAACACAATGGAACTATCAAATTCATCTTTAATCAACACGAACTTATTCATCATTAATATTATAACTCACAATATTTAACAACCGTGTCGCTCCCGTGAAAGAGGGGCTTTCAATAAGGATTTCTCTCCTTATGGCGCCGCAATTAGGTGACCAAACCTCTCCTTGGCAGAACTTCTAGACATTGTAAATATTGCAATTTAATAATATGAATACCTTTGTCATCTCAATTATTGATTTAATAATATATCATATAATGCAGATGATACCGTGACAATAATCGAATCAATAATATAAGAGATATGATGCAGCAATTACTATAGTAATAATTGAGTATTGCTGAGTGACTTCTCACGTAAGCATCAATAATAAATACCGTGTGCTACTATGCAACCACGCGTATTACTGTACTTTTACTACCGAGTAGTTCAATAGTATTAACGGTAAAACTTTCGCCGTTATTTTCAATAAAATAATTCTGTCGTTTTATTACTACGATAATACTTCCGTTGTGGGGTTCATCAATGATTGTACTGTCGTACGGATATTCCCCGACACAAAGAATATTTCCCGACCAATCGAATATAATATAACAACTTGCATACTTTTCAAAATTTATAAATATAACCCACAACTATAACATTATATCAAATACACACCATAACATTTAAAAAAAATCGAGAAATTTAAATCTTTATTCGTAAAAATTGGGATTTTACATTCAAGGATAAATTTTAAAGATTTATAATTTAATTTATCCAGGAATCAATAACATCCAAATTGTCAACATGATATTGCTTTGTGGGGTAAAATTCAAGAATAATATTTCTGTACCAAAAATAATTTGGATAGAAAAGAAATATATTTTTCGGGTGAATAGTACCAAGTGAATAAGACTCAATACCTAAAAAAGTGTCCCGAATACCTGAGTGAATGATAGTAGATGGAATAGTAATCGGGTGAATAGTAACTCGTGAATAGTACTCCGGCACAAAAAGTGCCCCGAATACCCGAGTAAATAATACCAGAGTGAATAGTAACCCATAAATAGTAACTCGTAAAAGAAAAAATACCAAAGAAAATGATATTTCATGACGAGTACAAAAGAAATGATATCTCATACAAGTATAATAGAATATATACGAAATCGCAAATGGATTTTTTGCCGCCATGCGATAATCCACGTGAGATGCATCATTTCCACAATTTAATAAGGAATGAATACGAAGGATCATTCACCATGCATGCAGTATTCCACATAGACAAAAGTTATTCCAATAGAATAATAAAGAATGGAATAATGTAAGAATTCACCACGCATGCGATATATACCACACGTATAGGTTATTCCCAATGAATAATAAAGAATGGAACCGAAGTCATGCGTAATTCGCATCGACGGGATATTCCAATGTAATAATAAAGAATGGAACCAGTCACGTAATCCCATAGACATGTGATATTTCAAATGTAATAATAAAGAATGGAATAACAACAGAATTCACCAGGCATGCGATAGACCGCATATACATGTTATTCCAACAGAATAATAAAGAATGGAATAACAGAAGAATTTCACCATGTATGCGGTACTTCACCTAGACAGGTTATTCCAACATAATAATAAAGAATGGAATAACAACCCTTATGAGTTTTAAAAGAAAATAACTCTCTTCATGAATACGAAAGAATAATTGCTCTATTTCTCTATTAAAGAGGGAGCTTTCCAATAAGGATTTCTCCCTATTGGCGCGCAATTAGGTGACCAAACCTCTCCTTGACAGAACTTCTAGACATTGTCAATATTACAAATAATAATATGAATAACTTTGTCGTCTCAATTATTGATTTAATATTATATCATATTATGCAGATGATACTGTGACAATAATTGAATCAATAATATGAGAGATATGATGCAGCAATTATTGTAGCAATAATTGAGTATAACTAAGTGACTTCTCACGTAAGTATCAATAATCAATACCGTGTGCTACTATGCAACCACGCCAGACATCGCATTTCTTTAATACCTAGTAGTTCAACAGCTTTTAAAGGTAACACTTTTTGTCAGTTATTTTTATAAAAGATAATTTCATGCGTTTTCTAATTACATACAATACTCCGTTGTAGGGTCCACTAATGATTGTGTCGTCATATATGAATATTCCCTATTAAAATGAATATTCCCCGACCAATCGAATATTATATAACAACTTGCATACTTTGCAAAATTTATAAATATTACACACAACTATAATATTATATCAAATCCACACCATAATATTAAAAAAAATATTTCAAGAATTTTAAATCTTTATTCATAAAATTTGGGGTCTCACAATCTCCCCTCCTTATGAAATTTCACCCTCGAAATTTACGTACGTACCTGGTATGCCGAAGAGATAAGGATACCTTGACTTCATTTTAGATTCTAACTCTTAAGGTATAACCTTTGAGTGTTGAATATGATCCTTCTTATCAAAGATTTTAACACGTATCTCCTCATACGTTAAATCATCTGCTATCTCGTCTAGTTCTAATTCAATAATGTGGTTTGGGTCGTCCACATAATTACATAACATCGATATGTGAAAAATGTTTTGAACACACGTCATACTTGGCGGTAAAACGAGTCTATAGGCCATAGTTCCTACTCGATCAAGGATTTCAAATGGGCCAATAAAATTGAGGGTTGAGATTTCCTCTCTTCATTGATTCTTGCTTCTAGAATAACACCCTCTTGAACCTTCTTCATCACATTTATCAGCTTCGGGTGTGTAGCTTGAGCAATTTTAACTTTATCGGTTAACGTCGATTCTACTCGTATTATTTGACATCATCATGTGGGTCCTTAGAGTCCTTAACTCTATCTTCATCATTTGTAAGTTATACGAAATGAGTTTTTGTGTTAGCAACATCGCACTCGTAAACGCATACGATCTTCTGCTTAACGCGTCAGTTACCACGTTCGCTCTTCCACGATGATATTGAATGGTACGAACGTAATCTTCAACAGCTCGAGCCAACGTCTTTGGTGCATGATACGTTCGTTTTGGGTGAAGAAATACTTGAGGGGTGAAGAAATGGGTTTTGTACTGGGTTCAATACAAAATTCGATTTCACGCTCTGGGGGTAGGCTAAGAAATCTTCATGAATACTTCAAGAAATTTATTAACAATAGAAATATCATTCAAAACTATGACTCTCATCCAAGACTTGGATAGTACGTCACATTGATACCTATCAACTTGCCACCGTCATTCACAGCGTCGCCTACGAAAAGTCTGGCTTCGGTACATTCCACACAAGGAAGTCACCAGATAAAGGCTCGGGACTCTTTACTTATGGATTGGTATGATAGTGATTGACTTTAGGGTTTGGTTGCTTGAATTCGCATGAAAGGTTGGTTAGGAATATGAAAGCTAACAACCTTACGAAAAGCTTGATGAGTAGTTAACCAATCGATTCCTAAAATCACATCAAAGGCAAGTATTTTCTAAGAGATAAGATCGACAGGTAACGTGAAAGTATTGATTTGAATCAACAAGATTTATAAACAGTGGAGGTAATGAAGGTTTCTACTAACGAAGTTTCAACCAATAAGTCAAAGTCTAACTTCTCTGGGGTCAAATTTAAACGTTGAGCACAAGCAAGAGATAAAAAAGAATGGGTAGAACCGGTACCTAATAAGGTATAGTCTTCGCAAAAATTTATAATTAACTAACCCGTGCTAACTTCGTTCGGGTTACTCGTTTTTTGAGAATTCATGAAAAACGCTCTTCCTAAAACCACCGACTTTGTTTTGTCCATATTCGCCTTTGGTGCCACCGTCCCAACTGGACTTGATTTCGCTACAGGACAAAATCGAGCTATGTGACCGTCTTTTCCATAACTAAAACATACCTTAGAAGGCTGTGAACAGTTTGGACTTATGTGTCCCTCCTCTCCGCATCTATAACATCTAACTAGCGGTCGTTTTCCTCCCCTAGAATTTGTTGCTGGTGTTGGTGCTGCTGCCGATGTCTTCCCATTATCTTTAAATCTTCTCTTCTTAAATTTTCCACTTCTATTATCTTGGCCATGATTACCACCGAAGTGGTTACCATTCTTGGCATGATAATTTCCCCCACGATGGTTATCATTGTTCCGATGGCTGTTGCCACCGATACGATTATTATCGTGTTGTTGGCCGTTGCCTTTTAGTTGAGTTGGCTCATTATCGCGCTCCAATAACTTAGCCCTATTCACAACATCTGAATATAAACAAAGTTTGTGAGAAATGAGGTATTGATGTATATCAATTTTCAAACCTCTTAGAAACATCCGCGTCATTCTCTCCTCATTATCAACCAAGTGGGACGCAAACCGAGACAACTCAAAGAAACTTAGCTTCAGATCGCGCCACGGCCATATTGTTTTGCTCAAGCTTGATGAACTCTACCTCCTTCATGTGATTTAATACTTTTTGAAAGTACTTGTCGTTGAACAACTCGAACTTCTCCCAAGACATCTTGAGTGTGTCAGTGTGGTACGCTTTATAGATTCCCACCAAGAATCGCCTCTTCACGCAACATAAAGGTGGCGAATGGAACCTTTTGCTCCTCAGAGCATCCCAAGACATCAAATATTTTGGTGATCTACTTTAACCACGTCTCTGCCTTAAGTGGTTCTGGCTTTCTCAAAAACTCCGGTGGTCCCAGCTCCTTGAACTATTTAGCGATGACCGTCCGAGAGTTGCCAGTGATTCCACCTGCATTTTGAACAGGAGACGATCTCGCCTGATGTTGCATGAATTGCATAAAGCCTGTAAACATCACATCGTTCACCATTTCATCGGTGTTATTATTTACCTAAGGATTATTTTCTTCCTATTGCACATTATCCTGGGTATTGATCGTTGGTGACTCAACGGTCTCATGTGCTTCATTGCTTATCTCAACATTTTCGGATGCCATTTTATAATAATGCCACAAAATATGGGTTAATTAACATATCACATATTATCCCTATACTCTGACCGACCAATTAAATACCAAATAAACTTAGGTAGGTCATACTAGTGAAGGAATTCCCCGTCTCTCCCTTCCTAGTTCTTGTCTCACATCTCAACCAAGGATCATATCCCTAAGCTTTGATACCAACTGTGACGCCCCCAAAATAGGTATACATCACCCATCTTGAGTCGCCAAATACATGGTACAGAATACAAATACAAACTTAATTATACAACCGTCGTGTAATATACAATAAAGCATAGCTGAGAGTTTAAACAAGAATATTGCCTTCTAGACAATATCCACTTTACAATAGAGTCCTTATTACATTTATTGACACAATATTTTATAGAATAGTGAGGACTACTAATACACCATCTCGGACCATCACTCCGTTCCCCGACTAGTCCCGGCTACGTTCTCATTTCCTGAAGAGAACAATGAAAGCAAAAGGGTGAGCTCAACTAGCCCAGTAAGAAATATTATGACTAAGATAATGCAGAATAAATTATCATTAGTCTTCAACAATGTTAAACTGATAAAATACAATATACATCAAGTTTAATCAGAATCTTAATAAGCAATCCATTAGAAGAGTCAAGTAGAGAGCATGATATCTACTATCTTCTATGATTTAAAAATGTTTTCATCATTTTTATCATTTGAGACTCAAATTTTTAATAAATAAACCAAATCATTGAATCATCCTTACACTATGGGCTAAGGATATTCATTAAATCATCAATGGTCATGACTATACCTTATAATCCCTGGTCAAAATCATACCAAAATCTGTCCATTAATGCATTACAGGCCACTGAGGACTTTTACCACATCATTTACAGGTCATGATTATACCGAATAATCCCTGGTCATAATCATACCAAGTCCATCTATGCACGTAAGCCAAAGAAGACTTTCATCACAATATAAGCATGAGGATGATGACAATGACATAATAATTCAATAAAACAAGTTCAAGGATAAATTTTAAATATTTATAATTTAATTTATCCAAGAATCAATAACGTCCAAATTGTCAACATGATACTGCTTTGTGGGGGTAAAATTCAAGAATAATATTTATGTACCAAAAATAATTTGGACAGAAAAGTAATATATTTTTTGGGTGAATAGTACCCCGTGAATAGTACTCCAACACAAAAAGTGTCCCGAATACCCGAGTGAATGATACTAGAGAGAATAGTAATCGGGTGAATAGTAACTCATGAATAGTACTCTGGTACGAAAAGTGCCCCGAATACCCGAGTGAATAATACCAGAGTGAATAGTAACTCATAAAAGAAAAACTACCAATGAAAATGATATTTCATGACGAGTACAAAAGAAATGATATCTCATAAAAGTATAATAGAATATACGAAACTGTAAATGGATTTTTTCCCGCCATGCGGTAATCCACGTAGACAGATCATTTCCACAATTTAATAAGGAATGAATACGAAGGATCATTCACCTTGCATGCGGTAATCCACATAGACAGGTTATTCCAATAGAATAATAAAGAATGGAATAATAGAAGAATTCACCATGCATGCGATACATCGCATGTATAGGTTATTCCCAATGTAATAATAAAGAATAGAATCAGTCACGCGAATCCAAGATGTATGGATATTCCAATGTAATAATAAAGAATGGAACTGTGTCATGCGATTCCACACAAATAGGATATTCCAATGTAATAATAAAGAATAGAATAACAACAGATTCACTGTGCATGCGATAGACAAGATGCAGATAAAAGTTATTCCAATGTAATAATAAAGAATGGAATAATGTAAGAATTTTACCATGTATGCGGTATTACACATATAAAAGTTATTCCAACATAATAATAAAGAATGGAATAACAACCCTTATGAGTTTTAAAAGAAAATAACTCTTTTCATGAATACGAAAGAATAATACCCCTTACCTTAGAAGAAACTGGATACTGGAATAGTGAGGCAGCAAACTTCTCTTTTTCTTTCCCTCTATAATTTCTCTCTATAATAATTGCTCTATAGCTTTAGTGAATTAGTGAGAAATGAAGGAAGAATGAGCTTCTATTTATAAGAAAATATAGTTTCGATAATTGCACGTTTTGGGGCTCGAAATATTACAGTACAATAGCTTTAACATTTCCTTCATTTTTAATTTAGTCATGCAAGTATTATCAAACGTGCACCACCTCCCCTAATAGTAAATCATGTGAATCAATAGTAAATCATGTGACTCAATAGTTATAAACATGTGAAAAAGTTAATTATAGTATAGTATCTTCATCTATACCTCCATTTTTAACTTAGTCATGCAAGTATTATCAAACTTGCACCAACTCCCCTAATAGTAAATGAATGTGATTCAATAGTACACACAAGTGAATAAATAGTTATAATCATGTGAATTAATAGCATTAATTGCTCATTTATTCAATTAATTACCCGATTGGTCAATATAACTACCAGACATCAATTATTATCAAAATAAATGTCGGTTTCCACTAACACTAATAATTCATAAAAGATAGTAGATATCATGCTCTACTTGACTCTTCTAAAATACAGTTGTATGTCTTTGGCCTGTAGTGCAAAGATGAATTGTTAATGAATATCTTTGGCCGTAGTGACAAGATGAATTTATTAGTATGATTATGAGCAAGAATTGTTATTTGGTATAACCATGATTTTTGATGTTTTAGGTGAAGATAGGTGATGAACATTATCTTTGTCCTGGGTGCGAAGAGGAATTTAGAATCACAATTATGATTATGAGTTATTCATATGATTGTGGACAGGAATTGTTGATTGATGTTACAGGGATAAAACATTATTGGTGGACTTTTAACATGGAGAAGATAATAGACCTGATGGTCTATTTGGCTCTTCTAATGGATTTCTCGTTCCGTTGCAACTATGGTTGAAAAGTTTTATCATCTACCATATGTTCTAAATCTCTGATTTATTACTGATGAAGGCTATTAATGATGTAAATTATCTTTAGTCATGATATTCTTTACTGGGCTAGTTGTGCTCACCTTTTTTGCTTCACAATTCCTTTCAAGTAATAAAAGTGTAGCTGGGTCGAGAGGGGGTAACAGGAGAATAGAACGGTGGTCTATAGCTATTGAGGTTCTCCCTAAATAGTATAGAAATAATTTTATTGAGAACTTTAGATAAGTGTGTCGTATTGTATACGTCATTTGATATTTAATTTTGGTGAACCAAATAGGGTGAGGTGAACCCAACTTTGGAAGGGTGTTTTTCTACTATCATACAAGATGTCTAATGACATACAACCTCGTGTTATCATAAGACATGGTTGAGCACATCCACTTGCTGAGTATATCTACGAGCACTACCTATATGATCTTGGAGTTTGGTTGAAATATAATTTTCAATTACAGACAGTGGAGATAGTTATATGTCAAGAGAAGACTCACCATTGGAAAGAACATGATAGTAATCTTCTCGTTTTTCTCTGGGGTCTATTGGGTCAACTAAGGATAATTCTGTGGACATATGATATCTACCATAACCTACACTCATGGCCTCCCATGTACGAAGGTTTCCTTGAGCACTTCCCAAAGATTTTAATTTCTAAAACAGTTTTTGACTGTACTTTTATGTAAAGTACTATTGTAAGGTTGTGGTCGAGGCACCATGAGAGTTAGATACATTTGTTTAAAACTCACAGTTTAACTATGGTCGATTTCGCATTTACGCTCAATAGTCAGTATAAATGAAGTTTGTATTTGATTTTTATAGTATGATTTCTGGCGACTCAGAATGGGTCGTGTGGACCTATTTTGGGGGCGTCACAACAACTCTTACGAGTATTGAAAGAAAATAACTCTCTGCATGAATATGAAAGAATAATACCCCTTACCTTATAAGAAACTGGATATTGGAATAGTGAGGTAGCAGACTTATCTTCTTCTTTCTCTCTATAATTTCTCTCTATAACAATTGCTCTAAAGCTTTAGTGAATTGGTGAGAAATGAAGGAAGAATAAGCTTCTATTTATAGAAAAATATAGTTTCGATAATTGCACGTTTTGGGGCTCAAAATATTACAATACAATACCTTCAACTTTTCTTTCATTTTTAATTTAGTCCTGCAAGTATTATCAAACTTGCACCACCACCCCTAATAGTAAATCATGTGAATTAATAGTTCATTCATGTGACTCAATAGTATAATCATGTGAAAAAACTAATTACAGTATAGTACCTTCAACTATACATCTATATTTAATTTAGTCATGCAAGTATTATCAATCTTACACCAACTCCCCTAATAGTACATGAATGTGAATCAATAGTACACACATGTGAACAAATAGTTATATCCATGTGAATTAATAGCAATTAATTACTCATTTATCCGATTAATTAGCCGATAACTTCCAGACATCAATTATTATCAAAATAAATGCTGATCTCCACTAACACTAATAATTCCCACATAATGGAACTATCAATTTCATCTTTAACCAACATAAACTTATTCATCATTAATATTATAATTCACAATATTTAACAACCAGGTCGTTCCCAAGAAAGAGGGGGCTTTCCAATAAGGATTTCTCCCTATTGGTGCGCAATTAAGTGACCAAACCTCTCCTTGACAAAACTTCTAGACATTGTCAATATTGCAAATAATAATATGAATAACTTTGTCATCTCAATTATTGATTTAATAATATATCATATTATGTAGATGATACTGTGACAATAATTGAATCAATAATATGAGAGATATTATGTAGCAATTACTGTAGCAATAATTGAGTATAACTGAGTGACTTCTCACGTAAGCATTAATAATCAATATCGTGTGCTACTATGCAACCACACATATTACTATACTTTTACTACCGAGTAGTTCAACAGCTTTTACTTGAGAATACTTTCACGTTATATTTTATAAAAGATAATTTTGTCGTTTTTAATTACTTATAATACTTTCATTGTGGGGTCCACTAATGTTTTGTGTCGTTGTATTTAATATTCCTCGTTAAAACTAATATTCCCCAATTAATCTAATATTATATAATAACTTGAATACTTTGCAAAATTTATAAATATTACACACAACTATAACATTATATCAAATCCACACCATAATATTAAAAAAATTCCGTAAATTTAAATCTTTATTCATAAAATTTGGGGTCTCACAATTATTATTAGTATTTTATTATTATTATTATTATTATTATTATTATTATTATTATTATTATTATTATTATTATTATTATTATTATTATTATTATTATTGTTATTATTTTGAAATTATTATTATTATCTTTATTAGTTTGTGAATTATTCAGTTTAATTACTAATATTTTTTGAATTATTGTTATTATTATTACACATACATGATTCCACTTAACTGCCTCCTTGCATTTCTGCCCTCCACGTCAGCAAAAATATCGGGCCAATATGCACAGTCAGCATTCCGTCCGTTTTTTCGGACGGAAATTAAAAATAATGACCATTTTGTAATTTTTGAGATTAAAGTTATTCGATTGTACCAAAAAAAATTTGGTAACCACAATGAAAATTGGACCCTAGTACAGTGACCAAAAAGTGTATTATCCCCAAAAAATAATATCGTAAGCGAATATGAAATAAATAATACCCTTAACTTAAAAAGAGAGTACTTCTACACTCAACGTTTCCTTAAACTCTAAAGAAATACGCTCAATATTATAGAAGAAAAATTCTCTGATTCTGGTGTGATTTTCATTTCTAAACTAAGCATACTATTTGCAGGAGAATGCCAGGGCACTATTTGAATAAATCACAGGTGCACATAAGAAAATTTTCACGGACGAAGTTCACGGGTAATTCAACAAAATTTTTTGATTTTACTATGTTGCACTATGCACAATAAAATATAATATATTCTATTTTACATAAAAATCAAAACTTATATAACTAAATGGGGGTCCATGCAATAAGCTAAATTTACAACATTTATTCACATTAATATTATAACTCGCAATATTAATAACTAGATCATTCCCAAGAAAGACAAGGCTTTCCGATAAGGACTTCTCCTTATTGGCGCGCAATTAGGGGACCAAACCTTTTTCTCGACAGAATTTTCTAGACATCTTCAATAATGCAAATAATAATTTGAATAACTTTGTCGTCTCAATTATTGATTTAATAATATAAAATATTATGACAATAATTAAATCAATAATGTGAGATACTATGCAGCAATTATTGTGGTAATAATTGAATAAAACTAAGTGACTTCTCACGTAAGCATCAATAATTAAAGATACTGTACAATACCATGTGATACTATTCAACCACGCGTATTACTATACTTTTATCACCGGGTATTTCAACAGTTAACGGTAAAATGTTTGCCGTTATTTTTATAAAAAGTTATTTGTATTATTTTCTAACTCCGACAGTAATTTCGTTGTGGGGTCCACCAATGATTGTGCCGTCACATGAATATTCTCTATTAAAATGAATATTCTCTAACCAAATGAATATTTTATGACAACTTGCTTACTTTGCAAAATTTGTAAATATTACCCACAACTATAACATTATATCAAATCAACAACTAATTATTCAAAAATAATATTTTGAAAAAATTATATCTTTATTAATAAAAGTTGGGGTCTTACACTGTTACTGTCAGTCATAATAGTATCAATATATATGTTTGTACCAAACAACGTTGGTTTCTCACAATCTATGCTTTGATATCAAATCAAATGCATTTTTACACAAACAACAACTCATATGTCTTGGTTATGTTTGAACAAGAAATCATAACCTTTTAACAATAAAAACCATGAACATTATATATCACAAGATCATAATTGATAAATAGAAAACTTGCATTTAACAAATAATGAAATGAAGCTAGAACACTTGCATTGGAAATATAAAGTTTGCACGAAGGGCAGAAAAACTTGCAATAAATGCGAATATTCAATATTAATCGTAGATGTGGAATAATCAACAATAATTATCCACTAACGTACTTGAAAAATAATAACTCAAGTTTGTGTTAGGAAAAAACTTGTCTGTTTGACGATAAACTAATTTATAATATTCAAAACTGTGTACGTAACCTAAATATGTTCAGTGCAGTAATTAGAAACAATATCAGTTGATATCTAATCAATTTATTAGTGTCTGAGTTGTATTCAATGTCTATTCGGTGTTTTATAGCTTGATCAGATAGTTATCGAATTATCTTTCTAATAAACTTTGTTTAAAAGTTTATGTATTACTTAAAATATTATTTATAATAATTTCTAGAAGCTTAAAAACAATCTCTCAATGATTAATACTAATTTATTATTAATCAAAATGATTTTAAAATCATTAATAATATTTTAAGTAATTAATAATCATTCATAATAATTTTTAAACCATCGATATTATTTTCAAATAATTTACTATTATTGATAATGATTTTAAATCATTAATTTCATTTTAAATAATTTATTATCAATTAAAATAATTTTGAGAAATCATTAATATAATTATTAATCATTCATAATAATTATTAAATAATTTATTATTAATGATAATAATTTTTAAATCATTAATATAAATTTTAATAATTTATTATCATGTATTATTATTTTTATACATTTAATATCATTTTTGACTAATTTATTTAATAAAATTATTATCATTAATATTTAAATAAATTAAAAATTAATAAAATTTTATGTTAAAATATAAAAACAATTTATTATAACTAAAAAGGCACTTTAGAAATTAATTATTAATTAATAATAATTATTTTGTAATTAATTTAATTTATTTCTATTATTCTATTTATTATTATTATAATTTTTATAGAAAACTATCGCTAAAGGATTTGGTGATAGGAAGTGTGGCAAAAAGTGTTCTTGAGGTCTGATGAACAGCCTTTACCCCTCTACTTTGACCATGATTAATTTTCAATTAGTTAAGTTTCTAGGTTTGTTAAAGTAGTAACTTTGTAGCCTTGATGTAGTAGTACAAGCCTATAACAATTTTGGTGTCAAACTATGTCACAATCAAAACATATTAAGGATCTAATCAAGCACCAAAGACTGTTCTTGCATATCTGGGTTTTCTAGAAATGAAAGTTATGGCCAGTCAACGGTATTATGGCTTAAATAACTTACATCCTACTAAATCTTTAGGTGATCTAAGGCCATGATTTTGTAAACTATATGTCAATGTGCAAATTGGTAACACTTATAGGGTTTAACAACATCGTAATAGAAAGATCTGAGTGTTTAAAGAACTTGTCAGGTCTCTGTTTCAATTTTTTGGGTTACCCAGAAATCATTTGTGGTCGGTCTACCTATTTTGACCGTTAATAATTCTCAATCCAGACATGTTCAATGCATTAAAGTGCTTTAGCCTTGTATTACTCATATCATAGTATAATCTAGATATAACTTAACACCTTATTTGTTTATCACTTAAGAGATCCAGTTTGGCCAAACTACTGCCGACCACGTTCTTTTTTCGAAATTTAGAAAATCGTTTCCTGTGATCGGTCAACGCAGTTTGACCATCTATATCTTAAAATCTATTAATCCTATGGATGTGAATCCACTTCAAAGTTACTCTCCTCATGACATAGTACAATCCAGATACACCTAACATCTTAACCCATTAACAAATTTAGATTTATAAGGCCTGACATTCGGTTATCAGACCATCTTTTTAGGGTTTGGATAGTTTGTTTAATTCTTCAGTTTTAGGCATTTAAATGTTATGGATTCAACTTTGATCAACCCAAATCACTAAATAACATTATTTTTAACATGTCTAAACATTAAAACAGAAAAGCCAATGAAGCTTTTAAGATCTAGCATGGGTTAGGGTTTTTACCTTTTTAAAACCAATCTTTGATCTTTACTTTCTAATTCTTATCTTGTGTTGCTATGAACTGATTGGGGATTATAATATGATATATTTTAAGTATAGAATTCGTGATGTTAGAGAGGAGATGTATAGCCACACATGGGCATTTAAAGTAAGTGGTAAATAGATTTTAATCCATCTTAAACTTGATTCAATGAATCAAGTTGTTGCTAGGTGTCAAAGGGAAGTTGGTGGTGGCTATTTAACACGTGTGGCAATATCTACCAAGTGATGACTCAAGGATTTGAACTTATCTTTTAAATTGGAAAAGAAAGGGTATTTTGGTAATTTCCTCTATACTAAGGGTATTTTCATAATTTCCTAATTAACTGAGGGTAAATTGGTCACTTGTGTGGTGGATTTAAACACATGGGTAAATCTTGGGTGATGAGTCACCAAGATTTGTTATTATCTTTTATTAAAGGATAAGTTCAAGGGTATTTTGGTCTTTTTACCCCCACTAAGGGTAATTTGGTAATTTTCTCAATTAACCTTAGTGTTATTTTAGTCTTTTCACATGCTTTCATCGCATATTTAATCTTTAGGTTTTGTTAACCAGTATTAGGGTTCCCTAATTAGAAATTTAGGGTTTCTAATTGAATTTAGGGTTTACCAATTAGGGGTTGCTACTCCAGGTTAGAGTTTCCTAATCCTCACTTGATTTTTCTAATAAAAAATTTATACTCAATCCTACATAATCATACGTAATATAATATTCAGTATATTTAATCATAACTTCTTATTTATAACCCTAATTAAGGTTAGGGTTTGCTATCAGGGTTTAGGGTTACCAAATCTAAAATTAGGGTTTCCTAATTAACATTATAGTTCCCTAACTGATAATTAGGTTTTACTACTAAGACACCTTATCTGATCAATAATTACCCTTAGCCAAATATTTAGAATACAATTATAATAATAATTGTATTATTAACCAAAGTCATAATAGAATTTCGATTAGGTATTCATTATTACATTGTTTACACTGCTTAGTCAATAAATTGACTAGCTTATTGAATTAATATCCCACAAATTAAGCTCAAAATAATTATCAATCATTACATTAAAAAATTTATTCGAAAAATCTTGTAAAATTCGGTGTTCTTATAAGAATTTTTGGAAATTATTAAAATAATTTTTAATAAATAAAATTTTATTATGAGATATTTTGAGTTTGAAAGTAATGTATATATATGTTATATATATGGGAAAAATGTGATTTGGTATGAAGAGAATTACATATTCATGTATTGGGAGAATGAGGTTTAGTAGTTAATTTAATTTAACTATCAAGAAAGGTAAATGAAATTATTTGGAAAGGGAGTTAAATTAATTTAATTAAGTTGAAAATTATATTTTGCAATAATATAATTTGATTATTATGCCTTGTGACAATGAATTTATTATGAATTAAATCTCATAAATAATGTGAGTAATTCACTTAATTAAAATAGTGAATTAATGTAAATATATTTGTTTTAATAAGATGAGAAAGTAATACATATTACATATAAACGTAATATGTTAATGTAATACGATTGTGAATCTCAGTAAATAGTTAAAATATTTATCGAATAAAATAAATAATTTAGTTGGACTATTTATGAAATTTAAAATGAATATTTAATGGAAATCTTTATGGAATAATTTAATGAAAGTGTGATAATATTGATGGAATGAGAATATTCTAATTTAATTAAGTAATTAAATTAGAGATTTAGTAATTTGTTATATTGAGGTTTAATTTAATTTAATAATGGTTGTGATAAATAAACTATATAATAAGGAAGTAATAAAAATAAGTTAAAGAAGATTTTTTTTAGAGAGCTAGCCAAACATGGCCTTGTGGTCTTGGTTTTTGTAATTGATGGTAACTCCTTATTTGTAAAAGTGGAGAAGGAATAAAAAACACGTTAAGTGTTTTATCAGTTAGAGAAGTTATTTGAAAACACAAAGAAGGGAGGAAGAGAGAAAATTTAGAGAAGAAATTATCTGAAGAAGTTTAAGAATCAAAGAAGGGAGAAGCAAGAAATTGTCCAAGTTTTCAAGCTTTATAGGAAATCAAAGGTAATACTTTAATTTTGTGTTTTTAGTTTATGTTTCATGAAGTTTTCTTTTAAGAAGGATTATTGATGGAACTTTTGATGGTTTAGTTTGGTAAGAGGATGGTATATGTGTTGGTAGAGGTTATAATCTATTATATGTTATTTATAAATGAAAGAAGGGTTAAACAAGAAGAAATTTAGTTTTATTGAAATATGTACATTTTGCCTTATGTTGGAGTTAAAATTGATGGTTAATTCATGGATATAACCTTAAATTGATAATGGATGTTGTAAGAATGTTGAAAAACAAAAAAAACGCAAGTTGAATGAATCAATTTGGTTAAGAAACGAATCTGTGGTGAATGATTACGCTAAACATGTTAAAACATGTAAAACTAGTATGAACATGAGTTTTGGGCTAAGATTTGGGCTAGTTAATATTTCTTTAAATTGTTGATTCTTTGGTTTGTTGTAGTTCTATGAATGACGAGTCCATAGAGTCGAAAAAGGACTCAATTGGATGTGTATAACTCGAGTTATGAAGGTTGGAAGGATAAAGGGTTAAAAATCGCAAAGAATACAAACTGCAGAATTGGAATCTGCGAATACCTGCCCCCGGGGGATTGTAGTTTAAAAAGTGCCGCCCCAACGGGCTTTTCTAGGCCAAAAACCCTGCCTCGGAGGTGGTGGGCAAGTTGACCAAGTGTTAGAGAAAAATCTGACCGGACATAGTTTACTAAAATGGCCATAACCTTTTTATATGAACTTCGATTGAAGTGATTCAAGATAATTCAGAATGAGGAAGAATAGACCTATAAATTTCATTCTTTGAGTTTTTTCATTTTTATGTCGGGAACAAGGGTTAAAATGGCCATCTTTGGGACCGATGTGTATTCGAAGGCAATCAGAGGGCGTTGGGCATACAAGTATGCAAGTGTAGTGCTTCTGACGATAAAAGATGTTGTTCTAAGTTATAAAAAATGAATATTATTAAATATAATGATGCTTAACATTAATAAATGATGTATTAGATAAGTTTTATAAGCATACTAAGGATACACAAGAGAAATGATTCGGGTGTGTGACGAATGAACGTCGAAACACCGTGAAAAGTGTTAATGAATGATGAGCGGGTTTATACCTACGAGTTGGCTTCTGATTTTGATTTAAACTGTGTTGATTCTGTCTATTTATGTTTGTTTTTATTTGTTTTATGTTTGTTTTGTGTTTAGGATTGCATTACATGGCATGGTGGTATAATGGCGGCGTTGTGGTGAGACTTGGCATCAAAAAGGGCAAAATCAAAACTGCAAGACACCCCCCCCCCCGAGGGGCACATTAACAAAGGAATCTTCACGAAAGCGGGGTACATAGTCCAACTTTAGTAGCACTTTCACGGGGTGGCCTTCATCATCAGTAAA
Organism: Panax quinquefolius; assembly: GCA_020205615.1. NCBI lineage: Eukaryota > Viridiplantae > Streptophyta > Magnoliopsida > Apiales > Araliaceae > Panax > Panax quinquefolius. The sequence goes on along the minus strand of CM035157.1, from coordinate 92,850,468 downwards.
AAACTCACGGGTGGGGGTACGAGGAGAGAGAAAGAAGTGCACTTCAATTGGAACTTTGGAGCTGTGGACGAGGAACAATTTGGAACTCTGTTGGGTGTCGTTTAGGAGCTAATTACATGATTTATGCTGGAGATAACATATTAGAATAGAGGCACATTACATCAAGCAATCAATTAGCAAGATTTGAGCCCTAATTTCAGAAGATCATTGGAGGAGCAAATTTGAAGGTCAAGATCACGAACATTGCAAATTGAAGCGAGGATAAGGGTGGTTTTATAACTATTCTTTGTTTTTTAATTCAATTATTGTAATTGTGATGATGAATTTCTCTATCGTTTTAGTTTTTAATTTATCTATGTTAAACTAAAGTACTTATTAGGATTGTAATGAATCTTTATTATTGAACAATGATTGTCATGCCTTGAATTTAGATTAATAATCTATCAATTCAGTTTATTTATTGTGATTTGTGCTTTAATTTATGAATTGCTTGATCACCAATTCTGTGTGAATTTATATGGACTCGAGAGATGATGTATGAATATAGACTTAATCACTATAGTATGTGTTCTTGAATTCTGTGTTTAATGGAATATTGATGAATGTTAAGATAGAAATATACTTAGCATCGCATGTAATCGGGTAAAGAACTTGAGATTTAAACCTTCTTTGATTTTAGTTCACATAGAGATGTAATAAATTAGTTAATTAGGGTGTTTGGCTTAATTCTATCAAATTTGTGAATTTAAGTTAATATGGTGTTATTGTATCGAGAGATGGCTAATTCTACTTAAGTGCTCTTGATTAATAAATTTAGATAGTGAATTTAACTAGAATAAGGTGTGATAATCGGAGTGAGACTTTAAGTGAAGTTGTAAGCCTAATTCTTCATTATTTGCTTGAAATTGCGGTTATTAAGTTGTGTTGGTTGGTTGGGATTTTTAGTTTCTTAGTTTTTCTTATTTATAATCCTTAATTTGAGTAGTTTAATAAAATTGGGTTAATATAAAACTGGTAATTGTTAGGTTTAATTTCTTACTAGTCTTTGTGGGAACGATTCTTTTCTTATCATTATATTACGTGTTGACCACATGCACTTGCGTGTGAGCGTATTTAGATTTTACCCAACAAGTTTTTGGCACTGTTGCTGGGGACTAGTTTTGACTTTAGTATTTTTTTATATCAGTTTAATTAGTTCAGTTTTACTTAAACATATTTTTCTTTTGTTTTGTTCTTTCTTTGTACAGATTTTCGGACTTAGTGTATGCAAACTCGGTCTAAGAATCCAGACATACTTCCTTTCGAGGACTGTGACGCCCCCAAAATTAGGTATACATCACCCATCTTGGGTAGTCAGATACAAGGTACAGAATTTAAATACAACTTACTAATATAACTATCGTGTACAATACGACATAACTGTGAGTTTGAATACAAATATTGTCTACTAGATATTATACAAACTCAAAAGGAGTCCTCATTACAATTATTATCACACTATTTCACGTAATAGTGAGGACTACTAATGCTATCCTCCGGACCATTACTCCGCTCCTCGACTCGTCTCGGCTATGTTCTCATTTCAAGAGAACAAAGGAAAGAAAGGTGAGCTCAACTAGCCCAAGAAGAAATATTATGACTAAGATAATGCGTAATAAATTATCAATAGCCTTCAACATTGTTAAACCGATAAAATATAATAAACATCAAGTTTAACTGCAATGAACAAGCAATCCATTAAAAGAGTCAAGTAGAAAATAAAATCTACTATCTTTTATGATTTAAAAGGTTTTCATCATCGTTATAGCCGAGACTCAACTTTAATAAATAATCCACATCATCGAATCACCCCGCACTACTACCAAGGATATTTTTTTAGACACGACCACAATTATTCCCGCACTACTGCCAAGAATAATTGTGTATTCATTAATGGTCATGATCATGCTAACAATCGTCCATCAATGCACTACGACCAATCGAGGACTTTTTACCACATCATTTGTAACATTACTGGCCATGATTACAATCAATAATCCTCGGTCATAATCATACCAAGTCCATCCATGCTCTATGTGCCATGAGATGACTTTAAAAAAAAATATAAACATGAGGATGATGACAATGATATAAGAATTCAATAAAACAAGTTCAAGAATTAAGTTATTCAGGAACTAATAACATCCAAACTGTCAACATGATACTGCTTTGTAGAGTAAAATTCAAGAATGATCAGAAGAATATTTCCATGAAAAGATACTGGATGAAACGCAAATATCAAGGATATTCTACTAATTTCATGGAGTATAGAAATCAAAGTTTTAACCAACTGGGTATAATAAAGAATGGAATAACAAAAGAAATCACCATGCATGCGATAGACCGCACATGCAGGTTATTCCAATAGAATAATAAATAACGGAACCGTGTCGTGTGAAATTCACAACCGGCTGTGATGTTCCAAATGTAATAATAAAGATGGAACTAGATCCTGTAAAAAACACATGATAGGATATTCCAATGTAATGATAAAAGCAGTAACTGTGTCCTGTAAAACACATGCATGCATGGATGTTCCAACAGTAATAATAAAGAGGCGGAACCAGTCCTGTAAAACACATGCATGTGATGTTCCAAATGTAATAATAGAAGAATGGAATAAAAGAAGAAGATCACCAAGTATAGGGGGATTCACAGATAAAAGTTATTCCAATGTAATAAATGAGAATGGAATAACAAAAGAAGTTCTCTTCATGAATACAAAAGAATAACACCCCTTACAGTGTACAACAAATAATATTCCCTACCTTAGAAGAACTGAATATTGGCAAAGTGAAGTGAAGTAGCGTATACTTTTCTTCTTTCTCTCTATAGTTTCTCTCTCAGAGTTTCAATTGAATTCGTAAGAAAATAATGAAAGAATGAGCTTCTATTTATAGGAAAATAGAATGCATAGTAATTAATCCATGAACGGTCCAGATTGATTTACTTTAATCTGATGGTCCATATTTAAAGCAAAATCTTTTAAATAAAATATAATATATTCTATTTATATAAAACATTTTACTATGCAAACACTATGCAATACTATGCAAAACACTATGCATAATTAAATATAATATATTTTATTTATAGAATAACTTTAATAAAGTATTCTGTTTTTTATATAAAAGATGTTTCGCTTTTATTACGTTAATAATACTGAATAAAACAAAACGTCATTATCGCTATAATAATTCATATTATTAATCGACAATAATGGAATCAAACCGAGTGACTTCTCACATAAGCATCAATAATCAATACCGCGGTGCTACTATGCAACCACACGTACATCTTCGTACTTTACTACTAAAGAGTAGTTCAACAAAGATCAACGGTAAAACTTCCGCCGTTATTTCAATAAAATATTTTTGTCGTTTTCAATAATTACATTGTAGGGTCCACCAATGATTGAGTAGTTGTATTTAATATTCCCCGCTAAACCGAATATTCCAAACCAATCTAATATAATATAACCACTTGCATACTTTTGCAAAATTTATAAATATTACCCACAACTATAACATTATATCAAATTATTCCATAATATTCAAAAATAATATTTATAGAAAATTCATCTTTATTTATAAAAGTGGGGTCTTACAACCTCCCTTCTTATGAAATTTCACCCTCAAAATTAGGGTACGCACCGGTATGTCGAAGAGGTAAGGATACCTTGATTTCATTTCGATTCTAACTCCCAAGTCATTTCTCAACATCGTGGTTCCTCCACAAAACTTTGACTTGAGGTATAACCTCGAGCGTAGAATATGTTCCTTCTTATCCAAAATTTGAACAGAACCTCTTCATACGCCAAATCTTCCGCTATTTCGTCCTGTTCTAACTCAATAATATGGTTCGGTCTTTCACATATTTACGTAATATGGATATGTGAAAACGTTATGAACACGTAGACATATTTAGCAGTAAAGCTTAGTCTATAGGCCACGCTCCTACTCGATCGAGGATTAAAATGGACCGATGAATCGAGGATTAAGTTTTCCTCTCTTTCCAAATCTTGTAACTCCTTTCCATGGAGCAACTCTTAACAACACATGATCTCCTATATCGAATTCCACGCCCTTTCGATGAAGATCAAGATAACTCTTTTGTCGATTTTGTGAGGTTTTTATACGTTGTTGGATCGTTTGAATCTTTTTCCGTAGTCATACGTATCAACTCCGGCCCCAACAACGTTGCTTCACCCACCTCATCCCAAAGATACCGGAGAACGACACTTTCTTCCATACAACGCTCAATGGAGCCATGCCAATACTTGTTTGATAACTGTTGTCAGAGGAAAACTCCACCAATGGTAAGAACTTGTCCCAACTCCCTTGAAATCAAGGACACAAAGTCTTAATAGATCTTCAAGAGTTTGAATAGTCCCTCCGATTGTCCGTCCGTCTCGAGGATGATATGCCGAGCTAAATCGTAAGTCTGCGCCCATAGCTTTTTGCAAACCAACCCAAAATCGTGAAGTGAATCTTGGGTTTCGATCGTAAACTATGGATACCTAAGATACCATGCGCCTTACAATCTCGTTTAAGTACACATACGAGCAAGACGTTCAAGTGTATAAGTTTCTCAGATTCGCAGAAGAAATGAGCGACTTGGTCAATCTATCAACAATGACCCAAATCGCATCAACGCCTTGAGAAACCTTAGGAAGACCCAGAACTAAATCCATGGTAATGTGCTCCCATTTCCATTCTAGAATTTCAAGTGGTTGCAATGGACCTTTTGGTACTTGATGCTCCGCTTTAACTCGTTGACAAGTTAGACACCTGAGATAAACAACGCTATCTCTCTTCATATATTGCTTCCACCAAAATGTATGATTTAATATCATGATACATTTTGGTACTCCTGTGATGGATTGCAAATGGTGTGTTGTGCGCCCATCATGATATTATACTTTAAATCGTGGTCGTTAGGAACACAAAGTCCGGAGTCGACTCAAGTATTCCTTCTTCATCGATTCTTGCTTCCTAAGATAGCACCCTCTTGCACTTTCTTCCTCATACGATCGCCTCCGTGTCCGTAGCTCGAGCAAAACTTTAACTTTATCGATTAAAGTCGGTTCTACTCAGATATTCGCTATCATCACATGCATCCCTCGAGTCTTTAACTCTATCTCCATCCTTTGCAAGTCACACAAAATGGGCCTTTACGTTGACAATAACGCATTCGATTTCTTGCATATGATCTTCTACTCAACGCGCCGCCACTACCACGCTCGCTTTTCCGTGATGGTATGGATGGTATGATCATAATCTTTCAATAGTTCAAGCCAACGTCGTTGTCGCATGTCGAGTTCCTTTTGAGTGAAGAAATATTTGAGGCCTTTATGATCCGTAAAGATTTCCACTTTCTCCCCATACAAGTAATGCCTCCAAATTTTATGTGTAAAGACAACAGCTGCCAACTCCAGATCATGAGTAGGATAATTCCTCTCATATTCTTTGAGTTGTCGCGAGGCATAAGCTATAACTTTTCCATGTTGCATGAGAACACATCCCAACCCTTTGTTCAAGCATCATCAGATGACAAATCCTCCGAGCTGGATGGTATTGTCGTAACAAAATAAATAAGTCTCCTCTCGAGTTCTTGAAAACTCTTCTCACATTCTTCGCTCCAACCGAACTTTATAACTTTTCGAGTCACCGAGTCAATGGAGTAGCGATTCGAGAAAATCCTTCCACTAATCTCCGATAATAACCAACTAAACCGAGAAAGCTACGACTTTGGCCATCGATTTAGGTTGTTCCCTACTTTGAATAGCTTCAATCTTTTCGGGTCAATGATATTCCATGACTTGATACCACGTGCCCAAGGAATGCTACTTCTTCAAGCCGTAACTCACATTTCTTCAACTTGGCATAAAGCTTATATTCACGAAACTTTTGGAGTGTCACTTCAAGTGTTGCTCATGATCTTCACGGCTTTTGGAATAAATAAGGATGTCATCAATAAAGACGACCACAAAGTGATCTAAATATTCCTTGAATACTTGGCTCATCATATCCATGAAGGCAAAGAGGAGCATTAGTCAATCCAAAGGACATGACTAGGAATTCATAATGCCCATACCGAAGTTCGAAAAAGTCTTTGGAATGTCACGGTTCTAATCTTCAATTGGTGATATCCTAACGAAGATCAATCTTTGAAAAGAATTTAGCTCCTTGCAATCGGGTCAAACAACAGTCATCAATACGTGGCAATGGATACCTATTTTTGATGGTGACATGATTCAACTCCCCGATAATCAATACAAAGTCGCATACTCCCATCTTTCTTCTTCACTTAATAGAACAGAGCACCCCAAGGAGAAGTACTAGGACTTAATAAAGCCAATGTCTAACAATTCCTCGCATTGGGTCTTTAACTCAAGTTCAATAGAGCCATTCGACATGGGGCTTTGGAAATAGGTTTTGTACGGGTTTAAGGTCGATACAAAATTCAATTTCACGCTCTAGGGGTAGGCCAGGAAGTTCTTCGGGGAATACGTCAGGAAATTTATTAACAATAGAAATATCCCTCAAAACTGACGTATTTTGTTTAAATCAGTGATATGAGCTAAGAAAGCTTGACATCCGCTTTTTAATAAACGAATAGCTTTATGGCTTGAGATGACCGTGATTGATTTTAATGGTTTGGTCATTTGAATTGCATAATAGGTTGATTAGGAATATGAAAGCTAACAACCTTATTTAAAACAATCAATTTTTGCACGATAAGTAGTTAACCAATCAATCCCAAGAATCACGCCAAATGCAAGTATTTTTAATGAAATAAAATCGATGTAATGTGAGGGTACCGATTTGAACCAAACAAGACTTATAAACAAAGTGGATGTAATGAAGGTTTCTCCCATCGGAGTTTCCACAGATAAGTCAAAGTCTAATTTCTCCTGAGTCAAATTTAATCGATGAGCGCAAGTAGGAGAAATAAAAGAATGGGTAGAACCCAGATCAAATAAAGTATAAACTTCATTAGAGTTTATGATAAGCTTATCCATGATGACCTCATTCGGGTTCCTTGCTCGAGGTCACAACAAACGCTCCGGGAGGTCACAACAAACGCCTCCTTGCACTCGGCTTTTGACTTTTCCGGGACGGACTTTGGTGCCTCCATCCTAGTTGAATTTGTCTTCTGATGAACGCGACAATATCGAGCTAAGTGACCTTCTCTTCCATAATTATAACATGCTTTGACTAAGATGGGCAGCTTTCGGACTGATGTGTCCCTCTTCTCCGCATTTGAAGCATATGATAGGTGGTCTTTCTCCTTCCTTAACAACGGGTGCTGGTGCTGACGTCTTTCCATCATTATTGAATCTCCATTTCTTGAAATGTCCATTCTTATTATTTTGGCCCTGATTACCACCGAAGTGGTTACCATATCTGGCCTGTTGATTCCCTCCACGCTTGTTGTCACCGCTTCGATAACTACTCTCGCTGGTATTATAATTTGGTCGATTGCTCTCTTTTAGTTGCGTTGACTCGTTATCGCGCTCCACTAACTGAGCCCTATTTACAACATCTGAATACAAACATAGTTTATGAGAAATAAGATGTTGACGTATCTCCGACTTCAAACCACTTAAAAACATTCGTGCCATTCTCTCTTCATTATCCACCAAGTGGGACGAAACCATGATAACTCCGCAAATTTTTCCTCGTATCATATTACTGGCCATATTGTTTTGTTCTAACTTGATAAACTCCACCTCCTTCATGTGGCTTAATACTTTGAAAAGTATTTGTCGTTGAAAGCTCTCGAACTTCTCCCAAGATATCTTCAAGACAAAGAAGTCGAGTACATTTTACCGATTCCCACCAAGAATCGCCTCTCCGTAACATAAAGGCAAGAAAAGGAACCTTTTGCTCCTCGGAGCATCCCAAGACATCAAATATCTTGGTAATCTGCTTTATCCATGCTTCCGCCGTAAGTGGTTTTTGCTCTCCCTTAAACTCCCGGTGGTCCCAACTCCTTGAATTGTTTAGCAATGACCGCCCGAGAGTTTTCCGTGTTTCCACCCACGTTTTGGACAGAGTCGCCTCTTTCATTGTTGCATAAATTGCATAAAGCCTCTAAACATTTGATCATTCATCATTTGGTCGTTGTTGTTGTTTGCATGAGGATCATCGCGCCTCCCGATGCACACATTATCCCGATTATTGATATGTGGTGAATCAACGATCGCTCGTGCTCCATTGCTATTCTCAACATTCTCGATGTCATTTTCAGACATCGCCACAAAACAAAAGATTAATTGACATGTAACAATTATCTTTACATTCGACCAACCAATAAAATAGCACATAAACTTAGGTAGGTCATACTAGCGAAGGTATTCTGCTCTCCCTCCTAGTACTATTCTCACATCTTAGCCATGGGATCATATCCCTAAGCTCGATACCAACCGTGACGCGCCCCAAAATTAGGTATACATCACCCATCTTGGGTAGTCGATACATGGTATGTAATTTAAATACAACTTACTAATATAACTGTCAGTGTACAATACGATATAATCGTGAGTTTGAATACAAATATTGTCTACTAGATATTATACAAACTCAAAAGGAGTCCTCATTACAATTATTATCACACTATTTCACGTAATAGTGAGGACTACTAATGCTATCCTCCGGACCATTACTCGTTTCGACTCGTCCCCATACTATGTTCTCATTTCTTGAAGAGAATAAATGAAAGAAAGGGTGAGCTCAACTAGCCCAAGAAGAAATATTATGACTAAGATAATGCGCAGAATAAATTATCAATAGCCTTCAACATTGTTAAACCGATAAAATATAATAAACATCAAGTTTAATCTGCAATGAACAAGCAATCCATTAAAAGAGTCAAGTAGAAAATAAAATCTACTATCTTTTATGATTTAAAAGGTTTTTCATCATTGTTATAATGAGACTCAACTTTAATAAATAATCCACATCATCGAATCACCCCCCGCACTACGCCAAGGATATTCTTTAGTACCACGACCACAATTATTCCCGCACTACACGCCAAGAATAATTGTGTATTCATTAATGGTCATGATCATGCCAACAATCGTCCATCAATGCACTACGACCATCGAGGACTTTTACCACATCATTTGTAACATTACTGGCCATGATTACAATCGAATAATCCTCGTCATTATCATACCAAGTCCATCCATGCTCTATGTGCCACAAATGACTTTAAAAAATATATAAACATGAGGATGATGACAATGATATAAGAATTCAATAAAACAAGTTCAAGAATTAAGTTATTCAGGAACTAATAACATCCAAACTGTCAACATGATACTGCTTTGTAGAGTAAAATTCAAGAATGATCAGAAGAATATTTCCATGAAAAGATACTGGATGAAATGCAAATATCAAGGATATTCTACTAATTTCATGGAGTATAGAAATCAAAGTTTTAACCAACTGGGTATAATAAAGAATGGAATAACAAAAGAAATCACCATGCATGCGATAATCGCACAGCAAGTTATTCCAATGTAATAATAAATAACGGAACTTAAAGTCGGGTGAAATTCACACCGATGAGATGTTCCAAATGAATAATAAAGATGGAACCAGATCCAAGTAAAAACACATAGATAGGATATTCCAATGTAATGATAAAAAGCGTAACCAGTAAGGTGTAAAACACATGCATGTGATGTTCCAATGTATAATAATAAAGACGGATTTTAAAGTAGGAAAGGTGTAAAACACATGACAGGATGTTCCAAAGAATAATAGAAGAATGGAATATAAGAAGAAGATCACCAAGTATAGGGATTCAGCAGTAAAAGTTATTCCAATGTAATAAATGAGAATGGAATAACAAAAGAAGTTCTCTTTATGAATACAAAGAATAAACACCCTTACGGGTACAACAAATAATATTCCTACCTTAGAAGAACTGAATATTAGCAAAGTGAAGTAGCACAATACTTTTCTTCTTTCTCTCTATAGTTTCTCTCTCAGAGTTTCAAATGAATTCGTAAGAAAATAATGAAGGAATGAGCTTCTATTTATAGGAAAATAGAATATAGTAATTAATCCATGAACGGTCAGATTGATTTACTTTTAACTTCGATGGTCCATATTTAAAGCAAAATCTTTTAAATAAAATATAATATATTCTATTTATATAAAAACATTTTACTATGCAAACATTTATGCAATACTTATGAAAAACATATATAAAACACTATGCATAATAAAATATAATATATTTAATTTATAGAATAACTTTAATAAAGTATTCATTTTATATAAAAGATGTTTACATTTTATTACGTTAATAATACTGAATAAAACAAAAGCGTCATTATCATTATAATAATTCATATTATTAATCGTGACAATAATAGAATCAAAATGAGTGACTTCTCACATAAGCATCAATAATCAATACTGGTGTCTTACTTATGCAACCACATGTATTCATTGTACTTTTTACTACTGAGAGTAGTTCAACAAGATCAATCAAGCGGTAAAACTTCCATAGAATTATTTCAATAAAATATTTTTGTCGTTTTCAATAATTACATTTGTGGGGTCCACCAATGATTGAGTAGTTATACGAATATTCCCCGCTAAATCTGAATATTCCACCAATCGAATATAATATAACCACTTGCATACTTTGCAAAATTTATAAATATTACCCACAACTATAACATTATATCAAATTATTCCATAATATCAAAAATAATATTTATAGAAAATTCATCTTTATTTATAAAAGTGGGGTCTTACAAGGATGACATCGAGAGAAAAGGTTTCAAAGGCTCAAGAAGTGGATTAAGGTGTGAGACCCCAGATTTTATCAATAAAGATTTAAATTTTGTTTAAATAATTTTTAATATTATGGTGTGAATTTGAGATAATATTATAGTTGTGGGTAGTATTTATAAATTTTGCAAAAGTATGCAAGTGGTTATATTATATTCGATTGGTCTGGGAATATTTGGCTTAGCAGGAATATTCGTGATAACTACCAATCATCATCGTAATTTACAATGTAATTATTCATTTGATCGACAAAACGACAAAAAAATATTTTATGAAATAACGCGAAAAGTTTTACCGCTGACATCGCTGAACTCGCTTAAGTAGTAAAAGTACAAGAATACGGTGGTCGCATAAGAAGTACACACCAGATTGATTATCGATGCTTATGTGAGAAGTCACCATTGATTCTATTATTGTTGATTAATAATATGAATTATTATAATGATAACGACGCTTTTGTTTTATTCAGATTATTAACGTAATAAAATGTAAACATCTTTTATATAAAATGTAATACTTTATTAAAGTTATTCTATAAATGTAATATATTAAATTTTATTATGCATAGTGTTGCATAGTATTTTGCATAAGTTGTTTGCATAGTAAAATGTTTTTTATATAAATAGAATATATGATATTTTATTTAAAAGATTTTTTTTAAATATGGACCGTCAAATTAAAGTAAATCAACTGGACCGCTCATGGATTAATTACTATGTATTCTATTTTCCTATAAATAGAAGCTCATTCCTTCATTATTTTCTTTTAATTCATCTAAACTCTGTAGAGAGAGAAATTATGTAGAGAAGCTATAAAGAGAAAATCTATAGAGAAAGAAGAAGAGTATTCGTACTTCACTACTTTGATATCCAAAGGTCTTTTACTAAGAAGGGGTATTATTTGTTGTATTCGTAAGGGGTGTTATTCTTCTTATTCATGAAGAGAACTTCGTTATTCCATCATTATTATTATTCGTTGAATAACTTATAAAAGTGGTATACCCTATACAAAACCTGTGATATGCCAAGATACCCTATACTTGGTGAAACTTATGTTATTCCATTCTTATTTATTTCGTTGAATAACTCAGATACGCTTAATCCCCTATACTTGGTGATCTTCTTTCGTTATTCCATTCTTTATTATTCGTTGGAATATCCTCGTTCGCGGTGTTTTACACCGACCTCGGTTCCATTGCTTATTATTCCGCTTTTATTATTCTCGTTCGTTGAATATCCTATCTCGTGTGTTTTACACGGACCGGTTCCATTGTTTATTATTCAGCATTTATTATTCTGTTTGATCATCCCGCTTTTGTGAATTTTTCACCGATTCGGTTCCGTTATTATTATTCTATTGAATAACTCGCCTATGCGGCAAGTACCGCATGCATGGTGATTTCTTTTGTTATTCCATTCTTTATTATACCCAATTGGTTAAAACTTTGACTTCTATACTCCATGAAATTAGTAGAATATCCTTGATATTTGCGTTTCATCCAAAGATCTTTCATGGAAATATTCTTCCGATCATTCTTGAATTTTACTCTACAAAAAAAGATCATGTCGACAATTTGGACGTTAATAATTCTCGGATTAAATAATTTTGAACTTGTTTTATTGAATTATTATGTCATTGTCATCATCCTCATGTTATATTATGTTATCTTCGCTTACGTGCATAGATGAACTTAGTATGATTATGACCAGGATCATTCTGGTATAATCACGGCTTGTTATAAATGACGTGACAAAAGTCCTCTGTGACCTGTAATGTCGTTGATGGATAGTTTTGGTATGATTATGACCGTGGGTGATTTGGTATAGTCATGACCATTGATAATTTGATGAAAATCCTCGACCGTGGTATGTGGATGATTAGATGTGGTGGTTTATTTATTAAGTCGAGTCTCATCGATAAAAATTGATGAAAACCTTTAAAACCTAAAAGATAGTAGATTTTATTTTCTACTTGACTCTTTTAATGGATCAGATATTTCACCGCAGCTTAAACTGGTTGTCTATTGTATTTTATCGCTTTAACATTGTTGAAGACTATTGATAATTTATTCTCGCATTATCTTAGTCATAATATTTCATCGGGCTAGTTGAGCTCACCCTTTCTTTCATTTTTCTTCGTGAAATGAGAATATAGCCGGGACAAGTCTGGGAAACGAAAGTGATGGTCCTCAAGATAGCATTAGTAGTCCTCACTATTCTATGAAATAGTGTGATAATAATTGTAATGAGGACTCCTTTTGAGTTTGTATAATATCTAGTAGACGATATTTGTATTCAAACTCACGCTTTATGTCGTATTGTTACACCTATGCTTATGTTAGTAAGTTTGTATTTGAATTTATGTACCATGTAAGTGGCGACCCAAGATGGGTGACGTATACCTAATTTTGGGGGCGTCACAGTTGGTATCAGAGCTTAGGGATATGATCCCTGGCTAAGATGCGAGATAAGAACTAGGAGGAGAGAGACGGGGAATTCCTTTGCTAGTATGACCTACCTAAGTTTATTTGGTATTTGATTGGTCGGTTAGAGTATAGTGATAATATGTTGCATGTCAATTAACCCTTATTTTTTGGCAGTGTTTGAGAATGGCATCTGAAAATGCTGAGATAAGCAATGAAGCACATGAGAGTGTTGATTCAGCTCAAACAAAAGGTAACGACCAACAACACGATAATAATCATACTTGTGGCAACGACTATCAGAACAATGATAACCATCGTGGGGGAAATTATCATGCTAAAAATGGTAACCACTTCGGTGGTAATCATGACAAAGATAATAGAAGTGGAAATTTCAAGAAGAGAAGGTCATTTAGCTCGATTTTGTCGTATAGTGAAGTCAAGTCCAGCTGGGATAGTAGCACCAAAGGCGGATATGGACAAAACAAAGTCGGTGGTTTCAGGAAGAGCGTTTTTCGTGACTTCTCAAAAAGTGGGTAACCCGAACGAAGTTAGCACGGGTTAGTTAATTATAAATTCTTCAAGTAAGTCTATACCTTATTAGATACCGTTCTACCCATTCTTTTATCTCTCTTGCTTGTGTTCAACGTTTAAATTTGACTCGGAGAAATTAGACTTTGATTTATCTATTGAAACTTCGTTGGGAGAAACCTTCGTTACCTCCATCGCTTATTAATCTTGTTGTTTCAAATAAACACTTTCACGCTACTCGTCGATCTTATCTCTTTGAAAATACTTGCCTTTGAGGTAATTTTTGAAAACGATTGATTAACTACTCATTATTCTTTTTGTAAGGTTGTTAGCTTTCATATTCCTAACCAACCCGTTATACTCTAATTCAAAGTAACCAAATCCTAAAGTTAATCATCGTTATATCAAGCCATAAGTAAAGAGCCCGATCCTTTCGTTGTTGACTTCCTTGTGTGGAATGCACCGCGCCGGATTTTCAGAGGCGGACGTCCACGATGAAGATGGCAAGTTGATAGGTATCATTGTGAGGTGCTATCTAAAGTTAAGGGATAGAAGTCACAGTTGGTATTAATGTGACGTACTATCCAAGTCTTGACGAGAGTAATGCTTTTGAATGATATTTCTATCATTAATAAATTTCTTGGCGTATTCTTGAAGACTTCTTAGCCTACCCTAGAGCGTGAAATCGAATTTTGTATGACCCCAAAGATAAAAACCCATTTCTTAAAACCTCAAATATTTCTTCAACTAAAATGAACAGCTTTACGTGGTTTATGATGAAAGTCATAATAAAAGCATTGGACTAATGAAAATCATGGGTATTCATGGTATTAGTAAGTGTTATGATGAGTTATGTTGGTTAGTATGTGAAAACATGAAAGTTTCTTAGAAATCACAAAGAGTTGAAAATCGATTTTGGTGAAAACGTAAACATGAAATTCAATTGACCATATCTCCTATTATATTTTGAATTTTTGAATGTGGTCAAGTCCTAGAGTTAGATCTATGAGTTACCTAACTAATCCAAGTGGAATTACTGGAAAAGGTGTTGTAGATTTTGTGTGGACTGATTTTAGAAAAGGAGTGCAAAGCTGCAAAAATCGAAAAAAGTCTGCCGCCATGATTTTAGAGGGGATGTTTCGGCCACTTAAATTATGAGAAAATTCTAGCCTTTTTGGGACATGAAGGTATATGGTATAAAGTACCTCCTGTCCAAAAATGAGCTCATTCGACTTAAAATGAGCAAGTTATGACTATTTCAATATTTAGGTTTTTCCGATTTAAAAACGCTATAACCCGGAGTTCTATAACTCGATGACCATGAAATTTAAACTAGAAGCTCACGTTAACATGTGTAAAGTCCTGCCAAGATTTGGGAATTTTGGAGTTAAACTTGAGGTAGCTAATTTCTTAAGGAATTAATTAGAAATTGATTTTGAAAAATAGTAAATGAATTTTAAAAATTCGAGAAAAATATATTTTCATTATGGGACTATATTATGCTAAATCCCAGTAAAAGAAATATTTTTGGGACTAATTTGGTATTTTCATGAAAATAGTTTAGTTACTTAACATATGAGTTAAATATGTTATGTGAAGTAACAAAGTTGAAAATAGGATTTTATGGCTAGAGAATCCTATATAGAGTATATGCATATTTTTTTGATGAGGATTTGATAATTGGTGATGATATCGTATGAGTATGGCATTTTGAATGATTAAATGCATTATATGGTAAAGCGTAAACAATTGAGATAAATTATTTATAAATTTAAGAAGTGATTAAAATATTGTTATAATATTAATGATATTAGATTATGAGATTATTAAGTGATTGATAACATGGGGATATTCTTGAATCCTCGGATAAATTATATTATAAATGTTTAATATTTATCCTTTATCTCATTTGATTGAGTCTTTATATCATTATCCTCATGTTTATATTATGTTGAAAGTCATATGTGGCTCAGAAGAATGCATAGATGGACTTGGTATGATTATAACTGTGGATTGTTCTAAGATAATCATAACCGTAATTGAAAACACGATTATCTTCGGGCCGTAGTGCATGGATAATTTGTGGTCGTGATACTAATGAATACACGATTATCTTGGCCGTAGTGCATGGATAATTTGTGGTCGTGATACTAATGAATACACGATTATCTTTGGCCGTAGTGCATGGATAATTTGTGGTCGTGATACTAATGAATACACGATTATCTTTGCCCGTAGTGCATGGATAATTTGTGGTCGTGATACTAATGAATACACGATTATCTTTGGCCGTAGTGCATGGATAATTTGTGGTCGTGATACTAATGAATACACGATTATCTTTGGCCGTGGTGCATGGATAATTGTGGTCGTGATACTAATGAATACACGATTATCTTTGGCCGTAGTGCATGGATAATTTGTGGTCGTGATACTAATGAATACATGATTATCTTTGGCCGTAGTGCATGGATAATTCGTGGTCGTGATACTAATTAATATCCTCGGCCCAGTAGTGCGTGGATGATTCGATGATATGGATTAATTATCGAAATGAGTCTCAAAGAATGAAATATTAATTCATGGATGTGGTAAAAGTCATCTTCGTCAGTAGTGCATTGATAGACTTGGTATGATTATGACCACGGATTATTCGCAGATAATCACGATCAGTAATTGAAAAACACGAATATCCTTAGCCAAGAGTGTATGGATAATTCATGGTTGTGATACTATTTAAGTCGAGTCTCAAGATTATTGGTTTTATGAGCTTATATATCTTTGGCCTTAAAGATATAGTTGGCCAGAGTGCAAAGATGAATTGTTAATAAATATCTTTGGCCTATAGTGCAAAGATGAATTGTTAATGAATATCTTTGGCCGGATTGCAAAGATGAACTTAATGTTTTCAACAATAAAGGTATTCAAGGTATCCTCACCTCTTTATCATACCAGGTACGTACCCTAATTTCGAGGGCGAAATTGCATAAGGAGGGGAGATTGTGAGACCCCAGATTTTAACAATAAAGATTTAAATTTTGTCGAAATAATTTTTAATATTATGGTGTGAATTTGAGATAATATTATAGTTGTGGGTAGTATTTATAAATTTTGCAAAGTATGCAAGTGGTTATATTATATTCGATTGGCTCTGGGGAATATTGGGCTTAGCAGGAATATTCAGATAACTACTCAATCATTGGTGGACCCTAATAATGTAATTATCATTTGATCGAGAAAACGACAAAAATATTTTATTGAAATAAAGGCGTAAAGTTTTACCGCTGATATCTTGTTGAATCGCTTCGGTAGTAAAAGTAATAAAGAATATGTGTGGTCGCACAAGAAAGACACCAGATTGATTATCGATGCTTATGTGAGAAGTCACTCGGTTTGATTCCATTATTGTCGAATAATAATATGAATTATTATAAGCGATAATGACGCTTTTGTTTTATTCAGTATTATTAACGTAATAAAAACGTAAACATCTTTTTATATAAAATGTAATACTTTATTAAAGTTATTCTATAAATAGAATATATTATATTTTATTATGCATAGTGTTGCATAGTATTTTGCATAGTGTTGCATAGTGTTTGCATAGTAAAATGTTTTTATATAAATAGAATATATGATATTTTATTTAAAAGATTTTGCTTTAAATATGGACCGTCAAATTAAAGTAAATCAACTGGAACGTTCATGGATTAATTACTATGCATTCTATTTTGCTATAAATAAGCTCATTCCTTCATTATTTTCTTATTTAATTCACTATGAAACTCTAGAGAGAGAAATTATAGAGAGAAGCTATAGAGAGAAAATCTATAGAGAGAAAGAAGAAGAGTATTTCGGTACTTCACTACTTTGATATCCAAAGGTCTTTTACTACGGTAAGGGTATTATTTGTTGTCATTCTAAAGGGTGTTATTCTTTCTTATTCATGAAGAGAACTTCTATTATTCTATTCATTATTATTCTCGTTTGAATAACTCTGTAAAAGTGGTAAACCCTATACATAACCTCATATATGCAGATACCCTATACTTGGTGAAATCCTTATGTTAATCCATTCTTATTTATTCATTGAATAACTCAGATACGCTGAATCCCCTATACTTGGTGATCTTCTTCTCGTTATTCCATTCTTTATTATTCTCGTTGGAATATCCCTCGTGTGTGTTTTACAGGACTCGGTTCCATTATTTATTATTCGCATTTGTTATTCGCTCGAATATCCTCGCTCGTGTGTTTTTTACAGGACTGGTTCCATTGTTTTATTATTCAAAGCATTTATTATTCATTTGATCATCCCGCTTGCATTGTGAATTTCACGACTGGTTCCGTTATTATTATTCTATTGAATAACCCGTTTCATGCGTAAGTACCGCATGCATGGTGATTTCTTTTGTTATTCCATTCTTTATTATACCCAAATTGGTTAAAACTTTGACTTCTATACTCCATGAAATTAGTAGAATATCCTCGATATTTGCGTTTCATCCAAGATCTTTTCATGTAAATATTCTTCCGATCATTCTTGAATTTTACTCTACAAAACAAAGATCATGTTGACAATTTGGACATTAATAATTCCGGATTAAATAATTCTTGAACTTGTTTTATTGAATTATTATGTCATTGTCATCATCCTCATGTTATATTATGTTATCTTTGGCTTACGTGCATAGATGAACTTAGTATGATTATGACTGTGGATCATTAAGATAATCATGGCTTGTTATAAATGATGTGACAAAAGTCCTCGGGGCTGTAATGTCTTTGTGATGGATAGTTTTGGTATGATTATGACCGGGGTGATTTGGTATAGTCATGACCATTGATAATTTGATGAAAATCCTTGACCGTGGGTGTGGATGATTAGATGTGGTGGTTTATTTATTAAGCGTAGTCTCAAATGATAAAAATTGATGAAAACTTTTAAAACCTAAACGATAGTAGACTTTATTTTCTACTTGACTCTTTTAATGGATTGCATATTCACCGCAGTTAAACCGGTTGTCTATTGTATTTTATCGGTTTAACATTGTTGAAGACTATTGATAATTTATTCGCATTATCTTAGTCATAATATTTCTTCGGGCTAGTTGAGCTCACCCTTTCTTTCACCGTTTCTTCGTGAAATGAGAATATAGTTGGGATGAGTCGGGGAAACGAGTGATGGTCCCGAAGATAGCATTAGTAGTCCTCACTATTCTGTGAAATAGTGTGATAATAATTGTAATGAGGACTCCTTTTGAGTTTGTATAATATCTAGTAGACGATATTTGTATTCAAACTCACAGTTTATGTCGTATTGTACACGACAGTTATGTTAGTAAGTTTGTATTTGAATTTATGTATCATGTAAGTGGCGACCCAAGATGGGTGACGTATACCTACTTTTGGGGGTGTCACATAAGGACACTAGGGAGAATCTTGATAAGGAAGAAATAATGGCTGCAGAAGATCAGAAGGCGCTAAGGGATTATTTTACTCCTAGGGTGACTGAGCTTCAGTCAAGTATCACTAGGCCTGCGATTGCTACAAATAATTTTGAGATTAAGCCTGGGACCATACAGATGATTCAAAACTCAGTGCAGTTTGGGGGATTAGCTAACGACGATCCGAATGAGCACTTGGTTAGCTTTCTGGAAATCTGCGACACCTTTAGATACAATGGGGTGTCAGATGATGCAGTTAGACTTCGCTTGTTTCCATTTACACTGTGGGATAAGGCAAAAAATTGGTTACACTCTCTACCGCCAGGGTCGATTACTACACGGGATGACCTTGCTCAGAAGTTCCTGGCTAAGTTTTTTCCACCAGCCAGGACTGCTAAGATGAGAAACGAGATTACGATGTTTGAGCAGCTGCATGGGGAATCATTGTATGAGGCATGGGAGAGGTACAAGGAATTACTAAGAAAGTGCCCACATCATGGATTACCTAAATGGCTGTAGATGAACACGTTCTACAACGAATTGAGTGGTAATCTCAGGACTAGCATAGATGCAGCTTCGGGTGGAGCGTTCATGGCTAAGAGTTACGAAGAGGCGTACAATCTAATAGAAACGATGGCAGCTAACAACTACCAGTGGCCTACAACAAGAATGACACAGCCTAAGGTAGTTGGGGTGTTAGAGGTGTATGGGGTAACAGCGTTAACGACATAAATTTCAGCATTGTCGAAGAAGATGGATGCTCTGACAAGTGCACAAACACAACAGGTTACGTATGGTTACGAATTGTGTGAGGGGGGACATCCTATAGAACAGTGTGCCATTAACCCAGCAGCGGTATAGTTTGTGGGCATCTATAACAGGATTCCTTAGAATATGTATCAAAATGTCTACAATCTAGGGAATAGAAATCATCCTAACTTCTCATGGAGTAACAACCAGAATCAACAGGCTCCATGACCTTCTTATCCCCCACGGTTTTAAAATCACCATCAACAAGCAGCTCCGCAACAAGAGAAAAAGATAGATTTAGAAGAGCTCTTATTGAAGTATATATTTGGTAAAAAAGCAACAACTTAGAAAATTAGATGGGACAACTTGCCTTAGCACTCAATAACATGCCTAAAGGGACTCTACCTAGTGACACAGAAAAGAATTCGAAGGGAAATCATGAGCAGTGTCAAGTAATCACTTTGAGGAGTGGAAAGAATCTTGAGGGGTAAAATGCAGAAAATTCAGCTAAGAAAGATGGAAATCAAGGTGAAGAAAAAGTGGTTGAAGAAAAACAGGGTGAGGAAAAGCAAGTGGACAAGAACAAGACATATGTGGAGCCAGTTGTGTATCCTCCACCACTGTTTCAGCAAAGGGTCCAAAAATAGATATTGGATAAGCAATTCTCAAAGTTTTTGGAAGTTTTCAAGAAACTTCAAGTCAACATTCCATTCGTAAAAGCCCTAGAACAAATGTCGAGTTATGTTAAATTCATGAAGGGGATTCTATCAAGGTAGAAAAAGTTAGAGGATTACGAGACTATAGCTTTGACGGAGGAATGCAGCGCAGTTCTACAGAGAAAAATACCTTCGAAGTTGAAGGATCTGGGGAGTTTCACCATTCCTTTCACAATCGGTAATATGGCCTTCAACAAGTGTTTGTGTGACTTGGGGGCGAGTGTGAAACTCACGCCCTTGTCAGTGTATACTCATTTGGGTTTTCTAGCTCCAAAGCCTACAAACATATCTTTACAGTTAGCAGACAGATCGATAACTTATCCAAAAAGATTTGTGGAAGACATCTTAGTTAAGGTGGATAAGTTTATTTTTCCAACATATTTTATAATTCTGGATTATAAAGAGGACAAAAACATCCCAAACATACTAGGGAGGCTATTTTTACCTATGGGTAGGACTCTCATCGACGTTCAGAAAGGGGAATTAACCATGAGGGTTTAAGACCAGGAAGTCAAATTCAATATGTTTAAGGCCATGAGGTTCCCTACCAACGAGGAGGAGTGTTTTCAGTTGGATGTGATCGACATGATAGTTAACGAAGACTTGGTTAAAAGTTTTGTCAAAGATCCGTTAGAAAACACTCTACTGGGGGATGAGGACTTATTTGATCCAGAGTTCGTAGATTATTTGCATATGCTGGATTCTTTGCCTAGAGTTAGTAGCTTCAAGGTACCATTCAAGCAACTACACACGGAAGAAAAAGCTTCAGCATGGATGAAACCTTCACTTGAGGAGCCACCCACTCTTGTGCTCAAACCTCTTCCTAAACACCTCATATATGCTTATTTGGTAAATTCAATTACTTTACCTGTTATTATTGCATCTTCGCTTAACGAATTATAGGAAAATAAATTGCTGAGGATTTTGAGAGAATACAAGTCTGCAATAGGGTGGACAATTGTCGACATAAAGGGGATCAACCCCTCTTTTTGTATGCACAAGATTCTTATGGAAGAGGAAGCAAAGCCAATAGTGGAACAGCAGAGATGACTAAATCCGATCATGAAAGAAGTGGTAAAGAAAGAAATACTGAAGTGGTTGGATAAGGGAATTATTTACCTGATTTCAGACAGTGCATAGGTCAGTCCAGTTCAGTGTGTTCCGAAATAGGGTGGAATGGCAGTAGTGAAGAACGACGACAATGAAATAAGTTCGACGAGGACAGTGACCAGATGGAGGGTTTACATGGATTACAGGAAGCTAAATAAGGCAACCCAGAAGGACCACTTTCCTTTACCCGTTATCGATCAGATGTTGGACCGATAAGTTGGGCATGAATACTACTGTTTACTGGATGGATATTCAGGGTACAACCAAATAGACATAGCTCCCGAGGGTCAAGAAAAGATAATGTTTACGTGCCCATATGGCACCTTCGCATTCAAGAGGATGTCCTTTGGTTTGTGTAACGCACCTGCGACTTTCCAAATATGTATGATGGCCATCTTCTCGAACATTGTAGAGAAGAACATGGAAGTTTTCATGGACGACTTCTCAGTCTATGGAAACACTTTTGATAAGTGTCTAGAGAATCTGGTAATGGTCTTGAAGCGATGTATGGAAACAAACTTGGTGCTTAACTGGGAGAAGTTCCTTTTATGGTTTAAGAAGGAATAATTCTAGGGCACAAGGTCTCTGCGAAAGGCTTAGAGGTTGATAAGGCAAAGATGGACACGATAGAAAATCTTCCACCGCCAAATTTAGTTAAGGGAATCTGCAGTTTTCTTAGACACGTCGGATTCTACCGAAGGTTCATTAAAGATTTCTCTAAGATTGCAAAACCACTATGCAGTCTCTTAGAGAAAGATGTAGTGTTCAATTTTGATTAAGAGTGTAAAACAATGTTTGAAAAGTTGAAAAAAAAATTAACTACAACTCCAGTGATCGTAGCACCAGATTGGACCATGCCTTTTAAGTTAATGTGCGATGCTAGCGACTATGCGGTAAGGGCTGTTTTGGGTCAACGTCGAGAAAAGATATTCTATGACATATACTACACAAGTAAAACCCTCACGGATGCCCAATTGAACTACACAACCAACGAGAAGGAGTTACTTGTAGTAGTATACGCCTTTGACAAATTGAGAGCTTACTTAATAGGAACAGAGGTGGTGATATACACGGATCACTTGGTGCTTCGTTATTTGATCTCGAAGAAGGGTGATAAGCCGAGACTAATCAGATGGATTCTATGTAAGACCCCAACTTTTATGAATAAAGATTATTTTTTTTCTCGAAATATATTTTTGAATATTATGGTGTGGATTTGATATAATGTTATAGTTGTGGGTAATATTTACAAATTTTGCAAAGTAAGCAAGTTGTTATAAAATATTCGATTGGTCGGGGAATATTCGTTTTAACTGGGAATATTCGTATGATGGCAAAATCATTGGTGGACCCCATAACGGAAGTATTGTCGGAGTTAGAAAATGACATAAATGAATTTTTATAAAAATAACGGTAAAATTTTTACCATTAAACTGTTTAAATACCCGGTGGTAAAAGTACAGTAATACGTGTGGTTGCATAGTAGCACACGATATTGATTATTGATGATTACGTGAGAAGTCACTCATTTATACTCAATTATTGCTACAGTAATTGCTGCATAATATCTTTCATATTATTGATTCAATTATTATCACAGTATCATCTGCATAATATTTTATATTTTAAGATCAATAATTGAGAGACAAAGTTATTCATATTATTATTTAAAATATTGACGATGTTTGGAAAGTTCTATCGAGAAAAGGGGTTTGGTCACCTAATTGCGCACCAATAGGGAGAATCCTTAATGGAAAGCCCCATCTTTCCTGGGAATGATCTAGTTATTAAATACTATGAGTTATAATATTAATGATGAATAAGTTCGTGTTGATTAAATATGAAATTGATATTTTCATTGTGTTGGTATTATTAGTGTTAGTGAAAATCGACATTTATTTTAATAATAATTGATTTCTAGAGGTTAAATTGACCAATCAGGTAAATAATCGAATAAATGAGCAATTAATTGCTATTAGTTCACATGCATATAACTATTTGTTCACATGAATGGAACTATTGATTCGCATGATGTACTATTAGGGGAGGTGATGAGTGAGTTTTATACACATGAATTGGATACATTCGGGCTTAATTTATTGTTGTTCTCAAGTATTTTAGATTAGTTTTTAAGTGTTTATGTCTATTCAAGCATGTTCTATGTTGTTTTGTAGGAATTAGGACAAAAGTTACTTGGATCGACGTTTGGCGTGGCTAGATTCGCGTTTTCGGCTTGCTATTTACACAATAGTCATTTCAGAGCCAATTTGACTATAGGTCCAGACCTTATTTCAAAACACTAAAAGAATGAAAGTTGTAGATCTACTTTTCCTCTTTCCGGATCATCTTGAATCGTCAAAATCGGAGTTCGGACGAAGAGGTTATGGCCATTTTCCCAAAGGACGTCGGAGCAAAAAATGTCAGAAAATGGAGTAGCGTCGGGGCACTAATTTTAAGCCTATTTGCAGAGCCGGGGCACTATAAGGCAGTGTCTGAGCGTTGTTCCCAGCGCTGGGGCACTGGGGAAGAGGTTGGGTGCTGCCTGGACATGTTTTGGGCGAATTTTGTCACCTTTTTGACTCCAAATTGGATTGGGTTTGTTCCTAAGCTAAAAATTGGACTTGTAACCTATAAATATATGATGTAAGGCATAAAATAAAGGGAGATTACATAGATTAGATTAGAGATACACTCCATTAGATTAGAAAATAACCCTAGTTCTTATTAGTTTTGGAGATTGAAGCAACTTGGAGACCATTGAAGATTCAAAGCAGGAGCGAAAGAGGAGTTTCAAGACTACTGACAATAGATTCTATTCTCTTCTCTTCTCTTACTTTTATCTTTTAATGTCTATTCAATTGTGGATTCTTGGTTTTAATTCATTATTTATGAACTAACTCTTTTATTAAGATTTCAATTGAACCTTTTATGGCTATAAATTAGTTATTTAATTTATTCCAATTATTTGTGTCAAAGTGAGTTGTTTATCTTGCCTTATGCTTATTGGTTAATTATCTGATCAGTAATTACGTTGTTACTCTAGAAGGAATTGAGAAAGGAATTCTAGGGTTAGAACTGGGCATGATATCATGTGACTTAGTTATTTGCACAGTGAATAATTAGGTTTGTGAATAGAATGAGAATATCTATTTACCGCATGTAACACATAAGGAATTGAGATTGTAGTGAGTTTAATTCAATTTTTTTGCATAGAGATATAGCAAAATTAATCTGGGTTAAATAGAAGTCACATGATCGCTTGAGAAAGGGCTTTTGGCAGTTGAGAATTCCTGTTAACAATTCAGTAGACATTATAATTGGGATAATTGGATAATTGGTTTATAGTTCATAAATGGGGATATTGGAGTCTTAACTTTTATTTATTTGAATTTATTTATAAAGCAATTCAGTGTAATTAGTTAATTTAGTTTTCTTAATTAGAAAATTCACACTTTGCAATTGTTTAAATAAAATTGATTTGGTTAAGAGTTAGTACTTGATAATTTTTATTAAATAATTCCTCGTGGGAACGATACTCTACTTTCACTTTATTACTTGTTGACCGTGTATACTTGCACGTATTCATTGATTGCGAAATCAATCAACAAGTTTTTGGCGCCGTTGCTGAGGAATTAATTTAATAATTATTTTCCAATATTAATTTCAATCAAATTAGTCTTAATTTAAACATTTTTATTTTTATTTTTAATTCTCTTCCTATATTTCTCCCTTTTTAGGTACCATGGATGACTTTGTGTATCAATGGCCATACACGAACATGACTCGACCAATGGAAACATGGAGTCCACCATCCACACAAAGAAGTAGCAATGGTTTTGTGATTATTGTCTTTCGGAAATCATATGAGTCATCAAGGCGCCCATCGCTTTTGAGTTTAAGATACACTATGGTGGTGATTACCCCAATAATTATGTATATCCCAACAACTATCATCATGATTGGGGGTATCACCCGGATTTTTCATGGAGTAACAATCAAGCTCAAGCTCAAGCCCCGAGACAACAAAACAATTCCGGGTTTCAAAATCAGACACAACAACCAGAGCGGAAAGCAAGTTGGGAAGAAGCCTTGGATAGATTTTTTACAGCTTCTGAAAAGAAACACAAGGAATATGAAAGGAAACAAAATAAAACATATGTGGATACACAAAGCATAAATGCGTCGATCAAGAATCTGGAAAATCAATTGGGGCAGATAGCACATGCGTTGAACTTCCATCTTCAATACACTTGGCTCTATGACATGGATGCCGAGACTGATGGTGAGCTCGAACCAAATCTACAATCGAATGTGCCAAATGATATAGATGTTGAAAGAGAGGAAAGACTTGGGGACCAAGAAAAGGAGATCGGAAAAGATCTAACTTTGAGTACCAACGAAGATGAGCCAATTTCATTAGTATCCCATGTGCCTCCTCCACCAAAGTTCAAGAATCCGGGCAGTTTTGCAAAACCATGCCCAATTGGAAGTCATGTCGCTTAAGCAAAGCTCTTGGTAACGTAAGAGCTAAGTACAAGGCCAGGAGTCATGGTATGATGAAAAGGAGAAGATAGAGGAAGATTCCATTATGTTTATTAAGCTTCAATGCCCTAATCTGATCATCGACATAATGGAGGAAACACCTAGTGGTTTGTCGTTCTTAATGGGGATCCTATCTACAAAGAGCATGTTAGGTGACTTCAATTCAAGGGTTTTTGCTAATGGGAACCTCCCAAAAGTAACATTGCTTCTAATGGATGGAGGGTTCCTCAATTTTCATAGGAGAATTGGATAGAGAATTGAAGAAGTCAGGCTGAGACTATAAAACAAGCGCTTATTGGGAGGCAACCCAAGTTGAATTTTTATTTTTAGTTTTTATTAAGTTTTATATTAGTAGTTTTGAATTTGCATTTATTTAGGATTTAATTAAATTGCTTCTATCATGGTTTTACAGGTTATTCAAGTCAAATTCAAGTGTGGTGCCCAATTTATTCCATGTGCTTAGCCTATTCTCCAAACTCAGCGGACAAGGAGGAAGATTGCAATATTTTCAGGGAAGTCCTCTGCTTTAATTTTTTCTATTTCAGTCATTGAGGACAATGTCTAGTTTAAGTTTGGGGGCATTTTTTGTGTCGTACTGCATATAGTTAGTTATCTTCATAGTAGTTTTTTTTTATGTGTTAGCATTATGTTTTTTTTAGGTTGCATATAATACATGGTATTTTTTTTTTGCATTTTCATATATGTGTTCATGTAGTATAATTACATTTTTTTCTTATTTTTGCATGAATCTGTGTGATAGGTTGGTGTGGTCTTAGCTCAGCCTATGATAAGATTGGTTTTGCATGTTAACTTGAATAGTGTTGATAATTGATGATGAGTTCTAATTTTAATCATGATGATAATCTGAGCCTGTCTGAAACTTATGTAACCGGTTAGCACTTAAAGTTTAACTGTTTTAATTCACTTGATTCAAGGGTTTCATAATTTGTTTCTGAGGGAAAATCTTTGTTAAAATTTAAGGAAATTAGTGAACTGGCGGTAAAGGTTGGAATGACGTAAAAGCTTGAGTTTGGGGGAATCTATGGGATATATATACTAAAAAAATTGATGAAGAGAAAAAAAAATAGAAAATCCAGAAAAAAGAAAAAAAAAGAGATGATGAAAAAAAAAGAGAAAAAACCGTGGTTAGTTTTGTTTCGGGGCCTTTGTTACTTGAGCAAGTACGCCCGAAGGGGTGTCTTAACACCTAGTGCTCTAAGGTCTTATATGGTCTGGGAGTCGTTTGTTGAAAGCTCGCTAAGGGGTGGCACTGTTAGCCTAATGGAATGAGACATTGCACAGCCATGAAAAAAAAACACGAGAAAGAGCAAAAATGCCCTCGTGGTTGAATAAAAGTATAAATAAATCCTGTATTTACCCTTAGATTTGGTAATTGCTTAGTTTTAACCGGAGTTGTCATGTTTACAAAAGTAATTGAATTGGAACTGAAATTTTCCTTATAAGAAGTTATGTGTTTATCTTGAACTGTGGTTGGTTAGAATGGTTAACAAGCACACACACACAACATGGGTGATGACAGGTTTGGATTGACTAATTGGTTAGAGTTATGGATTTTGAATTGATTGGATATATTGTTTGAGTACCAATGGTATCTTTGAGGCCTGTTGCTATATATCATACTTATTTATTACTGGGTTCGTAGGTATATTAGGAAGTAGATTATGCATATGCATTCATTTAGTTGAGTTATTTTGTTTATTTTTAGTTCTTTTGTGTTTTTGTTTGAGGACAAGCAAAGGTTTAAGTTTGGGGGTATTTGATGAGTGAGTTTTATACACATGAATTGGATACATTCGGGCTTAATTTATTGTTGTTCTCAAGTTTTTTAGATTATTTTTTAAGTGTTTATGTTTATTCAAGCATGTTTTATGTTGTTTTGTAGGAATTGGGACAAAAGTTACTTGGATCGACGTTTGGGGTGGCTAGATTCGCATTTTCGGCTTGCCATTTACACAACAGTCACTTTAGAACCAATTTGACTATAGGTCCAGACCTTATTTCGAAAACCTCAAAGAACGAAAGTTGTAGATCTACTTTTCCTCTTTCCGGATCATCTTGAATCATCAAAATCGGAGATCGGACGAAGAGGTTATGACCATTTTCCCAAAGGACGTCGGAGCAGAAAATGTCAGAAAATGGGGTAGCGCCGGGGCACTAATTTTAAGCCTATTTGCAGCGCCGAGGCGCTATAAGGCAGTGTCTGAGCGTCGTTCCCAGCGCTGGGGTGCTGGGGAAGAGGTTGGGTGCGGCCTGGATGCATTTTGGGCAAATTTTGACACCTTTTTGACTCCAAATTGGATTGGGTTTGTTCCTAAGCTAAAAATTGGACTTGTAACCTATAAATACATGATGTAAGGCATAAAATAAATGGAGATTACATAGATTAGATTAGAGATACACTCCATTAGATTAGAAAATAACCCTAGTTCTTATTAGTTTTGGAGATTGAAGCAACTTGGAGACCATTGAAGATTCAAAGCAAGAGCGAAAGAGGAGTTTCAAGACTATTGCCAATAGATTCTATTCTCTTCTCTTCACTTACTTTTATCTTTTAATGTCTATTCAATTGTGGATTCTTGGTTTTAATTCATTATTTATGAACTAACTCTTTTATTAAGATTTCAATTGAACCTTTTATGGCTATAAATTAGTTATTTAATTTATTCCAATTATTTGTGTCAAAGTGAGTTGTTTATCTTGCTTTATGCTTATTGATTAATTATCTGATCAGTAATTACGTTGTTACTCTAGAAGGAATTGAGAAAGGAATTCTAGGGTTAGAACTGGGCATGATATCATGTGACTTACTTATTTTCACAGTGAATAATTAGGTTTGTGAATAGAATTAGAATATCTATTTGCCGCATGTAACACATAAGGAATTGGGATTGTAGCGAGTTTAATTCAATTGTTTTGCATAGATATATAGCAAAATTAATCTGGGTTAAATAGAAGTCAAATGATCGCTTGAGAAAGGGCTTCTGGCAGTTGAGAATTCCTGTTAACAATTCAGTAGACATTATAATTGGTATAATTGGATAATTGATTTATAGTTCATAAATGGGGATATTGGAGTCTTAACTTTTATTTATTTGAATTTATTTATAAAGCAATTTAGTGTAATTAGTTAATTTAGTTTTCTTAATTAAAAAAATCACACTTTGCAATTGTTTAAATAAAATTGATTTGGTTAAGAGTTAGTACTTGGTAATTTTTATTAAATAATTCCTCGTGGGAACGATACTCTACTTTCACTTTATTACTTGTTGACTGTGTATACTTGCACGTATTCATTGATTGTGAAATCGATCAACAGGAGGTGGTGCAAGTTTTATAATACTTGTAGTACTAAATTAAAAATGTAGGAAAATGTAACTCCCCAGAAAAAAATCGAACATTTTCTAAATACTTTTATAATGAATAAAATAATATTATTTGTTATTATTATGTGTTAGTAAGATGAATGTCGTTCTATAACCTAGAAACGTCGGAACATCATAGTATTTTAACTACGTGAAGGAATTAAAGTGTTTGAATTTCCAAGACGAAAATAAAAGTATTCTGAGAAATTTTTCGAAAAACACTATTCATCGATTTTTGCTCGAGAATTATTTTTGAACTTCTGAGAAATACGTAACGTTATAATATCAAGGTGAGATGGATTATGTAATAATAATCTTAGTATGGAAAACGTAGTATTTTGCATGCGAACTTAAATTAAGAACGTTAAGGATTAAAGATAAAATGAATGGAATGGTGGATCTTGTAGGAAGTACAAGTCCAATGAGAATTAAGGGGAAAGCCCAAGTTATGGTAAGGTTTAGCCCACAAGAATAAGCTTTGACATTAATGTAAGCCCAAAGTAATGATCCATTAGCTAATTAGGATCCATGGGGCAACCCATGGGTGAATGTGGTGACCAAGACCTTTATGTGGTGGCCAAATATTTGATGTAGGGAGCAAGTATACTTGGGGATTAAGGATGGAATAGTAAGGAGGTTTGTTAAGGAGGTGGGAGGTCTTAATGAGTCTTATACCCTAACCTTGGAAGCTCTATAAATAGCAAGCTCACAAATCGTTTTTTCTTGTTCAATTATCCAACAACTCTCCTTTATAAAGCAACTTATTGGTTAGAGAGAATAAGCACTTATAAGTCCAACATCCATTGTTAGATTTTCAAGAAGAAGAAGTTAGTCATCAAAGGTAATGATCTTATGATCTTATATCTTCCATCTCTATAATTATAGGATGATAAGAGAAGTGTAACTTAATGAACATGTATGCTAAGAACACTTAAGAAATGGATGATTAATGAACTTAAGCCGTATAATTTATGAATAAGTAATTCAAACCTGAATAAGTTATGAATTTATGATGAACATGATGAACTTGTCATATGATTACTTTAAGAAGTTAGTATGATTCATAAGATGTAAGAATGTTGCTTAAAAGACTTAAATATATAATAAGTTATAAGGAATGAAAACTTGCAATTTATAAGTTATTAAGTCATGAACTTATGAAGAATAAGCCAAAACATAACTTGAAAATTAGTTGTTGTAATATGAAAGTTTGAATATCTATAGAATGAATTGAATCCATTTAGAACGATGATAAAATCGTTAGTAATGAATTTTTTCCGAAATTCACACGATTGGACGATAATCGTCGAATTCGTGAAATTCTCGGAATGGAAGTCGGATTTTGTGTTTGAACTCAGAAACGTTGGTTTTCGATGGAGACAAGTCATATTTGGCATTATAGAGTTGCAGACTCAAAAATGATTGAATTCCTCCTTAGAACAAAGAAACGAGCGTTGAACGTTCACAAAAGTTTATCGTTTTCGTTAAAAATGAACCAATAGGTGAATTTTGAGTAAACAAAGTCAAACAGATAAAATTCTAACATGAACACATAGAGTACGTAATTTGTGAACCATAGGCTCTTAAACGAGCTAATTCAGACTTATAACAAAGAAGTTACGAGGCCGAGAGTTTCACAAAAATAAAAGTCTATCAAATTTTTCAAAGACACAGAGTCCGCGCCGCAGCGTGACTCAAGGAATAAAGGCCCAAGCCGCAGCGCGAGGCTAAGACATGACATACTACAAAATGAAAGGCAATAACGGGCCATATAACAAAAAGAGACCTGCTAAGTCACGCCAGCGGCGTGTACGTAGAAGGAATGTGTCGCCATACAAATTACATTTTAAGGAATGCATAGCAAGGAAGATTTATCAGTATGAAATGAATGGTAACTCATTAGTAATGAATTAAAGCTTGATTATAATATTATTAAGACATGTTTAAACCTGATGTATTATCAATTAAGGTTGAAGTAACTCAATTGCATATGAATGTAAGAACAACTTAAAGAAAAGCCAGAACCAATAATAACAAATCTAAGCCATGTTTAGATTGAGAAGAAGGGTAAGATTCAATAGTAATCGTGTATGTTCATTTATGACCTAATGTGTTATGTGATGTTATCATTTACTTTAGAGACTTAAAGACTTAAACGTGAATGTGTTATAACTATAGCAGATGCTGAAGGCAAGTATTCTAACCCTTGTTTCTGTTCAATCTGGACAAGCTTAGTAATTCATGTATTCTTACACATGAAGTATTGTATGATGAAGTCAAAGCCAACTCTTTCGACTAGACTTACGTTATGTTTCTATCAAAGCATGGTCAATGTTTACCAAGTTATATTGGTGTGGTTTTCAAACGAAGACTGAGTATGCTAAAAATGTTTTGTCGTCAAACGAGAGGCACGTGAGGTTGCCACAACTTAAACGTATATATGTTTAATGAATGTAGTGTTGATCAACATAGAGTACTATAGGTTGATCACTTGGACGTGCTCATAAGAAATGTAGGACTTACGGACTTAGTGTCGGGATGTCCTTTTCAAATAAAGCATGAAATGCTCAAGGTCATGGACCGGAATTGATGTTTTACTGAATATTATTGTTGTAAAACGTTTTGAAGGAAAAGAAGTGCTATTTTGAATTATCGATAGTACTTCGTAACTATTGTTCAGTTGTTGAAGATATATGTTTCCTATGTTTCAAGCATGCTATTTATTGGAATTGTTGTACTTGCTGAGCTAGTCATGCTCACTCTTGCTTGAACCACATGAACACAGCTAAGATCGAACAGACCAAAGGTTCCAGCAAGGATAAGGGCAAGGCGAAGACGAACCCATAGAATACTTATGTAATAGTATAGGGTGAATGATTGTAATATATTTGATATTATGACAAGAACAAATGTAATGGTTATAAAGAACTTGGGGAAATGTTAATATTATTTTGAATATATAGAAGACATATTCATTCTATTGAGGCTTTTCAATTGAATGTATGTGTGAATGGTAAGACTGCAGTAAAGCACCATCCGCCGATTGGAAGATACCCAGATTTGGGGGCGTCACAGGTTGGTATCAAAGCATTAGGTTATAAAACTTAAGGGGGGATTAAAATCTTAAGTCATAACCTTAAGAGAAGTAAAAGAAGAAAAAGGAAGAAAATAACCTTATAAAAATGCATTATGTATATGTTATATGTTTTTACTATTCTACTGACATGTACTAATCAACTTAATTATTTTGTGTAGATGTCAGGTGTAAATGGGATGTAGTTAGATGTACAGGCAGTTAGTGAAGAATCGGTTAACTAGATAGAGATTATACCGAATCCCATAGCAGAAGAGCCTGAAGTAGTAGTCATTGAGTCTGGAGACTCAGAGGATCCCGATCTCATGTCCGTGTTCGACGACATGATAGAAGAGGAGGTGGAGGTAGTGTCCTTCAACCTGATAGCAATAGCAGCTTTGATGGCTCCTGGGGAGTCAATGATGTCACTCTTTATGTCAGTGTTGGATAGAAACATCCATTACTGTTAGGAGGTTAAGGAGCTAAAGGTAGAGCTCCAGGCTGTCATAGAGGATAAAATGGACATGGAGTCCATGTGGGAGCAGGAACACGATGAGAGAATTTTGGCCAAGGATAAGGTCCATGAGCTAAAGCATGAGGTTTTTGGGCTCAAGGAGGAGCTAAAGACCAAAAAGTAGAAGATAGGGAGAATGCCCTATATTCATAGGAGTTCTCATGCGGACTTCTAGCAATAAGTAGCTGGTTATCCCATAGAGGCAGGGCAGACACGACATACTATCAGCTGTGATATGATTGTCAATCTTGCCAAGGTAGATTTTGATAATTCCTTGAGGTAGATGTGATCTAGTTGTAACGCCCGAGAAAATCGAATTTTTATGATAATTAAATTTTTATTTGATTATGTGAATTAAATGAATTTAATATATTTATTTTGTGAGTAAGCTATGTGAAGGTCGTTCTATGACCTAGAATATGCTAATATGGTTAGTAATCTGGCTACGTGCTAGAATTAATTGTTTAGAATTTCCAAGACGAAAATAAATGTTTTTCGAGAAATTTCCGTAAAAACACAATTCATCCATTTCTGCTCGGGAAATTATTTTGAAATTCTGAGAAACATGTAATGATAGATTATTAAGATGAGATGAAATATCTAATAATATTTCATTTATGGCAAACGAAGTTTTTGCCTACGGACTTAAAACCTAAAGGTTGAGTAGAATTATTTTCGAGAAGGAAATGAGACTCGTTGAAGGAATTACGATAATGATAAAACTTGTTATACCAGTATGATACTATTTAGTATCTATGTATAATATGAAGAGTTAATATGAAGTACAATACGATTATCGTACGAGTATTATACGAAAAGAATACGTGAATTATACGTGTAGAATACGAGTGGTATTATGGAATTAAGGTTAAGACTTAGAGTGATCCAATTATATTTGGATTATGCCAAGTCCAAGCAATTGAGTTAGTAAGCCCAATGAATTAAGTGGTTAAGCCCAAACTAAAGCCCAATGTTAGAATGATTAAGCCCGATCCAAAAAAACCAAACCGTGAATCGAACAGGTGGGTCACCGGATGGGTAAAACCTAAGGGGCAACCCATGGGGATGACCCATGGGCATGGTGGGCCGGCCACTTGGGGCGTTAGCCAAGAAACCTACTTGATCACCAAGTATTTTACTTGGTGATAAAGTAGGGAATAGTAAGGAGGTGGGGGATAAAGACCTTCTTGCCCTCCTTTTCAATTGTCTATAAATAGAAGGTAATTGTTGATTATTTTTGGTTTTCCAAGAATATTCAACATATATTGAGATATAGAAAAAGCTAGACTTAAGCCATCAATCTACTTTGAAGTTTTGCTTTAGAGTTTCTTTCAAGAACACCAAGATTCCATAAGGTAATATTCCTTAATAGTA
This sequence comes from Panax quinquefolius, assembly GCA_020205615.1. NCBI lineage: Eukaryota > Viridiplantae > Streptophyta > Magnoliopsida > Apiales > Araliaceae > Panax > Panax quinquefolius. The sequence goes on along the minus strand of CM035157.1, from coordinate 92,815,747 downwards.
GTTCCATCTCTTTTGATTTCTTTAAGTATGAAGAATCATAAATTGGTGGTGTATATCCCTTATGGAGGAATAAGGATGACTTTTAATATATACAATCTTTATAAGTCATGAAGTCATAGAAATCATGAGGGTTGATGTAGGTTTAAATCATGAAAATATTGATTGTTGAGGTTGATTGTTGATGAACAATTAAATTCCATCAATACTTAAATATGTGCATCTTACTTGGTTAGGATGTAGATATGAAATCAATGGAGTATTCCATGTGATTTGGCTTATAGAACATTAGTAACGAAGTTATGGCGAATTTCACGGAAATAGACGTTAAACGTCGAAAAATGTAGAAATTCTGGATTGATAGTTGAAAGTTGCCGTGAGACTTGAAAACGTTGTTTTTCAAGAGTCGTGGACTCAAGAATCATCGGATTCCAACTTAAAATGAAGAAAACGAGTATTGAACGCTCATTAACATTTAACGAACGCTTAAAAATGAACTTAATAGTGAATTTTGAATTAATGGATTCGAAGTTGTAGAATTCTTATATGAACGTGTAGAGTATGTAATTTATGACGTGTAGGCTTTTGAACGGAGCAAATCGGACTTATAACGAAGAAGTTATGAATCCGAGAAACTCACCAAAAATTTTATTTTTCAACCTTTTCTGGTGCTGAGGTCTGGCGTCGCGGCGCTAGGAAAAGCTTTAAATGTCGCCGCTACATACCCGTCTGATGTCATTCATTATTACAGAGGTAGCCGCATAGCTAAGCCACTCATATGAAGGTGTCTCGTGCCGCAGCCATAGCAGAGACCCGAGCTTGGTATGCTAAATTGAGCGTAGCAAACAGCCAAGATGTATTGTTTAGGAAGGCCACACGCGGGCGCCGGTAAGGCGGTGGTCATTGTTAGACAACCTAGATTTGAACTTCAATTGTTCAAAGACCTTTATGAGTTAAGTTTAAACACTTAATAAATGTAATAAAACTATTCCTATGTTACATATACTAAGGTATATGGTAATGAAACTTAGGAATTGAGCGCATGTTATTAACTTATGAAAGAAGAACACAAAGTGTTATTAATGAACCATAATCGGTAAACAACATTGGTACATCGCCAATGATGATAGAGTCCGGTTAATAACGTAAGTTTGTTAATAAGCCGGGATGAAGGGTAATTGTGACGCCCCCAAATTCAGGTACTTGAAACACGAATTCAGTGCTTCACGATACCATTTCTATGAGTCGAATAATACTAATAACAATAACAATAATATAAATATTAAACTTAATTTACATATCAGAGTTTGAATCCCAGGTACGCGACCTTTAAACATTCATTACATGATACTTAATAGTTATCAAAGTCTTAATAAGGTTATACTATTACATAGAATACCATAAATCTTATTCTATTTGCTTTCCTTTTCCTTTATTTCTGCATGAGCCTTCTGGTTATTCACACTTAGCTGAAAACATTTAATTTAAGAAAGGATGAGCATTTAAGTGCCCAGCAAGTAATAACAAATATAAATATTAGCTGAAAGGATTAAATGTTTTCTTTGTACTACCCTTCTACAACAAATCAAAAGTTGTGAAGTAATCTGAATCGATAATAATAACATAACAATTATCTATCAAATTTTTGAAACTACGTACTGACTATAAATAGGGTTAAGGTGACATACTATGAACATTGTTCTCAATTTTTGAAAAGATCTAACAAAACTTCATCTATAAACCGTCATAACTTACGGGCACGGGGGGTGATCAGCCTGTTATGCCTTGTATTGATCAATACTACATACAAGAACGATATTATCGTTCACTCTATCCGCCTTGGGCGCATAAAAGTTTTCCCATAATCGGGATGTTCGTACTTAGTCTGGAATCCAAACCAAAATAATTTGATTGGATACAAAAAGGTTTTATCATATTCAACAACATTTCAAAATCTGTGTCTAGTTGGTCAAATAGCTTAGACGACTCTTTGTTATCGTATACATACTAGTATCAATAGGTGTGTGTGTGTGTATATATATATATATATATATATATATATATATATATATATATATATATCAACATGTGATTAAATATAATGACTATCCAAGTGGGGACACTTGTATAACCATGTTTAGAAATTAATGAACATAATATATATATATATATCTGAATTACCATATACTAACATTGTAAGACCCCATCTTATTATGAATAAAAATTAAATTTTCCCTATTTATTATCTTGAAATAATAAGGAGTTAATTGGATATAATACTTTGGTTATGGGTGGAATGTGCAAATTTTATAAAATAAGCAAGTGGTTATAAAATATTCATTTTTGTTGGGGAATATTCATTTGGTTGTGGAATATTCTTGTTGTCGGGGAATATTCGTACGACGGCACAGCCATTCGTCGGCCTCATAATAGAATAATTATCGGATGAAGAAAATGACAAGTTTGAGTTTTTATAAATAACGGCGTAGTTGTTACCATTAACACTGTTGGAATACCCGGTGATTAAAATATAGTAATACGCGTGGTTGCACAGTAGCACATGGTATTGCACAGTATTTTTGAATTATTGATTCGTACGTAAGAAAGCACTACTTAATAATTGTTACAGTAGTTACTGTTCAATATTTTATTTTATTGATTCAATAATTGCAGCATTGATATTTTATATTATTATTATTTCAATAATTGTCACTGCACAGTATTTTCCATTATCAGATCAATAATTCATATATATTATTATTTGATAACATTATTGGCAATGTCTAGAAAGTTCTATCTAAGGAGAGGTTTGGTCACCTAATTGCGCGCCAGTAAAGAAAAATCCTTATTGGAAAGCCCCCCTCTTTCCTTGGAACGGCCTGGTTGTCATAATTGTGATTCTGTAATATTATTTATGAATAATTAATTATTGATTTATATGATAAGGAAATATTAATTTGATGTGGATATAAATGATTGATTTATTTATTTTATATGGTTATAATTGAAGGATTTAATGTTGAGGTGTTTTATCAGTATTTTTGTCGGAATGGAGGTATTAAAAATCAAATCAGTATTTTATGATATATTGCGTGAGTTATAATTTTTAATCCGACCGTTGGATCGTTGTGATTTTTGGATATGTTATACATATATAAGTTGAGTATATGTCCACAAATTTTAAACCGTTAAAAATGAACGAATGATTTGTTATGAATTTTAAGAGGTGTCTAATTCGGAAATTAGGGTTATAATTGATTTTGGTGGAAAATTCTAGAATTGAGTGGGCCCCACTTGTGGTTGGTGAAGAAATGTGCTAAATTTTATTTCAAATGTGGTGGGTGGCAATAAGTAATGTGTAAAGCCATCGTAATGTGTCAAGTCAAGTCGCTTTCTACGGCTAACATTTTCCTATAAATAGAGGGCTAAGTTAAAATTGAAAATCACACCAGAAACAAAGCTTTCTCTCTTTTTCTCTCTATATTATTAAGCGTATTTTGTGAGTATTTAGATACTTTAAGAGTTGCTATTCAGTACAAGTTTCATTCAGCATCACTTCCGACCTTTCCTTCTGAAGTACTGATTCTTTGAGGTAAGGGATATTATTTTCTTCAATATCATTATGCTGAGATATTGTTATGAATTTTATTGTGGAATTTCTATATTTTTGTGTCGGGGTTACTATTCACGTATACGTCACTATTCACAAATACGACACTATTCACTGAAAAATGAAATTTTCTCTTTTTCGTCCCAGATGTCTTTTATGGTTACTATCTTTGATTGTATCCATGTTTTGATCTTTATTTTTGAATTCTACTTCACACTTGGTTATTATGAAGTATTATCGAATTTGGATAACCCGAAATACGAATCCCTAATATTTGTCCTTCTGTCTCACTGGATTCCTTCTCTAAAATGTTTTTTCATCATCCTCAGTCCTTAATGGTGATACTTGATGAATATCTTTGGCCTGTAGTGCAAAGATGAATGATTACCTGATGAATATCTTTGGCCCGTAGTGCAAAGATGAACAGGTGTTGAGATGAACATGACCAACTGGTGATACAAATGAATATCTTTGGCCCGTAGTGCAAAGATGAATATTTGACGCAAGATGTATATTGATTGATGTTATAGGGATAAAATATTGATGATGGACTTTTAAATTCATAAATGATAGTAGATTTCATTCTCTACTTAACTCTTCTAATGAATTGTTGTTTCCGCTGCAGTTATTGATCTAAAATTTGTTGTCTATTGTATTCTATCAGATTTTTCCGTGTTAAAGACTAAGGATAATTTGTTGTATATTATCTTAGTCATTATATTCTTTACTGGGCTAGTTGAGCTCACCATTTTCCTTTTTGTTCCATTTTTCTTCTTAGGAGGTGAGAATTTAGCAGGGACTAGCCGGGGTATGGAGTGATGATTCAGGATAGCTGTTTTAGTAGTCCTCACTATTTTGTAGAATAGTGCATCAATAATTGTAATGAAGACTTTATATTGGGTATGGATATTGTCTAGAAGATAATATTGTATTTAAACTCACAGTATGTGTTGTCGTATTTTGGACGACATTTGTAATAATGAAGTTGTAGTTTTCTTTCTATACCATGTATTTGGCGACTCAAAATGGGTGTTGTATACCTATTTTAGGGGCGTCACAGTTGGTATCAGAGCTTAGGGATATGATCTCTGGCGGAGATCGGGGAATAGAACTAGGAGGGGAGAGATGAGTAAATTCTTCGCTAGTGTGTCCTACCTAAGCTTATTTGTTGGTCGGTCATAATATAGAGATATTATGTGATATGTTAATTTGTTTAATTAACCCCTGTTTTATGGCAGTTTTTAAGAATGGCAGCTGAGAATGTTAACAATGGAGTCTATGAGACTGTGGAACATCCTTTGATTACCAACCAAGAGAACGTGCAACAGGAAGGCAATATTCCTCCTGTAAACAACACTACCGAGCAAACAATGAATGATGCGATGTTTAGAAGCTTTTTGCAATTCATGCAAAATAAGACGAGGGAGACTCGTGTACAAAATAAGGTGGAAATGATATAGCAATGCATCCATCACACCAAGCGCCTTCAAGGAGTTGGGACCACCAGATTTCTGGGGAAAGCCCGATCCGATTAAGGCGGAAACATGGGTTAAGAAAATGACCAAGATATTCGATGTCTTGGGCTGCACGGAGGAACAGAAGGTTCCATTCGCCACCTTTTTGTTCCGTGGTGAGGCAGACATCTTGGTGGGAGTCTCAGAAGCGCATCACCACCGGTAGACTCAACATGCCATGGGAAAAATTTCAGAAACTGTTCAATGACAAGTACTTTCCTGAAAGTATTCCTCATATGAAGGAGGTGGAGTTTATTAGACTAGAATAGAACAACATGACGGTGTCCCAGTATGAGGCGAAGTTCGCGGAGTTATCCAGGTTTGCACCTCATTTGGTAAAAAATGAGGAACGTATGACGCGGATGTTTCTGAGAGGTCTAAAACCCAAGATTCGACAATATCTTAACTCTCATAAATTATCTTTATATTCAGATGTTGTAAACATGGCTCAATTATTAGAGCGTGGTAACGAGTATGTTCAACCGAGGGACCACAACCATGGTCATACCGGTGACAGCAGTCATCGGAGTGATGATAACCAGCGAGGAGGGAAAAATACGGACAAAAGCGGTAACCACTCGGGTGGTCATCGTGGCCATGACAATAGGAGAGGCGAGTCAAGTGGAAATTTCAAAAAGAGGAGATTCAACAATGACGGAAAGATATCAGCACCAGCACCAGCACCAACAACAAATTCTAGGGGAGGAGAACGATCGCCAGTTAGATGTTACAGATGCGAAGAGGAGGGACACATAAGTCCAAACTGTTCACAGCCTTCCAAGGTGTTTCAATTGTGGAAAAGACGGTCACATAGCCCAATTTTTTTTGGTAGCAAAGTCAAGTTCAACTTGGACGGTGGCACCAAAGGCGACTACGGACAAAACAAAGTCGGTGGTTCAAGGAAGGGCGTTTGTCGTGACTGGCCAAAATACGAGAAACCCGAACGAGGTGATCACGGGTAAGCTAATCTTGAACTCTTGCGAAGTTTATACCTTACTAGATACCGGTTCTACCCATTCTTTTATCTCTCCTATTTGTGCTCAACATTTAAACTTGACTCCGGAGAAATTGGACTTTAACTTATCTGTTGAAACTCAGTTGGGTGAAACCTTCATTACATCTGCAGTTTATAAATCTTGCTTGATCCAAGTTGGCACAATCAAATTACCTGTTGATCTTATTTCTTTAAAGATACTTTCATTTGATGTGATTTTAGGGATTGATTGGTTAACCACTCATCATGCCAAAATTGATTGTTTTCGTAAGGTTGTTAGTTTTCATATTCCTAACCAACCTGTTATACGAATTCAAGCAACTAAACCACTAAAATCAATCACGGTCATATCAAGCCATAAAGCTACTCGTTTATTGAAAAATGGATGTCAAGCTTTCTTAGCCCATATTATGGACTTGAACAAAAACACGTCAGATTTGAATAATATTCCTCTTGTTAATGAATTTCCTGACGTATTTCCTGAAGAACTTCCTGGTCTACCCCCAGAGCGTGAAGTTGAATTCTTTATTGATCTTGAACCGGGTACAAAGCCCATTTCTAAAACCCCATATCAAATGGCTCCTATTAGGAGTTAAAAGTCCAACTACAGGAATTGTTAGACATCAGTTTCATTCGTCCTAGTACATCTCCTTGGGGTGCTCCTGTTTTATTTGTAAAGAAGAAAGATGGGAGTATGTGACTTTGTATTAACTACCGATAATTAAACCATGTCACCATCAAGAATAGGTATCCACTACCTCGCATTGATGATCTGTTTGACCAGTTGCAAGGAGCACAATACTTTTCAAAGATCGATCTTTGTTCTGGATATCATCACCTGAAGATTAAAACTGAGGATATTCTAAAGATTTCCTTTAGAACTCAGTACGGGCATTATGAATTCTTAGTCATGTCTTTTGGATTGACTAATGCTCCTGCTACTTTCATGGATATGATGAACCGTGTATTCAAGGAATATTTGGATCAATTCGTTGCTGTCTTTATTGATGACATCCTCATCTATTCCAAAAGTCGTGAAGATCATGAGCACCATTTGAAGCTGGTACTTCAAAGACTTTGTGACAACAAGCTATATGCCAAGCTGAAGAAATGCGAGTTCTGGCTTAAGGAAGTAGCATTCCTTGGGCACGTGGTATCAAAACATGGAGTATCTGTTGACCCAGCGAAGATTGAAGCAATACAAAGTTGGGAGCAACCGAAGTCGGTGACCGAAGTGCGTAGCTTTTTGGGCTTAGCTGGTTATTATTGGAGATTCATGGAAGGATTTTCTTGAATCACTACTCCATTAACTCAGCTGACTCGAAAAGATGCAAAATTTGTGTGGAGCAAGGAATACGAGAAGAGTTTCCAAGAGCTCAAGAGGAGACTCATTTCGGCACCTATTCTGACAATACCATCTGGTTCGGATTGATTTGCTATCTACAGCGATGCTTCAGGCAAAGGGTTAGGATGTGTTCTCATGCAACATAAGAAAGTCATAGCCTATGCCTTGCGATAACTCAAAGAATATGAGAGGAATTATCCTACTCATGATCTGGAGTTGGCAACAGTCGTTTTTGCGTTACACTACCTATATGGGGAGAAAGTGGAGATTTATATGGATCATAAAAGTCTCAAATATTTCTTTACCCAAAAGGAACTCAACATACGGCAACGACATTGGCTCGAGTTGTTGAAAGATTATGACCATAGCATTCAATATCATCCTGGAAAAGCAAACGTTGTAGCTGAAGCGTTGAGTAGAAGATCATATGCGGGTACGAGTGTGATGTTGTTAACACAAAGACCCATTTTGTACGACTTACAAAGGATGGAGATAGAGTTAAAGACTCCAGGGATCCACATGATGATGGCAAATATACGAGTAGAACCGGCTTTAATCGATAAAGTTAAAGCTGCTCAAACCACACACCCAAAGATGATACGTATGAAGACGAAAGTGCAAGAAGGTGATATTCTGGAGGCAAGAATTGATGAAGAAGGAATACTTAGAGTCAACTCCAAACTTTACGTTCCTAATGATTCTGACTTGAAGCATAGAATCATGATGGAGGCACACAACACATCGTTTGTAATCCATCCTGGGAGTACCAAAATGTATCATGATCTTCGACATACATTTTGGTGGAGCAAAATGAAGAGAGAGATCACGGAGTTTATATCGAGGTGTTTCACTTGTCAACGTGTAAAGGCGGAGCATCAAGTGCCAAAGGGTCCATTGCAACCACTTGAGATTTTGAAATGGAAGTGGGAACACATTACCATGGATTTCGTTACAGGTCTTCCTAAGGTTTCTCAAGGCATAGATGCGATTTGGGTTATTGTTGATAGATTAACCAAGTCTGCTCATTTCTTGCCTATACGTGAGACTTATTCCCTTGAACGTCTTGCTAGTATGTACGTAAATGAGATTGTGAGATTGCATGGCATGCCAGTATCCATATTTTCAGATTGTGACCCAAGATTCACTTCACGATTTTGGGTTAGCTTGCAGAAAACTATGGGCACGAATTTACGATTCAGTTCGGCATACCATCCTCAAACGGACGGGCAATCAGAAAGGACTATTCAAAACCTTGAAGATCTATTAAGACTCTGTGTCCTAGATTTTAAAGGAAGTTGGGATAAGTACTTACCACTGGTGGAATTCTCCTATAACAACAGTTATCAAGCAAGTATAGGCATGGCTCCATTCGAGGCGTTATATGGACGAAAGTGTCGTTCTCCAGTATGCTGGGACGAGGTGGGAGGAGCAACGTTGTTGGGACTAGAATTAGTACGCATGACCATAGAAAAGATTCAAATGATCCGGCAACGTATAAAGACCTCACAAGATCGACAAAAGAGTTATGCTGATCTTCATCGAAAGGACGTGGAGTTTAATATTGGAGATCATGTACTGTTACGTATTGATCCATGAAAGGGAGTTACAAGATTTGGGAAGAGAGGAAAGCTCAATCCACGATTTGTTGGACCATTTGAGATTCTTGACCGAATAGGAAATGTGGCCTATAGACTCGCATTACCTCCAAGTATATCTTGTGTTCATAATGTTTTTCACATATCTATGCTTTGTAAATATGTGAAAGACCCAAACCACATTATTGCGTTAGAACCAGACAAGATAGCCGAAGATTTAACGTACGAGGAGGTACCTGTCAAGATATTGGATAGAAAAGAGCATATCCTATAATCAAAGGTTATACCACAAGTCAAGGTTTTGTGGAGGAACCATGCTATTGAGGAAATGACTTGGGAGTTGGAATCAGAAATGAAAGTGAGGTAACCTCACCTTATCTAAACACCAGGTATGTACATCAATTTCGAGGACAAAATTTCATAAGGAGGGGAGGTTGTAAGACCCCATCTTATTATGAATAAAAATTAAATTTTCTCTATTTATTATCTTGAAATAATAAGGAGTTAATTTGATATAATACTTTGGTTATGGGTGGAATGTGCAAATTTTACAAAATAAACAAGTGGTTATAAAATATTCATTTTTTATTGGGAAATATTCGTTTGGTTATGGAATATTCTTGTTGTCGGGGAATATTCGTACGACGGCGCAGCCATTCGTGGGCCTCATAACAAAATAATTGTCGGATGAAGAAAACTATAAGTTTGAGTTTTTATAAATAACGGCGTAGTTGTTACCGTTAACACTGTTGGAATACCCGGTGGTTAAAATACAGTAATACGCGAGGTTGCACAGTAGCACACGATATTGCACAGTATGGTTGAATTATTGATTCGTACGTAAAAAGGCACAACTCAATATTTGTTACAGTAGTTACTGTTCAATATTTTATTTTATTGATTCAATAATTGTTGTGTTGATATTTTATATTATTGTTGTTTCAATAATTGTCATCGTGAAGATTTTCCATTATCGATCAATAATTCATATTATTTGAATAATATTATTAGATAACATTATTGGCAATGTCTAGAAAGTTCATCTAAGGAGAGGTTTGGTCACCTAATTGCGGCGCCAAGAAGGAGAAATCCTTATCGAAAGCCCCTCTTTCTGAGGAACTACTGGTTGTATAATCGTGATTCTCGTAATATTATTTATGAATAATTAATTATTGATTTATATGATAAGGAAATATTTATTTGATGTGGATATAAATGATGGATTTATTTATTTTATGTGGTGATAATTTAAGTATTTAATGTTGAGGTGTTTTATCAGTATTTTTATCGGAATGGAGGTATTAAAAATCAAATCAGTATTTTATGATATATTGCATGAGCTATAATTTTTAATCCGACCGTTGGATCGTTGTGATTTTTGGATATGTTATACATATATAAGTTGAGTATATGTCCACAAATTTTGAACCGTTAAAAATGAACGAATGATTTTTTATGAATTTTAAGAGATGTCTGACTCGGAAATTAGGGTTATAATTGATTTTGGTGGAAAATTCTAGAATTGAATGGGCCCCACTTTTGGTTGGTGAAGAAATATGCTGAATTTTATTTCAAATGTGGTGGGTGGCAATAGTAGCAGGTAAAGCCATCAGGAAGCAGGTCAAGTCTGCTTTGGCGGGCTAACATTTTCCTATAAATAGAGGGCTAAGTTAGAATTGAAAATCACACCAGAAACAAAGCTTTCTCTCTTTTTCTCTCTATATTATTGAGCGTATTTTTTGAGTATTTAGATACTTTAAGAGTTATTGTTCAGTACAAGTTTCATTCAGCATCACCTCCGACCTTTCCTTCTGAAGTACTGATTCTTTGAGGTAAGGGATATTATTTTCTTCTTAAATGATATTATTTTCTTCAATATCATTATGTTGAGATATTGTTATGAATTTTATTGTGGAATTTCTACCTTTTCCTGTCAGGGTTACTATTCACTTATACGACACTATTCACGTATACGTCACTATTCACAAATACGGCACTATTCACTGAAAAATGAAATTCTCTTTTTCGTCCCAGATGTCTTTTATGGTTACTATCTTTGATTGTATCCATGTTTTGATCTTTATTTTTGAATTCTACTTCACACTTGGTTATTATGAATTATTATTGAATTTGTATAACCCGAAATACGAATCCCTAATATTTGTCCTTCTGTCTCACTAGATTCCTTCTCTAAAATGTTTTTTCATCATCCTCAGTCCTTAATGGTGATACTTGATGAATATCTTTGGCTTGTAGTGCAAAGATGAATGATTACCTGATGAATATCTTTGGCCCAGAGTAAAAAGAAAGATGAGCAGTGTTGAGATGAACATGACTAACCTGGTGATACAAATGAATATCTTTGGCCCGTAGTGCAAAGATGAATATTTGATGTAAGATGTATATTGATTGATGTTACAGGGATAAAATATTGATGATGGACTTTTAAATTCATAGATGATAGTAGATTTCATTCTCTACTTAACTCTTCTAATGAATTGTTGTTTCCGCTGCAGTTGTTGATCTAAAACTTGTTGTATATTGTATTCTATCAGATTTTTCCCTGTTGAAGACTAAGGATAAATTGTTATATATTATCTTAGTCATAATATTCTTTACTGGGCTAGTTGAGCTCACCCTTTTCCTTTTTGTTCCGTTTTTCTTCTAAGGATGTGAGAATTTAGCAAGGACTAGCCGGGGTATGGAGTGATGATTCAAGATACCTATTTTAGTAGTCCTCACTATTTTGTAGAATAGTGCATCAATAATTGTAATGAGGACTTTTATTTGGGTATGGATATTGTCTAGAAGACAATATTGTATTTAAACTCACAGTATGTGTTGTCGTATTTTACACGACATTTGTAATAATGAAGTTGTAATTTTCTTTCTGTACCATGTATTTGGCGACTCAAAATGGGTGTTGTATACCTATTTTGGGGGCGTCACAAACATGTTGATAAGCAATGATTGAATATAGAATATATCACAATAGGGTTAATAATATAGCATAATAATAATATAATTCTGAAACTTCTTACTCATGTCCATTGCATAAAGAAAATGCAAAGGTAGGACACTTGCTCAATAATAATTGGAGTAAGTATAGGAAACTTGCCTGGTCTGCTGCTTACACAACTTAGTTCTATCCTTAACTCAACAACCTATCATTCATAAGATTGTTCTATTGATTAGAATAACATATCATAACACATCGTACTATTATTTACAGTTAACACATATCCTAATCATATTGTCACATAGTTATATCAGTCATTAAGACGCAAACAAACACTTATATAGTCAACCTATAAAGGTTTGGATCAATTTTGATAACATTTCGGTGTACCGATGGCTCTATCGGGTAATTTCCGAGTCTAAAACTCTAATCTGTATCTCAAACATTATTCTGGATACTTCAAATATCAATTATAGGACTTATAATAATTTATAATTACTTATTATAATTTATCATAATTTTCAAACACTGGAATCACTATTGCATGATTTAAATCTTAAACAATTCTATTATCAACAACATTTAAATAACATTAAAGTATTAATGAAACCATTGCCAAAATATTGACGTTATTTATAATAACTTAAAATATTTTCAAAACACTTATATTACCCTTAAATGATTTTTAAAACATTTCAAATTATTTTAAATAATTACCATTAATATTAAAATATTAATGTACTATTTATCCAAATATTAAAAGTCATTAATTATAACTTAAAATATTTTTAATTTATTTATATCCTTTTAAATGATTTTTAAATTAATAAAACCATTTTAAAAAATATTTATTTAATATAATTATTAAATAAATTTAATATCATTAATATTAAATTATTAATGAAATTATCCTTTAAAAATTAAAAATATCTTTACACTTTATTTTCATTTAAAATGATTTTTAATATAATAAAATCATTTTTAATTAAATTATTTAATAAAATTATTAAATAACTTTAATATCATTAATAATTAAATAATTAATGAAATTCATCAAAAAATATTAAAAGCCCTTCAAAAAACTTAAAATATTTTCTTGTATCATTATATAATTTAAAATGATTTTTCAAGTATTAAAATCATTTTTGAATAATTTATTTAATATAATTATTAAATAAATTAAATATCTCAAAAAATATTAAATATTTATGAAATATAATTAAAATAATTAAAAAACAATTTTTAGACCTTAAAATAATTTTTAATAATTTATATTGTACTTTTCATAATTAAAAACTAATTTTCTATAATTATTTAATAAAAATATAATTTTTATAAATAATCTGTCGCTAAAGACCAACTATAGCGACGAAACTGTCGCTATAGCTAGTCTTGAGCTGCCCAGATCTTCATCACCAGTTATCGAGGGACCATGTTTGACCATCAATCAGTCATCACACAAAGTGTTTCTGGACTAACTATGAACTAGATCTTGTAGTATTAGTACACGTCTACATGATCCAACAACAAAAATGATCATAACACATAACTCAAGAGAGATCCGAGCCTCTAAAAATGTTGTCAGGACTGTTCTTCATTTTCTGGGTTACCCAGAAATGAAGAACAGTTCTACCTGTCCCCTTTGGGCTTCCATAACTTACTAACCTGTTAATGTTTAAGTGATTTAAGACGTCTAGATTGTAGCCAACATGTAATATTGGAGATCTAATACAACACATCACTATAACAACAAAACACTAGTCCGATCCTGATCGGTCAACCCATGTCAGAAATAAGATGCAACCGATTTTTGGAAATTCCCAGAAACAGAGAATATGGTCGGATGACCTACTTTGACCGGCCACTGATTCCAACCTACTTGATATCTAGATGTAATAAAAGCATAGATCAACAGTTTACATAATATACTACAACATGGGTTTAACAACAAACTCATAACATCAAAACTCTGACAGATCTAGAGCCTTAAATATCTTGTCAGACGCTTGTTCATAGATTCGGGTCGCCTGTAAATGGCCTTATCAACGCTCGGTTAATCTGAGTTTGACGGTTAATAACTACCAATCTGTACATCAAATGACTCTGATTCTTTTTACAGCTTAAAGAACACATTACAAGTTACACATATCAACTTAAAGAAAACACAAATCATAAATGAGCAAGGATCTGTGGCCACTGACATTCGTTGTCAGACCACAGAACCAAGTTTTTCCAGATTTTTGAAAATCATCAATTTGAAGACTTAGATGTTTTGGATCTGTATAATACCAACCCAGATAATCAAAATAGACTATAACTAACATATTTTAACAATAAAAACTAACATCTAACAACAGATTTATGGACAGATTTTAAGGCTAGGGTTTATACATTCTTTGATCAATCTTTGCTTCAAGGCTACTGATTTGGTTAGTGTGTTTTGTGGGGCTGGTTTTGTGATTAACAAATGACGGGAAATTCGTGGCTTTTGGTGAGAGGAGCTTTTGGATAAGTGTTTGAGCAAAATGGGCTAACAAATGACCTCTTTCTCTCATCAATCCTATATATAACATGGTGTAATGCTCATGGTTGATCATGTCTATAAAATTTTTATTGATTAAAGGCTGTTACTAGACCACATGGCTAGCTAGAGTTGGTCACCAACTAAATTTATGGCAAGTTCTACAAGTTATCTAATAAATAATGCAAGAAGGGCAATTTGGTCATTTGATGTTTACTTTTAGTGGCAAAGTTGTCAATTCCTTTCTACCCTCTAGGGTTTAACCCTAAGGTTTCCAAAGCTCTAAATCTAGAATTGTGTATTATAGGCAAAATAGGAATCTTAATTTCTAGAAATGTGAATTAGGGTTCCTTAATTGAATTAGGTCTCCTAATCACTTTAAAAGTAGACTTTATAAAGTACTAATCACCACAAGCTTGCAAAATTAGTAATTAGGGTTTTGATCTAGTAATTAGGGTTTTTAAACATTAACTAGAGTTTACCTAATTAACATTAAACATGATAATGGTCATTAATTACATAACACATAACTTAACAAACATCACAGTCATATTTGACTCTGTACTATAGTTTATCAGTAATGCTAGGATTTTGTACTATTCTATTATAACTGTTCCACACATTAACATTACACACATATAAGGCATGTTTACATTACTAAAATATAAATAATATTATATTATTATTCTCATTCCTTATTCAAAATCCGGACTTAGGGTTTTGAATTTATATCTCCATATAACCTTTCACAGATACCATTAAGTTAAAATAATTAACTTAATTAATATAATATACACATATCATAATATCCATATCATATATACAATAATCATATTTTCATGGAAAATAAATAATAAATATTTTTATAACAAAATTAATTTATTATAAGAATATAATCTATAATGATCAATAAGTCTAATAAGAAATTATTTACATCTAATAAATAATTTTATTTATCGATATATACACATACTTTACTTTGCATATAATCCCACCTTTATATATATATATATATATATATATATATATATATATATATATAAAATTATTCACAAAATTTCTTATTGAAAATATTGGGTTATTACATCCACCCTCCCTTATAAGGATTCCGGTCCCGGAATCATCGCTTTAAAACCTATAGACACTAGGGCAAATTGCTTACGCAGTCATTTCAAGTAGATCTCGATCAAATTCGATCGAACTGATCTTTAACTTCTCAACATAAAGCTTGTTTATCTAATTCTACGGAAATTTGATTTCTAACAGAACCCAAATTTCTCCTTCAAAATTTCTTTATAACGTAATTTACTTATATCTAAGAAAAATCATACGAAAATACAATTCATATGAATAATACCTGAAGTTCCATCCCCGGCTGCCACGGTATCCTGAACCGTCATGTTGAAGACTCTCGTGGTTGATTTTGTCGAAGTTGGTCTCGTTATCGCCAGTGTTCCACTGCCTTTTCCCGCATTCACGCTCCCTATATCCATTCTCCTTTTTGGACAATACTTCACCTTATGCTCCGTGGATCCACACAAAAAACACCCATTGCTTATCTTAGGATTGGGGCAGTTAGGAGAGATATGTCCCTCCTGCCCACACTTATAGCACATAAACTTACCCTTAAGACACTCACCGGAATGACCCTTCCCATAATTTTTACACTGCACAGCCTGCTTTTTCACACCTTCTTGCTTGACTTGGACACTCCCAACATTGTTCCACTTCCTTTTCTCACCCCTACTTCCACTACCTACTTCTACCTTCCCAGCTCCCTCACCCTTATTCTTTCTCTCCTTATTGTAGAGACTCATGGCCTCACTTCCCCCTTCAGCTATGATAGCCTATTCTAAGAGTGCGGCAAATGTATTGATCTGTAACACCGCCACCTTATTATAGAGCCAGGGTTTTAGGCCTAGCTCAAACCTCCTTTCCTTTCTAGCCTCCGTATCCACTTGGTGTGGAGCGAACCTAGCTAATTCATTGAACTTTGCGGCATACTCCGCAACTGTCAAGTTCTCCTGCTTCAATTCTATAAACTTCACCTCCATCCTAGCCTGCACACTAGCCAAGAAATAATTCTCAAAGAATAGCGTCTTAAACCTAGTCCATGCTACCACTCCTTCTCCTGCCCTAGCTTAATTTGCCTCCCACCAGAAATTCGCCTCTCCTTTCATCATATAGGTGGCAAAAGCTGTCTTTTGCCCCTCATCTACCCTAGCGACTACAAACGCTTTTTCTATTTCCTTAACCCAAGTTTGGGCTTCTATCGGGTCAGTAGTACCTCTAAATTCGGGCGGTCCTACGGCTTTAAAATCCTTAAAGTTCACAAATCGGTTGTCTGGTTGATTTCCCGTGGCTGACATTCCATTTTGCATTGCTTGAGCTACCATGTTTGCGAAATTCTGCATCAGGTGTGGTCTTTGTCCTCCGGCATTGTTGACAGATT
The DNA here is from genome assembly GCA_020205615.1 of Panax quinquefolius. Lineage (NCBI taxonomy): Eukaryota > Viridiplantae > Streptophyta > Magnoliopsida > Apiales > Araliaceae > Panax > Panax quinquefolius. The sequence goes on along the minus strand of CM035157.1, from coordinate 92,798,760 downwards.
CTTCTGCCCTTTGGTTTCGAGTTTGACGTCTTGGCGGCACGTTCTGGTTAAATAAAAAAAATTCTATATTTTATTAACTTACATTCTAAACCTCATTGTAATATTTCAAACTTATTCCATTAATCAAACATAGATTCATATTCATTCGACTAATTCATAGTACATAGCATAACATATACTGCTTTAAACATCTGATATCCCTTTCTGACCACAAAAGTTGGGAATCGCTACCACAACTTACTTAAAAGTGAAAATAATACACCGACATACTTATCATAGAACATACATATTCGAACAGTACTTATACTACTTATTCATTACACCCTTTTTCCTAATCATGGACAGCCTATCGCTCGATGACCTTTGAATCGACAAATTAAACATACACCTAGCTTAAAGTCAGGACAATGATGAGAGATATGTCCCTCATGTCCGCAAATGTAACATATCTTCTTCCCTTTCCTGCATACGCCTTCATATTTCTTATCACAGTTTGTGCACTTTTCTATTTTACTAGTGTTCTCTTGGTTATTATCGGAATTTTCTAAGTCGCGATCTTTTATCTTTCTCTTCCCCTTTTTGCTCGGACCTGCACACGATATGTTGCTTGTGGTTCCCATTTGATCAATTTGGATTTTAAGCTTATCTTGTTCTTCCATTGTTTCTAGTAAAGCTTTTTGCAACTGACTATTCAACAGCTTTTCTATTTCCCACAGCTTCTCCAGATAAGAAACCTTGTTCCTCAGATTTTGCACTTCGGTTGATGCTTGTTCAGCTCCAACTTCGGTGTCCAAATCACTATCTGTTAGTTCCATTATTTCTGGGTCCGGTACTATATTTTCTAAAATGATCACCTCATCAAGGTTATCTTCAACATGAGCCTCAATTTCAGCTATTGGCTTTGATATTGGCTCCTTCTTCACGTTATAAACATATAATAAGCCTTTTACGCCTAACATCTACACACATAAATTATCCTGATTAGCATATATATATACAGCAAATAATAGTTTTATTTAAGTTATATTTTATTTGGTTTGACGACAAATTTATTCAATTCATCTTCTTTTAAACTCTATATGAGTTATTTGTACTTTCAACGTTTTCCTCTACTCTAAGGTTATAGCCTAAGATCTACTCCCACCTATGGTTTCTAACCCTAAAGCTCTGATGCCAACCTGTAACTATCATTGTGCTTCCAACCAACGCACCTCACAGTGGTACCTTTTTGCCACCTAAAGGCCCCCCTAGAGAGAGTCCGGTGCATTCCACACAAGGAAGTCACCAGCGAGAGGCTCGGGGCTCTTTGCAATTTCATGTTTATGGCTCTAATACCAACCTGTGACGCCCCCAAATTCAGGTACTTGAAACCCGAATTCAATGCTTCACGATACCATTTCTATGAGCGGAATAATACTAATAAAAATAACAATAATATAAATATTAAACTTAATTTACATATCAGAGTCTGAATCCCAGGTACGCGACCTTTAAACATTCATTACATGATACTTAATAGTTATCAAAGTCTTAATAAGGTTATACTATTATATAGAATACCATAAATCTTATTCTGTTTGCTTTCCTTTTCCTTCGTTTCTACATGAGCCTTCTGGTTGTTCACACTTAACTGAAAACATTTAATTTATGCAAGGATGAGCATTTGAGCGCCCAACAAGTAATAAAAAATATAAATATTAGCTGAAAGGATTAAATGTTTTCTTTGTACTACCCTTCTACAACAAATGAAAAGTTGTGAAGTAATCTGAAATGATAATAATAACATAACAATTATCTATCAAATTTTTAAAACTACGTACTGACTATAAATAGGGTTAAGGTGACATACTATGAATATTGTTCTAAATTTTTGAAAAGGTCTAACATAACTTCATCTGTAAACCATCATAACTTACGGGCACGGGGGGTGATCAGCCTGTTATGCCCTGTATTGATCAATACTACATGCAAGAACGATATTATCGTTCACTCTGTCCGCCTTGGGCGCATAAAAGTTTTCACATAATCGGGATGTTCATACTTAGTCTGGAATCCGAACCAAAATAATTTGATTGGATACAAAAAGGTTTTATCATATTCAACAACATTTTTAAATATGTGTCTAGCTGGTCAAATAGCTTAGACAACTCTTTATTATCGTATACAATCTGGTATCAATAGGTATATATATATATATATATATATATATATATATATATATATATATATATATATATCCACATGTGATTAAATACAATGACTATCCAAGTGGGGACACTGGTATAACCATGTTTAGAAATTAACGAACATAATATATATCTGAATTACCATATACTAACATGTTGATAAGCAATGATCGGATATAGAATATATCACAATAGGATTAATAATATAGCATAATAATAATTCTGAAACTTCTTACTCATGTCCATTGCATAAAGAAAATGTAATGGTAGGATACTTGCTCAATAATAATTAAAGTAAGTATAGGAAACTTGCCTGGTCTGCTGCTTACACAACTTAATTCTATCCTTAACTCAACAACCTATCATTCATAAGATTGTTCTATTGATTAGAATAACATATCATAACACATCGTACTATTATTTACAGTCAACACATATCCTAATCACATTGTCACATAGTTATATCAGTCATTAAGACGCAAACAAACACTTATACAGTCAACCTATAAAGGTTTGGATCAATTTCGATAACATTTCGGTGTACCGACGGCTCTATCGGGTAATTTTCGAGTCTAAAACTCTAATCTGTATCTCAAACATTATTCTGGATACTTCAAATATCAATTATAGGACTTATAATAATTTATAATTACTTATTATAATTTATCATAATTTTCAAACACTAGAATCACTATTACATGATTTAAATCTTAAACAATTCTATTATCAACAATATTTAAATAACATTAAAGTATTAATGAAACCATTGCCAAAATATTGACGTTATTTATAAAAACTTAAAATATTTTCAAAACACTTATATTACCCTTAAATGATTTTTAAAACATTTCAAATTATTTTTAAATAATTACCATTAATATTAAAATATTAATGTACTATTTATCCAAATATTAAAAGTCATTAATTATAACTTCAAATATTTTTAATTTATTTATATCCTTTTCAAATGATTTTTTAAATTAATAAAACAATTTTTAAAACTATATTTAATATAATTATTAAATAAATTTAATATCATTAATATTAAATTAATAATGAAATTATCCTTTAAATATTAAAAATATCTTTAAACACTTTATTTTCATTTAAAATGATTTTTAAAATAATAAAATCATTTTTAACTAAATTATTTAATAAATTGATTAAATAACTTTAATATCATTAATAATTAAATTATTAATGAAATTCATTAAAAAATATTAAAAGCCCTTCAAATAACTTAAAATATTTTCTTGTATATAATATAATTTTAAATGATTTTTCAAGTATTAAAATCATTTTTGAATAATTTATTTAATATAATTATTAAATAAATTAAATATTTTAATATCTCAAAAAATATTAAATATTTATGAAATATAATTAAAATAATTAAAAACAAATTTTAAGACCTTAAAATAATTTTTAATAAGTTATATTGTATTTTTTATAATTAAAAACTAATTTTCTATAATTATTTAATAAAAATATAATTTTTATAAATAATCTGTCGCTAAAGACAACCTATAGCTTATTTAAACTGTCGCTATAATTGCTTTCGATTTGCCCAAATCTTCATCACCGGTTATCGAGGGACCATGTTTGACCATCAATTAGTCATCACACAAAGTGTTTCTGGACTAACTATGAACTAGATCTTGTAGTATTAGTGCACGTCTACATGACCCAACAACAAAAATGATCATAACACATAACACAAGAGAGATCTGAGCCTCTAAAAATGTTTTCAGGACTGCTTTTCATTTTCTGGGTTACGTACCCAGAAATGAAGAACAGTTCGACCTGTCCCTTTTGGGCTTCCACAACTTATTAACCTGTTAATGTTTAAGTGATTTAAGACGTCTAGATTGTAGCCAGCATGTAATATTGGAGATCTAATACAACACATCACTATAACAACAAAACACTAGCCCGATCCTGATCGGTCAACCCATGTTAGAAATAAGATGCAACAGTTTCTAGAAATTTTAATAGAGAAATATGGTAGGATGACCTACTTTTAACCTTGCCACCGATTCCAAACCTACTTGATATCTAGATGTAATAAAAGCATAGATCAACAGTTTACATAATATACTACAACATGGGTTTAACAACAAACTCAAAACATCAAAACTCTGACAGATCTAGAGCCTTAAATATCTTGTCAGACGCTTGTTCATAGATTTTTCAATTTTGCCCGAAATGGTTCGGTTAATGCCGGTCAAACGGAGTTTGAATTGATTAATAACTACCAATCTGTACACCAAATGACTCTGATTCTTTTTACAGCTTAAAGACCACATTACAAGTTACACATATCAACTTAAAGAAAACACAAAACATAAACGAGCAAGGATCTGTGGCCACTGACATTCGTTGTCAGACCACAGAACCAAATTTTTCCAAATTTTTGAAAATCATCAATTTGAAGACTTAGATGTTATGGATCTTTATAATACCAACCCAGATCATTAAAATAGACTATAACTAACATATTTTAATAATAAAAACTAACATCTAACAACAGATTTATGGACAGATTTCAAGGCTAGGGTTTATACCTTCTTTGATCAATCTTTGCTTCAAGGCTACTGATTTGGTTAGTGTGTTTTGTGGGGCTGGTTTTGTGACTGACAAATGAAGGGAAATTCATGGCTTTTGGTGAGAGGAGCTCTTGGATAAGTGTTTGAGCAAAATGGGCTAACAAGTGACCTCTTTCTCTCATCAGTCCTATATATAACATGGTGTAATGCTTATGGTTGATCATGTCTATCAAGTTTTTATTGATTAAAGGCTATTACTAGACCACATGGCTAGCTAGAGTTGGTCACCAACTAAAGTTATGGCAAGTTCTACAAGTTATCTAATAAATAATGCAAGAAGGGCAATTTGGTCAATTGGTGTTTACTTTTAGTGGCAAAATTATCAATTCCTTTCTACCCTTAGGGTTTAACCCTTAGGGTTTAACCCTAAGGTTTCCAAAGCTCTAAATCTAGAATTGTGTATTAGGGGCAAAATAGGAATCTTAGTTTTTAGAAATGTGAATTAGGGTTCCTTAATTGAATTAGGTCTCCTAATCACTTTAAAAGTAGACTTTCTAAAGTACTAATCACCACAAGCTTGCTAAATTAGTAATTAGGGTTTTGATCTAGTAATTAGGGTTTCTAAACATTAACTAGGGTTTACCTAATTCACATTAAACATGATAATGGTCATTAATTACATAACACATAACTTAACAAACATCACAGTCATATTTGACTATGTACTATAGTTTATCAATAATGCAAGGATTTTGTACTGTTCTATTATAACTGTTCCACGCATTAACATTACACACATATATGACATATTTACATTACTAAAATATAAATAATATTATATTATTATTCTCATTCCTTATTCAAAATCCGGACTTAGGGTTTTGAATTTATATCTGATATAACCTTCATAGATACCATTAAGTTAAAATAATTAACTTAATTGATATAATATACACATATCATAATATCTATATGATATATATAATAATCATATTTTCATGGAAAATAAATAGTAAATATTTTTATTACAAAATTAATTTATTATAAGAATATAATCTATAATGATCAATAAGTCTAATAAGAAATTATTTACATCTAATAAATAATTTTATTTATCAGATATATACATATACTTTACTTTGCACATAATCCCACCTTTATATATAAAAAAATAATTTATTCACAAAATTTCTTATTGAAAATATTGGGTTATTATAGTAATAAGTCGAATTGACTTTATTAATGAAATAAAGTTAACAATGACATAGAAGATAAAGAAGTTGGTAGAAACAATGTGAGTAATTGTTTGGTAGCTAATTACAGTGTGCTATTTGAATATATCATGTAGATTCTGTAAAGGCTGTGATCAGTCGATTAAGTTATTTGAAGACGCTGAAGGGCAAGTTTTCTTAACGCATGTCTAACTTTCAAGTTAGTCAAGTTTTATGTGATTCATTGTACTGAATTGCATGACTGGTTTTAAAGAAAGGGTCAATGCCAGTTTTAACTCAGCTAGACTACTCATAATATATAGATTGATTTGTATACATATCTTTCTATATAGAAATTTTAATGCTATCCTATGCCAAGTAATTGGTATGGATTTGAAGGTAAGGTTTTTCTATGAACAAACAAAAGTATTGTTCATCGATTATTTGATGGGCACGCGAGTTTGCCAAAACTTAAACGTAAATATGTTTAATGGATGAATGTTGATCAACATAGAGTACTATAGGCTGATCACCTAGAAGTGCTTGTAAGTAATGCGGATGTACAGCCTTAGTGCTGTGATATCCTTTTCAAGTATGAAAATATAAAGCTATTGTTCATGGTCTATAGACCGATTCAGAATTCCCAATCTATTCTATACTTTTGGAATTGATGTTATGTATTGTTAGAGTATTACTATTTCATAATACTTCATAACTATTTGTTTAGTTATGTATGATTTGTCATATAATTCACGAATGTGGTATTGATGTTATCCTTTGTTAAACTTGTTGAGCTTGTTATGCTCACTTCTTGCATGAATTATATGATTGCAGTTAAGGATGAATGTACTGAGAATGCTAAGAGAGATAAGGACAAAGATAAGATGGATAATTAACCATTGTAACGACCCTAAAATTCATACAATTTAATTCTCGGTCTCATACACTCCATTGTTAACGTTCTCAGCTACCATTCTTAAATATTACCATAAAACAAGGGTTAATTAAACAAATTAACATATCACATAACATCCCTATATTATGGCCGACCAACAAATAAGCTTAGGTAGGACACACTAGTGAAGGATTTACTCGTCTCTCCCCTCCTAGTTCTAGTCTCACATCTCAACCAGGGATCATATCCCTAAGCTTTGATACCAACTGTGATGCCCCCAAAATAGGTCCAATCCATCCAACCCATTCTGGGTCGCCAAATACATGGTACAGAAATAACTATAACATCATTAATACAATTGTCGTGCAAAATACGACAACACAAATACTGTGAGTTTAAATACAAATATTGTCTTCTAGACAATATCCATACTCAGATAAAATCCTCATTACAATTATTGATACACTATTTTACAAAATAGTGAGGACTGCTAAAACAACTTTCTTGAACCATAACTCCATACCCCGACTAGATTCTGTTATATTCTCACATCCTGAAGAAAAATGAAACAAAAAGGAAAAGGGTGAGCTCAACTAGCCCAGTAAAGAATATTATGACTAAGATAATATACAACAAATTATCCTTAGTCTTCAACAGGAAAAAATCTGATAGAATATAATCGACAACAAGTTTTAGATCAACAACTGCAGCGGAAACAACAATTAATTAGAAGAGTTAAGTGGAGAATGAAATCTACTATTATCGATGAATTTAAAAGTCCATCATCAATATTTTATCCTTGTAACATCAATCAATATACATCTTGCCTCAAATATTCATCTTTGCACTACGGGCCAAAGATATTCATTTGTATCACCAGTTGGTCATGTTCATTTCAACACCTATTCATCTTTGCACTACGGGCCAAAGATATTCATCAGGTAATCATAAAACTTTGCACTACAGGCCAAAGATATTCATTAAGTATCACCATTAAGGACTGAGGATGATGAAAAACATTTTAGAGAACGAATCCAGTGAGACAGAAGGACAAATATTAGGGATTCGTATTTTGGTTTATCCAAATTTAATATTACTCCATAATAACCAAGTGTGAAGTAGAATTCAAAAATAAAGATCAAAACATGGATACAATCAAAGATAGTAACCATAAAAGACATCTGGGATGAAAAAGAGAAAATTTTATTTTTCGGTGAATAGTGTCGTATTCGTGAATAGTATCGTATACGTGAATAGTGTCGTATACATGAATAGTAACCCCAACACAAAAATATAAAAATTCCACAATAAATTTCATAACAATATCTCAGCATAATGATATTGAAGAAAATAATATCATTTAAGAAGAAAATAACATCCCTTACCTCAAAAAAGCGAAGATTTGAATGAAATGTCGGATATGATGTTCAATGAAACTTGTAATGAATAGCAACTCTCAAAGTATCTACATACTCACAAAATACGCTCGATAATATAGAGAGAGAAAGAGAGAAAGCTTATGTTTCTGGTGTGATTTTTAATTCTAACTTAGCCCTCTATTTATAGGAAAATGTTAGCACGTCGAAGCAGACTTGACCTGCTACCTGATGGCTTTATCTGCTACTATTGCCACCCACCACATTTGAAATAAAATTCAGCACATTTCTTCACCAACCACGGTTGGGGCCCACTCATTCTAGAATTTTCCACCAAAATGATAAATTTAAAAACTTCAACAATTTCTAAACCAGTCACCTCTTAAAATTCATAACAAATCATAACTTAATTTTTAACAGTTCAAAATTTATGGACATATACTCAACTTATATATGTATAACATATCCAAAAATCACAACGATCCAACGGTCAGATTAAAAATTATAACTCACGCAATATATCTCAAGAACACTGGTTTGATTATTAATACCTCCATTCCGACAAAAATACTAATAAAACACCTCAACATTAATTCCATCATTTATAATCACATAAATAAATCCATCATTTATATCCACAACAACTAAATATTTCTTATCATATATATTATTAATTAATTATTCACAAATAATTTTACAGAATCACAATTATGACAACCAGGCCGTTCTCAGGAAAGAGGGGGCTTTCCGATAAGGATTTCTCCTTACTAGCGCGCAATTAGGTGACCAAACCCCTCCTTAGACAGAACTTTCTAGACATTGCCAATAATGCTATCTAATAATATTATTCAAATATTATGAATTATTGATCTGATAATGGGAAATACTGTGCAGTGACAATTATTGAAACAACAATAATATAAACTATCAACGCAACAATTATTGAACCAATAAAATAAAATATTGAACAGTAATTACTGTAACAATTATTGAGTAGTGCCTTCATACGTAAGAATCAATAATTTAAAAATACTGTGCAATACCGTGTGCTACTGTGCAACCACATTTATTACTGTATTTTAACCACCGGGTATTCCAATAGTGTTAACGGTAACAACTATGCCGTTATTTATAAAAACTCAAACTTGTTGTTTTCTTCATCCGAATGTTATTCCGTTATGGGGCCCATAAATGGCTGCGCCATTGTACAAATATTCCCCGACAGCAAGGATATTCCACGACCAAACGAATATTCCCCAACAACAATGAATATTTTATAACCACTTGCTTATTTTGAAAATTTTACACATTTCACTCATAACCAAAACATTATATCAAATTAACACCTTATAATAATTAGAGAAAACTCGATTTTATTCATAAAAAGTTGGGGTCTTACAACCTCCCCTCCTTATGAAATTTCGTCCTCGAAATTGACGTACGTACCTGGTGTTTCGAAAAGGTGAGGGTACCTCGCTTTCATTTTTGATTCCAACTCCCATGTCATTTCTTCAATATCATGGTTCCTCCACAAAACCTTAACTTGTGATATAACCTTTGTTCGTAGGACATGCTCTTTCCTATCCAAGATCTTAACAAGTACCTCCTCGTACATTAAATCTTCAGCTATCTCGTCTGGTTCTAACGTAATAATGTGCTTTGGGTCGTCCACATATTTACGTAACATCGATATGTGAAAAACATTATGAACACGCGACATACTTAGCGTTAAGGCGAGTTTATAGGCCACAGTTCCTACTCGATTGAGGATTTCAAATAAATCAAAGGTTTGAGCTTTCTTCTCTTCATCGACTCTTACTTCTAGAATAACACCTTCTTGCACTTTCTTCTTTATATTCATCAGCTCCGGTGTGTAGCTTGAGCGGTTTTAACTTTATCAATTAAAGTCAATTCTACTCGTATATTTAACATCATAATGTGGGTCCCTAGAGTCTTTAACTCTATCTTTATCATTTGTAAATTATACAAAATAGGTCTTTATGTTAACAACATCACATTCGTACCCGCATACGATCTTCAATGCGTCAGCTACTACGTTCGTTTTTCCACGATGGTATGGTCAGAACAGGTGCCGAAATGAGTCGCCTCTTGAGATCTCGGAAAATCTTCTCACATTCTTCGCTCCATACGAATTTTGTATCTTTCCGAGTCAACTAATTTAACAGAGTAGCGATTCAAGAAAATCCTTCCACAAATCTCCGATAGTAACCAGCTAAGCCTAGAAAGCTAGATATTTCAATTACTGACTTATGTTGCTCTCAACTGTGACTCATATCCCAATCTTGGATAGCACGTCACAATGACACCTATCGTTTTACCACCACACAAATATAGAGTCCCCTACGGAGAGTCTGGCTTTGGTGCATTCCACAAAGGAAGTCACCAAATAGAGGCTCGGGTACCAACTCTTGTACTTGGGGTTTTAACTCCTGAAGTTCAATTGGAGACATTCGATATGAGATTTTAGAAATGGGTTTTGTACAGGGTTCAAAGTCGATACAAAATTCAATATCACGCTTTGGGGGTAGGCCAGGAAATTCTTCAGGAAATACGTCAAGAAATTCACTAACAACAGAAATGGCATTCAAATCTGACGTATTTTTGTTCAAATCCATAACATGGCTAAAAAGCTTGACATCCGTTTTTTAATAAACGAATGACTTTATGGCTTGATATGAAAGTGTTTGACTTCAATGGTTTGATTGCTTGAATTCGAATAACAGGTTGCTTAGGAATATGAAAACTAACAACCTTACGAAAGCAATCAATTTTGGCATGATGAGTAGTGAACCAATCAATCCCTAAAATCACATCAAAAGCAAGTATCTTTAAAGAGATAAGATCAACAGGAAATGTGATTGTGCCAACTTGGATCAAACAAGATTTATAAACAATGAATGTAACAAAAGTTTCTCCTAACAGAGTCTCCACAGATAAGTCAAAGTCTAATTTCTCTGGAGTCAAGTTTAAATGTTGAACACAAGCAGGAGAGATAAAAGAATGGGTAGAACCAGTATCTAATAAGGTATAGATTTCATAAGAATTTATAATTAACTAACCCATGATACATTCGTTGGGTTTCCTCGCGTTTTGGGCAGTCATGACAAGCGCTCTTCCAGAAATCGCCGACTTTGTTTTGTCCGTATCCGCATTTGGTGCCACCATCCCAGCTGGACTTGATTTCGCTACAGGACAAAATTGAGCTATGTGATCGTCTTTTCCATAACTATAACATACCTTAGAAGGCTGAGAATAATTTGGACTTATATATCCCTCTTCTCCGCATCTATAGCGTCTAACTGGAGGCCGTTCTCCTCCCCTAGAATTTGTTACCGGTGCTGCTGCTGCTACCGACGTCTTCTCGTCATCGTTCAATCTTCTCTTCCTGAAATTTCCACTTGAATTATTTCTTCTTTTATCTTGGCCATGATTACCACCGAAGTGGTTACCATTTTTGGCATGATAATTTCCTCCACGGTGGTTATCATTGTTCCGATGATCGTTGCCACCGATACGATTATCATCGAGTTATTGGTCGTTATTCTTCCGTTAAGCTGACTCATTATCGCGCTCCAATAACTGAGCCCTATTCACAACATCATCATTCATTATTTGATCGGTAGTGTTGTTTACAGGAGGAATATTGTCTTCCTGTTGCACGTTCTTCTGGTTGGTGATTGAAGGTGTCTCCACGGTCTCATACACTCCATTGTTAACGTTCTCAGCTACCATTCTTAAATATTACCATAAAACAAGGGTTAATTAAACAAATTAACATATCACATAACATCCCTATATTATGGCCGACCAACAAATAAGCTTAGGTAGGACACACTAGTGAAGGATTTACTCGTCTCTCCCCTCCTAGTTCTAGTCTCACATCTCAACCAGGGATCATATCCCTAAGCTTTGATTCCAACTGTGATGCCCCCAAAATAGGTCCAATCCATCCAACCCATTCTGGGTCGCCAAATACATGGTACAGAAATAACTATAACATCATTAATACAATTGTCGTGCAAAATACGACAACACAAATACTGTGAGTTTAAATACAAATATTGTCTTCTAGACAATATCCATACTCAGATAAAATCCTCATTACAATTATTGATACACTATTTTACAAAATAGTGAGGACTGCTAAAACAACTTTCTTGAACCATAACTCCATACCCCGACTAGATTCTGTTATATTCTCACATCCTGAAGAAAAATGAAACAAAAAGGAAAAGGGTGAGCTCAACTAGCCCAGTAAAGAATATTATGACTAAGATAATATACAACAAATTATCCTTAGTCTTCAACAGGAAAAAATCTGATAGAATATAATCGACAACAAGTTTTAGATCAACAACCTGCAATGAAACAACAATTAATTAGAAGAGTTAAGTGGAGAATGAAATCTACTATTATCGATGAATTTAAAAGTCCATCATCAATATTTTATCCTTGTAACATCAATCAATATACATCTTGCCTCAAATATTCATCTTTGCACTACGGGCCAAAGATATTCATTTGTATCACAATTTGGTCATGTTCATTTCAACACCTATTCATCTTTGCACTACGGGCCAAAGATATTCATCGAGTAATCATAAAACTTGCACCACCAAAGCCAAAGATATTCATTAAGTATCACCATTAAGGACTGAGGATGATGAAAAACATTTTAGAGAACGAATCCAGTGAGACAGAAGGACAAATATTAGGGATTCGTATTTTGGTTTATCCAAATTTAATATTACTCCATAATAACCAAGTGTGAAGTAGAATTCAAAAATAAAGATCAAAACATGGATACAATCAAAGATAGTAACCATAAAAGACATCTGGGATGAAAAAGAGAAAATTTTATTTTTCGGTGAATAGTGTCGTATTCGTGAATAGTACTGTATACGTGAATAGTGTCGTATACATGAATAGTAACCCCAACACAAAAATATAAAAATTCCACAATAAATTTCATAACAATATCTCAGCATAATGATATTGAAGAAAATAATATCATTTAAGAAGAAAATAACATCCCTTACCTCAAAGAAACAGTACTTCGGAATGAAATGTCGGATATGATGTTCAATGAAACTTGTAATGAATAGCAACTCTCAAAGTATCTACATACTCACAAAATACGCTCGATAATATAGAGAGAGAAAGAGAGAAAGCTTATGTTTCTGGTGTGATTTTCAATTCTAACTTAGCCCTCTATTTATAGGAAAATGTTAAAGACGTCAAAGCGAGACTTGACTGCTACACGATGGCTTTATATCTCGCTACTATTGCCACCCACCACATTTGAAATAAAATTCAGCACATTTCTTCACCAACCACGGTTGGGGCCCACTCATTCTAGAAATTTCCACCAAAATGATAAATTTAAAAACTTCAACAATTTCTAAACCAGTCACCTCTTAAAATTCATAACAAATCATAACTTAATTTTTAACAGTTCAAAATTTGTGGACATATACCCAACTTATATATGTATAACATATCCAAAAATCACAACGATCCAACAGTCGGATTAAAAATTATAACTCACCTTTTAATATATCTAAAGAACCTTTGGTTTGATTATTAATACCTCCATTCCGACAAAAATACTAATAAAACACCTCAACATTAATTCCTTCGTTTATAACTACATAAATAAATCAATCATTTATATCCACATCAAATAAATATTTCTTATCATATAAATCAATAATTAATTATTCACAAATAATTTTAAAGAATAACAATTATGACAACCAGGCCGTTCCCAGGAAAGAGGGGGCTTTTCGATAAGGATTTCTCCTTACTGGCGTGCAATTAGGTGACCAAACCTCTCCTTAGACAGAACTTTCTAGACATTGCCAATAATGCTATCTAATAATATTATTCAAATAATATGAATTATTGATCTGATAATGGGAAATATTGTGCAGTGACAATTATTGAAACAACAATAATATAAACTATCAACGCAGCAATTATTGAACCAATAAAATAAAATATTGAACAGTAATTACTGTAACAATTATTGAGTAGTGCCTTCATACGTAAGAATCAATAATTCAAAAATACTTTGCAATACCGTGGTAGCTTCTTTGTGCGACACGCCAGACATCGTATTTTAACCATAGGGTATTCCAACAGTGTTAACGGTAACAACTACGCCGTTATTTATAAAAACTCAAACTTGTCGTTTTCTTCATCCGACAGTTATTCCGTTATGGGGCCCACAAATGGTTGGGCCGTAGTACGAATATTCCCTTACAGTAAGAATATTACACGACCAAACGAATAGTCTCTGACAACAATGAATATTTTATAACCACTTGCTTCTTTTGAAAATTTTACACATTTCACCCATAACCAAAACATTATATCAAATTAACACCTTATAATAATTAGAGAAAACTCGATTTTATTCATAAAAAGTTGGGGTCTTACAAGGGGATGGAGGTAACATCGATTAACACGGTGGTACCTACTCAGGAGCCAACACCTCCGGATGCAATGAGATCATTGTATCTTGTAGTGTTGGATAGGAATGTGCATCTGCGCACTGTGGTGCAGTCACAGAATGAGGAGATTACCGCCCTATATTAGGCGAAGGAATCTGCAGAGGCGGATTTTTAATCAGAGCACGATGAGAAAGTGTTGATGACGGATAAGGCGAGAGACTATAAGGAAGAGGCCGTTGAGCTTCAAAAAAAACTGGTCGAGAAAGACCAGAAGATAGCTAGGATGTCGTACATCCACGAATGCATTCATGAGGATTTCAAGCTAAAAATCGCTTGTTATTCCATTGAGTCCGGGCAGACTCGACATACTATAAGTCGAGATATTGTTTCGATTTTAGCAGATCAGAAACATGAGAATGTCTTACGACAATGTTAATAGATCGTTAGATCTTTTTGTATATAGGTAGTGACGTAAAACCATCTTTCGTATAAGTAAAGGGTTGTATTTTTGTAAATTCCAATTTTTGTAGAAGTCAATCGCGGGATAGTAATGTAATAGCTTTTTGGCTAAGAAAACATGATGTAAATAGTTTTGACTATGAAAGCATTTTAATTAATGAAGTTTTTATTTAATGTGCTTATTGTGGTATGAGTTGTTAATTGAGAATGATAACTAAGCAGTTAAATAGATAATAATGAAACTTTATTTATTTAATCAGAATTATGCCGCCAAGAAGGAGACAACGTAACCAAGAGGCCGAGTCTCATAATGAAAATCAGGGGGGTCCTAATAACCATATGCAAGAGTTCGTTAATTTATTAACGGCATCATTTAACCAAGTTGGGGGAGGGATTCCTGTAGCTCCTGGGGTAGTAAGAACAACTACCTTTAAGGAATTTAAGAGTGTGAGTCCTCCGGAGTTCCGAGGAACGACGAACCCTTTAGAGGCCCAGACATGGGTGAAAGAGATTGAGAAGGAATTTGTGATTACAAACGTAAGTGAGGCACAAAAGACTTCTTTTGCAACTTACATGATGAATGGGGAAGCCAACAACTAGTGGGAGGCTCACCAGGGTGTGGCTAGAATAGAGGCAGTTACTTGGGAACAGTTCAAGAAGGTATTCTTCGAGAACTACTTCCCTACTAGTATGCAAGGTAGGATGGAGATTAAGTTCTTGGAACTTAAACAAGGGGATATAACAGTTCCCCAGTATGCCGCCAAATTCAATGAATTAGCAAGATTTTCTCCACATTAGGTGGACACGGAAGAGAGGAAGGCACGTAGGTTTGAGCAGGGCTTGAAACCTTGGCTCTACAGTAGGATATCGGTGTTTCAAAGTGCTTCCTACGGGACCATTCTAGAAAAGGCAATAATAACTGAAGGTGGGGGTAAGGCATTGTCTCAGTATCACAAGGAAAGGAAGAACAAGAATAAAGTAGAGGGAGGTAGTAAGGCAGAAGTTGTCAGCGGGAGTGGCAACATGCCTAAGAGAAAGAGTTTCAACCCTGGGAATACTGGGGTAAAACAGGGAGATCCTAAGCGTAGGACGGAGGCATGTAAGACATGCGGAAAGACTCATATGGGAGTCTGTTTAAAGGGGAAATCAGTTTGCTACAACTATTGGCAGGAGGGACATCTGTCACCTAACTGTCCTAACCTTAAGAAAAATTATGGGTGTTTTATCTGTGGATCATTAGACCACATGGCAAGAAATTGCCCAAAGAAAGGGTTAGAGGGAAATAAGGGTTTTGGTAGTGGTAAATTATCCATTACTGGACCAACACCATCAGTGGGTAGGCCCTCAGGTCATACATTTAATATGACCATCCAAGATGCGGTTGCATCATCAGATGTGGTAGTAGGTATCATTCCAGTCAATGAAATAAATGTTTATGTGTTATTTGACTCGGGTGCTACTTATTCTTTTATAGCATGTGGATTTGCTAAGCGATTAGGATTAATCCTTGAAAAGTTAGCAATAGCTTTAGACGTTAAGGTAGCGAACGAAGAAATAATCCCAATTGAACATATTAATAAGGATTATTGCGTAGATATTAGAGGTAATAAGTTATCGGTAGATTTGGTACTGATAAGGTTAAAAAAATTTGATGTAATTCTTGGTATGGATTGGTTGATTAACCATAAGGCGATAATAGATTCCCATATGAAAAGTGTGAACCTTCGGCTTTCTAAGAAAACCAAGGTAGTGTTCTTCAGTAGTAAATCACCGAGACGCTCTTGTTGTCTATCGATGACACAAGCTAGGAAGATGTTGAGAAAAGGGTGTATAGGTTACATGTGCCATGTTGTGGATACCCAAAGAGTGGGAACATCCTTGGACCAGATACCTATAGTTCATGAGTTCGCGGATGTATTTTCGGAGGAATTAAGGGTATTCCACGGATGGGGAGGTTGAGTTTGTAATTGATGCATTAAAGCACGACACCAGTTTCAAGGGCACCATATCGAATGGCGCCAGTAGAGATGAAGGAGTTAATGGTTCAATTATAGGAACTATTAGACAAAAAGTACATTCAACCGAGTGTTTCTCCTTGGGGAGCACCGGTATTGTTTGTAAAGAAAAAGGATGGGTCGTTAAGACTTTGTATCAACTATCGAGAGTTGAACAAGTTAACGATTAAGAATAAATACCCGTTGCCCAGGATCGATGATCTATTTGATCAGTTGAAAGGGGCAAAGTATTTTTCTAAGATAGATTTGCACACGGGGTATAATTAGTTAAAGGTGAGAAAGGATGATGTACCTAAGACGGCGTTCAGAACTCGTTATGGTCATTACGAGTTTCTGGTGATGTCGTTTGGGTTAACTAATGCGCCAACCGCATTTATGGATATGATGAACAGAGTGTTCAAACAGTATTTAGACAAGGTCATTGTAGTGTTCATTGATGATATTCTAGTTTATTCAAAGACGCCAGAAGATCATGCTGAACATTTAAGGATAGTGTTGGAAACACTACGGAAGGAAGAGTTGTATGCAAAATTCATAAAGTGTGAATTTTGGCTTGAGCGAGTGCAGTTTTTAGGACATGTTATTGATAAAGATGGAATTTCCGTGGATCCAGCAAAAGTAGAAGCAGTTAATGAGTGGGAGCAATCGAAATTGCCAACCGAGGTTCTGAGTTTTCTGGGGTTAGCGGGATACTATAGGAGGTTCATTCAGGACTTTTCTAAAATAGCTACTCTGTTGACAAATCTGACAAGAAAGTCGGTGAAGTATGTGTGGACTGAAAAATATGAAAATAGTTTTTAGGAACTGAAAAAGAGGTTAAGTGAGGCACCTGTATTTTCCTTACCAGATAATACAGGAAACTTTGTAGTGTATAGCGATGCTTCGTATACAGGACTGGGTTGCATGCTCATGCAGCATGGCAAGGTCATTGTGTATGCGTCATGTCAATTAAAGGATTATGAGAAGGCCTATCCTACTCATGATCTGGAATTAGCAGCTGTAGTTTTTGCCTTGAAGATATGGAGGCATTATCTATATGGTGAGAAGTGTGAGATATGCACGGACCACAAAAATCTGAAATATATCTTCACATAGAAGGAGTTGAACATGAGACAGAGAAGATGGTTAGAGTTAATAAAAGATTATGACTGTGATATATTATATCATCCGGAGAAAGAAAATGTAGTAGCCGATGCGTTAAGTAGGAAGGGTAGAGAGAAACTGTGACGCCCCCAAAAATAGGTCCACCCGACCCATTTTGAGTCGCCAGATATCACTCTATAAAAATCAAATACAACTTCATTTATACAACTATTGAACTGTCATGCAGAGTACGACAACAGATAAGCTGTGAGTTTCAATACAAATGTATGTAACTTTCATAGTGCCTCGACCACAACCTTACAATGGTACGTTAGAAAAAGTACAGTCAATAACTGTTTTAGAAATTAAAATCATTGGGAAGTGCTCAAGGAAACCTTCGTACATGGGAGACCATGAATCTAAGTTATGATAGCTATCATATGCCCAGAGAATTATCCTTGGTTGATCCAATAGACCCCAAAGAAAAAAGAGAAGATTACTATCATGTTCCTTCCAATGATGAGTCTTCTCTTGACATATAATTATCTCAGTTGTCTCCAAGTGAGAATTATATTTCAAATATACTCCAAGATCATATAGGTAGTGCTCGTAGATATACTCAGCAAGTGGATGTGCACAACCCTGTCTTATGATAACACGAGATTGTTTATCATTAGACATCTTGTATGATAGTAGCAAAACACCCTTCCAAAGTTGGGTTCTCATCATCCTATTGTTGTTCACCAAAATCAATTATTAAGTGAAATACGACACGCACATCTTAGGTCCTCAATGCAAATATATATTGCATATCATGCCGTTTTATAATGTATTAAGAAACTTCAACAGTCTCGAACCATCTCACTATTTCCCTGTTATCCCCGCTCGACCCAGATACACTCTTATTACCTGAAAGGAATTGTGAAGCAAAAGGGTGAGCACAACTAGCCCAGTAAAGAATATCATGACTAAAGATAATTAAATTATCAATAGACTTCATCAGTAATAAATCAAAGATTTAGAACATAGGGTAGATGATAAAACTTTTCAACTATAGTTGCGGTGAACGAAGCAATCCATTAGAAGAGTCAAATAGACCATCGTGTCTATTATCTCATCCATGTTAAAAGTCCACCAATAATGTTTTTTGTCCCTGTAACATCAATTAACAATTCATGTCCACAATCATATGAATAACTCATAATCATAATTGTGATTACGAATTCCTTTTCGCACCTGTGACAAAGATAATTTACATCACCTATCTTCACCAAACATCAAAAATCATGGTTATACCAAATCACAATTCGCTTCATAATCATACTAATAAATTCATCTTTTGACTACTACCAAAGATATACAAATCATATAACAAATAATCAATAGTTCCCATTTTGCACTACAGCCAAAGATATACAACTATAAAACCAATAATGCCGATACTCGACTTAATAGTATCACCACCACGAATTATCCATGCACTACGGCCAAGGATATTCGTGTTTTTCCATACTGAGTTATGATTATACCGAATAATCCTCGGTCATAATCATACCAAGTCCATCTATGCACTACAGCCAAAGGTGACTTTTACCACATCATTTATAACATTATGGTCATGATTATTAGAATAATAACAGTCATAATCATACCAAGTCCATCTATGCACTACAAGCCACAGATGACTTTCAACACAACACAAGCATGAGAATGATGACAATGATATAAGCATTAATCAAACGAAAACAAGGATAAATATTAAAGACTTTAAATTTATCCAAATCACTTAATAAACTCATAATCTAATATTATTAATATAATAACAATATTTTAATCACTTCTTAAACTTATAAATAATTTATTTCAATTGTTTACACTTTACCAACTAATGCATTTAATCATTCAAAAATGACATACACATAAGATTTCATTACGAATGATCAAATTCCTCATCAAAAATTTGCATATACCCTATATAAGATTTCCGAGCCATAAAATCCTATTTTCCAACTTTGTTACTTCACATAACATATTTAACTCATTTACTCATAACTAGATCATTTTCATGAAAAATACCAAATCAGTCCCAAAATTATTTCTTTTCTAGGATTTAGTAGAATATAGTCCCATATTTAACATATATTTTTCTCGGAATTTTTAAAATTCATTTACTATTTTTCAAAAATTAATTTCTAATTAATTCCTTAAGAAATTAGCTACCTCAAGTTTAATTCCAAAAATTCCCAAATCTTGGCAGGATCTTATACATGTTAACGTGATCTTCCAGTTTAAATTTCATGGTCATCGGAGTTATAAAACTCCGGTTATAGCGTTTTTCGTCGAAAAAACCTAAATATTGAAATGGTCATAACTTGCTCATTTTAAGTCGGAATGAGCTCATTTTTGGACAGGAGGTTTTTTATACCATATATTTTCATGTCCCAAAAGGATGGAATTTTTCTCATAAATTAAGTGGCCGAAAATGCCCTTTTAAAATTTTGGACAGTAACTTTTTAAGCATTTCTAGATTTTTTATCCTTTACTAATGTCATTCCACACGAAAATCTGTAAATCCTTTTTAAGTGATTCCACTTGGATAAGTTAGAAAACTCATAGATCTAACTCTAGAACTTGACCACACTCAAAAAATTAAAATTTAATAGGAGATATGGTCAATTGAATTTCATGTTCTATTTTTACCAAAATCTGATTTTTTAACCCTTTGTGATTTCTAAGAAACTTTCATATTTTCTCATAATAACCAACATAACTCATCATAACACTTACTAATACTTTATATACCCATGATTTTCATCAGTCCAATGCTTTTATTATGACTCTCGTCATAATCAACGTAACAAGATCGTTTCCACAATTTAATAAGGAATGAATATAAAGGATCATTCACCATGCATGTGGTAATCCACATAGACAGGTTATTCCAATAGAATAATAAAGAATGGAATAACAGAAGGATTCACCATGCGTGCGATAGACTACACAGACAGGTTATTCCCAATAGAATAATAAATAATGGAACCAGGTCCAGCGTAAACGCACAGACAGGATATTCAGACAGAATAATTAATAATGGAACCAGGTTCAGCGTAAATGCACAGACAAGATATTCCTACAGAATAATAAAGAACGGAACCAGGTCAGGAAAATTTACACCGACAGGATGTTCCAACAGAATAATAAAGAATGGAATAACAGAAGGATTCACCATGCGTGCGATATAGATCGCAGACAGGTTATTCCCAATGAATAATATATAATGGAACCGGTCGGTAATAAACGCACAAATAGGATATTAAAGCGAATAATAAATAATGGAACCAGTCCCACAGAACGCATACGACGTAGAATATTTAAGCGAGAATAATAAAGAATGGAACCGAAGTCAAAGCGAAATTGCATCGCATACGCATGATGTTCAATGAGAATAATAAAGAATGGAATAATAGAATAATTTCACCATGTATGATGTACTTCGCATATACAGGTTATTCCAACATAATAATAAAGAATGGAATAACAGAAAAATTTCACCAAGTATAGGGTAGTCCACGTATACAGTTTATTCCAACAGAATAATAAAGAATGGAATAATAAAAGAATTTCACCAAGTATAGGGTAGCCCGCGTATACAGGTTATTCCAATAGAATAATAAAGAATGGAATAACAGAAGTTCTCTTCATGACTACAAAAGGAATAATACCTCTTACGATTACAACAAATAATATCCCTTACCTCAAAAGATGACTGAATACTGGAATAGTGAGGTAGCAGACTTCTCTTCCTCTTTCTCTCTATAATTTCTCTCTATAATAATGGCTCTAAAGCTTTAGTGAATTTGTGTGAAATGAAGGAAGAATGAGCTTCTATTTATAGAAAAATATAGTTTCGATAATTGCACGTTTTGGGGCTTGAAAAATTACAGTACAATACCTCCAACTTTTCTTTCATTTTTAATTTAGTCCTGCAAGTATTATCAAACTTGCACCACCTCCCCTAATAGTAAATAATGTGAATCAATAGTTCAATCATGTGAATCAATAGTTATAATCATGTGAAAATACGAATTACGGTATAGTACCTCCATCTATACCTCCATCTTTAATTTAATCATGCAAGTATTATCAATCTTGCACCGACTCCCCTAATAGTATAAGAATGTGATTCAATAGTACACACATGTTAACAAATAGTTATATAAGCATGTGAATTAGTAGCAATTAATAGCTCATTTATCCAATAAATTCCCCGATTTATCAATATAACCCCCAGACATCAATTATCATCGGAATAGATGTCGATATCAACTAACACTAATAATCCCAACACAGTGGAACTATCGAATTCATCTTTAATCAACACGAAATTATTCATCATTAATATTATAACTCACAATATTTAACAACCAGGTCGTTCCAAAGAAAGAGGGGGCTTTCCAATAAGGATTTCTCCCTATTGGCGCGCAATTAGGTGACCAAACCTCTCCTTGGCAGAACTTCTAGACATTGTAAATATTGCAATTTAATAATACGAATAACTTTGTCGTCTCAATTATTGATTTAATAATATATCATATAATGCAGATGATACTATGGCAATAATCGAATCAATAATATGAGAGACATGATGCAGCAATTATTGTAGCAATAATTAAGTATAACTGAGTGACTTCTCAAATAAGCATCAATAATCGATACCGTGTGCTACTATGCAACCACGCGTATTTTACCACCGATTATTTTAGAACAACTTGTTTACTTTGCAAAATTTTCACATATCACCCTTAACTTTAACCTTTATCAATTTAATAATTTACTAAATAGAATAATTAAAAAAAATAGAATACTTTCATTTCATAAAATTCTGGGTCTCACAATATCCCCTCCTTATGAAATTTTGCCCTCGAAATTTGCGTACCTGGTAATTCGAAGAGATAAGAATACCTTGCTTTCTTTTCGGATAGTACCTTCCCGGTTATATCCTCTGTATCATAATTTTCCCATTGCTCATCTCCTGTATTTCAGATATCATTCTAAAATATACCTTCAAAACAAAGGTTAATTGACATATCACAAATTGTCAACTTATCAAGTAAAAATTTTGGCTTAGGTAAGTCACACCCTAGCGAAGTATATTACTCATCTCTCCCCTCCTAGTTCTAGACTAATATCTCCGCCAGCGATCATATCCCTAAGCTTTGATACCAATTGTGACGCCCCCAAAAATAGGTTCACCCGACCCATTCTGAGTCGCCAGATATCACTCTATAAAAATTAAATACAACTTCATTTAAACAACTGTTGAACTGTCGTGCAGAGTACGACAACAGATAAGCTGTGAGTTTTAATACAAATGTATGTAACTCTCATGGTGCCTCGACCACAACCTTACAATGGTACGTTACATAAAAGTACAGTCAATAACTGTTTTAGAAATTAAAATCTTTGGGAAGTGCTCAAAGAAACCTTCGTATATGGGAGACCATGAATCTAAGTTATGATAGATATCATATGCCCAGAGAATTATCCTTGGTTGATCCAATAGACCCCAAAGAAAAACGAGAAGATTACTATCATGTTCCTTCCAATGATGAGTCTTCTCTTGACATATAATTATCTCAGTTGTCTCCAAGTGAAAATTATATTTCAAATATACTCCAAGATCATATAGGTAGTGCTAGTAGATATACTCAGCAAGTGGATGTGCACAACCCTGTCTTATGATAACATGAGATTGTATGTCATTAGACATCTTGTATGATAGTAGCACAACACCCTTCCAAAGTTGGGTTCTCATCATCCTATTGTTGTTCACCAAAATCAATTATTAAGTGAAATACGACACGCACATCTTAGGTCCTCAATGAAATTATATATTGCATATCATGCCGTTTTATAATGTATTAAGAAACTTCAACAGTCTCGAACCATCTCACTATTTTCCTGTTATCCCCGCTCGACCTAGTTACACTCTTATTACCTGAAAGGAATTGTGAAGTAAAAGGGTGAGCACAACTAGCCCAGTAAAGAATATCATGACTAAAGATTATCAATAGCCTTCATCAGTAATAAATCAAAGATTTAGAACATAGGGTAAATGATAAAACTTTTCAACCATAGTTGCAGCGGAACGAGCAATCCATTAGAAGAGTTAAATAGACCATCAGGTTTATTATCTCCTCCATGTTAAAAGTCCACCAGTAATGTTTTATCCCTGTAACATCAATCAACAATTCATGTCTACAATCATATGAATAACTCATAATCATAATTGTGATTCTGAATTCCTTTTCGCACCCAAGACGAACATAATTTACATCACCTATCTTCACCTGAAACATCAAAAATCATGGTTATACCAAATCACAATTCCTGCTCATAATCATAATAATAAATTCATCTTTGCACTACGGCCAAAGATATACAACTATATAACAAATAATCAACAGTTCATCTTTGCACTACAGGCCAAAGATATACAACTATAAAATCAATAATGCTGAGACTCAGCTTAATAGTATCACCACCACGAATTATCCATGCACTACGAGCCAAGGATATTCGTGTTTTCCATTACGGTTATGATTATACCGAATAATCCCGGTCATAATCATACCAAGTCCATCTTTGCACTACGGGCCAAATATGACTTTTACCACATCATTTATAACATTACGATCATGATTATACCAAATAATCCCTGGTCATAATCATACCAAGTCCATACATGCGAAAGAAGCCACAGATGACTTTCAACACAACACAAGCATGAGAATGATGACAATGATATAAGCATTAATCAAACGAAAACAAGGATAAATATTAAAGACTTTAAATTTATCCAAATCACTTAATAAACTCATAATCTAATATTATTAATATTATAACAATATTTTAATCACTTCTTAAACTTATAAACAATTTATTTCAATTATTTACACTTTACCAACAAATGCATTTAATCATTCAAAAATGACATACTCATAAGATTTCATTATGAATGATCAAATTCCTCATCAAAAATTTGCATATACCCCTATATAGGATTTCCAAGTCATAAAATCCTATTTTCCAACTTTGTTACTTCACATAACATATTTAACGCATTTACTCATAATTAGATCATTTTCATGAAAAATACCAAATCAGTCCCAAAAATATTTTTTTTCTGGGATTTAGCAGAATATAATCTCATATTGAACATATATTTTTCTCGGAATTTTTAAAATTCATTTACTATTTTTCAAAAATCAATTTCTAATTAATTTCTTAAGAAATTAGCTATCTCAAGTTTAACTCCAGAAATTCCCAAATCTTGGAAGGATCTTACACATGTTAACATGATCTTCCAGTTTAAATTTCATGGTCATCGGAGTTATAGAACTCCGGTTATAGAGTTTTTCGTCAGAAAAACCTAAATATTGAAATGGTCATAACTTACTCATTTTAAGTCGGGATGAGCTCATTTTTGGACAGGAGGTTCTTTATACCATATACTTTCATGTCCCAAAAGGCTGGAATTTTTCTTACAAATTAAGTGGACGAAAATGCCTTTTAAAATTCTGGACAGTAACTTTTTAAGCATTTCTAGATTTTTCATCCTTTAATAATATCATTCCACACGAAAATCTGTAAATCTTTTTTAAGTGATTCCACTTGGATAAGTTAGAAAACTCATAGATCTAACTCTAGAACTTGACCACACTCAAAAATTCGAAATTTAATAGGAGATATGGTCAATTGAATTTCATGTTCTATTTTCACCAAAATCTGATTTTTCAACCCTTTGTGATTTCTAAGAAACTTTCATGTTTTCTCATAACAACCAACATAACTCATCATAACACTTACTAATACTTTATATACCCATAATTTTCATCAGTCCAATGCTTTTATTATGATTCTCATCATAATCAACGTAACAAGATCATTTCCACAATTTAACAAGGAATGAATATAAAGGATCATTCACCATGCATGTGATAATCCACATAGACAGGTTATTCCAAGAGAATAATAAAGAATGGAATAACAGAAGGATTCACCATGCGTGCGATAGACTGCACAAACAGGTTATTCCCAACAGAATAATAAATAATGGAACCCGAGTCCGGTAATAGAACGCACGCAGGATATTAAGCAGAATAATAAATAATGGAACCCAGTCATGAAGTAAAGCTTACGAGACGAGGATATTAAAGCGAATAATAAAGAAGCGGAACTAGGTCGGATAAAATTACACCGACAAGATGTTCCAATGAATAATAAAGAATGGAATAACGGAAGGATTCACCATGTATACTGCGATAGATCGCATGCACGAGTTATTCCCAACAATGTAATAATAAATAATGGAACCGGTCCGATTATAAATGCATGACAGGATATTAAAATGAATAATAAATAATGGAACCAGTCCACCGTTAACGCATACGAGACAAGATATTCCAACAGAATAATAAAGAAGCGAAAACGAGTCGTGCAAAATTACTTGACCCACAAGATGTTCCACAGAATAATAAAGAATGGAATAATAGAATAATTTCACCATGTATGCGGTACTCAGATATATCTGAGTTATTCCAACATAATAATAAAGAATGGAATAATAGAAGAATTTCACCAAGTATAGGGTAGTCCACGTATACAGGTTATTCCAACAGAATAATAAAGAATGGAATAACAGAAGAATTTCACCAAGTATAGGGTAGCCCGCGTATACAGGTTATTCAAACAGAATAATAAAGAATGGAATAACAGAAGTTCTCTTCATGACTACAAAAGGAATAATACCCCTTACGATTACAACAAATAATATCTCTTACCTCAAAAGAAGACTGAATACTGGAATAGTGAGGTAGCAGACTTCTCTTCCTCTTTCTCTCTATAATTTCTCTCTATAATAATGGCTCTAAAGCTTTAGTGAATTGGTGTGAAATGAAGGAAGAATGAGCTTCTATTTATAGAAAAATATAGTTTCGATAATTGCACGTTTTGGGGCTTGAAAAATTACAGTACAATACCTCCAACTTTTTTTCATTTTTACTTTAGTCCTGCAAGTATTATCAAACTTGCACCACCTCCCCTAATAGTAAATAATGTGAATCAATAGTTCAATCATGTGAATCAATAGTTATAATCATGTGAAAATACGAATTACGGTATAGTACCTCCATCTACACCTCCATCTTTAATTTAATCATACAAGTATTATCAATCTTGCCCCAACTCCCCTAATAGTATAAGAATGTGATTCAATAGTAGACACATGTGAACAAATAGTTATATAAGCATGTGAATTAGTAGCAATTAATTGCTCATTTATCCGATAAATTCCCCGATTTATCAATATAACCCCAGACATCAATTATCATCGGAATAGATGTCGATATCAACTAACACTAATAATCCCAACACAGTGGAACTATCGAATTCGTCTTTAATCAACACGAACTTATTCATCATTAATATTATAACTCACAATATTTAACAACCAGGTCATTCCCAGGAAAGAGGGGGCTTTCCAATAAGGATTTCTCCCTATTGGCGCGCAATTAGGCGACTAAACCTCTCCTTGGCAGAACTTCTAGACATTATAAATATTGCAATTTAATAATATGAATAAATTTGTTGTCTCAATTATTGATTTAATAATATATCATATAATGCAGATGATACTGTGGCAATAATCGAATCAATAATATGAGAGATATGATGCAGCAATTACTGTAGCAATAATTGAGTATAACTGAGTGACTTCTCAAATAAGCATCAATAATCGATACCGTGTGTTACTATGCAACCACGCGTATTTTACCACCGATTATTTTAGAACAACTTGCTTACTTTGTAAAATTTTCACATATCACCCTTAACTTTAACCTTTATCAATTTAATAATTTACTAAATATAATAATTATAAAAAATTGAATACTTTCATTTCATAAAATTCGGGGTCTCACAGAAACTGTCAATGTTAACAACTCAGAATTAGTTGATAACAGCGATGACAAGAATGGAGTTAGAAGTTAAGTTACCGGAGGAAGCGGTGGAAATGTTATTTTCCATGGAAACCCAACCGACCATAGTGGAACGGGTTAAGGGAGTATAAATGAGCAACGAGGAATGCGAGCAGATGAAGAAGAGGATAGAAGAGGAAGAAAAGACTAAGTATAACCTCGATAAGGAGGGATTACTTCATTTTGAAGGAAGAATTTTGGTTCCAAATTATTCTGAATTAAACGAGGAGATAATGATGGAGGCCCATAATTCGAGGTACTCGATACATCCCGATAGTATGAAGATGTATCAAGACCTTTGTCAGAACTTTTGGTGTCCAAACATGAAAAGGGAGATAGCAGAATATGTTAGTAGGTGCTTAACTTGTCAAAAAGTTAAGGCTAAACACCAATGACCGAGCGGGTTGTTGAAACCATAAGAAATTCCAGAGTGGAAATGGGAGCACATCACAATGGATTTTGTGGTGGGACTTCCAACAACAAGGAAAGGATACGATGTTATTTGGGTGATAGTGGATCGATTGACGAAATCGGCTCATTTTCTACCAATAGGAGTTAGGTATAACCTAGAACAATTAGCTAAGCTGTATGTTAAGGAAATTATTTCCAGACATGGAGTACCTATTTCGATTGTGTCAGATCGTGATCCATGATTCACATCGAACTTTTGGAGGAGTTTTCAAGAGCAAATGGGAATGCAGTTAAGAATGAGTACGGTGCATCATCCTCAGACGGATGGGCAGAGTGAACGGATAATTCAAACGCTTAAAGATATGTTAAGATCTTGCGTTATGGATTTCAAAGGGAGTTGGGACGACTATCTATCGTTGGAGCAATTTTTGTACTACAATAGTTTGCACGCTAGTATAGGCATGCTGCCTTACGAAACGTTGTATGGAAGGAAGTGCCGAACTCCATTGTGTTGGGATGAGGTGGGTGAACGTCGGATGTTGGGACCTAAGATGGTACAGCAAACGGTGGACATGGTAAAGATAATGCGTGCTCGATTAGTAGTGACCCAAGATAGGCAGAAGAAGTATGCAGATCCTCATAGAGAAAAGAGAGAATTCGATATAGGATCTTTTGTCTTTCTGAAAGTATCGCCTTGGAAGGGAAAAATACGTTTTGGAAAGAAAGGGAAGTTAAGTCCAAGGTTTGTAGGACCTTTTGAGATTTTAAGAAGGGTAGGAGAGGTAGCTTATGAAGTAGCCTTACCTCCAGAAATGGAACGCATTCATAATATGTTTCATGTGTCTGTGTTGCGTCCTTATAAACTAGACTATAAACACGTAATAGAGTATGAATCTATCCAGATAGAGAAAAATTTATCATATGAGGAACTTCCAATTCAAATTATTGATAGGAAGGAACAAGTTTTAAGAAATAAGATAATACCTTCAGTGAAGGTGTTATGGAGAAACCACAATGCTGAAGAAGCAACGTGGGAACTCGAAAGTAAAATGAAGGAAAATTTTCCTCATTTGTTTATGTAATTATAAGCGAGATTCTGGGGACAGAATCCTTATATGGGGGAGAGAATGTAACGCCCGAGAAAATCGGATTTTTATAATAATTAAATTTTTATTTGATTATGTAAATTAAATGAATTTAATAGATTTATTTTGTGAGTAAGCTACGTGCTAGAATTAATTGTTTAGAATTTCCAAGACGAAAATAAATGTTTTTCGAGAAATTTCTGTAAAAATACTATTCATCTATTTCTGCTCGGGAAATTATTTTGAAATTTTGAGAAACGTGTAATGATAGAATATTAAGATGAGATGAAATATCTAATAATATTTCATTTATGGAAAATGAAATTTTCGCCTGCGGACTTAAAACCTAAGGGTTGAGTAGAATGATTTCTGAGAAGGAAATGAGACTCGTAGAAGGAATTGCGATAATGATAAAACGTGTTATACCAGTATCATACTATTTAGTATCTATGTATAATACGAAGAGTTAATATGAAGTACAATACGATTATCGTACGAGTATTATACGGAAATAATACGTGAATTATACGTATAGAATACGAGTGGTATTATGGAATTAAGGTTAAGACTTAGAGTGATCCAATTATATTTGGATTATGCCAAGTCCAAGCAATTGAGTTAGTAAGCCCAATGAATTAAGTGGTTAAGCCCAAACTAAAGCCCAATGTTAGAATGATTAAGCGATCCAAAAAAACCAAACCGTGAATCGAGCGGGTGGGTCTTAGGATGGGTAAAACCTAAGGGGCAACCCATGGGGATGACCCATGGGCATAGTGGGCCGGCCACTTGGGGCGTTAGCCAAGAAACCTACTTGATCACCAAGTATTTTACTTGGTGATAAAGTAGGGAATAGTAAGGAGGTGGGGGATAAAGACCTTCTTGCCCTCCTTTTCAATTGTCTATAAATAGAAGGTAATTGTTGATTATTTTTGGTTTTCCAAAAATATTCAACATATATTGAGAGATAGAAAAAGCTAGACTTAAGCCATCAATCTACTTTGAAGTTTTGCTTTAGAGTTTCTATCAAGAACACCAAGATTCCTTAAGGTAATATTCCTTAATAGTAGTTCCATCTCTTTTGATTTCTTTAAGTATGAAGAATCATAAATTGGTGGTGTATATCCCTTATGGAGGAATAAGGATGACTTGTAATATATATAATCTTTATAAGTCATGAAGTCATAGAAATCATGAGGGTTGATGTAGGTTTCATGAAAATATTGATTGTTGAGGTTGATTATTGATGAATAATTAAACTCCATCAATACTTAAATATGTGCATCTTGATTGGTTAGGATGTAGATATGAAATCAATGGAGAATTCTATGTGATTTGGCTTATAGAACATTAGTAACAAAGTTATGGCGAATTTCACGGAAATAGACGTTAAACGTCGAAAACGTAGAAATTCTGGATTGATAGTCGAAAGTTGCCGTGAGACTTGAAAACATTGTTTTTCAATGTCAACACGTGAGATAGGGTATTTAAGAGTTGTGGACTCAAGAATCGTTGGATTCCAACTTAAAACGAAGAAAACGAGTATTGAACGCTCATTAACGTTTAACGAACGCTTAAAAATGAACTTAATAGTGAATTTTGAGTTAACGGATTTGAAAGTGTAGAATTCTAATATGAATGCGTAGAGTATGTAATTTATGATGTGTAGGCTTTTGAACAGAGCAAATCGGACTTATAACGAAGAAGTTATGAATCCGGGAAACTCACCAAAAAAAATTCAAACTTTTCTGGTGCTGAGGTCTGGAGCCGCGGCGTCAGACAAAGCTTTAAGCGTCGCGCCGCAGCGCCGATACAGTACATTGCCTACTGCAGAGTGGCGTTGCAGCACCACTCATATGAAGGAGTCTCGAGCCGCAGCGTCGAGGCCAAGAGCTTAGATCTGCATACATTTGGAGCCATGGCCTTGATTGTGTATAGGGAAGGCCATGGCGGTTGTAAGACCCCAACTTATTATTAATGAAATTTAATTTTCTCTATTTATTATTTTGAAATAGTAAAGGTTGATTTGATTAATGTGGATAGTTAGGGTAAAATACATAAATATTTCAAAATAAGCAAGTGGTTATAAAATATTCATTGTTGTCGGGGAATATTCATTTGGTCGTGGAATATTAAATGTTTGTCGAGGGAATATTAAATGCAATGTAGTATGCGACAATGTGTGTGGGCCCATATGTGAAAGCAATCGGATGAAGAAAACAACAAATATAAGTGGTTTAAAAATAACGAAGTAGTTGTTATCGTTATCTTTGTTAAAATACTCGATTGGTTAAAACACAAGTAGTAGCGGTATTGCACCAATTATTGATTCTTACGTGAAGGCACTACTCAATAATGGTTCTGATAATTCTTATTCGATATTTTATTGATTTAATAATTCTTTGCGTTGATATTTTATATTGTTGTTGTTTCAATAATTGTCATTTTACGGTATTTTTCATAATCGAAGCAATAATTCATATTATCTGAATAATATTATTAGATAACATTATTGGCGATGTCTAGAAAGTTACATCTAAGGAGAGGTTTGGTCACCTAATTGCGGGCTTGAAGAAGAAATTCTTATTGGAAAGCCCCTCTTTCTGAGGCGCACGGTTGTCGATATTGTGATTCTATATGGGGAGAAAGTGGAGATATATTGAGACCATAAAAGCCTTAAATATTTCATCACTCAAAAAGAACTCAACATACTGGCGTGACGTTGGTTCGAGCTATTGAAAGACTACGACCACACTATTCAATACCATCACGGAAAAGCGAGCGTGGTAGGCGACGCATTGAGTAGAAGATCATATCACGAGAGCGAGTGCGATGATGTCAAGTATATCGCGTAGAGCCAACTTTAATAGAAAAAGTTAAGGTTGCTCAAGCCACCAGGCCGGAGGCGATGCGTATGAAGAAGAAAATACAAGAAGGAGCTATTTAAGGGAGAATTGATGAAGAAGGAATACTTGAGTCCACTCTAGACTTTGTGTTCCTAACGACTCGATTTGAAGAACAAGATTATGATGGAGGCACACAATACACCATTTGCAATCCATCACGGAAGTACTAAAATGTATCATGATCTTGACATACATTTTGGTGGAACAATATGAAGAGAGAGATTGCAAAAGTTTATCTATATGTTTAACTTGTCAGCGTGTAAAGGCGCAACATCTAGTACCTAAGGGTCCGTTGCAACCACTTGAGATTTCGAAATGGAAGTGGGAACACATTACCATGGATTTCGTTACGGGTCTTCCTACGGTTTCTCAGAGCATCAATGCTATTTGGGTTATTGTTGATAGATTAACCAAGTCTGCTCATTTCTTGCCGAACACGGAGACTTATTCACTTGAGCGTCTTGCTAGTATATCGTGAATGAGATTGTGAGGTTGCATGGCATGCCTGTATCCATAGTTTCGGATCGTGACCCAAGATTCACTTCAAGATTTTGGGTTAGCTTGCAAAAAGCTATGGGCGCGGATTTACGATTGATTTGGCATACCATCCTCAAGCAGACGGACAATCGAGAAGGACTATTTAAACTCTTGAAGATTTAGTAAGACTCTGTGTCCTAGACTTCAAGGGAAGTTGGGATAAGTATTTACCATTGGTGGAATTCTCCTACAATAACAGTTATCAGGCAAGTATAGGTGTAGCTCCATTTGAAGCATTATATGGGACGAAAGTGTGCTTCTCCGGTATGTTGGGACGAGGTGGGTGAAGCAACATTGTTGGGACCCGAGTTGATGCGTATGACTTCTGGAAAAGATCCAAATGATTCGACAAGCGTATATACAAGCGGCACAAGATCGACAAAAGAGTTATGCGGATCTTCATCGAAAGGGCGTGGAATTTAGTGTAGGGGATCATGTATTGTTGCGAGTTGCTCCATGGAAGGAGTTACAAGATTTGGGAAGAGAGGAAAGCTCAATCCACAATTTATTGGTCCATTTCAAATTCTTGAATAGAGTAGGAAATGTAGCCTATAGACTCGCGTTACCTCAAAGTATGTCTCGTGTTCATAATGTGTTTCACATATCTGTACTTCGTAAATGTGTGAAAGACCCGAACCACGTTATAGAGTTAGAACCAGACGAGATAGCCGAAGACTTAACGTATGAGGAGGTACCTGTCAAGATCTTGGATAGGAAGGAGCATGTCCCTCTGCATGAAAGGTCATACCACAAGTTAAAGTTTTGTGGAAGAATCATGCTATAGAGGAAATGACACTGGGAATTGGAAAGCGGAAATGAAAGCGAGGTATCCTCACCTTTGAAAACACCGAGTACGTCACGTCAATTTTGAGGACAAAATTTTATAAGGAGGGAGGTTGTAAGACCCCAACTTATTATTAATGAAATTTAATTTTCTCTATTTATTATTTTGAAATAGTAAGGGTTGATTTGATTAATGTGGATAGTTAGGGGTAAAATACATAAATATTTCAAAATAAGCAAGTGGTTATAAAATATTCATTGTTGTGGGGAATATTCGTTTGGTCGTGGAATATTAAATCTTGTGGGGAATATTAAATGCAGTAGTATGACCATGTGTGGGCCCCATAACGAAAAAAGCGATTGGATGAAGAAAATGACAAATATAAGTGGTTTAAAAATAACGGCGTAGTTATTCACAGATTATCTGTTAAAATACTAAATTGGTTAAAACACGAGTAGCACTGCGGTATTGCACCAATTATTGATTCTTACGTGAAGGCACTACTCGATAATGGTTACGATAATTCTTATTCGATTATTTTATTGATTTAATAATTCTTTGCGTTGATATTTTATATTCTTTGTTGTTTGATAATTATCATTACGGTATTTTTCATTATCGAAGCAATAATTCATATTATCTGAATAATATTATTAGATAACATTATTGGTAATGTCTAGAAAGTTACATCTAAGGAGGTTTGGTCACCTAATTGCGGCGCCATGAAGAAGAAATTATTATTGGAAAGCCCCTCTTTCACAGGAAGCGCTTTTGGTTGTCGATATTGTGATTCTGTAATATTATTTGTGAATAATTAATTATTGATTCATATGATGAGGAAAATATTGATTTTATGTGGATATAGATGGAAAAATTTTAATGTGACAATTGTTGAAAATTGAAATTTTATCTTTTTTACGATAAAATAATTCTTTTAAATATATTATTATATTTTAATAATATAATAATGGTGATATTTTTACAACGAATGTGGGATATATAAGTATCTGAGGAGGAAGAGTATTTTTGTTGCAATAAATGTTTAAAACATATTAAACATGTCGATTGGACCCCATTTATTATTTGAAATTTGATTATAGCTTTGTAAAATCCAGTTTGTGGATTTGGTCAATTTTTTTTGGAATTTGGAAAAACTTTCTTACGTAAAGTTGTAGAGAATTGAATTTCCTATAAAAACTCATGAGATTGAATTTTACGATAGAAGGACTATTTATTATGAATTATTGAAGTTAGAAGCTCAAAATAATTGATTTTGGAAGTTTAAAATATTTTAAATAATAAAAACGTTTTTTTGTTTTGTTTTGTGGGCTACAACATGTGCATAATGAGCTGAGATCAGATCTAGGAAGGTGGGTGTAGAAATCTTAATATATATATATTAATATTATATTAAATTTTACGCTTTGGTGTTCTAAGCATTTTCTATAAATAGGGTGCTTAGGTTAGAATTGAAAATCACACGAAGCTGAAGTTTTTCTCTCTATATTATCGGCGTATTCTTGTGAGTATTTTGAGTATACTTTGAGTATTGTTAGGCGATTGCAAGTTTCCTTGACCTATATACAAATTATTCAATTTAGAAGTACTAATCTTTCGAGGTAAGGGATGTTATTTTCTTCTCAAATGATATTATTTCTTCAATATCATTATCTTTGAAATATTAGTTGGAACTTTTTATCAAATTTGGAACTTTTTCATGTCGGGTTACTATTCATGAGTTACTATTCACGAGTTACTATTCATGAGTTACTATTCACGAGATTCTTATTCACGAGTACTATTAAAGCGTGAAGATGTTTTTGTGGAATTTCTATCTTTTGGTGTCGGAGTTACTTATTCACGTATCACGGTCTTTATTCACGTATCGACTTTATTCACGATAAGGCACTATTATTAGAAAAAAAAAAAATTTCTTCTTTTGTCCAAAATATCTATTACGGATACTAGCTTTGATTGTATCCATGTTTTGATCATTCTTGAATTTTACACCACTATGATTATTTTTGAGGTATTTTTGAACATGGATAAAACAAAATACGAATCCTTAATCCTTAATCCTTGTCATTTTGTTTTCTTTGGATTCGTTTCTTTAAAAATATTTTCATCATCCTCGGTCTTAAATGATGATATTATTGAATATCTTTGGCTTTTGTAGTGCAAAGATGAATGATTTCTGAAGAATATCTTTGGTAGTAGTGCAAAGATGAGCAGTGTTTAGATGAACATGACTAAGTGATGAATATCTTTGCTTTTGTAGTGCAAAGATGAATATTTGATTCGGATGTATATTGATTGATGTTACTGGGGATAAAAGATGAGCGATGAACTTTTAAATTCATACATAGAAGATAGTTGTTTGCATTCTCTACTTAACTCTTCTAATGAATTATTATTTCATTGCGAATATTGATTTAAAATTTGTTGTCTATTGTATTCTATTAGATTTTTCCTGTTGAAGACTAACGATAATTTGTTGTATATTATCTTAGTCATAATATTCTTCTTGGGCTAGTTGAGCTCACCTTTTCCTTTTGTTCCATTTTTTCTTCTCAAGAGGCGAGAATATAAGCGAAATGCAGTCGGGGGTATGGAATGAAGGTTTTAGAAAGAATTGTTTAGTAGTCCTCACCATTTTGTAAAATAATGTATCAATAAATGTGGTGAGGATTTATTTGAATATAGATATTGTCTAGAAGATAATATTTGTATTCAAACTCACGATTTCTTGTTGTAATAATAAAGTTGTAGTTGTTTACGTACCATGTATTGACAACTCGGAATGGGTGATGTATACCTATTTTGGGGGCGTCGCGGTTGGTATCGAGCTTAGGGATATGATCTCTGGCGGAGATCGGGGAATAGAACTAGGAGGAGAGGCGAGTAAATCCTTCGCTAGTGTGTCCTACTAAGCTTATTTTTTAGTTGGTCGATTATATAAGTATATTATGTGATATATTGATTTCCTTAATTAACCCTTGTTTTATGATAGTATTTGAGAATGTCATTTGAGAATATTAACAATGGAAATGAGGCAGGTGGAGGCGCTTTGTACTCACCAGCGAGGAGAGCGATACAGCAGGTGGCAATGTTCCTCTGTGAACAACACCTTTGAGCGAGATGATGATGAGCGAGGGGATGTTTAGAAGCTTTTTGCAGTTCATGTAAAAATCGAGACGAGGAGACTTCGTGTTCAAAATCTGAGGAGGAAATGATAGCAATTCACGGGTTATCACGGCCCCAAGCAATTCAAAGAGTTGGGACCACGAATTTAAGGGAAAGCGGATCCGATCATGGCGGAAACATGGGTCAAGCAAATTACCAAGATATTTGATGTCTTGGGATGCGGAAGAACAGAAGGTTCCATTCGCCACCTTATGTTAGTGGCGAGGCGGACTCTTGGTGAGAGTCGTGAAGCGTACCCATCCACCAAGACTTTTCGGCATGTCTTTGGGAGCGTTTGAAACTATTTAATGACAAATACTTTCACGAAAGTGTTCGTCATATGAAGGAAGTGGAGTTTATTAGGCGGGCGAAACAACATGGCGGTGTCTCGATGACGAGGCAAAGTTTGCGAGTTATCGAGTTTGCACCTCATTTGGTGGAGAATGAGGAGCGTATGACGCGGATGTTTTTGAGAGGTTTGAAACCGGCATACGACAATATCTCATTTCTCATAAATTTTCTCTCTATTCGGATGTTTATAAGCAGGGCTCAATTATTAGAAGCGAGATAACGAGTACGGTGTTGAGGACCATAACCGAGGATCGTACCGAGAGATAGCGATCAGCAGAATAATGATAACCGGCGGAGAAAAAAAAGAGACGGACAAAAATGGTAACCACTCTAGTGGTAATCATGGCCATGAAAATAGAAGAAGCGAGTCGGGAGGAGATTTTTAAAATAGGAGATTTAACAATGACCGTGTGAAGCAGCGTGTTGCGTGACAACTAGTTCTAAGGAGGAGAGCGACCACCGGTCGTATTTACAAATGCGGAAAAGAGGACATATCGGTCAAAGCGCACATGAGTTCAAGGTATGCTATAATTGTGGAAAGGAAGGACATATATCGCTCGAGATTATACGATGTGAAACCTAGTTAGTGGGGACGGTGACTCAAAAATATCGAGAAAAGTCAAAGTCAGCGATTAGGGAAGGCGTTTGTTGTATTTGGTCATAATCGAGGAACCCAAGCGAGGTGATCACGGGTAAGCTATTTATAAATTCTTGCGAAGTTTATACCTTACTTGATCTACGGTGCTACCCATTCATTTATCTCTCTGCATGTGCTCAGCGTTTAAACTTGACTCAGGAGAAATTAGACTTTGACTATCTGTGGAAACTCAGTTAGGAGAAACTTTCATCACATCCTTTGTTTATAAATCTTGTTTGATTCAAGTTGGCACCATCACCTTACATTGACCTTATCTCTTTAAAGATACTTGCTTTTGATGTGATTTTAGGGATTGATTGGTTAACTACTCATCATGCCAAAATTGATTGTTTTTCGTAAGGTTGTTAGTTTTCATATTTCTAACCAACTTTGTTATGCAATTCAACAACTAAACCATTAAAATCAATCTTTTGTCATATCTAATCATAAAGCTATTCGTTTATTAAAAATGGATGTCAAGCTTTCTTAGCCCATGTTATGGATTTGAATAAAGACACGTCAAATTTGAATAATATTCTGTTGTTATTGACTTTCTGGCGTATTTCTGAAGAAGAACTTCCGGTCTACCCCGAGCGTGAAGTTGAATTCTTTATTGATCTTGAACCTAGTACAAAGCCCATTTCTAAAACCCCATATCGAATGGCTCTATTGAACTTTAGGAGTTAAAGGTCCACTTCGAGGAATTGTTGGACATCGGTTTCATTAAATCTAGTACATCTCCTTGGGGTGCTCTGTTTTATTTGTAAAGAAGAAAAAGCGGGAGTATGCGAATTTGTATTGACTATCGGGGAATTGAACCATGTCACCATCAAGAATAGGTATCCTCTACCTCGTATTGATGACTTGTTTGACCCGATTCTGAGGGCACAATTCTTTTCAAAAATCGATCTTCGTTATGGATATCATCGGTGAAGATTAGGCGAGGATATTCAAAGGCGCCTTTAGAACTCGAAGTGCGGGCATTATGAATTCTTAGTCATGTCTTTCGGATGACTAATGCTCCTATGACTTTCATGGATATGATGAGCCGAGTATTGAGGAATATTTGGATTCGTTTGTTGTTATCTTTATTGATGACATCCTTATATATTCAAAAGTCGTGAAGATCATGAGCACCATTTGAAGAAATTTGGTACTCGAAAGGCTTCGTGAAAACAAACTATATGCCAAATTAAAGAAATGCGAGTTACGGCTTGAGGAAGTAGCATTCCTTGGGCGCGTGGTGTCGAAACATGGAGTATCTATTGATCCGTGAAGATTGAAGCAATCTGAAGTTGGGAGCACCAAAGTCGGGTATTGAAATCACGTAGCTTTTTGGGCTTATTTGGTTATTATCGGAGATTCATGGAAGGGTTTTCTCGAATCGCTACTCCATTAACTTCATTAACTTTCGGAAGGATACAAAATTCGTTTGGAAGCGAAGAATGCGAGAAGAGTTTCCAAGAGCTTAAGAGGAGACTTATTTATTTTGTTCTAACAATACCATCTGGTTCGGATGGATTTGTTATCTCTGATGATGCTTGAGGCAAAGGGTTAGGATGTGTTCTCATGCAGCGTGGGAAAGTCATAGCCTATGCCTCGCGACAACTTAAAAAGAGTATGAGAGGAATTATCTACTCATGATCTAGAGTTAGCGGCGTGATCATTTTCGTATTAAAGATATGGAGGAACTATCTATATGGGGAGAAAGTGGAGATATATTCGGACCATAAAAGCCTTAAATATTTCTTCACTCAAAAAAGAACTCAACATCGGCGGTGACGTTGGCTCGAGCTATTGAAAGACTACGACCACACTATTCGATACCATCTGGAAAAGCGAGCGTGGTGGTGGCGTTGAGTAGAAGATCATATGCGAGGAGCGAGTGCGATGATGTCAAGTATCGCGTAGAGCCGACTTTAATAGAAAAAGTTAAGGTTGCTCGAGCCCCCAGGCCGGAGGCGATCGTATGAAGAAGAAAATACAAGAAGGAGCTATTAGGAGGCGAGAATTGATGAAGAAGGAATACTTGAGTCCACTCTAGACTTTGTGTTCCTAACGACTACGATTTGAAGAACAAGATTATGATGGAGGCACACTGATACACCATTTGCAATCCATCCTGGAAGTACTAAAATGTATCGTGATCTTGACATACATTTTGGTGGAACAATATGAAGAGAGAGATTGCAAAGTTTATCTCGATATGTTTAACTTGTCAGCGTGTAAGGCGGAGACATCTAGTACCTAAGGGTCCGTTGCAACCACTTGAGATTTCGAAATGGAAGTGGGAACACATTACCATGGATTTCGTTCACGGGTCTTCCTACGGTTTCTCGGGGCATCAATGCTATTTGGGTTATTGTTGATAGATTAACCAAATCTGCTCATTTCTTGCCGATCACGGGAGACTTATTCACTTGAGCGTCTTGCTAGTATATACGTGAATGAGATTGTGAGGTTGCAT
The DNA here is from genome assembly GCA_020205615.1 of Panax quinquefolius. Lineage (NCBI taxonomy): Eukaryota > Viridiplantae > Streptophyta > Magnoliopsida > Apiales > Araliaceae > Panax > Panax quinquefolius. The sequence goes on along the minus strand of CM035157.1, from coordinate 92,758,118 downwards.
GGCATACTGTATCCATAGTTTGGATCGTGACCCATGATTCACTTCAAGATTTTGGGTTAGCTTGCAAAAGCTATGAGCGCAGTTTACGATTGATTGGCATACCATCCTCAAGCAGACGGACAATCGAGAAGGACTATTCAAACTCTTGAAGATTTATTAAGACTACTGTGTCCTAGACTTCAAGGAAGTTGGGATAAGTATTTACCATTGGTGGAATTCTCCTACAACAGCAGTTATCGAGCAAGTATAGGTGTAGCTCCATTTGAAGCATTATAGGACGAAAGTGTCGCTCTCCGGTATGTTGGGACGAGGTGGGTGAAGCAACATTGTTGGGACCGAGTTAATGCGTATATGACTACGGAAAAGATCCAAATGATTCGACAGCGTATACAAAGCGGCACAAGATCGACAAAAGAGTTATGCGGATCTTCATCGAAAGGGCGTGGAATTTAGTGTAGGGGATCATGTATTGTTGCGAGTTGCTCCATGGAAGGGAGTTACAAGATTTGGGAGAGGAAAGCTCGATCCACGATTTATTGGTCCATTTCAAATTCTTGTGAGAGTAGGAAATGTAGCCTATAGACTCGCGTTACCTCAAAGTATGTCTCGTGTTCATAATGTGTTTCACATATCTCGTGCCGTAAATATGTGAAAGACCCGAACCACGTTATAGAGTTAGAGCCGGATGAGATAATAGAAGACTTAGCGTGTGAGGAGGTACTGTCAAGATCTTGGATAGGAAGGAGCATGTCCTACTGCATGAAAGGTCATACCACAAGTTAAAGTTTTGTGGAAGAATCATCTTTATAGAGAAATGACACAGGAATTGGAAAGCGGAAATGAAAGCGAGGTATCCTCACCTTTTGAAACACCAGTGCGTCACGTCGATTTGAGGACGAAATTTCATAAGGAGGGAGGTTGTAAGACCCCAACTTATTATTAATGAAATTTAATTTTCTCTATTTATTATTTTGAAATAGTAAGGGTTGATTTGATTAATGTGGATAGTTAGGGGTAAAATCATAAATATTTCAAAATAAGCAAGTGGTTATAAAATATTCATTGTTGTGGGGAATATTCGTTTGGTCGTGGAATATTAAATCTTGTCGGGGAATATTAAATGCGACTGACGGTAGACCACGTGTGTGGGCCCCCATGTGAAGCGATTGGATGAAGAAAGCGACAAATATAAGTGGTTTAAAAATATGGCGTAGTTATTATTCAGATTTATCTTGTTAAAATACTAAATTGGATTTAAAACACGGTAGCTTTGCGGTATTGCACCAATTATTGATTCTTACGTGAAGGCACTACTCAATAATGGTTACGATAATTCTTTATTCGATTATTTTATTGATTTAATAATTCTTTGCGTTGATATTTTATATTCTTTGTTGTTTGATAATTGTCATTTACGGTATTTTTCATTATCGAAGCAATAATTCATATTATCGAATAATATTATTAGATAACATTATTGGCAATGTCTAGAAAGTTACATCTAAGGAGAGGTTTGGTCACCTAATTGCTTGGCGCATGATGAAGAAGAAATTCTTATTGGAAGCCCCTCTTTCACAGGAAGCTGCTGGTTGTCGATATTGTGATTACGTAATATTATTTGTGAATAATTAATTATTGATTCATATGATGAAGAAAATATTGATTTTATGTGGATATAGATGGAGAAAAATTTTAATGTGACAATTGTTGAAAATTGAAATTTTATCTTTTTACGATAAAATAATTCTTTTAAATATATTATTATATTTTAATAATATAATAATGGTGATATTTTACAACGAATGTGGGATATATGAGTATCTGAGGAGGAAGAGTATTTTGTTGCAATAAATGTTTAAAACATATTAAACATGTCGGTGGACCCCATTTATTGGTGAAATTTGATTATAGCTTTGTAAAATCCCCGTTTGTGGATTTGGTCAATTTTTTTTGGAATTTGGAAAAACTTTCTTCTGTAAAGTTGTAGAGAATTGAATTTCCTATAAAAACTCATGAGATTGAATTTTACGATAGAAGGACTATTTATTATGAATTATTGAAGTTAAGAAGCTCGAAATAATTGATTTTTGGAAGTTTAAAATATTTTAAATAATAAAAACGTTTTTTTCATTTTTTGTTTTGTGGGCTACAACATGTGCATAATGAGCTGAGATCAGATCTAGGAAGGTGGGCGTAGAAATCTTAATATATATATATATTAATATTATATTAAATTTTACGCTTTTGGTGTTCTAAGCATTTTCTATAAATAGGGTCTTAGGTTAGAATTGAAAATCACACCAAAAGCTGAAGTTTTTCTCTCTATATTATCGGCGTATTCTTGTGAGTATTTTGAGTATACTTTGAGTATTGTTAGGCGGTGCAAGTTTCCTTGACTTTATCATTATTTCGATTAGAAGTCTTAATCTTTCGAGGTAAGGGATGTTATTTTCTTCTCAAATGATATTATTTCTTCAATATCATTATCTTTGAAATATTAGTTGGAACTTTTTATCAAATTTGGAACTTTTTCATGGGGTTACTATTTGAGTTTCTATTCACGAGTTACTATTTGAGTTACTATTCACGATTCTTATTCACGAGTACTATTCATGAAGCGTGAAGATGTTTTTTGTGGAATTTCTATCTTTTGGTGTCGGAGTTACTATTCACGTATCGACACTATTCACGATATCGACCTTTATTCACGATATAAGGCACTATTCATTAGAAAAATAAAATTTCTTCTTTTTGTCCAAAATATCTATTAATACGGATACTAGCTTTGATTGTATCCATGTTTTGATCATTCTTGAATTTTACACCACTATGATTATTTTTGAGGTATTTTTGAACATGGATAAAACAAAATACGAATCCTTAATCCTTAATCCTTGTCATTTTGTTTCCTTTGGATTCGTTTCTTTAAAATATTTTCATCATCCTCGGTCTTAAATGATGATATTATTGAATATCTTTGGCTGTAGTGCAAAGATGAATGATTCTGAAGAATATCTTTGGTAGTAGTGCAAAGATGAGCAGTGTTTAGATGAACATGACTTTAAGTGATGAATATCTTTGGCTGTAGTGCAAAGATGAATATTTGATTCGGATGTATATTGATTGATGTTACGAGGGGATAAAAGATGAGCGATGAACTTTTAAATTCATACATAGAAGATAGTAGTTTGCATTCTCTACTTAACTCTTCTAATGAATTATTATTTCATTGCGAATATTGATTTAAAATTTGTTGTCTATTGTATTCTATTAGATTTTTTCCTGTTGAAGACTAACGATAATTTGTTGTATATTATCTTAGTCATAATATTCTTTCTTGGGCTAGTTGAGCTCACCCTTTTCCTTTTTGTTCCATTTTTTTTCTTCTCGGGAGGCGAGAATATAGCGAGTGCAAGTGGGGTATGGAATGAAGGTTTTAGAAAGAATTGTTTAGTAGTCCTCACCATTTTTGTAAAATAATGTATCAATAAATGTGATGAGGATTTATTTGAGTATAGATATTATCTAGAAGATAATATTTGTATTCAAACTCACAGTTTCTTGTTGTAATAATAAAGTTGTAGTTGTTTTTACGTACCATGTATTGACAACTCGAGAATGGGTGATGTATACCTATTTTGGGGGCGTCGCGGTTGGTATCGAGCTTAGGGATATGATCTCTGGCGGAGATCGGGGAATAGAACTAGGAGGGAGAGGCGAGTAAATCCTTCGCTAGTGTGTCCTACTAAGCTTATTTTTTAGTTGGTCGATATATAAGGATATTATGTGATATATTGATTTCCTTAATTAACCCTTGTTTTTATGATAGTATTTGAGAATGTCGTTGAGAATATTAACAATGGAAATGAGGCAGTGGAGGCTTTGTACTCACCAGCGAGGAGAGCGTGCAGCAGTTGGCAATGTTCCTCTGTGAACAACACCTTTGGCGAGATGATGAGCGAGGGGATGTTTAGAAGCTTTTTTGCGGTTCATGCAAAATCGAGACGAGGAGACTCGTGTTCAAAATCTGAGGAGGAAATGATAGCAATTCACGGGTTGTCCTGACCAAGCAATTCAAAGAGTTGGGACCACGAATTTAAGGGAAAGCGAGATCCGATCATGGCGGAAACATGGGTCAAACAAATTACCAAGATATTTGATGTCTTGGGATGCATGAAGAAACACGAAGGTTCCATTCGCCACCTTTATGTTAAAGTGGCGGCGGACTCTCTTGGTGGAGAGTGCATGTGAAGCGTACCCATCGGTACTTTTCGGCATGTCTTGGGAGGCGTTTGAAACTATTTAATGACAAATACTTTCACGAAAGTGTTCGTCGTATGAAGGAAGTGGAGTTTATTAGATTTGAGCGAGAACAACATGGCGGTGTCTCGATGCGAGGCAAAGTTTGCGAGTTATCGAGTTTGCACCTCATTTGGTGGAGAATGAGGAGCGATATGGCGGATGTTTTTGAGAGGTTTGAAACCCGGCGTACGACGATATCTCATTTCTCATAAATTTTCTCTCTATTCGGATGTTAAGCGAGGGCTCAATTATTAGGCGAGATAACGAGTATGCAGTCATTTGAGGGACCATAACGAGGATCGTTACGGAGATAGCGATCAGCAGAATAATGATAACCGGCGGAGAAAAGCAGACGGACAAAAATGGTAACCACTCTCTAGTGGTAATCATAGCCATGAAAATAGAAGAAGCGAGTCGGGAGGAGATTTTAAAATAGGAGATTTAACAATGACCATATGAAGCAGCGGTCTTGGTGACAACTAGTTCTAAGGAGGAGAACGACCACCGGTCGTATGTTACAAATCTTGGAAAAGAGGACATATCGGTCAAGCGCCTACAATGATTCAAGGTATGCTATAATTGTGGAAAGGAAGGACATATCGCTCGAGATTATGCGATGGTGAAACCTAGTTCAAGTGAGGGGACGGTGACTCAAAAAATATGTCGAGAAAAGTCAAAGTCAAGCGATTAGGGAAGAAGCGTTTGTTGTGTTTGGTCATAATCGAGGAACCCAAGCGAGGTGATCACGGGTAAGCTATTTATAAATTCTTGCGAAGTTTATACCTTACTTGATCGGTGCTACCCATTCATTTATCTCTCTCTGCATGTGCTCAGCGTTTAAACTTGACTCAGGAGAAATTAGACTTTGACCTATCTGTGGAAACTCCGTTAGGAGAAACTTTCATCACATCCTTCATTTATAAATCTTGTTTGATTCAAGTTGGCACCATCACCTTACACATTGACCTTATCTCTTTAAAGATACTTGCTTTTGATGTGATTTTAGGGATTGATTGGTTAACTACTCATCATGCCAAAATTGATTATTTTCGTAAGGTTGTTAGTTTTCATATTCATAACCAACTTTTGTATGCAATTCAAGCAACTAAACCATTAAAATCAATCAACATCATATCTAATCATAAAGCTATTCGTTTATTAAAAATGGATGTCAAGCTTTCTTAGCCCATGTTATGGATTTGAATAAAGACACGTCAAATTTGAATAATATTCTGTTGTTATTGACTTTCACGGCGTATTTCTGAAGAACTTCCGGTCTACCCCGAGCGTGAAGTTGAATTCTTTATTGATCTTGAACCTAGTACAAAGCCCATTTCTAAAACCCCATATCGAATGGCTCTCTATTGAACTTTAGGAGTTAAAGGTCCAACTATAGGGAATTGTTGGACATCGGTTTCATTCGTCTAGTACATCTCCTTGGGGTGCTCTGTTTTATTTGTAAAGAAGAAAAGGCGGGAGTATGCGACTTTGTATTGACTATCGGGAATTGAACCATGTCACCATCAAGAATAGGTATCCTCTACCTCGTATTGATGACTTGTTTGACCGATTCTGCAAGGGGCACAATTCTTTTCAAAAATCGATCTTAGATTATGGATATCATCAATTTGAAGATTAGAGGCGAGGATATTCAAAGGCGCCTTTAGAACTTCGATACGGGCATTATGAATTCTTAGTCATGTCTTTCGGATGACTAATGCTCTCTTGACTTTCATGGATATGATGAGCAAGTATTCAAGGAATATTTGGATTAGTTTGTTGTTATCTTTATTGATGACATCCTTATATATTCAAAAGTCGTGAAGATCATGAGCACCATTTGAAATTTGGTACTCTAAAGGCTTCGTGAAAACAAACTATATGCCAAATTGAAGAAATGCGAGTTACGGCGAGGAAGTAGCATTCCTTGGCGCGTGGTGTCGAAACATGGAGTATCTATTGATCCGTGAAGATTGAAGCAATACAAAGTTAGGAACAGCAAAAGTCGGTGGTGAAGTACGTAGCTTTTTGGGCTTATTTGGTTATTATCGGAGATTCATGGAAGGGTTTTCTCGAATCGCTACTCCATTAACTTCATAACTTTCGGAAGGATACAAAATTCGTTTGGAGCGAAGAATGCGAGAAGAGTTTCAAGAGCTTAAGAGGAGACTTATTTTATTTTGTTCTAACAATACCATCTGGTTCGGATGGATTTGTTATCTCTGATGATGCTTGAGCAAAGGGTTAGGATGTGTTCTCTCATGCAGCGTGGGAAAGTCATAGCCTATGCCTCGCGACAACTTAAAGAGTATGAGAGGAATTATCCTACTCATGATCTAGAGTTAGCGGTGATCATTTTCGCGCTTAAAGATATGGAGGAACTATCTATATGGGGAGAAAGTGGAGATATATTCGGACCATAAAAGCCTTAAATATTTCTTCACTCAAAAAAGAACTCAACATCTGGCGGCGTGACGTTGGCTCGAGCTATTGAAAGACTACGACCACACTATTGATACCATCTGGAAAAGCGAGCGTGGTAGGCGGCGCGTTGAGTAGAAGATCATATGCGAGGAGCGAGTGCGATGATGTCAAGTATCGTATAGAGCCAACTTTAATAGAAAAAGTTAAGGTTGCTCAAGCCCGGGCAGGGAGTGATCGTATGAAGAAGAAAATACAAGAAGGAGCTATTAGGAAGCGAGAATTGATGAAGAAGGAATACTTGAGTCCACTCTAGACTTTGTGTTCTAACGACTCGATTTGAAGAACAAGATTATGATGGAGGCACACAATACACCATTTGCAATCCATCACGGAAGTACTAAAATGTATCGTGATCTTGACATACATTTTGGTGGAACAATATGAAGAGAGAGATTGCAAAGTTTATCTCGATATGTTTAACTTGTCAGCGTGTAAAGGCGGACATCTAGTACCTAAGGGTCCGTTGCAACCACTTGAGATTTCGAAATGGAAGTGGGAACACATTACCATGGATTTAGATTACGGGTCTTCCTACGGTTTCTCGAGGCATCAATCTTTATTTGGGTTATTGTTGATAGATTAACCAAGTACGCTCATTTCTTCTTGCCGTCTGGGAGACTTATTCACTTGAGCGTCTTCTAGTATATGCGTGAATGAGATTGTGAGGTTGCATGGCATGCTGTATCCATAGTTTTGGATCGTGACCCAAGATTCACTTCAAGATTTTGGGTTAGCTTGCAAAAAGCTATGGAGCGCAGTTCTGATTGATTTGGCATACCATCCTCAAGCGAGACGGACAATCGAAAGGACTATTTAAACTCTTGAAGATTTATTAAGACTACGTGTCCTAGACTTCAAGGGAAGTTGGGATAAGTATTTACCATTGGTGGAATTCTCCTACAACAATGAGTTATCGAGGCAAGTATAGGTGTAGCTCCATTTGAAGCATTATATGGACGAAAGTGTCGCTCTCCGGATATGTTGGGACGAGGTGGGTGAAGCAACATTGTTGGGACCGAGAGTTAAATGCGTATGACTACGGAAAAGATCCAAATGATTCGACAAGCGTATACAAAGCGGCACAAGATCGACAAAAGAGTTATGCGGATCTTCATCGAAAGGGCGTGGAATTTAGTGTAGGGGATCATGTATTGTTGTTGCGAGTTGCTCCATGGAAGGGAGTTACAAGATTTGGGGAGAGAGGAAAGCTCGATCCACGATTTATTGGTCCATTTCAAATTCTTGACCGAGTAGGAAATGTAGCCTATAGACTCGCGTTACCTCAAAGTATGTCTCGTGTTCATAATGTGTTTCACATATCGTGCCGTAAATATGTGAAAGACCGAACCACGTTATAGAGTTAGAACCGGATGAGATAGCCGAAGACTTAGCGTATGAGGAGGTACTGTCAAGATCTTGGATAGGAAGGAGCATGTCCCTACAGCATGAAAGGTCATACCACAAGTTAAAGTTTTGTGGAAGAATCATGCTATAGAGGAAATGACACAGGAATTGGAAAGCGGAAATGAAAGCGAGGTATCCTCACCTTTTGAAACACAGTGCGTCACGTCGATTTTGAGGACGAAATTTCATAAGGAGGGAGGTTGTAAGACCCCAACTTATTATTAATGAAATTTAATTTTCTCTATTTATTATTTTGAAATAGTAAGGGTTGATTTGATTAATGTGGATAGTTAGGGGTAAAATCATAAATATTTCAAAATAAGCAAGTGGTTATAAAATATTCATTGTTGTCGGGGAATATTCGTTTGGTCGTGGAATATTAATCTTTGTCGGGGAATATTAAATGCGATGGTAGCGACCATGTATGGGCCCATGTGAGCGATTGGATGAAGAAAGCGACAAATATAAGTGGTTTAAAAATAACGGCGTAGTTATTCTGATTATCTGATTAAAATACTCGGTGGTTTAAAACACGGTAGCACTGCGGTATTGCACCAATTATTGATTCTTACGTGAAGGCTTTACTCGATAATGGTTACGATAATTCTTATTCGATATTTTATTGATTTAATAATTCTTTGCGTTGATATTTTATATTCTTTGTTGTTTGATAATTGTCATTTACGGTATTTTTCATTATCGAAGCAATAATTCATATTATCTGAATAATATTATTAGATAACATTATTGGTAATGTCTAGAAAGTTACATCTAAGGAGAGGTTTGGTCACCTAATTGCTTGGCTTGAGAAAGAAATTCTTATTGGAAAGCCCCTCTTTCACAGAGGCGCACTTTGGTTGTCGATATTGTGATTACGTAATATTATTTGTGAATAATTAATTATTGATTCATATGATGAAGAAAATATTGATTTTATGTGGATATAGATGGAGAAAAATTTTAATGTGACAATTGTTGAAAATTGAAATTTTATCTTTTACGATAAAATAATTCTTTTAAATATATTATTATATTTTAATAATATAATAATGGTGATATTTTTACAACGAATGTGGGATATATAAGTATCTGAGGAGGAAGAGTATTTTTGTTGCAATAAATGTTTAAAACATGTTAAAACATGTCGATTGGACCCCATTTATATTTGAAATTTGATTATAACTGTAAAATCCCGTTTGTGGATTTGGTCAATTTTTTTTTGGAATTTGGAAAAACTTTCTTACGTAAAGTTGTGAGAATTGAATTTCCTATAAAAACTCATGAGATTGAATTTTACGATAGAAGGACTATTTATTATGAATTATTGAAGTTAGAAGCTCAAAATAATTGATTTTGGAAGTTTAAAATATTTTAAATAATAAAAACGTTTTTTTTGTTTGTTTTGTGGGCTACAACATGTGCATAATGAGCTGAGATCAGATCTAGGAAGGTGGGCGTAGAAATCTTAATATATATATATATTAATATTATATTAAATTTTTACGCTTTGGTGTTCTAAGCATTTTCTATAAATAGGGTGCTTAGGTTAGAATTGAAAATCACCAAAAGCTGAAGTTTTCTCTCTCTATATTATCGGCGTATTCTTGTGAGAATTTTGAGTATACTTTGAGTATTGTTAGGCGGTTGTTTCCTTGAGACTATACACTATTATTCAAATTTAGAAGTACTAATCTTTCGAGGTAAGGGATGTTATTTTCTTCTCGAATGATATTATTTCTTCAATATCATTATCTTTGAAATATTGGTTGAACTTTTTATCAAATTTGGAACTTTTTTCATATGGGGTTACTATTCATGAGTTATTATTCACGAGTTACTATTCATGAGTTCTTATTCACGAGATTCTTATTCAAAGTACTGATGAAGCGTGAAGATGTTTTTTGTGGAATTTCTATCTTTTGGTGTCGGAGTTACTATTCACGTATATCGGCCTTTATTCACGATATCTGACATTATTCACATATAAGGCACTATTCATAGAAAAATAAAATTTCTTCTTTTTGTCCAAAATATCTATTCTAGATACTAGCTTTGATTGTATCCATGTTTTGATCATTCTTGAATTTTACACCACTATGATCATTTTGAGGTATTTTTGAACATGGATAAAAAACAAAGTACGAATCCTTAATCCTTAATCCTTGTCATTTTGTTTTCTTTGGATTCGTTTCTTTAAAAATATTTTCATCATCCTCGGTCTTAAATGATGATATTATTGAATATCTTTGGCTTTGTAGTGCAAAGATGAATGATTCTGAAGAATATCTTTGGTAGTAGTGTAAAGATGAGCAGTGTTTAGATGAACATGACCAAGTGATGAATATCTTTGGCACTGTAGTGCAAAGATGAATATTTGATTCGGATGTATATTGATTGATGTTACGGGGATAAAAGATAGGCGATGAACTTTTAAATTCATACATAGAAGATAGTAGTTTGCATTCTCTACTTAACTCTTCTAATGAATTATTATTTCATTGCGAATATTGATTTAAAATTTGTTGTCTATTGTATTCTATTAGATTTTTTCCTGTTGAAGACTAACGATAATTTGTTGTATATTATCTTAGTCATAATATTCTTTCTTGGGCTAGTTGAGCTCACCCTTTTCCTTTTTGTTCCATTTTTCTTCTCAAGAGGCGAGAATATAGCGATAGCTGAGTGGGGTATGGAATGAAGGTTTTAGAAAGAATTGTTTAGTAGTCCTCACCATTTTTGTAAAATAATGTATCAATAAATGTGGTGAGGATTTATTTGAGTATAGATATTGTCTAGAAGATAATATTTGTATTCAAACTCACAGTTTTACGGTTGTAATAATAAAGTTGTAGTTGTTTCTGTACCATGTATTGACAACTCAGAATAGGTGATGTATACCTATTTTGGGGGCGTCACAGCGGCGCAGAGGCAAGGTCTTTGTTAGACAACCTAGGTTTGAACTTTAATTGTTCAGAGACCATTATGAGTTAAGTTTATACACTTAATAAATGTACTAAAACTATTCCTATGTTACATATACTAAGGAATATGGTAATGAAACTTGGGAATTAAACGCATGTTATTAACTTATGAACGAAGAACACAAAGTGTTATTAATGAACCATAATCGGTAAATAACATTGGTACTTCGCCAATGATGATAGAGTCCGGTTAATAACGTAAGTTTGTTTATAAGCAGGGATGAAGGGTAATAAGTTGAATTGACTTTATTAATGAAATAAAGTTAACAAAGATATAGAAGAGAAAGAAGTTGGTAGAAACAACGTGAGTAATTGTTTGGTAGCTAATTACAGTGTGCTATGTGAATATATCATGTACATTCTGTAAAGGTTGTGATCAGTAGATTAAGTTATTTGAAGACGTTGAAAGGCAAGTTTTCTTAACGTTTGTCTAACTTTCAAGTTAGTCAAGTTTTATGTGATTCATTGTACTGAATTGCATGACTGGTTTTAAAGAAAGGGTCAATGCCAATTTTAACTTGGCTAGACTACTCGTAAGATATAGATTTATTTGTATACATATCTTTCTATATAGAAATGTTAACGTTATCCTATGCCAAGTAATTGGTACGGATTTGAAGGTAAGGTTTGTCTATGAACAAACAAAAGTATTTTTCATTGATTATTCGATGGGCACGTGAGTTTTCCAACACTTAAACGTAAATACATTTAATGGATGAATGTTGATCAACATAGAGTACTATAGACTGATCACCTAGAAGTGCTCGTAAGTAATGCGGATGTACAGCCTTAGTGCTGTGATATCCTTTTCAAGTATGAAAACAAAAGCTATTGTTCATGGTCTATCGAATGGGTTGAAATTCTAATCTATTCTATACTTTGGGAATTGATGTTATGTATTGTTAGAGTATTACTGTTTCATAATACTTCATAACTATTTGTTCAGTTATGTATGATTTGTCATATAATTCACAAATGTGGTATTGATGTTATCCTTTGTTAAACTTGTTGAGCTTGTTATGCTCACTTCTTGCATGAATTATATGATTGCAGTTAAGGATGAATGTACTGAGAATGCTAAGAGAGATAAGGACAAAGATAAGATGGATAATTAACCATTGTAACGACCCTAAAATTCATACAATTTAATTCTCGACTTCGGTCGTAAACAATACATTCAAACTCTAATTTTACATCATTAAACGATAATACAACCATTGAATTTTGTGAAATAATTAAAATTTCTATTACAAACTATTCTCGTTTCCAAAACCTTCAACCTTTACATCTAACTATCTCATAATCATTTTAATACTACAAGAGTTTACATCGCAAAACGATATTATAATTCAACATTAATACATTATTCGGAACCTTAAACATGGTTCAAATATTAATAACTTAACCAAAGTATATAAATCTTCAAGTATCACATCTGATTCATATCTTTCAAGTAGCACATAACTTTACCTTAAATCTTTAACTTGTAAAAGTGGTTATTTGCAAGGTTGAGCTCGACAACCCAACAAAATCTAACAGTTTTCATGCATCACATAGCATATAATAACATGCTCGATATACATCTCATAAACATTGGACTAACATAACATACATGCTTTAGTTCATATAACAAGTATAAAGATTGAGGTTCTTACTCAATCAACATTCATTACTCAATCAACGTAGTCATAAATTGACGTTAACATTTCATACTTTCAACATTAATATAACACACTATGCTATTTGCAATAAAGATTTCAAACAGTTCATCATCAAATTCACATAGCAAATAGGAACTGAAAGACTTGCATTGATCGTTGTTTACCAATAACAGTTTAACAGCTTACAGTTATCTGCACTTCACGTGCCCTACACAATTATATAATCATACACATTACCTATTAGTCACATAGCAACGCATAGTAGTTGTAATGTAAACTTTACGCTATATCTCATATAAGTCCGATGACATCCAAATTTGGATATGCTATAAAAATCATATTAACCTCTTTTTAAAAGTTATTGGACACCCATTTCAGATAAGATAGACAGTCCAAAACAGTGTTCAAAAAGGGGCGTTCAAAACTATTTTTCATTCTTTCCTAACTTTACCCTCTCTCGCTAAAATAGTCATAACTAATTCGTTTCAAAATATTTTTGAACGATTCTTGAGCCCAAACAAAGCTAACTTCCGAGGCTACAACTTTTATTCTTTGACCATTTCCAAATTCAAAACATAGAATTCTAGAAAATTCTTTCAAGGTGACTGCCCCGAGTTGGTTAGACAGTTTTGACGCGACTACTTTGAATGGTCATAACTCTTTGCTCTAAAGTCGAAATTAGTCCGTTTTGGAGTCTATGGAAAGATAATTCAGTGTACTATAACATAACAAAAGTCCAGAAGTTTCTGGAAACATTAACTGATCGAAACAGTGTCCTGAATAGCACGTCCCGCTGCTGACTTTCAGTTTGACAAATTCGACACATTTACTTCCAATCACCGTAACTCTCTCATCTGAGGTCGGAATGAGGTCATTCCAAAGCCTATGTTCCTAACTCAGTGCACTACAACTACCCACAAACTCATAATTTTTTAGGCAACATAGCTATTCCAGAATTTGACACTAAAGTCACTATTCATTCAGTTTTCATTTCTAGACATGGTTTACTAAAATCTTCCCCACAGATTCATTTTAACTCCGTTTTGGTTCATTCAAGTTAGGAAATCTTCAGAACTTAGAGGGATATAACATACAATCATCAAATTAAGCTTTTAAATATAAATTAAAAGCACAAATGGTCCTCAAGCTCGGTCCCAAAAACTGTCCAACATGGTTCTTTGCAAATCTTTTATTTTGTGAGTTTTGGTTACACTTGGATGATGTTAAGGATTCATATCTCTAATTACAATTATTAGAACTCATTTACATAATCAATTACAAGCCAAAATAAACATAGTAAACTAACTAGTTTACTAACAAAACTAACTAAACTTCCAAAAATTAAACTTTAACTAACAAACTAAATACAATATTTAAAATAATAACATTACCAAAAATTAAATAAGAAACATACCCAAAAATACGAGTTTCACAAACTGAATACGCACTTCTACGCCAAAAATTAACTAAGGTCTTTATAAAAAGTCCTCCCACAACAAAGCCTTTCTCAAAAATTGGTGGCCTTATTGTTGGTGAATGAAACAAAGGATCAAGCCCTTCTATTTATAGGTTTAGCAAAGGGTAAAGTTCTCAATTTAGTTGATGTGGGACTTAGTTTATACTAATTCTAATTTGTTTATACTAATTTTTTTTTTATTTTCAACATGCTAAGTGTATTCATTCATCACGAATTCGTTTCTTAACCAATTTAATCCGTTCAAATTGCGTTGTTTTCATTTTATAGAGGAGAACAACAATCATCCATTAATTTAAAGTTTCCATCACGAATTCATCATCAACTTTAGTCCCAAAGTACACCAAAACACACATTACAATCAAAACCCAAATTCTTTTTCTTTAGTATAAATACATGAATTTGATTTCTGAAAATTTGTTTCTAGATGACCATTATTAAATTATAAATATCTAATAACATATATAACATCGTAACCCACAAATTCATTAACCAAAACTCCAATTTAAAAAAAATCAAGAACACATAAACTAAAAATATAAACTAGATTATGTACCTTTAATTCCTTAAGAAATAAAATTAACCTTATCGGTTAAATTATAATTTCTATTCAACCATTATAATCATAACATTATTTAACAAATTCTCACTCCTCTAATTTAATTATTTAATTAAATTAAAATATCATAATTATACTTGTGTAATAAAATACGTATAAATCTCATCTATTTTATCACACTTAAATAAACTATACCATAACATTTTTTATCAAATATTCATTTAATACCATAAATATTTATTTTATTCCATAAAGTTTTCAACTAAAATATTTAATGTACTTAATAAATATTTTACTCGCATTATACTAACATATATATTTTCATGTATATTACCTTCTCACTTTATTAAATTAAATATACTTGTATTAATTCACTATTTTAATTAAGTGAATTATTCGCATAATTTAATGAAAATTAACTCATAATAATTTCCATTGCCCACAAGACATAATAATTAAAATTATATTATCTCATAACATAATTTCAACTTAATTAAATAAACTAATATTATTTAATTTCTTTAATAGTTTAATTAACTATTAAATCTCACATTCTCCAACATATGAATATATAATTCTCTTCACATCAAATCACATAATTCAAAATATATACACCTCATAATAAGAATTTTAATTGTTAAATTCTTATTTTAATAACTTATAAAAATTCGGGTTGTCACATCCTTCCCTCCTTAGAAGGATTCCGACCTCGGAATCAAAGAAACCTCCATTACTCAGTTTTCACCAAATCTCTTTTCAAAATTTACTCGGGATATTATATTCACCCTTTCTTCTAAGAATTTCATCCTTGAAATTTTATCTATTGATCTTTATTCATTCAATCTATCAAAATAGATTTTACGTTAATACTTTATTCAGTCATTGGGTTCTATAACCACTTTCTTTCCACAAAGATCTTTCTACAATTATTAACTTTTCTATTAAAAGTTTATAATTATTCTTTGATAACTCATCTCCTTCTCACTTCAAAATTTCTTTTCTCACTTATTCAATATATTCATCATTTAGTGTCGCATTCTACGACTTACTTCTTTCTAAGGAATATCATCCTTACCACATTCGCCTTTTAGAATAGCAAGAATCTTCCACAATTGCTCAATAATTGGGAAGAATTATGAATAACTCAGGAATTTAAAAGATTCCAAATCATGTTGAGGGATCATAAGACCTTGAACTACGTCCACGGTGTTAGTTCTCGAAAGCACAATAGTTATCTAGAAGGGGGGGGGGGGGTTGAATAGATATTAAAAACTTTTCTTTGTTTAAAAAATATTTTGATAAATCTTTTAAGCACAGCGGAACTATTAATTCTTTGAAATCCCTTTTAGATAGCAGATTAAAGAGAGAAAGGCAATTATTGCAGTTAGAGCAGTTATAAAGACACAGTTATTTTTAAGTGGTTCGGAGCACTCAAAGCTCCTAGTCCACTCTTCTACTCCTTGAGTAGGAAATCCACTAAGGATGTCTTGTACACTTTCTGAATCTCATAGATTTTTTTTAGACCAGCAGTCTAGGCACTTCTAAGCTCACTTTTGAACTCTTCAAGTCTAGCAGATTTGGCTCTTCACAATTCACTTAGAACTCTTTAAGTCCTTCTGACTTGGAACTTCTTACTTCAGTAGATTGATGATTGTTGAGTTGTGATTGAGGCTACTCAGTTGCAGTTAAGCACTTGTTCAAAAGAACTGAGTAGCTGAGAAAGCATTCCCTTTTTCTTAGATCGTAGAGTTCAGCGTTTAGAGTTCTTGTGCGTTTTGTTTAATACTTGCTTGGCTTTTCTCATCTATCTTTGATTTGTATATATGTGATCTTTAAATCTATCCGTTGAAGTCATCTGATGAACCATTAAATGCGTTTGACATTTTTGAGCTTTGATGGAGACTTTTCTGCACATCTTCTAAGTTGCACTCTGGCCCACTGATACAGCAAACTACTTTCTCACCTAACACCTCAAAAGGTGTTTTTCTCTCCCCAATGGTTCTTTTCTTAGCTTCTTGAATATGTTTCTTTTGATCAATACTAAGGATATATTTTGTACGTTGGGACTGGTGAGAGCTTCAATGTTCAAAACCCATTCCATATTTGTTGGAGTCTATCTTCAAATGAACGATAGGGCTTGATGTTTCTGACACAAGGCATATGTCACTCTACTATTAATTATCGTAGTGTCTTATCATATTGGTGCTCGTACTTAAGAGATCACTATAATTTCTCATTACAATCTGTTAACACTACGATCTTCGCTTGCTTGCCTTGTAGACTCTGCGTTTCCGAGAGCACCCTATGATCTCTGAGTTAGCTCGGCAATCGTCTGGACCACTCTACAATTCCTGGAGAGGCCCTTCAAGGCAGATACACTACGATCATCTCAGCTCTATGATCCTGCCTTAGCTTCTTCATTCTGTTGATCAGATGAATAGACTACTAGCCTATCTATTTCTTTCTAGCCATAGATCAACCTAATAGATTTGATCTCCTTATCTATATAAGTAAACATTAAAAAGGCTAAGATCAACCTAACAACTTTGATCTATCACTAAGTCCTTGTACATATATTCTTTAAAGGACTTTACATAATCATGAGCTTTTTCATAAAACATCAAATCACAATATGCATTCTTCCAACAATCTCCCCCTATTTGATGTTGACATAACCAAGGAGATTTTTTGTCATGATTATAAAGTTTTATATGCAGTTGCAGTAAAGTAAACATAACTTAGTATTCGATTGGTAAATTGAAATTTCTAGAGAATAAGCATGAATTTATTGATGTATGGAGACAGATATTACATTTAAGATTGACTACATCGATACAATTTGAAATTCAACTTATCTCTATTTCTTTGTCCTTTTGCTTCTTGGAGGATTTGCATATTCCTCAGCTCTCCTCTTTCTGTTTGCTTCATCTCTTCTGGCCAGATCTTCCAGCTCACTTGGGCTTAGCCTTGGATTGTGATCATGCCTATTCATGAATGCAGGATCTCCAATTGGCATTCGTAGGCCTGTTGTTGTCATCACATGAGAGCTGGTAGTTGGCCCTTGACTCCTTAATGATTGAGCCATTAAAATTTCCTGCTGATCAGATCGTTGAGTCTGATGGCTGGATCGTGGAGTTTACTGAGTGATTTGCCTCGGCCTTGATTGGAAGTGTCATTTGCCTCTGCACTTGCCTCCCTAATCTCCTTGCCCTTTATTCTCCCCCTTTATGTCAGCATCAAGGGTTTAAATGTCTGCTGAGAGGCGAGTGACTCCTTGGATAAGCTGATTAAGTTGACTCTGAGTTTGAGCAATGTCCTCATGATTCTCTTGGATCAAAGCATCAAAATGAGTTTCTCATCGTTGAAGAATGTCGAGGACAGTCTCAGTCTGCTTCATTTGGCCCATGGAGAAATCTTGAAATTCTTTGACTGCAGTTTGAAGACTTTTGATGCTCTGTATCATTAGATTGTTCTGAGATTCTTGTGTTTTCTGTAATATTAAGACAGCATCCCGATGCCTTTTAGCTACAAGAAAGTGAATGTCGTCCCTGTCTTTTATGCTTTGAAGCATTTCTTTGATGATCTCTTTGAGTGTTTTAGACAACTCAGAGCTTAGGGAGCTTGGAAGATTGTTTGCAGCATTGATCATTGATGTCAATCTCAGCTGTATAAGTGCATTATGATCTTCAAGACTCTCATCTAGTTCTTTGATTACTTTCTCAAACATGGCTGACAAATCAGCCTTTGTGGATTGTTCTGATAGGATTTCATCTAGATTTGGAATTTATAAGGGAGGTGATGTGCTCTTGAATTGATCTTGCAGTTAGTAGAGAGCAAGTTCGAGATTGAAGCATTCATTTCTAGATGAGGAGGGAATATCTGAATGAGGAGCCTGGGTTTGAATGTTGAAACTTAGTGACTCTATGATTTGTAGTGGATACTCTACCAAGGGGATAGAGTTAGTGATCGTAGAGGTGGTAGGTTGTGGGATTAATAGGGAGTGGCTCTTATTTGGTTCCTCAGTTACAGAATTTTGAGATTCTGCAACTACAAATTGATTTAGTGGATGAAGAATCACTTCCAACCATTGCGGGAATTCATAGAATTGATTAAATAAGGATGATGGCAAGTGATTATTTTTGAAAAGAGTTGGGATAGATAGTATCTCAAGTGTGTTTTCTGAGGAAGAACTGTTGGTGAGAAGCTTCTTGGCAAAATTGAATTTCCCTGGGAATCCATTTTGCGAAATCTTGAGATATTTGGATACTCTTTGAAACTCCAGAACATGTGATCCCAAGAGTTCAGAATTTGAGCTCGGTGGAAGAACATCATAGGAAGATATGCAAATAGTTGCTCATAGTTGGCTCTTCTGTGTCCATCAATGCCTACAGCTATGATCTCAATCTCATCATCTTCTTCTCTATTTTCACTGGAGGATTCCATTATGTCAATTGCTTCAGGATGTTCTTGCACTGGTTCTTCATTATCTCCTCCAAGAATTTCTTTTTCTGATATTGAGGTGTCATGATCCTCCCCCTCAGCTTGATCATTCTTTTGAAATGTCAATAGCTCCCCCTCAACTGGAGCATCCTCTGGCAGGAGATCTTCAGGCATCTCCCCCTCAGTAGGAGTATCTACTATCATCAGATCTTTTGGTGTCTCCCCCTCAACTGGTTCCTTTTCAGCAGACAGTTCTTTGTCTTCCCTCTTTAGAGCTTTCTCATTGACAAGAATATACTTCTTGAACAATTTCCTTCTTGGCTTTTTAGGTCGTGCCATAGCCTCGGGACTTTCTTCGCTTTTTTGTCCTTGGATCGGCCCAATACATTTGATCATTTGCTTCCTTGTTGAGTGCAGGCTCTCTACGATCGGAGGAGACTACTATGATCGAAGAAGAGGCGATGGCTTTTTTCTCTTGTGGTGATCTTACTCATCTTGTTAATTTGAGATATAGTTGCTCTATCTTCTTCTACCTCACCTCTTTGTTCTTTTCTTCTCGGGATCCTTAGAGTCTCAATGCTCGAGGATTCTCTGAGACTTGTTGGTGGTGGATCCTTGAGGGTTCTTACGTAGTTCGGCTTTCCTTTTCCCTTTGCTTTTTACGATTAAAGCAATGGGTTCTCCTTGATTAGCTTCTTCTTCTTCTTCCTCAGTTTCTTTGACAACAGACATATTCCCTGGTACTCCTGCTCCCTTTATTTCACCAGTTCGACCACTTGATTCAGACATCATCTTCACATTTTTAGCTGGATTTCTTTTCCAGTTTTCAAACAATTGCTGAGTCATTCGTTGATTTGGATTTATGGCTTCTCCTTCATCATCCTCAATTAGGTCACCAAGAGCAGCCTGTAGGATAATGCTAATAAATCGTCCGTAGAGCATCTTCTGTGAGCTCTTTGTTTTCTTTGAGCTGATTAACCATTTTCCAATCCACTCAAGTAATAAAGCCCCATAGTTGAGTTGTATTTTGTAACATATGGCAGTCATGAGTTTGAGTTGTACCTCATTCACAGAGTCATGACTTGTGCTCTTACAGCATATGCATTTTCCAATAATATCAGCTAGAAACTCATACCTCTGTGGAAACTCCTTCTTTTTGTATCCTTTGACAGAGGGTGATTTCTTGTGATGCATCTTCTTGAGACCTTTATGGAAGTCTATTCCATCTAAGGATGGATACCCTTCAGATATGAGCCCTAGGGCTAAATTGATGTCTTCAGCTTTTAGCCTGATTTGAACGTTCCTTACTTTGGTTGTGATAGTGTTGTTTTCAAATACCCCATTATTGTAGAACTCTTTTACCAGCTTTGGTTAGATCAATGTGTCCGTACCTAAGGTTTCTTCGAGATATGCCTTCTTCAGTAGTGACAATGTCTTATGAAATTGGGGTTCAGTTGTTTTAAAAACTTCGAAACAAAGTCTGTAGCCGGAGACAACACTGGAAGCTGCCATTGATTTCTTTGTAGGAAGTGAGACTGACTAAGCTTGCTACTGATTTTAGGGTTTCTTCTTGAGAGAGGAAGAGAGAGATGGTCTTTTGAACTTCAGATTTCAAACATACGATTTTAATTTGTACTTGAAACTTCCCTCTCTCTATTTTGCGTAGTGGGACAAGTGTCGAATTTCACTTGGCTCTATGAATTTTGACAGAGAGGGATTGTACTTAATTTCCCTTAACTTCTTCTGGGATGATGTATTCTTTAGTGGGACTATGATCGTTGAGATGGTCCTTGGAGTCGTCGAGTCTGTGTAGCAATCGTTGTGTCTGAGCTGTAAACATAGAGTCTGAACTGCAACCATTGAGTCTGACTAGAAATCGTAGAGTCTAATCAATTTCTCGTTATGAGCCTTTGGTTTAGCTTTCTTCTTGATTTAAAGGTAGCTCAGGAAGGGCCAACCTCTTGAATGAAACAAGGGTTAGGTTTGTCCCTGAGGCACTCATCAGGGAGAATGCTTAGATTTATGCTTGATCATCATCGGGTGCTCCTTTGGTTTTGTTGTTGTAGCTTAGCTATCGTTGAGTTTGTACTACGATCGTTGATTCTGTTCAGCATTCATCAAATTTTAGGTACTTTGGCTCTACGATTGTGGACTTCCTTTGATCATGTCTTTGATTTCGAACACAGCCTTTAAATCTGTATGGTTAGCACAAACTAAAGCACAATTTTTCACTTATCAATTTGTTGAATCTGGATTCATCTAGAGGCTTTGTAAAAACATCAGCAAGTTGATTTTCAGTAGGGATGTATTGTAAAGATATTGTTCCATTTTGTACATGATCCCTAATGAAGTGATACCTTATTTTTAAATGCTTAGTCCTAGAATGCATGATAGGATTATGAGTTATAGCAATTGCACTTGTGTTATCACAATGAATATGTATGGATTTGAATTCAAACCCATAATCTGCTAGCTGATTTTTCATCCATAGGATCTGAGCACAACAATTTGCCGGTGAACAATGTATTAAACCTACCTGCGGTTGAGGTGAATCTTGAGTTTTCCTTATTGCTAAACCAGAACACAAGTCTGTTACCTAGTAGTTGACAAGTGCCACTGGTACTTTTTCTTTCTATTTTGCAGCCTGCAAAATTAGCATCTGTATAACCTGTTAGCTCAAATTAGGATTCCTTGGGAAACCACAGCCCCAAGTGAGGTGTACCTTTGAGGTACTTGAAAATCCTCTTTACAGCAGTTAAATGAGATTCTTTAGGACAAGCCTGAAATCAAGTACAAATGCATGTTGCAAACATTATATCTGGTCTACTGGCAGTAAGATATAAAAGAGAGCCTATCATACCTCTGTATTGAGTTATATCAATACTTTTACCTTTTTCATCTTTGTCTAGCTTGTTTGCAGGAGCAATTGGGGTTTTTATGGGAGAGGCTGATTCCATGCCATACTTCTTGAGTAAGTCTTTAATGTACTTGGCTTGGTTTATGAAAATTCCTTCATCAGTCTGCTTTACTTGCAGTCCAAGAAAGAAGTTCAGCTCACCCATCATGCTCATTTTGAATTTGCTCTGCATAAGCTTGGAGAATCTCTTGCATAATTTTTCATCAGTAGAACCAAAGATAATATCATCAACATAGATTTGAACTAATAGAACCTTATCTTTATGCTTTCTAAGAAATAATGTGGTATCTACTCTTCCTCTAGTAAATCCATTTTCAATAAGAAAGTTAGTTAGTGTTTCATACCATGCTCTAGGTGCTTGTTTAAGACCATATAAGGCTTTGTCTAATCTAAAAACATAATTAGAAAGAGATGGATTGATGAAACCTGGAGGCTGCTCTACATAGACTTCTTCTTGAAGTTCATCATTCAAGAATGCACTTTTGACATCCATCTGGAAGACTTTGAATTTCATGTGAGCAACAAAGGCAAGGAATATTCTAATTGCTTCGAGTCTGGCAACGGGTGCGAATGTCTCATCATAGTCAATGCCTTCTTCCTAAGAGTAGCCCTTGGCTACTAGTCTGGCCTTATTCCTAGTTATCACCCCATCTTCATCCATCTTGTTTCTGAAGACCCACTTGGTTCCAATTACAGGATGGTTCTTTGGTCTTGGAACCAATCTCCAAACTTTGCTTCTCTCGAACTGATTAAGTTCTTCCTGTATTGCTTCTATCCAGCTGGAATCTTCCATAGCATCCTCTATCTTGGTTCTATTTGAGATAGGAAGCTTAGATAGAAGCATTCATTTTGAGTAGCAGCTCTTGTTCTGACTCTTGCATTTGGATCTCCAATGATTAGAACTTGAGTGTGATCTTTTGCCCATCTACTTCCTGTTGGAACATCCGTTTTTATGCCTTCTTGTCTTAGATCCTCAAGATCTATTTCTTCTTCTTGATATGGAGTCTCATTGTCTGGCACAGGCCTCTCTACGATCTCATTTCCTTGCTCAACGATTTCGCTGTCTAGTACTATAATCGTAGTATTGAGCTTGACGACTTCATTCGTAGTGTCTTCACTGCTGATCGTAGTGTCTTGGAGCACTATTTTGTCTTAGTCTGTTTCGTCAAAGATGATGTGAATCGAGACTTCTACACTTAGTGTCTTCGTATTGAACACTCTGTAAGCCTTGCTATCTGTGGCATATCCAAGAAAGATTCCTTCATCTGATTTCGGTTGAAACTTTGTCAAGTACTGCTTTCCATTGTTGAGTATGTAGCATGCACACCCAAAGACATGAAAGTAGCTGACACTAGGTTTTCTTTCTTTCCATAGTTCATAGGGAGTCTTCTTAATCGTAGAGTGTATGAGTGATCTATTCTGAGTATAACATGAAGTGTTGACTACTTCTGCCCAAAAGTACTCAGGCAGATGAGCTGCTGCTAGTAGAGTCCTTCCAGCCTCTATTAGTGTTCTGTTCTTTCTCTCAGCAACTCCATTTTGTTGAGGAGTTCGTGGAGCTGAGAAGTTGTGACTGATGCCATTGTCAGAGCAGAATTGATCCATTTCTGAGAAGTTGAATTCTCTACCATGATCACTTCTTATAGCCTTGATCTTCTCTCTTTTCTCGTTCATCACAAGCTTAAACATTTTGATCAGCTGGGAGCCTGTCTCATCTTTTGAGGTTAGAAAAAACACCCATGTAAATCTAGTGAAGTCGTCGACTATGACCATAGATTATCTCTTTCCTCTAATGCTTGTTGTTGGAATTGGTCCAAACAGATCCATGTGTAGCAGCTGCAAAGGCTTGTCAATTGAGTTGACAGTTTTGCTCTTGAATGTGCTTCTGGTCTGCTTTCCAAGTTGACAGGCATTGCAAGGCCTTTGTTTAACGAAGTTGAACTTTGGTAAACCTGCAACTAGATCTTTTGATGCTTATTTAGACATACTTTTAAAGTTGAGATGAGATAATCTTCGATGCCATAGCCAGCTCATTTCTTCATATGCTTTAGCCAGAAAGCATATTGTCTCATCCGAGCTTAGTTGACCAAGATTTACTGTGTAGACATTTCCTTCTCTTATCCCGGTTAGCTTTACTGCAGACGTCTTCAGGTCTCGGACTTGACATTGATTATTGAGGAATGTTACTTGATGACCCTTGTCACAGAGTTGGCTAATGCTTAGAAGGTTGTGTTGTAGTCCTTCCACATAGGCCGCTTTACTGAATGATATTGCACCATTTCTGGCTGAGCCATAGCCTCTTGTCTTGCCAGAGCTATAATCTCCAAAGATGATCGAGGGACCCTCCTTCTCTATGTAGTTAGACAGAAGAGCTTTGTTCCCAGTCATGTGCCTTGAACATCCACTATCCAGATACCAGGTTGTGTTTGTGGAGCTCCTTTCCTGAGGTAACATTAAGCCTTCATTTTGGTACCCATACTTGCATGGGTCCTACTATGTTAGTACCCTTGGGGACCCAAATCTGCTTGATTTTAGGTGTCACATGCATGGAATCATAATGGCAATTAGCAGCCTTGTGGCCAACTCTGTGGCATACAAAGCATTTGATATGATGCATGTTAGTATGTGTGTGAAAGTTCTTCCTCCACTTGGACTTTTGTGGGTTATTGGTCATCCTCCTGCTAGGCTGATATTCCCTTTTCCATGTGTTCTCTTGTTTCATTGATTGAGATGAGTATATCTTACTTCTACCGTATCTTCTTGGTTGGTTCGTAAAGTTAATTTTATTAGACTCTATGATCCTTCGAGGTTGATGAGTAGTAGCTAGATTACTTTTCTCTTTTCTAAAACCTAGACCAGCATGAAATCCCTTACTTCTGGGAATATGAATTGAATCAGCTGGGTATGGTTTGACAGGTTCATCCTTTTGTGAGGATTTCACAAATATAATGCCTCTACTGAAATCTGAGACATTATCAGTGCTAATTTCCTTTGCTTTTTCCACATATGACTCAGAGGCAGATTCTCCAAACCCTAACCCTGTTCTATCAGAGGCACTTCTCTGGTTAGAGATTAAAGAATCCATGAATGAAAAGGATTTGTTCCAGGTGGAGACTGTCTTTTCTAGATCCTCAATTTTGGAGGTTAGACTAGACTCTCTTTGAGCACTGAGTTCATTTGCTTGTCTCAAAAGCTCATTCTCAGCTTCAAACTTGGAGAGAGAATCAGTACTTAGAAGAAGAACATTTCAGTTCCTCTTGAACCTTTTCTTTCTCCTTTTGAAGAAGTGAATAGTCTTTAGACAGAACTCTAAACCACTTCATGTATTGATGCAGATCAGATGTTATGCCATGTAATGCAGTTCGAAGGTCATCAATATCTACATCAGGAGAGTTGAAGTGAAATACCTCATCGATACTTACTTCATGTATATTGGAGTTCTGCTTTTCCCTTGCACTTTTGGCCATCAAGCAAAGATTTGTTATTTGAGGATCTTCATCATCCCCAGATTCAGGAGTTGAGTCATTGTCTGAGTCACTCCACGATCCTCCAGCTACAAGACCTTTGTCTTTCTTTACTAGTCTTTTGTTGCCTTTGTATTCCGTCTTTACATGTGTCTTCTTTTTGAGTTCTTCTCTGAGAGGTTTGTTGCAGTTGGCAATGAAGTGACCAGGTTTCTTGCAGTTATAGCATAGGTCATTCATTTGCTCCTGGCTGCTATAGTTGCCAACTTTCTTTGGTTTGCTGGTTCTGCCTTGTCTCATGAATCTTCTTAGTCTTTTAACCAGCATTGCAAAGTCCTCATCATCATCTTCATCGTAGTCAAAATCAGCTTTAGTGTTGATTTTGGAGGTGTTTTCAGTTACCTTGAGAGCAACACCTTTGTCCTTCTTTCTTCCTTCAGATAACGTTTTAGCTCGTTGTGTCAACTCCAGTTCGTACGTGAGGAGGTTGCCATATAACTGTTGAATAGTCATTTCATGTAGATTCTTTGATTCTCTAATGGTAGTGGTTTTGGCATCCCACTTGCTTGGTAAAGCTCTCATGAACTTTATGATCAGAACTTTATTTGGATAGACCTTTCCATAGGCTCGTAGAGAATTGAGCAGAATATTAAATCTCTCATATGTAGCAGTGACGTTTTCTCCTTGTATATGGGCAAACATCTCATATTGTTGAGTCAAGAGAGATTGTTTGTTTTCTCTGACTTCTTCTATTCCTTCATGCATAATGAGTAGTGCTTCGCAAACCTCCTTTGCTGTTTTATAGTTGACCACGTTTCTAAATAGATCATCTTCTAATGATTGAAATAAGATATTCTTGGTCTTTTTGTCAAGTTGGACAGCTCTCTTCTCGTTCTCTGTCCATTCTCCTTTGACTTTGATCTGTACTCTATTTGGATCATCTGTAGTTGGTGCAAGCTTTGTAGGAATGTAGGGCCCATTTTGAACAGTGTCAAATAGATCTTCATCTATTGAATCCATGTAAGCTTGCATCCTAACCTTCCTATTAGCAAATTTATCTTTGTTGCACATGGGTGGCTTGCTGCCCATCTAGTCTTTAATTCGCTTGGTAAGTGTGCCATTGGATCTACTCAAGCTTTGTAGGCTGTATTATAGAACCTGCTCTGATACCAATTGTTAGTTCCCGAAAGCACAATAGTTATCTAGAAAGGGGGGTTGAATAGATATTAAAAACTTTTCTTTGTTTAAAAACTATTTTGATAAATCTTTTAAGCACATCGGAACTATTGATTCTTCGAAATCCCTTTTAGATAGCAGATTAAAGAGAGAAAGTTAATTATTGCAGTTAGAGCAGTTATAGCAGTTATAGCAGTTATAAAGACACAGTTATTTTTAAGTGGTTCGGAGCACTCAAAGCTCCTAGTCCACTCTTCTACTCCTTAAGTAGGAAATCCACTAAGGATGTCTTGTACACTTTACGAATCTCTGATTCCTTACAGACCAGCGATGCAGGCACTTCTAAGTTCACTTTTAAACTCTTCAAGTCCAGCAGACTTGGCTCTTCACAGTTCACTTAGAACTCTTCAAGTCCTTCTGACTTGGAACTTCTTACTTCAGTAGATTGATGATTGTTGAGTTGTGATTGAGGCTACTCAATTGCAGTTAAGCACTTGTTCGAAAGAACTGAGTAGCTGAGCAAGCTTTCCCTTTTTCTCAGATCGTAGAGTTCGGCATTTAGAGTTCTTCTACGTTTTGTTCAATACTTGTTTGGCTTTTCTCATCTGTCTTTGATCTGTGTATATATGTGATCTTGAAATCTATCCGTTGAAGTCATCTGATGAACCATTAAATGTGTTTGACATTTTTGAACTTTGATGGAGACTTTTCTGCACATCTTTTGAGTTGCACTCTGGTCCACTGACACAGCATACTGCTTTCTCACCTAACACCTCAAAAGGTGTTTTCCTCTCCCCAATGGTCCTTTTCTTAGCTTCTTGAATACGTTTCTTTTGATCAATACTAAGGATATCTTTTGTACGTTGGGACTGGTGAGAGCTTCAACGTTCAAAACCCATTCCATATTTGTTGGAGTCTATCTTCAAATGAACGATAGGGCTTGATGTTTCTGGCACAAGGAATATGTCACTCTACTATCAATTATCGTAGTATCTTGTCATATTGGTGCTCGTACTTAAGAGATCACTACGATTTCTCACTACGATCTGTTAACACTACGATCTTCGCTTGTTTGCCTTGCAGACTCTGCGTTTTCGAGAGCACCCTACGATCTCTGAGTTAGCTCGGCAATCATCTGGACCACTCTATGATTCCTGGAGAGGCCCTTCAAGGCAGATACACTACGATCATCTTAGCTCTGCAATCCTGCCTTAGCTTCTGCATTCTGTTGATCAGATGAATAGACTACTAGCCTATCTATTTTTTTCTAACCATAGATCAACCTAACAGATTTGATATCCTTATCTATATAAGTAAACATTAAAAAGGCTAAGATCAACCTAACAACTTTGATCTATCACTAAGTCCTTGTACATATATTCTTTGAAGGAATTTACATAATCATGAGCTTTTTCATAAAACATCAAATCACAATATGCATTCTTCCAACACATGGTTATAAGTACTCTTTCAACTTAAACCTTAACAGTCATTAGACTATAGGGACTCCCGTACTTAAGGTGTTAAGCCCTTCGTACGATGTATTGTGCACAAACATCTAAATGTATCGCGTAAAAATAATTTCCCCATAACAGGGTTGTTCTTCTCAGTTTTTAGAGATGTAACTAAGGGTCACAAGACCACGAACCATGTCCACGATTACAAGTAATCTTTCAAATTTAGCCTTATTAGTAATACTGTAGGGACTCCCCGTACTTAGGGTGATCAGCTCTTCGTACCATGTATTGTGCACAAACATCTAAACGCATTGCGTAAAATAACTCCCCTATAATAGGGTTGCTCATCTCAGCTTTTCAACATCTGAATCCGCACCAAAACAATTTGGTTCGGCATAACTTCTCAAGAAACGCTTGAATTTCATAAACATCTTTCAATATTCGTCTAGCTGAATCAAATAGCATAGACTTCTACAATAATTCGGACATCAATCAAAATATACATATATACATATATATATATATATATATATATATATATATTCTCTTATCTTAAAGAAATCTCAAAAATCTTTTTATGACGTCATGATACCGCACTGTATTTACAGTCCGTTTGAGGATTCCGTCATTTGGTGATTTTATCATACTACATCATACTATAGTGGGCTGACGATCCTTAGATCACGTCCAACACTAAGTAATACTGCATTGATGACTCCATCGTTTTTATCATCTCTGCACCAGGTTCCATGATGCATTGATGATATAAAAAAAATAGATTTTGATATATTTCAAATCTTTTTTGTCTAGCCGAAGCAATAAGCATAGACATAGGAATAACGGTATTATTTTTAAAACTCATTGGTTTCATCATTTGATCCAATGTTTTTCAAGAAAATAGAAGTACAAACATCAGCACGAAGTTAATAAATTTCGAAAGTCTAGCATAGCTAGTGGATTTAGAATATCCAGGTATCCATCAACTTCAATCTTTACTCCATTACTTCATTACTTAACCAATTCTTTTTATTTCTAGCACTACCAATGCTCTTATACTAAATATTCTTGTATTTTAACTTACAATCTTCCTATACCCCTAGTATAGTTCATCAAACTTACCGCACATTGGAAGTTCAAGAACTTGCCACAATAATAAGAGTTTAAGAACTTATCCTAGTCAGACCATAGGTGTCCATTCGCTAAGGGGTTCAAAACATACCATATTATTATGAGTCACAAACTAACTATATGCATTAGTTTTAAGAACCGCACCTAATCCTAATAATATCTGACTAATCTTAATAGTTTCTAACTATCAAATATACACATGAGAAAAGAATCACCTTTTCACCACATACACATTGACAGCGCGACACCAACATTTCAATGACTATCAATGGGATAAACTGAGTGCAAGCACAAAACCCTCGCCCATACAAAGGTTTGTACAACTCAGCCATCACATGAGTCCTCAATTAAAATCCCACCTAACATTACCTTACTCTTAACTTATTCTTAACTTGCCCTTAACTTGCTCAATACGAATTTTTTGTACCTCATCATTTATAACTCTTTGCGAGTTTACCTCGTACTATTTCATAGTACTTTATCTTCATAGCATGAAGCTATAATTATTCAAACATTACAAACCATCTTTCTTTTATAACTTAAACAGATCACGTCGTGATCTTATTCTATAATCTTATCCCTTAAAATTCTTTTCTTAACTCGTGATCGTTTTGTTTTACAATCCTCTTTCTTTCTTTTTTCATCATTTACGATTTCATTTATGCTTTTAATCTTACAAGCTTTGCTTATTCATCATTATTCGTTATCTTGACTATTGGAGTTAGGGTAACTCCCATTTCTTATCTTTATATCTCTTCAAGATTCTTCTTTGAATTTTCTTGTTTATATAACAATTCTTCCTTTAAGAATTTCTAACTTCATTTACATAATTTCCAACTGTAACGACCCCAAAATTCATACAATTTAATTCTCGACTTCGGTCGTTAACAATACATTCAAACTCTAATTTTACATCATTAAACGATAATACAACCATTGAAATTTGCGAAATAATTAAAATTTTCTATTACAAATTATCCTCGTTCCCAAAACCTTCAACCTTTACATCTAACTGTCTCAGAATCATTTTAATACTACAAGAGTTTACATCGCAAAACGATATTACAATTCAATATTAATACATTATTCGAAAACTTAAACATGGTTCAAATATTAATAACTCAGCCAAAGTATATAAATCTTCAAGTATCACATTTGATTCATATCTTTCAAGTAGCACATAACTTTACCTTAAATCTTTAACCTGCAAAAGTGGTTATTTGCAAGGTTGAGCTCGACAACCCAACAAAATCTAACAGTTTTCATGCATCACATAACACATAATAACATGCTCGATATACATCTCATAAAGATTGGACTAACATAACATACATGCTTTAGTTCATATAACAAGTATAAAGATTGAGTTTCTTATTCAATCAACATTCATTACTCAATCAACGTAGTCATAAATTGACGTTAACATTTCATACTTTCAACATTAATATAACACACTATGCTATTTGCAATAAAGATTTCAAACAGTTCATCATCAAATTCACATAGCAAATTGGAACTGAAAGACTTGCCTTGATCGTTGTTTACCAATAACAGTTTAACAGCTTAGAGTTATCTGCATTTCACGTGCCCTACATAATTATATAATCATACACACTACCTATTAGTCACATAGCAACGCATAGTAGTTATAATGTAAACTTTACGCTATATCTCATAAGTTCGATGACATCCAACTTTGGATATGCTATAAACATCATATTAACCTCTTTTTAAAAGTTATTGGACACCCATTTCGGATAAGATAGACATTCCAAAATAGTGTTCAAAAAGGGGCCTTCAAAACTATTTTTCATTCTTTCCTAACTTTACCCTCTCTCGCTAAAACAATCATATCTAATTCGTTTCAAAACATTTTTGAGCAATTCTTGAGCCCACACGAAGCTAACTTCCGAGGCTACAACTTTTATTCTTAGACCATTTCCAAATTCAAAACACAGAATTCTGGAAAATTCTTTCAAGGTGACTGCCCCGAGTTGGTTAGACAGTTTTGACGTGACTACTTTGAATGGTCATTACTCTTTGCTCCGAAGTCAGAATTAGTCCATTCTTGAGTCTATGGAAAGATAATTCAGTGTAATATAACATACCAAAGGTCCAGAAGTTTCTGGAAACACTAACAGATCGAAATAGTGTCCCGAATAGCACGTCCCGTTGCTGACTTTCAGTTTGACAAATTTGACACATTTCCTTCCAATCACCGTAACTCCCTCATCCGAGGTCGGAATGAGGTCATTCCAAAGCCTATGGCTTCCTAACTCAGTGCACTACAACTACCCAGAAACTCATAATTTTTCAGCCAACATAGCTATTTCTAAATTTGACACTATAGTCACTATTCATTCAATTTTCATTTCTAAACATGGTTTACTAAAATTTTCACCACGGATTCATTTTAACCCCGTTTTGGTTCATTCAAGTTAGGAAATCTTTAGAACTTAGAGGAATATAACATACAATCATCAAATTAAGCTTTTAGACATAAATCAAAAGCACAAATGGTCCTCAACCTCGGTCCCAAAAACTGTCCAACATGGCTCTTTGTAAATCTTTTATTTTGTGAGTTTTAGTTACACTTGGATGATGTTAAGGCTTCATATCTCTAATTACAATCATTAGAACTCATTTAAATAATCAATTACAAGCTAAAATAAACATAGTAAACTAACTAGTTTACTAACAAAACTAACTAAACTTCCAAAATTTAAACTTTAACTAACAAACTAAATACAATATTTAAAATAATAACATTACCAAAAATTAAATAAGAAACATATCCGAAAATACGAGTTTCACAAACTGAATACGCATTTCCACGCCAAAATTTAACTAAGGGGGTCTTTCTAAAAAGTCCTCCCACAACAAAGTCTTTCTCAAAAGTTGGAGGCCTTATTGTTGGTGAATGAAACAAAGGATCAAGCCCTTCTATTTATAGGTTTAGCAAACGGTAAAGTTCTCAATTTAGTTGATGTGGGACTTGGTTTATACTAATTCTAATTTTTGTATACAAATTTTTTCTTATTTTCAACATGCTAAGTGTATTCATTCATCACGAATTCGTTTCTTAACCAATTCGATCCGTTCAATTTGCGTTCTTTTCGTTTTATAGAGGAGAACAACAATCATCCATCAATTTAAAGTTTCCATCACGAATTCATCATCAACTTTAGTCCCAAAGTACACCAAAACACACATTACAATCAAAACCCAAAACTCGTTTTCTTTAGTATAAATACATGAATTTGATTTCTGAAAATTTGTTTCTAGATGACCATTATCAAATTATAAATATCTAATAACATATATAACATCGTAACCCACAAATTCATTAACCAAAACTCCAATTTTAAAAAACACTCAAGAACACATAAACTAGAAATATAAACTAGATTATGTACCTTTTAATTCCTTAAGAAATAAAATTAACCTTATCAAGTAAAATTATAATTTCTATTCAACCATTATAATCATAACATTATTTAACAAATTCTCATTCTTCTAATTTAATTATTTAATTAAATTAGAATATCCTAATATACTAAGCGTAATAAAATACGTATAAATCTCATCTATTTTATCACACTTAAATAAACTATCTCATAACAATTTTCATCAAATATTTATTTAATACCATAAATATTTATTTTATTCCATAAAGTTTCCAACTAAAATATTTAATGTACTTAATAAATATTTTACTCGCATTATACTAACATATATATTTTCATGTATATTACCTTCTCACTTTATTAAATTAATTATACTTGTATTAATTCACTATTTTAATTAAGTGAATTATTCACACAATTTATGAAACTTAACTCATAATAATTTTCATTGCCCTAAGGCATAATAATTAAAATTATATTATCTCATAACATAATTTCATCTTAATTAAATAAACTAATATTATTTAATTTCTTTAATAGTTTAATTAACTATTAAATCTCACATTCTCTAACATATGATTATATAATTCTCTTCACATCAAATCACATAATTCAAAATATATACACCTCATAAAAAGAATTTTAATTATTAAATTCTTATTTTAATAACTTATAAAAATTCGGGTTGTCACAACCATCGTGTAATAGATTAGTATGTTTGTATGTATTATACCTTACGAATCACAAACAATGTAATCGGTTTATGAATCTGGGAAAGGATTTCACTTTGATTGTAATAAGAAGAAAGTAATTACATTCATTATATTGTGTTTTCAATAAAATGATTGTATGGTTATGAGTACAGTGTAGCACCATATGTCGGGTTGGAAGATAACTGAATTTAGGGGCGTCACACTAGTAGTGGTTATAGTAGTTTAGATATGTAAATATTTTGTATCTAGTAGTGATGTAAAACCCTCTTTTGTATAACAAAGGGTAGTCTTTTGTAAATCCCAATTTTTGGAAAGCAATAGCGGGATTGTAATGTAATCAGCTTAGGCTGTGTAATGTAAACGATGTAGTATTATACTACAATGAATGAATGAATATAAGCCTTTTTATGAAACAACTGAGCAATGGATGTTGAAGTTATTGTTTAATCTCAAATAATAACTAACTAATAAGATGGAAATAATAACGAAATGTGTTGTTTATTGTAACAGCAAAATGCCGCCAAGAAGAGTACAACGTAATCAAGGAGCTAATATAAATCAACAAGCGGGAGGTCCAGTTAACCCCATGCAGGAGTTTGCTAATCTTTTAACAACCGTATTTAATAAAACTGGGGTTAATATCCCCGTAAATCCGGGAGTAGAACGAGCTACTACCTTCAAGGATTTTAAGAGTGTGGGTCTGCCGGAGTTCAAAGGAACTACGGACCCTATCAAAGCCAAAACATGAGTGAAAG
The DNA here is from genome assembly GCA_020205615.1 of Panax quinquefolius. Taxonomy (NCBI): domain Eukaryota; kingdom Viridiplantae; phylum Streptophyta; class Magnoliopsida; order Apiales; family Araliaceae; genus Panax; species Panax quinquefolius. The sequence continues at coordinate 92,723,796 of CM035157.1, read as the reverse complement.
AAATCGAGAAGGCATTTGTGATAGCAAATGTCGATGAGGCCCAGAAGGTTGCCTTTGCAACCTATATGATGAAGGGAGAGGCCAACTTTTGGTGGGAGGACAATCAGGCTAGGGCCGGGATAGAGAATCTTACGTGGGTGAGGTTCAAGGAGATATTCTTCGAGAACTACTTTCCCGAGAGCATGTAAGGAAGGATGGAGATGCGGTTCCTCGAATTAAAACAACGGGACATGAGGGTTCCCCATTACGCCGCTAAGTTTAATGAACTGGCAAGGTTTGCTCCACATCAAGTGGACACCGAGGTTAGAAAGGCGCGATGGTTCGAGTAGGGCTTGAAACCTTGGCTCTATAACCACATTTCTGTGTTCCAAATTACATCGTTTGGGACCATTTTAGAGAAGGAGATAATCGCCAAAGGTGGTAGTGAGGCGTTGAGCCAGTACCACAAAGATAAGAAGGACAAGGGGAAAGTCGATGGGGGAGTGAAGATAGAAGGAGCCAGCAGTGAGATCCCAGATTTTACGAATAAAGATTTAATTTTCTCGAATTTTTTTTGAAAATTATGGTCTGAATTTGAGATAATGTTATAGTTGTGGGTAGTATTTATAAATTCTGCAAAGTATGCAAGTTGTTATAAAATATTCGTTTGGTTGGGGAATATTCTTTTTGTCGGAGAATATTCGTACGACGGCATAATCATTAGTGGACCCCACAACAGAAGTACTGTCGTCGTAGTTAGAAAATGACAAAAATATTTTATGAAAATAACGGCGGAGGTTTTACCGTTAATACTGTTGAACTACCCGGTAGTAAAAGTATAGTAATACGTGTGGTTGCATAGTAGCACACAGTATTGATTATTAATGCTTACGTGAGAAGTCACTCAGTTATACTCAATTATTGCTATAGTAATTGCTGCATCATATCTCTCATATTATTGATTCGATTATTGTCACAATATCATCTGTATTATATGATATATTATTAAATCAATAATTGAGACGACAAAGTTATTCATATTATTAAATTACAATATTTACAATGTCTAGAAGTTCTGTTGATGAGAGGTTTGGTCACCTAATTGCGGCATGATAGGAGAAATCCCTATTGAAAGCCCCCCTTTCACAGGAGCGACACGGTTGTTAAATATTGTGAGTTATGATATTAATGATGAATAAGTTCGTGTTGATTAAAGATGAATTTGATAGTTCCATTGTGTTGGGATTATTGGTGTTAGTTGAAAACGACATCTATTCCGATGATAATTGATGTCTGGGGTTATATTGATAAACCGGGTAATTAATTGGGTAAATGAGCAATTAATTGCTACTAATTCACATGCTCATATAACTATTTATTCACATGTGTGTACTATTGAATCACAATCTTATACTATTAGGGGAGTTGGTGCAAGATTGATGATACTTGCATGTCTAAGTTAAAAATAGAGGTATAGATGGAGGTACTATACTGTAATTAATTTTTTCACATGTTTAGAACTATTGAGTCACATGATTTACTATTGAGTCACGTGATTTACTATTAGGGGAGGTGGTGCAACTTTGATAATACTTGGATGACTGAATTAAAAATGAAAGAAAAGTTGGAGGTATTGTACTGTAATTTTTTGAGCCCCAAAATGTGCAATTATCGAAACTATATTTTCCTATAAATAGAAGCTCATTCTTCCTTCATTTCTCACCAATTCACTAAAGCTTTAGAGCCATTATTATAGAGAGAAATTATTGAGAGAAAGAAGAAGAGAAGTCTGTTCCCTCACTATTCCAGTATCCAGTCTTCTTTTGAGGTAAGGGATATTATTTGTTGTACCTGTAAGGGGTATTATTCTTTCGTATTCATGAAGAGAATTACTTCTTTCAATACTCATAAGAGTTGTTATTCCATTCTTCATTATTATGTTGGAATAACATGTTTATGCGAAGTACCGCATACATGGTGAAATTCTGTTGTTATTCCATTCTTTATTATTCTATCGGAATATCTTGTCTATGCGTTTTACGCCAGACCTGGTTCCATTATTTATTATTTCGCATTTATTATCCTGTCGGAATATCCTGTCTGCGTGCATTCTACGGACTGGTTCCATTATTTATTATTCATTGGGAATAACACATGCATGTGCGGTCTCTATCGCATGCATGGTGAATCCTTCTGTTATTCCATTCTTTATTATTCTGTTGGAATAACCTGTCTATGTGGATTACCACATGCATGGTGAATGATCCTTTATTTAAATTGTGGAAATGATCTGGTTACGTTGAATATGATGAGAGTCGTAATAAAAGCTTTAGACTGATGAAAATCATAGGTATATGAAGTATTAGTAAGTGTTATGATGAGTTATGTTGGTTATTATGTGAAAACATGAAAGTTTCTTAGAAATCACAAAGGGTTGAAAATCAGATTTTAGTGAAAATGGAATATGAAATTCAATTGACCATATCTCCTATTATATTTTGAATTTTTGAGTGTGGTCAAGTTCTAGAGTTAGATCTATGAGTTTTGTAGCATCTCCAAGTGGAATCACTAGAAAAGGTGTTGTTGATTTTCGTGTGGACTGATTTTAGCAAAGAAGTCAGAAGCTAGAAATTACCGAAATCCTACTGTCCAGATTTTAGAAGGGCTGTTTCGGCCACTTAAATTGTGAGAAAAATTTTGGCCTTTTGGGACATAAAAGTATATGGTATAAAGAACCTCCTGTCCAAAAATGAGCTCATTCCGACTTAAAATGACCAAGTTATGACCATTTTAATATTTAGGTTTTTCCGACGATAAACGCTATAACCGGAGTTCTATAACTCCGATGACCATGAAATTTAAACTGGAGACTCACGTTAACATGTGTAAGATCCTGCCAAGATTTGGGAATTTTTGGAGTTAAACTTGAGGTAGCTAGTTTCTTAAGGAATTAATTGGAAATTAATTTTTGAAAAATAGTAAATAAATTTTAAAAATTCTGAGAAAAATATATGTTCATTATGGGACTATATTCTGCTAAATCCCCGAAAAGAAATATTTTTGGGACTGATTTGGTATTTTTCATGAAAATGATTTAGTTACGAACATATGAGTTAAATATGTTATGTGAAGTAACAAAGTTGGAAAATAGGATTTTATGGCTTGGAAATCCTATATAAGGTATATGTAGATTGTTGATAAGGGATTTAATCATTGGTGATGAAATCTTATGATTATGGCATTCTTTGAATGATTAAATGAATTATTTGGTAAAGTGTAAACAATTAAAATAAATTGTTTATAAGTTTAGAGGTGATTAAAATATTGTTATGATATTAATAATATTAGATTATGAGTGGTTAATAATATTTGGATAAATTTAAAGTCTTTAATATTTATCCTTGTTTTAGTTTGATTAATGCTTATATCATTGTCATCATCCTCATGCTTATATGGTGATAAAAGTTATCTTTAGCTTAAGTGCGAAGATGGACTGTTGATTATTGAATTGTATATCTTTGGCTTACGTGCAAAGATGGATTGTTGATTATTGGTTTTCTTGTTGTATATCTTTGGCTTACGTGCAAAGATGGATTGTTGATTATTGGTTTTATTGTTGTATATCTTTGGCTTACGTGCAGAGATGGACTTGGTATGATTATGACCAGGGATTATTCGGTATAGTCATGACCATTGATGATTTAATGAATGTCCTTGGCCCGTAGAGCAGGGATGATTCGATAATGTGGTTTATTTATTAAGCTGAGTCTCGGCGATAAAAATTGATAAAAAACCTTTTTAAATCATAGAAGATAGTAGATTTTATTCTCTACTTGACTTTTCTAATGGATTGCTTGTTCCGCTGCAGTTAAACTTGTTGTCTATTGTATTTTATCAGTTTAACATTGTTGAAGACTAATGATAATTTATTCTACATTATCTTAGTCATAATATTTCTTACTGGGCTAGTTGAGCTCACCCTTTCCTTCAATGTTCTCATCAGGAAATGAGAATATAGCTAGGACTAGTCGGGGAACGGAGTGATGGTCCAGATGATAGCATTAGTAGTCCTCACTATTATGTTAAATAGTGTGACAATAAATGTAACGAGGACTAAATTTGAGTTTGTATACTGTCTATGAGGACTCCATTGAGAATGGATATTGTCTAGAAGGCAGTATTCTTGTTTAAACTCTCAGTTTATGTTTTGTCGTATTTTACACGACAGCTATATAGTTAAGTTTGTATTTGTATTTTGTACCATGTATTTGGCGACTCAAAATAGGTGATGTCTACCTATTTTGGGAGCGTCACACCAGTGGTAGTGGCGAGGGATAGAAGAGGAAAGCGTTCAGCTCTGGGAATACCGGAGTGAAGCAAGGAGACCCGAAGAGAAGGATAGAGGCCTGCAAGACCTATGGGAAGACTCACTTAGGAGTCTATCTCAAGGGCAAGGCCGTATGCTATAACTGTGGATAGGAAGGGCACATCTTGCCTAACTGTCCAAGTCTGAAAAAGAACCACGGATGCTTTGTGTGTGGGTCAACTGACCACAAGACAAAGAACTACCCGAAGAAGGGGACGGACGAGAATCGGGGCACTAGTAGCGGTAAGTTAGCTATTAGTGGTCCAGCGCAACCGGGTAGGCCGATGGGCCATACCTTTAACATGTCAGTCCAAGATGCAGTTGCATCAGGGGGCGTCGTCGCAGGTATTATTCTGATCAACGACATAAATGCATACGTGCTGTTTGATTTGGGTGCTACTTGTTCGTTTATAGCATGTGATTTTGCTAGACGATTAGGATTACTTCCCGAAAAGTTGCCCATACCTTTAAATATTAAGGTAACAAACGAAGAAATAATTCTTGTTGAAGATTTTCATAGGAGTTGTTGTGTAGACATACAGGATTGTAAATTATCGGTAGATTTGATACCAATAAAGTTAGGAGAATTCGATGTAATTCTTGGAATGGATTGGTTGATAAACCATGGGGCAATTATAGATTGTCAGAAGAAATGTGTGAACCTTAGAACGTTAAAACAACTACAGGTAGTATTTTACGGGAATAGTTCGCCGAGACATTCGTGTTGTCTAACCATGACACAAACTAGGAAATTATTGAGGAAGGGATGTGTAGGTTACCTATGTCATGTTGTTGATACCCAGAGAGTAGTAGCAACCATGGAAAAAATACCAATAGTTAGAGAATTCGCTGATGTATTTCTGAGTGAATTACCGGGTTTTTTGCCGGATAAGGAGACTGAGTTTGTAATAGACATCGTTTCAGGAGCGGCACCAGTTTCTAGGGCACCGTATTGTATGGCGCCAGTGGAAATGAAAAAGTTAATGGTATAGTTACAAGAACTGTTGGACAGGAAGTACATTCAACCGAGTGTTTTGCCGTGGCGAGCAACGGTACTGTTTGTCAAGAAGAAAGAAGGATCGTTAAGACTTTGTATCAACTATAGAGAGTTGAACAAGTTGAAGATAAAGAATAAATACCCATTTCCCAGGATCGATGATCTTTTTGATCAGTTGAAAGGGGCTAAGTATTTTTCTAAAATAGATTTGAGAACGGGGTATCACCAATTGAAGGTTAGAAAGGAGGATGTACCAAAGACAACATTTAGGACTCGTTATGGTCATTACGAGTTTCTAGTGATGTCATTTGGGTTGACTAATGCACTAGCTGCATTTATGGATACGATGAACAGAGTGTTCAAACAATATTTGGACAAGTTCGTCATAGTGTTTATCGATGATATTCTAGTCTATTCTAATACGCCAGAAGATCATACTGAACACCTAAGATTAGTGTTGGAGAAACTAAGGAAGGAGAAGTTGTATACGAAGTTCACTAAGTGTGAATTTTGGATGGAAAATGTACAGTTTTTAGGTCATGTCATTGACCATTAGGGGATTTCAGTAGATCCAGCGAAAGTGGAAGCCGTGATGAATTGGGAACAACCAAAAACGCCGACTGAGGTGCAGAGTTTCTTAGGGTTAGCGGGTTACTATCAGAGATTCATCCAGGATTTTTCGAAGATAGCTACTCCGTTGTCTAATTTGACAAAGAAGACGGTGAAATACATTTGGACTGATAAATGCGAGGACAATTTTCAAGAACTGAAGAAGAGATTAATTGAAGTACCTGTTTTATCATTGCCCGATGACACATGAAATTTCGTAGTTTATAGCAATGCTTCACATAGAGGACTTGGTTGCGTGCTCATGCAACATGGCAAGGTCATTGCGTATGCATCAAGGCAGTTGAAGGTTTATGAGAAATTTTACCCTACTCATGATCTGGAACTTGTCACAGTAGTTTTTGCCTTAAAGATATGGAGACATTATCTTTACAGTACAAATACCCCCCGCCAGGGCAGGGGTACGAGAAGTTGGAACAATTTATTCTGCAACAAAATCGAATCAAACCAACTTCTCAACTTCTTTGCTCCCAAAATCGACTCTAACCCCACTATATACCCCATGAACTCCCAACTTCTCATCCATTAACCCACGAATTCACACATAACATCACCCTCTATATAAGATAATCCCTAACTACATCAATTATACACCATCCCATACACATTATCTCCCAATTTCAGTCATCAAAAAGTTAGGGTTTACTAATACTCGGATTTTCCAAGCAAAAAGGAAGGTGGTTTTCAAAAATTAAAGAACATCACTGCAATTACTCATTCAATTGAGGCAAATCATAGTGGGTAAGTTGCTACTTTTAGTTCTTCATTAAAGCTAGGGTCAATTGTTAAGTTTGGGAAGTGTAGTGGTGTTGCACACCACGTGTTTGACGAATTATGCAAGTGAGGTTTGGGGGAATACTATGATTGCAAGTGAGGAAAATGGCACCTAAAACACCATCCAAGCGCTAAAGGGATGAAGGTTCGGCTTCATCACCACCCACTCAAACCTTTTGACAGGCGAAAATTTGCAAGTGACAGTGTCGCCGATAAGTACAACTATTTAGTGCCCAAAGCACTAACTCTTGAGAGGGGCTTGACACTAGACTCTGTTTATGGGCAGATGAGTAGACAAATATATGAGCAGAGATGGGAAACGCTCACTGATGATCCCGACCCAACAATTTTAAATGTGGTGAAGGAGTCTTATGCAAATGCTAAGGATAGGGCGCCATACACAGCGTTTGTAAAGGGTAAACAGGTGCCGCTTAGTCCAGAGGCAATAAACAACTACTATAACCTGCGAGCCCCTGCTATATGCCAATACACTTAGTTATGTGACAGCAGTCCCGACTACGATCAGATCCTGGCTGAGATAACTAAGTCGGGCACTACTTGGGTCAAAGGATGGAAGGGTGGCACTATCTTCCTAAGAAAAGACTTGAGCCTCTATGGCAATATTTTGTATGCGTTCCTATGCGCAAAGTTATTTCCATCCACGCATACCAGTGAGGTAACTAGGGAGAAAGTGCTTCTGTTGTACGCAATTATGAAAGACTTTGACATTGATATAGGCTCCATTATCAGCTTTTCTATACAACGATTCTTGCGAGGGCCATTTTCCGGCGGTCTGCCACTACTATACCCCATGTGTGGGTTGTGGAGGCAGACTGGTGTTCGATGGTTAGGAGATGAGCCGTCACAGTAGCCTCTCCAGTTGTTAGAATCCCGAATGATTTCACGATACACTGTCTGGCCTTGAGGGGAGTCTCATCCAAGAGGTTTCAGTTTCATATTCCCTAAGGCTTCGGAGGAGGAAGAAGATGCTGAGGACACCTTTGAAGATGATGAGTTCCAAGATGAGGAGATTACTGGGGAGCAGGAGACTGAGGAGAGTAGAAGGATAGGCAAATACATGTTCAGTTCTCAATTCCACATCCTTTAGAGACAAATTGATAGGCACGACAAAGATAATAATAGGAAGATGACCCGATTGGTAGCTAGGCAGGACCATATGTTCAATGCTATGAACACGTCCTTTATCTCATTGAACGTGTCCCTCCAAAGTCTAAATCCAGCTACTCAGTTCCAATACCAGTAGCCTGAGCCTATGCCACAATATCCACCATCTGATTCAGACACGGAGGAACGTCGAGTGTTTATGCCGCGACCACCGCCGTCGTCATCGCTACAATCACCTCATGCTTAGCTGATTACATGGAAGTCCTCTTATACTTACTGCTATATTCTTACAATGAGGACATTGTAATTTCTAAGTTTGGGGGAGTTTAGTTTAGTTCGTTATTTCATGTGTAGTTTAGTTTCTTATATTTTTTGCATATGTTGTCATGTTTAGGTTTAGGTTCATTATGTTGCATTCATGTAGTATAATTACATAGTAGTTTTGCATAGTAGTATAGTATTGTAAATAGTTGTTTATTATTAATTTTTTTTATTTTGTTATTCTTATTCTGATATTATTAAAAGAGAAAAAAAACAAATTTGAAAATTTGAAAATTTGCAAAAATAGTAGTTAGTTTATTGTGTCTATGTTGTATTTTAGTTCATCTTGCATGATTCTAGCTGTTAGATAGTTACAGTCTATTTTGGCCAATGATGAGACTAGAATTGAGTAGAAAAGTATATTATTTACTTTTAGAGCTTTGATTTGATTTCTTGTTATAAATTGAATTTATTTTCTGTTTGAAACTGGTATAATAAGGTAAGCACTGTAAAAATAGCTATGTTGATTGATTAAGTATAAATTGACACATATTGGACCTCTAAAGGAGAATGCTAGTTTGAATGAAAGAATGACTAGAATAGGCAGTGATGGCTAAAGTTAGGCAAGAACTTATGTTTGGGGGAAAATCTGGGGTATATAAGCTATAAAAAATATATATAAATAAACATCGTGGCTAGTCTAGTTTCGTGGACTTTTTTACTTGAGTAAGTAGGCCCGAGGGGATTGTCTTTACACCTAGCGCCCTAAGGCCTTAATTGTTTGGTAGTCGTTGGTCGAAAGCTCGTTAAGGTAGCATTGAAAAGCCTAAGGGAATTAGACATTGCATAACCATGAGAAATATAAAAAAAATATAAAATAAATAAAATAAAATGGGAAAAAAGAGCAAAAAGCCCCCGTAACTGAAAAAATAAACCATAAAGTATCCCATTTGGACCCTCAATATCGGTAACTATTTGATGTTAGTCGGATCTTGACTATTTTTGGAATTCTTGAGTTTACACTGTATGATGCCTTTTAAGAGACTCATTATGTGTTAAATTTGATTTTACATTAGTTAGCAGGGTTGTTAAGCACAAACACACACACACACACACACACACACACACTATATCAGTGATAACAGTCTAAGATTTGATGATTGATTGAGAAATTACTGATTGGTTTTGATATAAGGTATTATCATATTTACTTGATTTCTTTGAGGCCGGTTGAACAGGTTTGTTTCTGTTATTACAGCTAGATTCGTAGGCATGTAGATTAGATGCATTGCATGGCATTGCATTATGTTTTATTTTTTTCTCGAGGACTAGCACAATTTAAGTTTAGGGGAGTTTGATGAGTGGGTTTTATACCTATGAATCGGCATCTGATTTGGATTTAAATTGTGTTGATCCTGTCTATTTATTTTTGTTTTTTCTTATTTTATGTTTGTTTTGTGTTTAGGATTGCATTACGTGGCATGGTGGTATAATGGCGGCGTTGTTGCAAGACTTGGCATCCAAAAGGGCAAAATTATAACTGGAAGACACACCCCCACCAGGGCGGGCACATTAACAAAGGAAACCCCCACCGGGACAGGGGTACATAGTCAAACCAAGAGCACCCCCCACCCCCCGCCGAGGTATGGTTTCATCAATTCAAAAACCCCCCACCTGGAAAGAAGTGCAGGGAAAGAGAAAGAAGTGCACTTCAATTGGAACTCTGCAGCTGTGGACGAGGAGCAATTTAGCATGGACTGGAACTATGTTGGGCATCGTTTAGGAGCTAATTACATGATTTTTGCTAGAGATAACACATTAGAACAAAGACACATTACATTAAGCAATCAATTAGCAAGATTTGAGCCCTAATTTCAGAAGATCATTGGAGGAGTAGATTTGGAGGTCAAGATCATAAAGATTACAAATTGAAGCGAGGATAAAAGTGGTTTTGTAACTATTCTTTATTTTTCAATTCAATTATTGTAATTGGGATGATGAATTTGTGAGGACCCAAAATTTTAAACAATTCAATTTTTACGAATAAAGTTTTTTATATATAATATTGATATTAATTATCAATATTATACTGAGTATCTGTGATATGAGCTTAGTAAGATGGTCAAACTATTTATTGACTGAGTAATATGAGGGAAGTTATGTTAAACAGTTGATAAAAACCCTAACCCTAATTACGGATAGGGATTCGATAGTTAATACAGTGATTATAATTGTGATGGTACAGTATAGGCTTAATGATCAAAGATTTATCAGATAAGGTATAACCTTAGTAAACCCTAATGGTGGATTAGAAACCCTAATCTACAGTTAAAAACCCTAACGATAGATTAGGAACCCTAATTGTGTTTCTAAAAACCCCAATTTCTAATTCGGGAATCCGAAACCCTAATTAGTAAACCCTAATTGTGATTATCAAAACCTAAGGGTTAAGATTAACAAGGTAGCTATGTTGCAAATCAATACATTTGCGACTCTATTAGAAAAGGCGATCATTACTGAAGGAGGAAGTGAAGCTTCATCTAGATATCATCTAGAAAAGAAGAAGAAAACAAATGAAGGAGGTAGTAGTGGATGAAGTAATCTAAATAAAAGGAAGTGGAGTGATAATACCCAATCAGGGACTAAGTCAGGAGAGAGTATGAAGGGAGGTGAGCCGTGTGCGGTTTGTGGGAAGAATCATCCCGGAGTTTATTTAAAGGGTAAAGGAGTCTATTTTAAATGTGGCCAAGAGGGACACATGTCTCCCAATTGTCCCAGTCCAAAGAAGATACAAGGTTGTTTCTTTTATGGATCATCAGATCATTTGGTTCAAAATTGTCCAAAGAAGAATGCGGATAAAGGAAACATCAACAAGGGAACCAGCAGTGGAATACTGGCGATTAATGGACATGCTCAGCCGAGAAGACTAACAACATGTACATTTAACATGATGGTTCAAGATGCAGTAGCTGCACAGGAGGTGGTGACAGGTAAAGATTTTATTCAGTAATATAATTACGTGAGTAATATTGGATATATATCGATGTGAGTTGTTTCTTTTTTGCGGATCCAAGTCACATGTTAATATATGAATCACAAATTAGTACTGTGTTTATATAAAGGAATTGATGATACAACTTTAAAAGATATTAGAAAGTAAGAAAGTGGTGATTCCGGGGATGAGAATGTGAGGACCCAAAATTTTAAACAATTTAATTTTTACGAATAGTTTTATATATATATATAATATTCATATTGATTATCAATATTATGCTGAGTATCTGTGATATGAGCTTAGCAACATGGTCAAACTATTTATTGACTGAGTAATATGAGTGAAGTTATGTTAAACAGTTGATGAAAACCCTAACCCTAATTACAGATAGGGATTCAATAGTTAATATAGTGATTGTAATTGTGTTGGTATAGTATAGGCTTAATGATCAAAGATTTATCAGATAAGGTATAACCTTAGTAAACCTTAATGGTGGATTAGAAACCCTAATCTACAGTTAGAAACCCTAACGATCGATTAGGAACCCTAATTGTGTTTTTGGAAACCCTAATTTTTGATTCGGGAACCCTAAACCCTAATTAGTAAACCCTAATTATGATTATCAAACCCTAAGGGTTAAGATTAAAGGTAATTATGTCAAATGACTAGACTACCCTTAAAATCATGTGGGAAATTACTAAAATACCCTTTTAGAGGCAAAATGACTAAAATACCCTTTACTTAACTTTTAATCTAAGAGATTTTACAAATCTTGTGACTCACCATATCTTGGATATCAACATGTGCTCTAAATCAAGCCAAATCTGATCTTAAGTGACACCTTGCAACATTTAGATACATTGCATCAAAGTTAAGGGATTAAAGAGAGAGAAAAACCAAAGTTATCCTCATTTGAGTTCTAAACACTTAGCCAAAACTTTTCTCACTCTCAAGCCACAAAATTAACAAGTAAATCAGTCCCTAGATAGGTCCCTAACACCCCAAGAACAAATTAAGAAGCAAGGATCAAAGCTTGTTCAAAGAGAGGTATAAACCCTAACCAAAATTTAATCTTGTATGTTAAGATAGATTATGTGTTTTTATGTTTATTTATGTGTTATAAGATGTTATTCAATAATCTATGATGATATATCATGGTTCCATAACATCAAAGTGCTTAAAAATGAAGTTTTCAAAACTGTCAAGAACCCTAGATTTATAGCCTGACAACCAAATGTCAGAGGCCATAGATTTAGATTTGTTAATAATTAGACTTGTTAGATGTAATAGAGTTGTAGTATGCTATGAGGGGAGTAATCTGGAAGTGGAATTTGAAAGGTTTGTAATATTCATGAACGCAATCAAATTGCACAAAGTAAGCGGAAGCATGGAAAAATAGAGTTTTAAAATTTTACAAAACATATACTTGGATCATCCTTTATGCACAATTATTAATTAAACAAAAATATAAAGAACAAGAATTATACCCTTGAAGATTTGAGCTTCCTCAGGTACAAGTTCACCTCCAAATCCTTTCGCGTTCAACTTAAATCCACCAGGTTTGGTCCCTTCCTTTGATCAATGTTAGCCACCCAAGTGTTTGGCCCCTAAATGTGATCCACCAAGGAAGAAGAAAGATTCAAGAAGATTGGTATATAACAAAACCCTAGTTTTTCTATCTCTCATAGAAAAGGGTGTACTTTCCCAATTATTAGAATTACGTATTCACGTGTTTTGTGAAAGTGTCAACCACCCCCACCCATAATAAGACTCCTCTTATTTATAGATGTGAGCAAACCTCCTTAATAATTAAGGAATTGGATTTTATTTTATTTAATTAAACTCCTTTAATTAATTATGCTCCCAATCTTATTAGGAATAATTAATAAAAAAAAAATTAATTAATTAACCTCCTAATCTTATTAGGAATAAATGAGAGTACTTATATTAAATTAATTTCTATCTCTTTAGAAATTAAAATAATAATAATTGTCATAATATTAATAAGACTTCTCTTATTAATTTATATATTTAATATTTCCAAAATATTAAATAATATATTTAATTTATTCTATCACCATAGATTAAATTAAATACACATAACATAATATTACGATTATGCCATTAACTTCTAAAATAATTATTTTTTTCTTTTATGGTGTGACCCTTTAGGTTCTCCATATTAAACCTAGTTGTGAATAAATCAATTATAACAATTCTAAGTTTATTTAAATAAATAAATTAAATTATTAATTTATTTAAATCAATAATATTTATTCTACAATAGGGATAAGCCTCCCTAACGATTAACGACTTTCCAGATAATATAGATTTCAATATTAATCATAAAAGAACCTTTGAGTAAATAGTTACTGTACAATTTAATCCTTCCACCATACGTTATCTCAATTAAATATAAGACATAAAATTATTGTCAAATCTTATTTTATTTAATTATATGTATTTCGACTCTTAAATACACAACTCCAAATAATGCAAATTAGAAACTCTTTTCTAATATCATTCTGCCTTGGCCAAGGACTACTGAGTTGTCATTTATCGAATCACATAGGACATTTCTCTTCTTTTACTAGAAGCAATAGATTCTTTATTGATCATACATTATCTCCATGTACGACTTATTATACCCAAGCATACCCTTTGATATACCCTAAGGGTCTTAAGGAATAAGTCAAAGTATAATTCATCATACATAAGATACTATGATGATTTCAAGTTCAAGGATCACTTGTACTACTATCACTACATGAATTCCTATTGATGATGCAAGTAAAACTCCATTAGGTATTCCTTAGCAATAACGCGTTCGGTGAACTTATTCTCTAATAAGCACCTACATACTTGCTTTAGTGTCTCCACACAAATGATCATGAAGTCAATCATCCTCATCCAATGAGCAAGCAACGTATGTACCAATCTATCCGGATTCACTAATCCCCAATTTAGTAATCCAACGATTAAAAACTATTTTAGTTTTAAGCTTTCTAAGAATTTAGATCTCATTAGAATGATCATCATCATTATTCTAAAAGCATTGCTTAAAACTATGGGTTTATCACATATTATAAAGAAACATCATGTTGATAATTAAAAGCCTTTAATAAATTAATACTTTTTATTAATAAATAAATAAGATTGCTACAAAATATATGCTTTATCATCAAACATAATTAGCTTGTGTGCATACTACTTTCAGAATCATGTTCATAGCATGTTCAAATTCTAAGATATTAATGGTCAAAGTGGGTTGACAAGTCATGTGTTTGAGTTTCTAGGTAACCCAGAAATTCCTCATATTAGTCTGGAAGATTTTCATGAGCCCAGATCTGTCAGATGTTATGTGTTTAGCTTCTGTTAATGTATCAATGTTAAACTCTGGTATGTGGACTATAGAATCATGGCTTTAGATCACATAAACAACAAACAGGATCAAAGTAGTAGGCAGACAAACTAGGTTGACCGAGCATGATTTGGGTTTTCTGGAATTTCCAGAAAACTGATGAACAAGTTTTCTGACAAGGTTTGGCCGACTCAAATCTTGAGATTGTGATGTGGTTAAGCTACCCAAGTATAGTAATGTTGTTCTTTGACATGAGGACTACAAGATTGTATCACACAAGCACCTAAACAATGTCCAGAACCCAATTTAATCAAGCCACAAAGTAGCTATCAAGCACTAACTAGGTTACTGGGTAACCCAGAAAACTCAGAATAGGCCTGATAGCCACTTTGAGCTCTTAGATCTCCTTTGTGTGATGTAGTTTGACCTTGAACATTATTAGTACATGTAGTATTACATCAATACTACATGATCAGTACATTTATAACCTAGAAACATCATGAACAGATAATTGAAGCAAGTCAAAGTAGGCACCTAAGGACTGACTTTGAATGTTCTTAAGGCTCAAGAATACCAATAGTGATAGTTTCTATCGCTAAAGCCTTTAGAGACAGTTTTATTAAAATTAATTAACTTAATTTCCAATAAATCAATAAAAATAGAAAATAATTCCTAAAAATTCAAAAATGAGCTTTAAAAATTATTTTAAGTTATAAAAATAAAATTGTGATAATTTGACATAATTTTCATTAATTATTTAATTTATTCAAATATTAATGATATTAAATTTATTTAATAATTATATTAAATAAATTGGTTAAAAATAATTTTAATATTTTAAAATTATTTTAAATGATGATAAAGTGTTTAAAATATTTTAAGTTATAAAAGATGAGTTTTAATATTTTTGAGATAAATTTCATTAATAATTTAATATTAATAATTTTAGATTTATTTAATAATTATATTAAATAAATGGTTTAAAAATAGTTTTTATGATTTAAAAATGAGATAAATGATTTAAAAATATTTTAAGTTATAATAAATGACTTTTAATATTTTGATGAAAAATAAATTAATATTTAAATATGAATGGTAATTAGTTAAAATGATTTTAAATGTTTTAAAAATTATTTAAGGGTAATATTAGTGTTTTAAAAATATTTTGAGTTATTATAAATAGCATTTAATATTTTGACAAGATTTCATTAATATTTTAATATTATTTAAATATTAATGATAATGGGATTATTCATTATTTTAATCATTTATAAATGATATTAGTGTTTGAAAAATTATTATAAAATATAATAATTATTTAAAAATTATTATAAGTTTCCGAAAAATATTATAAAGGATAATTTAATTATCTAAATTAATATTGAAGTTTTGGAGTAGAGTTTGATTGACCATAAACTCATTTATTATCTGTCATAGCTATCAAGACTTAGTATTAATACCGAAGTCCAACTAGATTGACATAGTTTGTCCTAATAAGTGTTAATATAGGTTCTAACACTGTTGTGATTACGTGTCTAAGTGATATAGTAACTTTAAATGATAGTGTTATGTGACGTGATGTGTTATGCTAATTGCGAGACCGATATTATTGATTATAGGTCTTTCAAACGTAGCTAAGTTATATTATGTAGCAATAGTCAACAACCAAGGCAAGTTTCTTTAACTCAATCTTGAATTATTACTTTTCAAATATAGTAGTGGGTAATTATTGCTGAGTATTCCACATCTGAGATTTATTATTGATTATTCGCAGTTAGTGCAAGTTCATTAATTTAAACCGAGTTTTAAATTTCAAAAGCGTGACTGATGAATAATTATTGTTGGTTATTTACATCTATCAGTATTATTGTTGATTGCAAATAGTGCAGCTGATTTTTGTTTATTATTAAACAGTTTTTGAGCTATATCTCAGCTAATTGTTTTGGCTAGATGAATATTTGTTGAAATTTGATATGTTCTAATTTAATTGTTATTGAAAGATCAATGCCACTTATTTCGGCTAGATCGAGGTAGATATTATATGTTGAAATCATAGTATTTCTTTAAATCCAAACTATATTGTTGCGATAAGAATTCTTAATGTAAGACTAAGATGAACAACCTTTATATAAAAGGGAATTTTATGGTCGGATATATGACTGTTGTGCAAGCTTAAGTATTATGCATAATATTTTACAATGAAGCTGATCACTTTATGTACTTGCGGAGGGGTATGATTTAATCTCTATGATTATCTAATACACCTGGGTAATTTTAGCATTAAATAATGTTAATTACACAATTTTTTCAAGATCCATTGTGATCACTCAACATAAAATCTGGAAATAATCCACTTTGTTATTGCATAGTAGTATCTCTTGATAATCGATTGAACATTATCGAAACTTTGAAAGCTTTTTACTCTTTCATCATTGAATTATTGGTTAGCATGAAATTTGATAAAGTCTTGTTATTGATAACTGATTTATTCAGCTAATTTAAAGTCCTTTGAACATTGTGGAAGTCCTATTAAATCCAGACTCTAATATTCTTGATTCATATTCTTTATTGCATTTTTTAGCTTGTAGAGCAAACTCATTGCTCACCATTGCTTAAATATAACATTTTAGCTAAGAACGAAGTAGCAGGAGGGTCGGAGAAGGACAAAGGCAAAGGCAAATTGTAGGAGTAGTTAATATGAACATTATTTATTATGTTATTATGTATAACCCTTTTTGTATATCTGAGGGTATGTTTGTTATGTCAAGGTTAGAAAACCTGGGATGTTGTTTTAATGATAGCAATTAATTATATGTATGTTTATATTAATATACGAATGGTTATTTAGATGATGTATCGTGAGCACCAAACTCGGGGGTTAGGTTACCCGAATTTGGGGGCGTCACATAATTTCTCTATCTTTTCAGTTTTTAATTTATTTACGTTGAACTAAAGTACTTATTAGGCTTGCAATGAATCTTTATTGTTGAACAATGATTGTCATGCCTTGAATTTAGTTTAATAATCTATCAATTCAGTTTATCTATTGTGATTTGTGCTTTAATTTATGAATTTCTTGATCACTAATTCTGTGTGGATTTATATGGACTCGAGAGATGATGTCTGAATCTAGACTTAATCACTATAGCATGTGTTTTTGAATTCTGTGTTTAATGGAATCTTGATGAATATTAGGATAGAGATATACTTAGCATCGCATGTAATCGAGTAAAGAACTTGATATTTAAACCTTCTTTGATTTTAATTCACATAGAGATATAGTGAATTAGTTAATTAGGGTGTTTGGCATAATTCTATAAAATTTGTGGATTTAAGTTAATATGGTGTTAGTGCATCGAGAGATGGCTAATTCTACTTAAGTGTTCTTGATTAATAAACTGAGATAGTGAATTGAACTGGAATAAGGCGTGATAATCGGAGTGAGACTTAAAGTGAAGTTGTAAGCCTAATTCTCCACTATTTGCTTGAAATTACGGTTATTAAGTTGTGTTGGTTGGTTTGGATTTTTAGTTTCTTAGTTTTTCTTATTTATAATCCTTAATTTGAGTAGTTTAATAAAATTGGGTTAATATAAAACTGGTAATTGTTAGGTTTAATTTCTTACTAGTCTATGTGGGAACGATTCTTTTCTTATCATTATATTACTTGTTTACCACGTGCACATACATGTGAGCGTATTTAGATTTTGTGACACCTCCAAACCCAGGTACTTCATTTCCACAGGATTTGGTGTTCACTTAATCAAACATTCATATCTAACTACCCAATCATAATAAAACTGAAAAAAATAAAACCTTCCCCATTAAAGGGTTACATAATAAAAATCTCCAAGTTTGTCTAACCTTTAAATACAATCATTCAAATGCGGAAAATAAATAAACTTCATTACAACCATTCAATTAAAAACTGATAATAAAATATCAACATATTAGAAGCCTTCAATACTTGTTCATTTTTCCTTTTCCCTTACTGGTTCTAGGTACATCAACCTTCTCATCCTTAACTGTAATAGTTATATAAGCAAGAGTGGGCAAACAAAGCTCACTTGAAACAACAATGAACAAAAATCTTTACAACAACTGTCAAATAAGAGGCTCGATAGAATTAAACAATATGATTTATCAACATTCTAAAGTATATAACTGAGGGTCCTAAGACCACGAACTATGTCCATAGTTATAAGTAATTTTTCAAATTAAACTTTAACAGTCATAAGACTATAGAGACTCCTCGTACTTAGGGGGATCAGCCATTCGTACAATGTATTGTGCACAAACATTTCAACGCTAAGGATAAATTACCCCTAATAATAGGGTTGTTCATCTCAGTATTTAGAGTACAAGTCCGCACCAAAGTGAGTTTGGTTTGGATACATTTCAGGGTAATTTGGAATTCAACGAACATCAACTAAGGATTAGTTGAATAAAATAATAACGTCATACAGAGACTTTATATAAACATATTTCAAAGACTCTTAACATGATTATACTTATAAAACAACACAAACATCGAATTTAATACATCCAATTTCACTGCTTTTGATAAAAACTCACTTTTTGATGTTTTCAATGAAAATCAACACTGTGATTTTGTTTTTCAACCAAAACAGTTAATTTAAAATACCTTGTTTATGATTATACATACTCTTTCAAATTCAATAGTCAATTTATCAATTAAACCTTAATTTTACCTTAAACTAAACCATATTCATATATATTCATATAAACTCACTATAATATAGTTTTCTATACATATCATAAATTTATTGACTCTACTCATATATAAACTTATGAAAATAGTTTCACAACACTAGTTTATCATATAAATCCACATACAATCAAACAATTTATCCTTTCACAAGAATTTTACAAAGAATTAAGGAAGAGAAAACTAAAATTTTAAAAACTTAAAAAGGTAGGATGATACCTTATTTTAGAAGATAGTGGCTATCCCTTGATTATCAAACTTCTTTTCCCCAATTCTTTTCTCAAATTCTCTAGCCTTCTCTCAATTCTCTCTTATTTTCTCTCTGTAAGCTTTCTTCTTCCCTTCTACTAAGTCTTTTTTCTCTATTCTAATCTTACGTATTAGAGTTATAACGTATAAGATATAATATATATTAATTATATAATATAAATATAAGTATAACTGATATCAGTTTTCTTTTTTTTAAAACTCAAAAGCCATAAGGGTTGTTTGGTTAACTAACTAAAAATAACCAATAACTCTTGCACCTTTTTTGGTAAAACACATTTAAAATAAAGACTTAATATACATTAAGCCTTGTTTGGCAAAACTGAATTAAACTCCTTTAATTTATTTTAATAACTCCTTTATAAAAGGTTATTTGCTTCACTATTATTTAATTAAATTTTCAATAATCAATTAAATTAATTTTAATAATAATTTATTAAATTATTTTAACACATAAATCAATACCACAAAATTATAATTTTCTATATAATTATAACTTTATTTAATCAACTAACACATCCTTTTAATTACAAATTTGGATTAAAATATAATAATTCATTTAATCATCACAAACTCTCTAACTTAATAATTAAATTAAATTAGAATATAATAATTAATTTCCTTAATTATTTATTTAACAAATAATTAACCAAATCGAATCAAATTTGAACAATTTTTTATTCAACAATAAACACATCCATTAAATACTTAAATAATTCAATAAATATTTAATATAGCATTTAAAAAAATTCGAATGTTACATCATTCCTCCTTACAAGGATTCTCATTCCCCGTAATCACAATTCAAACAACTCATTCATCACATTCTCCCTACTTACAAAGATTTTGTCCCCGGAATCGAAGACACAAATTAAACAAATAACTCAGGGTAATTCTTCATCATTTCAGCTTCGAGTTCCCACTTAGCCTCTTCGACATTGTGGTTCCTCCATATTACCTTCATGTAAGGTATCACTTTATTTTGAGCACTTGTTCTTTCCTCGTCGACTATCCGGATAGAACCTCTTTATAGGATAAGTCTTTCTCAAACCGCAATGGTTCGTATTTCGATCACGTGCTTCAGTAATCGATTTATATGGTCGTAATAATCAAACGTGAAAAACATTATGAATGTTTTGCAATTCTGGAGGTAGAGCTACCTTATAAGCCACCTCTCCAATGTTTTGTAGCACTTCGAAGGGTCTAATAAACCTAGGGCTTAGTTTTCCCTTTTTACCAAACCGAATTTTTCACTTCCAAGGAGAAACTTTTAGGAAAACATAATTTCCTACGTCTAATGCACGATCTTGTCTGTGTTGATTAGCATATTTCTTTTGTCTATCTTGAGCAGCTATCAATCTTGTTCTGATGAGTTTGACAACCTCAGTAGTTTGTTGTACCGGTTCTGGTTCTAACAGTTGACGTTCACCGACTTCATCCCAGCACAGTGGAGTTCTGCACCTCTTGCCGTATAATGCTTCGTAAGGCGGCATGTCGATGCTTGTGTGGTAACTGTTATTGTAGGCAAATTCCACCAACGGTAATTGTTTATCCCAGCTTCCTTTGAAATCCATGACGCATGCTCTCAGCATATCTTCCAATGTCTGAATCGTTCATTCTCTTTGGCCATTTGTTTGCGGATGATATGTCGTACTTAATCGCAACTGTGTTCCCATACATTCTTGTAGTCTCTTCCAGAAGTTTGATGTGAACCTCGGATCTCTATCCATACAATTGACACTAGAACTCCATGTCTCGTCACGATCTCTTTAACATATAAGTTTGCCAAATTGATCAAGATTGAATTTAATCTTTATTGGCAAAAAGTGGGCGATTTTGTCAATCATCCACTATCACCCAAATCGCATCGTATCCTTTTTCGAAGTTTGGAAGACCTACCACAAAATCCATTGTGATATGTTCTTATTTCCATTCCTAGTATTCTAACGGTTGAAGTAATCCGCTTGGCCTTTGATGCTCTACTCGACTCTCTAACATGTGAAGCATTTTGCAACGATTTCGCAACGTCTCTTTTCATATTTGGCCACCAAAATGTCACCGCAAATCTTGATACATCTTCTTACTTCCCGGATGAATCAAATATCTCAAGCTATGAGCTTCACAAGATGTCTTCTTTAATATCCGTATCGTTGGAACCCAGATTCGCTATTCGAATCTCAAAGATTCCCCAGATCAACCTTGTATTTCACTTCTTTTCCCTCGACCACACTTTCTCTTTTTTTTTGCATTCCTCATCCTGCAGTTGAGCGTTCTTCACTTTGTCCACCAAAGTTGGACTGGCTTCCATCTAGTATAATTTTTCATTGGATTCTTTTGAAAATTTGATTTCCAACTCTAATCTTTCCATTACTGAAATAAGCTACTCCTTATCAGAGTTAACAACATCAACTTCTCTCTGCCTTTCCTACTTAAGGCATCTATAACCACATTTGCTTTGCCTGGATGATAAAAGATCTCACAATCGTAATCCTTTATCAATTCCATCCATCTCCTTTGACGCATGTTCAGGTCTTTCTGAGTAAAAATGTACTTCAGACTCTTATGGTCTGTGTAGATCTCACATTTCTCTCCATAGATATAGTGTCTCCATATTTTCAAAGCAAACACAACCGCCGCCAACTCTAAATCATGAGTTGGATACCCTTTTTCATAATCTTTCAATTGCCTTGATGCATACGCAAGGACTTTTCCGTTCTGCATAAGAACACATCTTAATTCCTTGTGTGAAGCATCACTATACACCACAAAATTTCATGTATTATCTGGTAATGACAACACAGGTGCCATACTTAACTTCTTTTTCAATTCTTGGAAACTTCCTTCACACTTATCCATCCAAACAAATTTTTTAGATTTTCTCGTCAAATTTATCAACGGAGTGGCAATCTTGGAAAAATCCAGGATAAACCGTCTGTAATACCTTGCCAATCCCAAGAAACTTCTCACTTCTGATGGAGTTCTTGGTTGTTCCCAATTTATCACAGCTTCAACCTTTGATGGATCCACTGAAATTCCATCCTTGTCAATTACGTGCCCAAGAAATTGTACACGTTCTAACCAGAATTCACATTTAGAGAATTTTACGTATAACTTTTCCTTTCTTAGCGTCTCCAGCGTTAAACGTAAGTGTTCCACATGTTCTTCTTGAGTTCTAGAGTGCACCAGAATATCATCGATAAACACCACCACAAACTTGTCTAAAAATGGTTTAAACACCCTATTCATCAAATCCATGAACATCGGCAGGGTGTTTGTCAAACGAAAAGACATCATCAAAAATTCATAATGTCCATACCGAGTTCGGAATGCCGTCTTCCGTACATCCTCCTTCCTTACTTTCAGTTGATGATACCCACTTCTCAAATCTATTTTTGAGAAATATCTAGCACCTTCAACTGGTCAAACAAATCATCTCTATTCTCAAGAATGGATATTTGTTCTTAATAGTGATTTTGTTTAACTCCCTATAATCAATGCAAAGACGATCGACCCATCCTTCTTCTTTACGAATAACACCTGGTGCTCCCCACGGTGATGACACACTCGGGTGAATGTATTTCTTGTTCAATAGCTCCTCCTACAAATTGTACCATCGGGCCTTCATCTCTACCGGAGCCATTTCAGACGGGCTTTCAATATCGTGAGCGATTCTCGGTGTTAAGTCTATCACTTAACTCGATTTCTCTATCAAAGTGAAGTCCCGGAAAATCCTCCGTAAACACATCCACAAATTCCCTAACCACCGGTATTTCTTCTAGTTTCACACCCTTCTTCCGAGTATCGACTATGTAAGCTAAATAACCCACACAAACCTCGACTCAACAAACTTTGGTCTCGCATAATCGCCGACATCTCATTTGTCTAAAGCGATTTGCTACCATTGAAAACTACCCTCGATTTGAGTTATAAGGTTTACACATTTCTTTTGGCAATCAATTATCGCTCCATAATTGAACAACCAATCCATTCCCAAAATAACATCAAACTCTCCAAGCCTAATAAGAATTAAATCTACCATCATAATATTTCCTTAATATTCACCCCCTACGCTTCAGATATGAACCTAACAGAATTACTTCCTTATTCGCAATTTCTATGTTTAAAGGGAAATTCAATTCTTCACTAGGCAATCCTAATCTCATAGCAAATTCATCGATATAAATGAGCAAGTAGCACCGAATCAAATAATACATAAGCATCAATATCATTGATTGGGATAATACCTAACACCACATCCTTTGATTGCACAAACATCTTCACATATCATGTCAAGGTTTCGGCGTGGGTTTGTTTGATGTCGTTAGTCCAAAGAATGGCCCAAGTACCTCCACCGCTTCCTCCCTTGCTTCTCATTGTCTCTCCAAATTTTTTCTTAGGTCACTCACGAGTAAAGTGATCCTTGGACCCATAAGTGAAGCAAACGTTCTTCTTGGGTTGATTGTAATTTGGGGCGATGTGACCCTCCCGCCACGCTTAAAGCATACTGCTTCCCCATTAAGCATACACCCTTGTGAAACTTCCCGCATGTAGCACATGCTTCAAACTTCTTATTCATTGGTTACCTTGTTGATTTCAAAGACCCACATTTCCATTCCACTTTCTTTTTCAGATTATTGTTACCATTTCCACTACCACCAACTCCATTCTTAACCTCCACTTCATTCTTCTTCTTTTTCATTTTTGATTGAACTTGGTTACGTATTTCGCTTCCACCTTCAAAGCCGAGAATTACCTTTTCCATTACTATACAAATGTCTTCAATCGGAACAAGGAAACCCTACTAAACAACTGTGGCTTCACCCCCTGCTCAAATCTCTTTGCCTTACGCTCATCTCAGGTTGACTTGGTATGGGCATGAAAACCTCGCCAACTCGTTGAATTTCAAGATACTCGACACCATCATCATTCCCTCGCTTCGATTCTAAAATTGTACTTCTAATCGGCTTTTTGAACTCTCTAGGAAATAGGTCTCAAGAACATCTCCTTAAACCTATCCCAAGTCATAACCCCGGTCCTCCTCGAGTTTTATTGGCTTCGCCACCAATAACTAGCCTCGCTTTCAACATGAATGTTGCAAAAGCAGATCTTCGATCTTCCCCTACTCCCGCAACATCAAACACTTTTCTATCTCCACGATCCAGTGTCCGTGCCTCAATCAAAGTTCATGGATCCACGAAATTCGTGGTCCAACCTCCTTGAAGTCCTTAAACGTTGTAGCTTGATTTTGTGGTTGATTCTCGCGATTGATTCTACAAAGGCACCTATCAAGAACGCCACCAGATGCCGAATCGGGTTAGCTTCAAATATTATTGTTGTTGGTTCCTTCAAGTGGTTCTCGACGAGAGGTGGTTGACGTCTGGAGGCATTTTTTTCGTTAAAATACACTCATTAGATTATTATTCAACTCTTTTAAGTAATTTCTACTTAACTTGCCATCATAAAAGTAATATCACATAACACATAACACTTTGGATAAAATAAGATAAATAGCCTTTATTCATTCATAATTTCTTTGAAAACATCATAACAATAACATCATCCGCTTATTTACATTATTTTCCGAACTACTACTAAAGTTTTAGGACCACATCATCATCATATCCCATAGGTTACATAACACTTGGGATTTACATATTATTTATCATATCATAAATCATATATCAAGTACATTTCTACGATGTCCTACTAAGATAGTAGATAATTTTACGACGCTTCTTCATCCATAATTTGGAACATGGTTCGATGATCTAATATGTACGATGGCGGCGTCTCAAACTGAATCGGATAACCCATGACCGGATCTTGAGCTCGATTAATCACGGTGTTGAACACGTTATTCATTTCCTCCATCTTCATTCTTTTTACTTGTGCGTCTCCCTCTGCTATTACGGCTCATTGACCAGTTTCCTCGTACGCATCTTCAGCTCTTGCCCTCTTAGTAGATTCCTCTTTCAACTTGTTCTTCAATTCTGCAATCTCCGCTCTCATTCGCTCGTTCTCTCCTTCAGTGTGAACCAGCTCTTCTTCAACATTGTTCAGGCATTCCTCTCGATCCTGGATTTCATCATCCTTCTGTGCTATTGAGATCTGTTGCTCAGCTACTATCTCTTGAAATTCATCGACAGTATCTTGAAGTTCCACGTTGCGATCGTAAACTTCATCGTACATACGAGCAGCCATCGAGGTCAGTGGAATCTCTTCCTCCTCGTCCTCGTCATCCTCATTCACCTGTGGCAACTCAATGGGGTCTTCCTCATCTGTTTCCACATCATCATCCGCATCTTCAACCACTGTAAGCAATGGGGCGGAGTCCCGTGGAAGTAGTTGTTCCCAAACCACTTGAATGTCACGAGATTCCTCCCCTCTAGGCATCTGAGGTCTTTCCTCCCTAGCCTGACTGGATTCTCCGACATTAGCCATCATGACAACAAAGTTTTTAAGTTTTAGTTATTACTCGACACTCACGAGCACATAAATTATAATCACGTAAGCACATAAGTGTTTTATTACTTCTTCCTTCAAACTCGATAAGAGTTTATCATCACTATCTTTTCAAAGGTTACTTCCTAAGACTTTTCCCCACCTAAGGTTCATAACTTAAAGCTTTGATATAAACTTGTGACACCCCCAAACCCAGGTACTTCATTTCCACAGGATTTGGTGTTCACTTACTCAAACATTCATATCTAACTACCCAATCATAATAAAACTGAAAAAAATAAAACCTTCCCCATTAAAGGGTTAAATAATAAAAATCTCTAAGGTTGCCTAACCTTTAAATACAATCATTCAAATGCGGAAAATAAATAAACTTCATTACAACCATTCAATTAAAAACTGATAATAAAATATCAACATATTACAAGCCTTCAATACTTGTTCATCTTTCCTTTTCCCTTACTGGTGCTAGGTACATCAACCTTTTCATCCTTAACTATAATAGTTATATAAGCAAGAGTGAACAAACAAAGCTCCCTTAAAACAACAATGAACAAAAATCTTTACAACAACTGTCAAATAAGAGGCTCGATAGAATTAAACAATATGATTTATCAACATTCTAAAGTATATAACTGAGGGTCCTAAGACCACGAACTATGTCCATAGTTATAAGTAATTTTTCAACTTAAACTTTAACAGTCATAAGACTATAGGGACTCCTCGTACTTAGGGGGATCATCCCTTCGTACAATGTATTGTGCACAAACATTTCAACGCTAAGCGTAAATTACCCCTAATAATAGGGTTGTTCATCTCAGTATTTAGAGTACAAGTCCGCACCAAAGTGAGTTTGGTTTGGATACATTTCAGGGTAATTTGGAATTCAACGAACATCAACTAAGGATTAGTTGAATAAAATAATAACGTTATACTATGGAATAATCATAACTGAATCGACATGGTAAATTAAAATCATGCTTTAGGAATAATCTAATAGCATACATATTGAATAACTATAACACTCCTTGCTTGAACAATATTAAGCCAAGGTTATTTAGAATTGAATACTAAGCATGTATAGCAATTTGAACGATAAAACTGTTCAACATTAGTATATATAAACTTGCATGCTAAATAACAAGTTAAATACAAGAATATCTTGCTCAATATCAAAATAAAGTTTAGAAATCTTGCATCATTATATTGTAATCAATTAGGAAACAATAATTGGTTCAACAAGATAATAGATTTAGAGAACTTGCCTTGCTCGTAGGCTAAACCAAACAATTCGAATCACAATACCCTATATATATAGGTCATCATGACATAGTTAGTCACTACCACTTTACAAACATAACTAAGTACATTCATCATGTAAGATTAAATTTTTAATCACATAATCAAGTTACAAAACTAGTTAATTGTTAATAACATGCTCATTCTTGGTATAGAAATATTGAAATCATAATTTAACAGTCCTACTATTAACACATAACAACTTCTTCAGACTTTGTGTACAAAAATTACACTATCTCGATTATTCTGCTTTCTCACTGTGGCGCCACAGCTTTATACTTGTGGGTCAACACTGCATAGAGATAGATATACTACACGCGAGAATTATATTATGAGGGTCATTAGAATTATACTACAAGGCGTATGGTATGCCATGATGCAAGGTATATATGTAATACATGAGAACTATACTACAAAGTCAAGATCATGCACAATAATTGTAGATTTCTAACAACTACCACTTAAAATCACATGAACAAAGCCAATTTTTGGCCTACAAGCTACTTTCTAATAAAATTTAATTAGCATGTAATTCATATAGAGACTTTATATAAATATATTTCAAAGACTCTTAACATGATTATACTCATAAAACAACATAAACATCGAATTTAAAATATCCAATTTCACTATTTTTGATAAAAAAACTCACTTTTTGATGTTTTCAATGAAAATCAACATCGTGATTTTTATTTTTCAACCAAAACAGCTTAATTTAAAATACCTTGTTTATGATTATACATAGTCTTTCAAATTCAATAGTCAATTTATCAATTAAACAACTAATTAAACCTTAATTTTAATTTTTTTAAACTAAACATATTCATATATATTCATATAAACTCACTATAATATAGTTTTCTATACATATCATAAATTCATTAACTCTACTCATATATAAACTTATGAAAATAGTTTCACAACACTAGTTTATCATATAAATCCACATACAATCAAATAATTTATCCTTTCACAAGAATTTTACAGAGAATTAAGGAAGAGAAAACTAAAATTTTAAAAACTTAAAAAGGTAGGATGATACCTTGTTTTAGAAGATAGTGGCTAACCCTTGATTATCAAACTTCTTTTTCCCAATTCCTTTCTCAAATTCTCTAGCCTTCTCCCAATTCTCTCTTATTTTCTCTCTGTAAGCTTT
This sequence comes from Panax quinquefolius, assembly GCA_020205615.1. Lineage (NCBI taxonomy): Eukaryota > Viridiplantae > Streptophyta > Magnoliopsida > Apiales > Araliaceae > Panax > Panax quinquefolius. Next base: position 92,695,402 of record CM035157.1, on the reverse strand, counting down.
ATTCTTCCCTTCTACTGAGTCTTTCTTCTCTATTCTAATCTTACGTATTAGAGTTATAACGTATAAGATATAATATATATTAATTATATAATATAAATATAAGTATAACTGATATCAGTTTTCTTTTTTTTTAAAACTCAAAAGCCATAAGGCTTGTTTGGCTAACTAACTAAAAATAACCCATTAACTCTTACACCTTGTTTGGTAAAACACATTTAAAATAAAGACTTAATATGCATTAAGCCTTATTTGGCAAAACTGAATTAAACTCCTTTAATTTATTTTAATAACTCTTTTATAAAAGGTTATTTGCCTCACTATTATTTAATTAAATTTTCAATAATCAATTAAATTAATTCTAATAACAATTTATTAAATTAATTTAACACATAAATCAATACCACAAAATTATAATTTTCTATATAATTATAACTTTATTTAATCAACTAACACATCCTTTTAATTACAAATTGATTAAAATATAATAATTCATTTAATCATCACAAAACTCTAACTTAATAATTAAATTAAATTATAATATAATAATTAATTTTCTTAATTATTTATTTAACAAATAATTAACCAAATCGAATCAAATTTGAACAATTTTTTTTTATTCAACAATAAACACATCCATTAAATACTTAAATAATTCAATAAATATTTAATATAGCAAATTAAAAAAATACGTTGAACCATGTTTAATGTTCAAGAGAAATGTACTTGATAATTTATGATGTGAAACTTCATATTTAGTTGTAATGTTTGAGCTACCCAATGTATAAGGGATATCGAGCTAATATGTAAGATTTTATATAATAATTTTGATGAAGCGAATCATAAAATAATTTAATTCAGAGATGTGTAAATGATAAAGGTTTTGATTTAGAGAATTAAAGTAAGAAGAAAAAAAGTTTAAATTATTCCGCATTTTATTAAGTTTAACATCGAATAATGATGTAAAATCAGAAGTTAGACGTATTATTAATGACCGAACTTGAGAGTTTAATTATATGAATTTTGGGATCGTTACAGATGATATTAGAGCTGTAGGTTATAAACCTTAGGTAGGAGTACCTTAGGCTATAACCTTAGAGAAGAAATGTAAATACTGTAAAGGATAAACTCAATTAGTGTTTGAACAATAAGAAATAAATTTAACAAATGTATAGAGAATATATTAAAATATATGTGAGAAGATTCAAAGAGAAATCTTGAGGTATTTAAAAGATGAGAATCAGGAGTTACCTGACTCCAGTAATAATATGTTAAATGTTATTAAATAGCTAATGTTTACCAGATGAAGATGATTAGAATAATAAGAATGAACTCAAATAGAGTTTAATTGATAAAAATTCAAAGAATGCTTATGAAATAAGTTAAGATTATATGAATAGGTTCAAAGAAGAACATTAAAAACCAAAATATCAGGGAACATCTTAGTTGAATCATGATTAGAGAGAGAAGATGTAACGTCCGAGAAAATCATATGTATATGATAATTAAATTTTTATTTGATTATGTGAATTAAATGAATTTAATTGATTATTTATGTGAGTAAGCTAATTGAAGGTCGTTCTATGACCTAGAATGTGCGGATGGGATTAGGATTCTAGCTATGTGCTAGAATTAATTGTTTTGAATTTCCAAGACGAAAATAAAATGAGAAATTTCTGTAAAAACACTATTCATCCGTTTGAGCTCGGGAATTAAGTTTGAATTTCTGAGAAATGCGTAATGATAGAATACGACGACGAGATGGAATATCCAATAATATTTCAGTTATGGCAAATAAAGTTTTTGCCTGCTGACTTAAAACCTAAGGGTTAGGGAAAGTGATTTTCGAGAAGGAAAATGAAGTGTGTATAATGATTAGGGTTATTATATGTACGATATACGAGTATGATACTAGTTAGTATACAAGTATAGTATGAAGAATATTATGACGTATAATACGAACATTGTACGAATACTATACGAAGAGAATACGAGAATTGAATGCGTAAAATATGATTAGTATTAATGAACTTTGAGTTCAAGGACTTTGTAGAATCCAATTGGATTTGGATTATATCAATCCCAATGAATTGTGTAATCAAGCCCAAGTTAAGGCCCGCTGTTAAGTTTAATCAAGCCTGATCCAAGAAACCGAACCGCGGATCAAACTGATGGGTCACCGGATGGGTAAAACCCATGGGGGGACCCAAAAGGCCATGTGGGCCGGCTACTTGATGACCAAGTAAAGCAAATTTACTTAGTGATGAAGAAAATGAATAGTAAGGAGGTGGGAAGAAAGACCATTTTACCCTCCATTTGAATTTCCTATAAATAGAAGCTTGGCTAGTTCATTTGATAGTTTACAAATATTAGCCAACATATATTGAGAGAGAGAAAGAGCTAGAAAAAAGTAATCGAGCTACTTTGAAGCAAAACATAAGAAGTTTTAGCAAGAAACGTGAAGAACGAAAAGGTAATATTTCGTTAACGTTAGTCTTCGATCTTTTTAATTTCTTTTATGTATAGAATCGTAGATTGGTGGAGCATGTCTCTTAAGGAGGAATAAGGATGGCTATTAATGATTAAAACATTGATAAGTCATGTTTAATTAGAAATCGTAAGGGTTTACGTAAGTTTAAATCGTAGAAACTGTTGAACGTTAACTTGGTTGTTGATGGACAAATTGAAATCCATCATTGATATGGTATGTTCATCTTGCTTGGTTAGGATGTAGATGATGAATCAATGGAGTTATTCCATTTGATTTGGTATATAGAACATGAGTAACAAAGTTATGGAGAATTTTACGGAAATAGACGTTAAACGTCGAAAATGTAGAAATCTCAAATTTGTAGTCACAAGTTGTTGTGTGACTTGGAAACTTTGGTTTTCAATGTCAACACGTGAGATAAGGTATTCAAGAGTCATGGACTCAAGAATCATCGAATTCTGACTTAGAACAAAGAAAACGAGTATTGAACGCTCATGAACGATAAACTAACGCTCGATAATGAACTAAAAGGTGAATTCCGAGTTAACGAATTCGAATTTGTAAAAATCTTGCATGAACACTTAGAGTATGTAATTTATGAGCTAATGGATTTTGAATGAGCCAATTCGGATGTAAAACGAATAAGTTATGAGCCTGGGAAGTTCATCAAAAATTTAAACTGTCAAAGCCAACTGAGGCTTAGGGGAGGCACCGCAGCGCCAACCCCAGTTATAAACATCGTGCCGTAGTGCCAGGAATAGGGGAATGAGTTACAGAAGAGTGGCGCCACAGCACCACTGGTAAGCTTATATCCCGCGCCATGGCAAGAGACAAGGGATTTACATTACAGATTGAAATGCTGCATACAACAAAGTGAGAAATTGTTGATCAAGTTAAGTTTAACAATCCCAATTGATTAGAAATGAATAGTAGAGTATGTATGTACTTAATATATAATAAGACCAATCTAGAATCACTTATCTAGTGATGACGTTAGTGATGTGAGTATGGTTTAATAGAGAGTATGCAAAGAACGTGAGATATACGAAGTAAGACGTATTCGAGATTTGGTAATTAACCTATAACGAATAAGTCTTGGTTAGTAACGTAAGATGTTAACAAGCCGTAATGAAGGGGTAGTAAGTCGAATTGACATTATTAATGAAATAAATTCAATTAAGACATAGAAAAAAAAGAAGTTGGTAATAACAATATGATTAGATTGTTTGATAACTAATTACAGTGTGCTATGTGAATATATCATGTAGATACTATAAAGACTGAGAACTGTTGAATATTATATTCGAAGCCGCTTGAAGGCAAGTTTTCTTAACGCTTATCTAACCTTCGTGTTAGACAGGTTTTCTGTGATTCATGTTCTAAGATGCATGAATTGTTTTACGAAAGGGTCGATGCCAGTTTTAACTCGGCTAGACAATTCTTAAGAGTTAGACTGATTTGTTTACAAGTCTTTCTATATAGAAAGACTTGTAAGAACCATCTTGGACCATCACTCCGTTCCCCGACTAATCCCCACTACGTTCTCATTTCCTTAAGAGAATAATGAAAGCAAAGGGTGAGCTCAACTAGCCTAGTAAAGAATATTAAAACTAAGATAATTTATTTATCAATAACCTTCATCAGAATAATGTCAACGTCGGGATTTTTAGTTGTCCCTTTTCGTTACTTGTTCTTTGGTGTTCTCATGTTATGTGAGATTTGTTTGAAAAAATAAGTAAAAAAGGTCGACATATATAATGTCGACGATAATTCGTTAAGAGTCGCCGATTGGTGTTTTTTTGGTTGCACTAACGCAAACCGAGAAAAGGTTTTACATTGACCCATTGATATGACACTGCTAAACAGGTTTATGAAACCGAGATTCATTTGGGTTCGGGGGCTTGATTATGCGGACGGAAGGTGTTAGGCACCCCCCGACATCCGTGTTGCCACGGTGACCTCCACTTTTTAAGAAACTATTATATGAATGTGTGTGTGTGTGTGTGTGGATCAATGTGCAATTATTTAAAAGTAGTGTGAGGCCTCGTTCGCACCTATATACAAAGGGTTTGAATTTATAGAAAAATTCAATTTTAAGCAAGATATAGCAATGAAGTTTTGTAAAAAAGGTTTTTCAAACCCTGTGCTCAATAGGAATTGAGACCTTTTCATACTTCCATTTTATTATTAAATGTTCAGCTTATTTGCTTTTATTTTTGAGATGTGAGGCATCTTCGAGAAAATAATATATAGCAATGCCGAACTCCTCATGTGCATGACAGCCATCCAAGGAAATTCAGACACCGTAAATAATGTACAAGCTGCTTATAGCTGAAAATGTCCATCACGGGAACCGAATCCAGATTCAGTAGACTGGATCTGTTATCACATGATTCCTAGGCTCACATGATACCGCAGTTTGTATGAAAAGCAGTAAGAAGTTATATATATATATAAAAGCTGTAAATATATATATACAAACATGATCAACCACCACGAAGCAACTCCATGGGAGATCGAAAATGTAAATATATAAAAGTCGTAAATATATATATATATATGTGTGTGTGTGTGTGTGTGGACATGATCAACCACCACGAAGCAACTCCATGGGGGATCAGAAATGTAAATAAAGCAGTAAATGTGATCAACCGCCACGAAGTAAACTCCAGGCGGGACTAAATGTAAATAAAGCAGTAAAATGCCTCGAAGTAAACTCCAGGCCTGACAGAAATGTAAATATATATATATAAGTTGTAAACGCACCGAATATAAAATCCAGGCTCATCGGATATGTCCGACAACAATTATATATATATAAGTATATATATATATATATAAAAGTAATAAACGCTCCTGATGTAAAATCCAGGCTCATCAGATATGTCTGACAATAATTATATATATAAGTATATATATTATCACAAGTTATGCCTCGATTGAGGACTACTAATGCTATCAACTGGACTACTAATGTTATCATCTGGACTACCAATCCGTTCCCCGACTCGTCCCAGCTATATTCTCATTTCTTGAAGAGAACAGTGAAGGAAAGGGTGAGCTCAACTAGCCTAGTAAGAAATATTATGACTAAGATAATGCAGAATAAATTATCATTAGTCTTCAACAATGTTAAACTGATAAAATACAATAGACATCAAGTTTAACTGCAGCGAAATAAGAAATCCATTAAAAGAGTCAAGTAGAGAATAAAATCTACAATCTTTTATGATTTAAAAAGGTTTTTTATCATTTTTATCGCTGAGACTCAGCTTAATAAATAATCCACATCAATCCTGCACTACGGCCAAGGATATTCATTAGTATCACGACCACAAATTATCCATGCACTATGGGCCAAGGATATTCGTGTATTCATCAATGGTCACGATCATGCCATAAAACAAGTCATCTTTGCACCCTTGGCCGAAGAGAATCCATAGCCATAATCATACCAAAAACTGTCCATCAATGCACTACGGGCCAATGAGGACTTTTTCCACATCATTTGTAACATTACGGTCATGATTATACCGAATAATCCCTGGTCATAATCATACCAAGTCCATCTATGCACTACAGGCCACAGATGACTTTCAATATAATATAAACATGAGGATGATGACAATGATATAAGAATTCAATAAAACAAGTTCAAGAATTAATTTATCCAGGAACTAATAACGTCTAAATTGTCAACATGATACTTCTTTGTAGAGTAAAATTCAAGAATGCTCAGAAGAATATTTCCATGTAAAGATACTGGATGAAGCGCAAATATCAAGGATATTCCACTAATTTCATGGAGTATAGAAGTCAAAACTTTAACCAACTGAGTATAATAAAGAATGGAATAACAAAAGAAATCACCAGGCATGCGATAGACCGCACAGACAGGTTATTCCAACAGAATAATAAATAACGGAACCAGGTCATGCGTAAATGCACAGACAGAATATTCCAACATAATAATAAATAACGGAACGAAGTCAAAGTAAATTGACCGGCTGCGGGATGTTCCAACAGAATAATAAATAACGGAACCAGGTCATGCATAAACGCACAGACAGGATGTTCCAACAGAAGAATTTCACCATGTATGTGGTACTTCGCATAGACAGGTTATTCCAACATAATAATAAAGAATGGAAAGAAATAATACCCCTTACCTTAGAACAAATTGGATATAGGAGTAGTAAAGTAGCAGAATACTTTTCTTCTTTCTCTCTATAGTTTCTCTCTCTAGAGTTTTAGTGAATTCGTAAGAAATAATAAAGGAATGAGCTTCTATTTATAGGAGAATGGACTGAATAGTAACTAATTCCTGAATGGTCCAGATTGATTTACTTTTAAACGGACGGTCCAGATTGGTTTACTATAAAATATTCTAATAAAACAAATCTTTTAAATAAAATATAATATATTCTATTTATAATCTAATAAAATGAATAACTTTATAAAAGTATTCTATTTTATATAAAAAGATTTTACTATGCAAAATACTATGCATAATAGAATATAATATATTCTATTTATAGTCTAATAAAACGAATAACTTTATAAAAGTATTACATTTTATATAAAAATATTTTACTATGCAAAACACTATGCATAATTGAATATAATATATTCTATTTATAGTCTAATAAAACGAATAACTTTATAAAAGTATTCTATTTTATATAAAAAAAACTTTTCTGTTTTATTACATTAATAATACTAATAAAACAAAACTTCATCATCATTATTATAATTCACACTATTAATCGACCAGGTCGTTCCCAGAAAACAGGGGGCTTTCCAATAAGGATTTCTCCCTATTGGCGCACAATTAGGTGACCAAACCTCTCCTTGGCAGAACATCTAGACATCGTTAATATTGCAAATAATAATATTAATAACTCTGTCATCTCAATTATTGATTTAATAATATATAAAATATTGACAATAATTGAATCAAATAACGTGAGATACTATGCAACAATTACTGAATCAATAATTGAACAAAACTAAGTGACTTCTCACGTAAGCATCAATAATCAATACCGTGTGCTACTATGCAACCACGCGTATTACTGTACTTTTACTACCGAGTAGTTCAACAGTATTAACGGTAAAACTTCCGTCGTTATTTTCATAAAAATATTTTGTCATTTTCTCAATCCGACAATAATTCCGTTGTGGGGTCCACCAGTGATTGTGCCGTACGAATATTCCCTGTTAAAACGAATATTCCCCGACCAATCAAATATTATATAACAACTTGCATACTTTGCAAAATTTATAAATACTACCAACAACTATAACATTATCTCAAATTTACACCATAATATTCAAAAAAATATTTTGAGAAATTTAAATATTTATTCATAAAATTTGGGATTTTACATAACTCGATAATGTTAGTCCATATATAAATATACATATATAAGTATATCTGTACTTATATATCTGCATAGTATATATATTTTCTCTCTATATCTTTCTGCATTCTTGAGCTCACTACTGCTTTGATCCTGATAAAGCTCGACACATAACTTAGCTCAGGTATAACCTTTCTATCTCTCTATTTGCGTACAACTGGATTTCTCTTATCTATCATATATATGTTGTGGATACTGATGTCCACTGGCTTACTTTCTGCATCTTATATAGTATGTGCATACTGGTATTCTCGGGTCGATTAATTGCATTAACTGCTATTTGATATCCCTTATAATTTGCCATAAATTTTGCAATCTTACACTTTACCTGCTACTTTGAAAATTTGAAGACTGAAATAATACTTCCTTTCCGTGTTTTATCAAATATTTCCAGACTTACAGTACTCATTCTTATGACTTGACTAAATTCTATTTTTTTTACTGACATGTGGAAATTTTTGTTACTGTTTTGTTTATTTTTTTTACTGCTTCTCTTAAATATTTACTGTCTCTTGTAATCATACCATGTTTACTCTACTATTTTTCTCTTAAATGTTTATTACCACTAGTTACTGTGACCTCCTGTTACATGCTTCTTTACTAAACTTATTAATTGCTACTTATTTGAAATACATCTCTTCTACCGCATATCATATTTCTTTTCCCTCCATAAATATATATATATATATATATATATATATATCTTTTCAAAAATGTGTTTCTCTATACAATCTTTTCTCAATCTCATACTCTCCCCTATCCTTCCTGCCACAATACTCATCATGACTAACTTGTTTTCTTCAAAACGGAAGGTTTTACCTCTTCATTCTGAACTTTAGTTTTCCAAAGTTGTTCCTCATCTTACCCCCATATCTGCTCAAGCTAAATATAGATCCATACGACATAATCTTTGTCCTGACAATGTCATTACCTTTCATGGTTTTCCAAAACTTTTTGACAATTTTAAAAATGTTGGATGGGACTGTCTGATTTCTTTCCATGACAAATCTATTTATCCTAGTCTAATTGCTGAATTTTATTCTCATATGGAATTTTCAACTGATTCCTCTGGGTTACTAAAGAGTATAACAACTTGTATTCAAGGTCAAACGTATATAATTGATGAATTGTTTATTGTCAATGCTCTCAAGTTATCTCCTTCTACTCTAGAATTACCTAGGGTAAATTCTTATCTACATCCCTCTGGAATATCAGTTGAAGACTGTATGTTGTTTAAATTCAATCTTTCTGTCGTTTCTGACCAAATGGTACCCGCCGTTTTGTTTGACTTTCCATGCAAAATTGGTTTAGAGTTTTTAACTCCTGAGTCTCAATTTTTAGGCAAAATTCTAAGATAAAATTGCATGCCTGTTCGGGATGATCGCAAACTATTACCATTTGACTTGGAAATTATCAAGGGTTTGCTAAATGAGTGTATGCCTTACAATCTGGCATATTTTCTGCTCTCTTCATTTGAATTCTATTTTCAGCAAAATTGTCTATGGTTCGGTCTCCTTCTCACCAAAATTTTCACTTATTTAGATCTTCCTCTGGCCACTCATCAATCTCAGCATGTTCCTACTAGCAACATTATTGATCACCTCAATCTACCACCACAACCCCTCATTATCTTTAAACCTCTTGATAATGAACATTTTGAAACCACCATCAACATGGCTTCCAAACTTGACTCTCTCAACAGCATGAATCAACTCTTACTGCAAAATCAAACACCAATTCTTGAAAAACTGGAGGATACTCAGCTTTCCTTGCACACTGTCAAATCTTTAGTCTGTTTATTATTAGAACACAACAACATGCTGCTGAATCCTTTCAATGTTGATACTACACTAGATTTTCCTGTGTCTATTCCGCCACCAGCGGATGCAGAAGCTCATATTCCGGATATGTCTCATTTTTCTCCTCTTGATCTAGAGGACATCAATCTGTATGTTCATGTTAACTAACTATTTGTTCCTTTTCTCTACTCCTTCGGATAACTGTACTCCCTAATCCCTCACCCTTATCTCCACTAACTACCTTGACTACTAGTAGTACTTCTATTATCTATTATGGTAAATATTCCTTTTGGCTAACTAACTGTGCAGGTTTTTCTGACGATTTTTTGCAGCTTTCCCAATCTTCTTACCCCATCATTTTTTTATGATGACAAAGGGGGAGAAGAAAAATATGCAGCGGCGGCAAGTAGTATATAAACTGTTATATATAAATTGCCATGAATGAGTATATAAACTGCTAAATTTAAATCGTTATATATATGATCTGTCATATTACATAAACTACTATGATTAATTACGATTGATTGAATCTAATCAAGGGGTTCACAATTTAAAGGGGAGTTTTCTAAAAACAAAAATATTTTTATATAAAATTGTCATCATCAAAAGGGGAGATTGATAGGTATATTTTATCTTATATTTTGATGATAAAATTATGTTTTAAATAAATATTTAATATATTTATTTATTTTATTATTCTTGCTTTTTACTTGAATTAATTTATTCTCGACTTGATATTTTATGTTAAGTGTTGAATAAATTAATTCATATATTATTCAAGGCAAGGATACCCTATTTTTTAAAGAAAAAACAAAGTTGGGCAAAATATTTTCAAAATACATAAAATTACCAAAAATATATATATATTATATTTTTATACCCTATATATGTTATTTACTACATATAAGTATGTAATAAATGTGCATGTGTGTTAAACCGTGTGTGCTAAAGTGTGTGTTATTGCACATGTTGTCATTTCTTCAAGTGTTAACCGTGTGTACTAAAGTGACTATCATTTCGGGACTTAAATTAAAACATGTGTAGGCTGGTATTAGTCAAACAAACAATAAATACTCAGAAGGTTGAAAAACGCCTAGGCGTTTTTCTAACTCTTACCGTGTAAAAATGTTGCTTTGATCTGGACCATTCATTCAAAAATAATTGATCATATTCATTCATTCAAAAAATTTAATTTTGAAATTACTATTTTGCCCCAACTTCAAAAATCCTATAAATAGGGAGTATTTCATTCATTTGGTTTTTACCAATTCAGTGAAAAGAAAATCATACTCTCCTTGCCTACATTCTCTCTAAAGTTTTATACAGAAGTTCTGATTATTTTTGAAGAGAAAAATTGGTCCAAGTATTGAGATAAGTTTAATTTTTGAAATTATTTCTTACTTGTGTTATATCTATAGATATACAAATACTTATTGTTCTACACAATTCTATATATCTATATTTCATCTATTTATCAAATAAAAGGATACTTGGGCGCCGGCAAGGCTACGGAGATAAACCTTTACGGAGAGGAATCTAACCGTATGATTCCTTATAGTCTTCAGTAACCTTTTATTGATATTATTTATATAAATATCGTAAAATAGATACGACACTTGATAGCTCAAAACAACACTGAGATACTGCTCCAAAAAGAGTAGTCATCTGAACCGGATTTGAGAATCGTAGCGATCTATTCGAAAATATTTATATAGATATCAATTGTGAAAATTATAAATTCTGTTATACTTGGGTGCCGCAAGGCTACGGAGATAAACCTCTACGGAGAGGAATCCAACCGTACGATTCCTTATAGTACCAAGTGACACTATTTATAAAGAGTTCACATAATAGATAAAATATTCCTATATATTATTTGTGTTAAACTAATAATATTTGTTATATCAAAGTGTGCTTATTTGACATTTGAATTGATTTATCATTGATTTATTTACAACTCATAAATTATTTGATCAAGAAGCAATTCTATTTTATCCATAGAAAAACACTCTTTATTCTATAGAATTGTTAATTCTTCATAAAGTACTTTAATATCATATATCTGCTTAATTGAGAAGCATCAAATCTGTACTAAATTCTTATCTGCTTATTTGAGAAGCACATTGTTGTAAATGATTTGTAAAAAGAGAAAAGGTCAGAGTTAGTTTATTTTATGTACCTGTGAGAAAAACGAGTAATTCTTCGACCAAGACCAGAGTCTTAGAGAGGTCAGCGGGAAGTTGGATCTCTAGTGTACTTGTGAGGTGAGGAAGAGGCTGTTGTTTCAAGACCAGATCATAGAATAGACTGAACTCAAAAGAAGTACAACTAAGCTTGAGGAGGGAGCGGGGAGCTTGCTGTCCAAGATAGATTAGTTGGGAATAGTTGGAAGTTTGACTATAAAACTTTGTAAAGGCTTCTCCGCCTGTTGAAGGAGTTGATTATTACTGATAGTAATAGGATCTCAAGTTCCAAGTAGGGACTTGAAACTGGACGTAGCAACATACCAAGGGGTGTATGTTGTGAACCAGATAAATCTCTGTGCATTGTGTAATTGATTTTTTTTGGGAACTATTAAATCCACAACAAAAAATATTATTTTCACAACAAAAATATTGCTATAGATCCTATAGCTACAGTTTTCACCGTCATTATACATCTATAGCGACACTTTTGTTGTGAAAATAACAAAAAGTGTTGTGGATTTAACAATTCCCTTTTTTTTAACTGTCTTGCATATTAATTTCTAACACTGCAAATTAATCAAAAAGGCCTAAGATAATTTTAAATCTGTAATAATCTATTCAACCCCCCTTCTAGATTATTAATTGACTTTCAACGTGTCTCACCGTTTATGAAAATGATGACATGTGTGAAGCACTAATATCACATATAGATATTTTGTAGTGCAATAAATAAAATGCATTTGTACACATTCATCATAAATGTAAATGTAACATTCACACACAAGCATATAACAGTTTTGAAAAGCTTGTAATAGCGGCTTAAGCCCTCTTACTAGAATCCCCATCAGAGTCGCCACCTGTCGACGTCGGGATTTTTAGTTGTCCCTTTTCGTTACTTGTTCTTTAGTTTTCTCATGTTATGTGAGATTTGTTTGAAAAAACAAGTGAAAAAGGTCTGACATGTATAATGTCGACAATTTGACTTTAAGAGTCACTAGTTGGTGTTTTTAACTAGTTGCACTAACGCAACCGAGAAAAGGTTTGCACATTGACCCAGTGATGTGACACTGCTAAACAGGTCTGTGAAACCGAGATTCATTTGGGTTCGAGGGCTTGATTATGCGGAGGGAAGGTGTTAGGCACCCCCCGACATCTGTGTTGCCACGATGACCGCCACTTTTTAAGAAACTGTTATATGAATGTGTGTATGTGTGGGGGGGATCAATGTGCAATTATTTAAAAGTAGTGTGAGGCCTCGTTCGCACCTATATACAAAGGGTTTGAATTTATAGAAAAATTCACTTTTAAACAGAATATAGCAATGAAGTTTTGTAAAAGAGGTTTTTCAAACCCTGTGCGCAATAGGAATTGAGACCTTTTCATACTTCCATTTTATTATTAAATGTTTGGCTTGTTTTTTTTTATTTTCGAGATGTGAGGCATCTTCGAGAAAATAATATATGCAATGATGTACAAACTCCTCATGGGCACGATAATGACCATCTAAGGAAATTCGGACTCAGAATAATCTACAAGTCGCATAATTTGAAAATGTCCATCACGGGAACCGAATCTAGATTCAGTAGACTGAATCTGTGATCACACGATTCCTAGGCTCACATGATACCGCAATTTGTATGAAAAGCAGTAGGCAGTTATATATATAAAAGCTATAAATATATATATACAGACATGATCAACCACCACGAGGCAACTCCATGGGGGATCGACAATGTAAATATATAAAATCGGTAAATATATATATATGGACATGATCAACCACCATGAGGCAACTCTATGGGGGATCAGAAATGTAAATAAAGCAGTAAATGCGATCAACCGCCATGAAGTAAACTCCAGGCAGGACTAAATGTAAAGAAAGCAGTAAAGACGATCAAGCGCCATGAAGTAAACTCCAGGCGGGACAAAATGTAAATAAAGCAGAAAAAGGCCACAAAGTAAACTCCAGGCCTAACAGAAATGTATATATATATATAAGCGATAAACGCACCAGATATAAAATCCAAGCTCATCGGATATGTCCGACAACAGTTTATATATATAAGTATATATATATATATAAGCAATAAACGTTCCAGATATAAACCTGTGCTTATCGGACAAAGTCGACCACGATTTATATATATATATATATATATATATATATATATATATATATATATATATATATATATATATATATAAAAGCAAGTAAACGCTCCAAACATAAGTCTAGGCTCAATCGAGGCATAACTCGATAATGTTAGTCCATATATAAATATATACATATATAAGTATATATATATATAGACAGAAATGAAAACCACGGACCAATGTCTGGGCATACACACACAACACGACTCTCAATGTGAAGAATAGTGTGTGCAAAGATGAAGAAAAAGGCTTTATAGAGTGTGAGAAGGCTTACAGTGGGCTGAAAATGCAGGCTTCTATGACTCTAGATGGATAAACACTCATCTCCCGTCGGTAAAAATATAGCTATATGTGAGCTAACAGATGTTTAAAATAAGAAAGCACTCAATATGGGGTGTGTACAGAACAAATTTGACAGGGCTTCCTCGCCTTTTTTTCTCTTACAAATGGCCACCCCAAGCCCTCTATTTATAGAGGGGGGAAATGTAGGTGTACTACTTGCATAGATGCACATGTGCTGCAGGCCGCATTTGCCGCCTGCTGCCCAGCCAGCTCCGTGGGACCATCGTCTCGAAGTACGTGCACTCGTGCACTGTGATGTCCGCTCGAACTTGCAAAACTTCAATCCGAGCATCCGAATGAGGTATATAAGACCTTCTTCAAACCGCTTATGTTGAGAGTTATGCAATGATATGGGATTAGAGGTTGTACGAAGTCAGGAAGAGGGGGCCATGCCCATGGTCTTCAAGCTTCAAATTTTATCCGATGTGTTGCGACTACAACAAAAAGGCTTATCAGTGATCACACATCATCGAATCAGATACGGTCATAGATAGATATCTATGACCGTGTCGCGGTCAGCCGATATAAGTCGCAGATAATCTGGTCATTTGGAAGGACATCAATGACCCACAATAGCGATCGAATTATTAGCGACCGCAATTAGCGACCGATATCGTCGCTATTATGACTTATGCTGAGTCATTTGTCATGCGTGACGTGTCACACGTGTCGTCGACCAATAATAGCGGCCAACCGCAATGGCCGCTAGATTCAAAAAAAAATTCAAGCGCCGATATAGCTTTTTAGCGATCAGACGCGGTCATTGATGCCTTTTTTTTTTTAAATTTTGCCTATTTTATTGATTTCCCAAAATAAACTCGCTTTGTACCGCTTTCAATCCCAACACAAAGATATATATATATATATATATATATATATATATATACAAACATCCATATTAACATCCATCCAATACAATACAAAACACATTCATCCAACACAATATAATCGATATCATAAACATCCATATAAACTAATACAATTGTCCAAAGAATGAATCTAAAAGAGTACAAGGCTTTAAAAATCTAAAAAAAAATAAGTCTAGGCGCTCTTCATAGATCATCCAAATTAGGATCCTGTAATTATCAAAGTAATAAAACATATATGTTACATATAAGTAAGACATTGACTCAGAGACTATAAACATATAAGATAATGTAGCTAAACAATAAATGATATATATATACCTGCTCCTGCTGCCGCTGCCGCCACTGCCTCCGCCAACTCATCAAGACTCAGAGACTGCAGATGCCCGCCCAGTATACGAAGAAGATCACGATCTGACGGATCGCTCTCACTGATCGGCGAGGAGTATGACAATTTGGATAACTCACGATGATGTGTAGACGGGGGTTGCAGAGCCGCTGTGCCATCGATGGTCGAAAGGCGTCGTCATTGTCCTTGGCCTTTGACATAATTTTTTCTTAACGATGGACGCCTCTCCCATAATTCTTGATCAATCGATTTGGACGTGGGGTGCCTTCGAGGATAGCGCCGTTCATTAAGCCCTTATAAGTGTCTGTCGGAAGATGAATAATTAAATAGTTAAAATAAAGAAAAAAATACTAAACAAGGTCGTTACAATTTATAAACAACATATTAGGATAAAGTGAACTTATTACGCTTATCTAAGCGACGGGTAGACCATCATGGTGGTACATACACATCCAACCAATTGATAGGTTGACCTTGAGACTGAGACTCCTATAGTTCATTTTCTCATATTATTATGTAAACATATGATATTTTAGCTACAAAAGATAATCAGTAAACATAACATACGTACCTCGGCAAAGAATGTCTCTGTTGCATTGTGATATCTCGCCGCCCCGATATGTGCCTTTTACCTTCTCGTCGATCGATACACTCGAGGATCTGCATTCGAGGCGGCAATCTTCGCGCCTCTTGATTGACTCTCGACTCTCCATTGGTCACACATCGCGCACCCATATAAACATGGCGCACCACGGGGGCTATCTTTCATGCATATCTTTGCTCACCTTTATCCTGGATGGTCAATCTCAAACATTATGCGGGGCTTTTTGTCGTTCCTTGTTCAAATTATCTTTAGTTAAGACGGCGCACTTTACCGCCAAAATAAGTGTCTCGAATAAGCGATGCATGTATGCGTCGTCCCATCTATATCGTTTCGCAAATAAAAAACAATAATAATAATATAAAAGCTGTTATATTACTAAACAATATTATTTGATTAACTATGTATTGTGACGCCCAAAATTAGGTATCGTCACCCATCTTGGGTCGCCACTTACATGGTACATAAATTCAAATACAACTTACTAATATAAGCGCCGTGTACAATACGACATAAAGCGTGAGTTTGAATACAAATATTGTCTACTAGATATTATACAAACTCAAAAGGAGTCCTCATTACAACTATTATCACACTATTTCACGAGAATAGTGAGGACTACTAATGCTATCCTCACGGACCATTACTCCGTTCCCGACACGTCCCAAACTATGTTCTCATTTCACAAGAGAAAAAGTGAAAGAAAGGTGAGCTCAACTAGCCCAAAGAAGAAATATTATGACTAAGATAATGCGAGAATAAATTATCATTAGCCTTCAATGAGTGTTAAAGCGATAAAATACAATAGACAACTGAGTTTAATCTGCAATGAATATGCAATCCATTAAAAGAGTCAAGTAGAAAATAAAGTCCACTATCTTTTAGGTTTTAAAAGGTTTTCATCAATTTTTATCACTAAGACTCGGTTTAATGAATAAACCACAATATCTAATCATCCACGTACCACTGGTCAAGGATTTTCATCAAATTATCAATGGTCATGACTATACTTAGAATCACCCCGGTCATAATCATACCAAAAACTATCCATCAACGCATTACAGAAGCCTTCGAGGACTTTTGTCACATCATTTATATCAAGCCATGATTATACCGAATGAACCTCGGTCATAATCATACTAAATTCATCTATGCACGTAAGCCAAAGATAACTTTCAACATAATATAAACATGAGGATGATGACAATGATATAAGAATTCAATAAAACAAGTTCAAGAATTAATTTTCTAGGATTTATTAACGTCCAAATTGTCAACAAGATACTATTTTGTAAAGTAAAATTCAAGAATGATCGGAAGAATATTTCCATGAAAAAGATCTTTGGATGAAATGCAAATATCAAGGATATTCTACTAATTTCATGGAGTATAGAAGTCAAAGTTTTAACCAATTTGGGTATAATAAAGAATGGAATAACAAAAGAAATCACCATGCATGCGGTGCTTATGCATAGATGAGTTATTCCAATGAGAATAATAATAACGAAACCAGGTCGGTGAAATTCACACAAGCGGGATGATCCAACGAATAATAAAATCTTTGAATAATAATAAACAATGGAACCAGTCGGTGTAAAACACACGCATGATGGATATTCCAATGAGAATAATAAATGCGGAATAATTAACAATGGAACCGGTCAGGTGTAAAACACATGACGAGGATATTCCAACAAAATAATAAAGAATGGAATAATGAAGAAGATCACCAAGTATAGGGGATTTCACGTATCACGAGTTATTCAACAGAATAAATAAGAATGGAATAACATAAGGATTTCACCAAGTATAGGGTATCGCCGCATATCTGAGTTATGTATAGGGTATAGCACTTTTACGAGTTATTCAATGAATAATAATGAATGGAATAACTGAAGTTCTCTTCATGAATAAGAAAGAAAAACACCCCTTACGGGTACAACAAATAATATCCCTTACCGTAAAAGACACTAGATATCAAAGTAGTGAAGTACCAGAATACTCTTCTTCTTTCTCTCTATAGATTTTTTCTCTATAGCTTCTCTCTATAATTTCTCTCTCTAGAGTTTCAGTGAATTCGTAAGAAAATAATGAAGGAATGAGCTTCTATTTATAGGAAAATAGAATGCATAGTAATTAATCCATGAACGGTCCAGATTGATTTACTTTAATCTGACGGTCCATATTTAAAGCAAAATTTTTAAATAAAATATCATATATTCTATTTATATAAAACATTTTACTATGCAAACACTATGCAACACTATGCAAAACACTATGCAAAAACACTATGCAAAAAAAACACTATGCAACACTATGCATAATAAAATATAATATATTCTATTTATAGAATAACTTTAATAAAGTATAATACATTTTATATAAAAGATGTTTACATTTTATTATGTTAATAATCTGAATAAAACAAAAGCGTCATTATCGCTATAATAATTCATATTATTAATAAATAATAATGGAATCAAATTGAGTGACTTCTCACATAAGCATCAATAATCAATACCGTGTGCTACTATGCAACCACACGTATTACTGTACTTTTACTACTGAGTAGTTCAACAGTATCAACGGTAAAACTTCCGCCGTTATTTCAATAAAATATTTTTGTCGTTTTCTCAATCCGACAATAATTCTGTTGTGGGGTCCACCAATGATTGAGTAGTTATATTTAATATTCCTCGCTAATAGAATATTCTCCAGACCAATCGAATATAATATAACCACTTGCATACTTTGCAAAATTTATAAATACTACCCACAACTATAATATTATCTCAAATTCACACCATAATATTAAAAATTATTTCGACAAAATTTAAATCTTTATTGATAAAATCTGGGGTCTCACAATCTCCCCTCCTTATGGAATTTCGCCCTCAAAATTAGGGTACATACCTGGTATGATAAAGGAGGTGAGGATCCTTGGATACCCTTTATCGTTGAAAACATTAAATTCATCTTTGCAATCCTACCAAAGATATTCATTAACAATTCATCTTTGCACCATGGGCCAAAGATATACAACTGTAAAACCAATAATTTGAAACTTCGACTTAATAGTATCACGACCACGAATTATCCATGCACTCTTGGCCGGGGATATTCGTGTTTTTAATTCTGATCATGATTATACCGAATAATCCGTGGTCATAATCATACCAAGTCTATCAATGCACTACTACCAAAGATGACTTTTACCACATCCATGAATTAATATTTCATTCTTTGAGACTCAAATTTCAATAATTAATCCATATCATCGAATCATCCATGCACTACAGGCCAAGGATATTCATTAGTATCACGACCACGAATTATCCATGCACTACGGCCAAAGATAATCGTGATTTCATTAGTATCACGACCACAAATTATCCATGTACTACGACCAAAGATAATCGTGTATTCATTAGTATCACGACCACGAATTATCCATGCACTACGACCAAAGATAATCGTGTATTCATTAGTATCACGACCACAAATTATCCATGCACTACGTGCCAAAGATAATCGTGTATTCATTAGTATCACGACCATAATTATCCATGCACCACGTACAAAGATAATCGTGTATTCATTAGTATCACGACCACAAATTATCCATGCACTACGTACAAAGATAATCGTGTATTCATTATTATCACGATCACAATTATCCATGCACCACGTGCAAAGATAATCGTGTATTCATTTATATCACGACCACAATTATCCATGCACTACGTGCCAAAGATAATCGTGTATTCATTAGTATCACGACCACAAATTATCCATGCACCACGTGCCAAAGATAATCGTGTTTTCAATTACGGCCATGATTATACCGAACAATCACGGTCATAATCATACCAAGTCCATCTATCGCACGTGAGCCACAGATGACTTTCAACATAATATAAGCATGAGGATCATGTCAATGATATAAAGAATCAATCAAATGAGATAAAGGATAAATATTAAACATTTATAATATAATTTATCCGAGATTCAAGAATATCCCCATGTTATCAATCACTTAATAATCTTATAATCTAATATCATTAATATTATAACAATTTTTAATCACTTCTTAAATTTATAAACAATTTATTTCAATTGTTTACGCTTTACCATATAATGCATTTAATCATTCAAAATGCCATACTCATAAGATATCATCACCAATTATCAAATCCTCTTCAAAAAAAATATGCATATACTCTATATAGGATTCTCTAGCCATAAAATCCTATTTTCAACTTTTGTTACTTCACATAACATATTTAACTCATATGTTCAGTAATTAAACTATTTTCATGAAAATACCAAATCAGTCCCAAAATATTTCTTTTCTGGGATTTAGCATAATATAGTCCCATAATGAAAATATATTTTTCTTGGAATTTTAAAATTCAGTTACTATTTTTCAAAAATCAATTTCTAATTAATTCCTTAACAAATTAGCTACCTCAAGTTTAACTCCAAAATTCCCAAATCTTGGCAGGACCTTACACATGTTAACGTGAGCTTCCAGTTTAAATTTCATGGTCATCGGAGTTATAGAACTCTAAGGTTATAGCATTTTAAATCGGAAAAACCTAAATATTGAAATAGTCATAACTTGCTCATTTTAAGTCAGAATGAGCTCATTTTTGGACAGGAGGTACTTTATACCATATACCTTCATGTCCCAAAAGGCCAGAATTTTTCTCATAATTTAAGTGGCCGAAACAGCCCCTCTAAAATCATGGCAGCAGCTTTTTCGGTTTTTGCAGCTTTGCACTCCTTTGCTAAAATCAGTCCACACAAAAATCTACAATACCTTTTCCAGTAATTCCACTTGGATTAGTTAGGTAACTTATAGATATAACTCTAGGACTTGACCACACTCAAAAATTCAAAATATAATAGGAGATATGGTCAATTGAATTTCATGTTACGTTTTTCACAAAAATCTGATTTTCAACTCTTTGTGATTTCTAAGAAACTTTCATGTTTTCACATAATAACCAACATAACTCATCATAACACTTACTAATACTTCATATACCCATGATTTCATTAGTCCAATGCTTTTATTATGACTTTCATCATAATCCTCGTAAACAGATCCTTTTAGTTGAAGAAATATTTGAGGGTTTAAGAAATGGGTTTTGTACTGGGGTCAATACAAAATTCGATTTCACGCTCTAGGGTAGGCTAGGAAATCTTCAAGAATACGTCAAGAAATTTATTAATGATAGAAATATCATTCAAAATTGTTACTCTCGTCCAAGACTTGGATAGTACGTCACATTAATACCAACTGTGACTTCTATCCCTTAACCTAGATAGCACCTCACAATGATACCTATCAACTTGCCATCTTCAATCACGACGTCGCCTACAGAAAGTCTGGCTTCGGTGCATTCCACACAAGGAAGTCAACAACGAAAGGATCGGGCTCTTTACTTATGGCTTGATATAATAGTGATTAACTTTAGGATTTGGTTACTTTGAATTCGTATAACAGGTTGGTTAGGAATATGAAAGCTAACAACCTTACAAAAAGAATAATGAGTAGTTAATCAATCGTTTTCAAAAATTACCTCAAAGGCAAGTATTTTCAAAGAGATAAGATCAGCAAGTAACGTGAAAGTGTTTATTTGAAACAACAAGATTAATAAGCGATTGGAGGTAACGAAGGTTTCTCCCAACGAAGTTTCAATAGATAAATCAAAGTCTAATTTCTCCGAGTCAAAATTAAACGTTGAACGCAAGTAAGAGAGATAAAAGAATGGGTAGAACCCGGATCTAATAAGGTATAGACTTCGCAAGAATTTATAATTAACTAACCCGTGCTAACTTCGTTTGGGTTACCCACGTTTTGAGAAGTCTGAAAAACGCTCTTCCGAAAAAACCACCGACTTTGTTTTGTATGCATATCCGCTTTTGGTGCCACTATCCCCGACTGGACTTGACTTCACTATACGACAAAATCGAGCTAAATGACCTTCTCTTCTTGAAATTTCCACTTCTATTATCTTTGCCATGATTACCACCAAGTGGTTACCATTCTTAGCATGATAATTTCCCCACGATGGTTATCATTGTTCGATAGCCGTTGCCACGAAAGATGATTATTATCGTGTTGTTGGTCGTTACCTTTTGTTTGAAATTTGAATCAACACTCTCATGTGCTTCATTGCTTATCTCGGCATTTTCGGATGCCATTCTCAAACACTTGTCACAAAACAAGGGTTAATTGACATGTAACAAATTATCCATATATCTTACCGAGCCAATAAAATAGCACATAAACTTAGGTAGGTCATTCTAGCGAAGGTATTCCCGTCTCTCCCCTCCTAGTACTATTCTCACCTCTTAGCCGGGGATCATATCCCTAAGCTCGATACCAATTTGTGACACCCCAAAATTAGGTATACATCACCCATCTTGGGTCGCCACTTACATGGTACATAAATTCAAATACAACTTACTAATATAATCTGCTGTAGGTGTGCAATACGACATAAAGCGTGAGTTTGAATACAAATATTGTCTACTAGATATTATACAAACTCAAAAGGAGTCCTCATTACAACTATTATCACACTATTTCACGAATAGTGAGGACTACTAATGCTATCCTCTCGGACCATTACTCCGTTCCCCGACTCGTCTCCGGCTATGTTCTCATTTCTCAAGAGAACGGTGAAAGAAAGGGTGAGCTCAACTAGCCCAAAGAAGAAATATTATGACTAAGATAATGCAGAATAAATTATCATTAGCCTTCAAATAATGTTAAACCGATAAAATACAATAGACAACCGGTTTAATCTGGTAATGAATATGAAATCCATTAAAAGAGTCAAGTAGAAAATAAAGTCCACTATCTTTTAGGTTTTAAAAGGTTTTCATCAATTTTATCACTAAGACTCGGTTTAATGAATAAACCACAATATCTAATCATCCTCGTACCACTGGTCAAGGATTTTCATTAAATTATCAATGGTCATGACTATACCGAATCACCCCGGTCATAATCATACCAAAAACTATCCATCATCGCATTACATGCAGCCATCGAGGACTTTTTGTCACATCATTTATATCAAGCCATGATTATACCGAATGAACCTCAGTCATAATCATACTAAATTCATCTATGCACGTAAGCCAAAGATAACTTTCAACATAATATAAACATGAGGATGATGACAATGATATAAGAATTCAATAAAACAAGTTCAAGAATTAATTTTCTAGGATTTATTAACGCCCAAATTGTCAACAAGATCTTTGTTTTGTAGAGTAAAATTCAAGAATGATCGGAAGAATATTTCCATGAAAAGATCTTTGGATGAAACGCAAATATCAAGGATATTCTACTAATTTCATGGAGTATAGAAGTCAAAGTTTTAACCAACTAGGTATAATAAAGAATGGAATAACAAAAGAAATCACCATGCATGCGCAGATTAAGATGTATGCATTATTCCAATGTAATAATAATAACGAAACCAGTCGGTGAAATTCACACCAAGCGGGATGATCCAATGTAATAATAAATCTTTGAATAATAATAAACAATGGAACCGGTAAGGTGTAAAACACACGAACAGGATATTCCAAATGAATAATAAATGCGGAATAATAAACAATTGAACCAGTCAAGGTGTAAAACACATGCATGAGGATATTCCAAATGAATAATAAAGAATGGAATAATGAAGAAGATCACCAAGTATAGGGGATTCAGCAGATACAAAAGTTATTCCAATGTAATAAATAAGAATGGAATAACATAAGGATTTCACCAAGTATAGGGTATGCCGATATACAAAAAGTTATGTATAGGGTATACCACTTTTTACAAAAGTTATTCCAATAGAATAATAATGAATGGAATAATGAAGTTCTCTTCATGAAGAAGAAAGAATAACACCCTTTATGGGTACAACAAATAATATCCCTTACTAGTAAAAGACACTTTGGATATCAAAGTAGTGAAGTACCGAATACTCTTCTTCTTTCTCTCTATAGATTTTTTCTCTATAGCTTCTCTCTATAATTTCTCTCTCTAGAGTTTCTGTGAATTCGTAAGAAAATAATGAAGGAATGAGCTTCTATTTATAGGAAAATAGAATGCATAGTAATTAATCCATGAACGGTCAGTATTGATTTACTTTAATCTGACCGGTCCATATTTAAAGCAAAATTTTTAAATAAAATATCATATATTCTATTTATATAAAAACATTTTACTATGCAAACACTATGCAACACTATGCAAAAACACTATGCAAAACACTATGCAACACTATGCATAATAAAATATAATATATTCTATTTATAGAATAACTTTAATATAGTATTACATTTTATATAAAAGATGTTTCGTTTTATTACGTTAATAATACGAATAAAACAAAACGTCATTATATCTTATAATAATTCATATTATTAATCGACAATAATGGAATCAAATTGAGTGACTTCTCACATAAGCATCAATAATCAATACCGTGTGTACTACTATGCAACCCACGTACGACATCGTACTTTTTTACTACCGAGTAGTTCAACAAAGATCGGTAGAAACTTCGTAGTTATTTCAATAAAATATTTTTGTCGTTTTCTCAATCGACAATAATTACATTGTGGGGTCCACCAATGATTGAGTAGTTGTACGAAATATTCCCGCTAAACCGAATATTCCCCCACCAATCGAATATAATATAACCACTTGCATACTTTGCAAAATTTATAAATACTACCCACAACTATAATATTATCTAAAATTCACACCATAATATTAAAAAATTATTTCGACAAAATTTAAATCTTTATTGATAAAATCTGGGGTCACATGTATTATCTATCAGAGTGATAAAAAAATATACCTGAAATTCAACCCAAATCAGATCCTTATGGGCGTAGAGGTGTGCTGCGCCATGTAATCATCGGCGTAGGCCGCTTACAGAAGCATAATTGTGAAATGCACTTCACAATTTTACTATCTTGAAAATCACTACAATATACAATAATTTATATTAAAACCCTTACATTTAAATCACTACTATATTTATAAAAATGAAAATATTAAACCCTTATATATATACACGATGTTTAACTTACGTGCTATTTGGAGGAGGACGGATCTGTATAAAAATGCGATCATCCGGGTTAGTCGGGGCCTTCGACACATGATTAGGGCCCCGACCCAACCCGCGCTTTCGTGCTGTAGGTTCAGAAGACATCTATAAATAAAAAATTTAGGATGTTAGTATGAGTTTTAAATGAAAGATACATGTAAACTAATAAAATGGCCTCAGAATAAATACTCCAGATTATCGAACTTAAGTAAATCAGTCTCTTTATTAACCAAGTGTGTCTAGTTACCTTCTCTGTTACACTAACAGTTCCCTAGCACTGCCTATTTTGGCTTAACAACCCCCCAATAGCTTACCATGCTGACAACCAAGCTTGGCTTGGCCCCGTGAGGCTTGGCTAAGCTTGGCGTGGCCTCGTGTGGCCTCGTGGGCCCCAATCGACCCATCGGCTCCAATGTTCTTTAATAGGCTCTAGTGGATCACCAATATATTTATATCCAATTGATAAGCAGCACCCAAGCTCTCTATATAAACAAAACCCAATTTACTGAGAATTACTAAAATTAAGCTACTCGCATATTCAAACAATTCAATTTCTCATATTATTTCAATAATGGGCATAGCTTTCCTATAACCAAAAGTTATTATATATTTTAAACC
Source organism: Panax quinquefolius (assembly GCA_020205615.1). NCBI lineage: Eukaryota > Viridiplantae > Streptophyta > Magnoliopsida > Apiales > Araliaceae > Panax > Panax quinquefolius. The sequence continues at coordinate 92,669,439 of CM035157.1, read as the reverse complement.
TAAAAATGTTCACAATAAAAGAGGTAAAAAATTCAACTACAAACTTATACTTATAATACTTATGAACATTTTTCAAACTTATACTTATAATACTTCAAAAAATTAGCGAGTCTCCCCTATAATATGGACTAGCCACATGCACGACATTTACACGCATATATGGACATTTCTAGGCACCCAAGACACAAACCAAGAGAAATACAAATTTCTAATACAATAAGATCAAAACAATATCGATTGAATGCAAATTAAAGCAAAGAAAAATTCGGACCCATATACATTACCAATATAATATCAATCAAAACATTACCAATATACAATTATACATGAATTTTAGTTTTAACAAACATACATTATAAATGAATTTTATAATTAACATCAATTAGCATATTTGATGTGAATTATGGATAAACTTCTTTGAACCTTCTTCTTGATTGAATTATGGATAAACTTAATTCCTAGTTATGTTTTATGTCATACTCATGTTCATGATATTGGATTGGTATAAGTATAATCATATATTGCAACCAAGGTTTTGGGTTAAGCCCTAATATTTAAGATCATGTTTATAGGCCTAATATTTAAGATTATGGTTAAGCCCTAAAAGTTAAGCCCTAATATTTAAGATAATCATATATATATTATTATTTTTGTTGTTTTTAAAATATGAATAGAATTAAATCAATTTTGAATTTTAAGTTTTCATAAATCTGAATTTAAAAGTTAAAATGTATATCTCTAATTTTAAAACGAAAACAAAGAAAAGATTTGGGGGAATCGTTGCTATAAATTAACTAAGGTGTAATTACACACCTTGAAGCATTAGAGTCTTTACATCAAAGCAAAGCACTTACACACCACATTCAACAAATAAAAATTACACAATGAATAAGAATTAGGTCTTTACATCAAAGCAATTACACACCACATTCAACAATAAAATTGTAAAATTTGGAAACCCAATCAAATCGAACAACTACTTGAAGAATTTAATAGTATTTAATCTAATCTAACCAATATAAATACATACCAAGTGTTTGGTGGGGGAAGCCCAATTTGGTGGTATGGCGTGGCGATATGGCAAGGCGGTGGTGTGGTCGACTTCTTCTCCTTCTCCTTCTTCTCTTCTCCCCTTTTCCCCTCTTGTCTCTATCGCCGAGCTCCCTCTTCTTTTTTTTCTTCCGCTTCGTCGAAATAATGTTTGAGTAATCGATAACATTTAGTTTGATCAATGACCATTATCAGTCGATCGCGACGCGTCACGTTGATTTTAATGACATGGACTTATCGTGACCATTACATGCGTCGCCGATTTCAAGTGGTCGATAAAAATTGGCGCCAACATTTCCACCAAAATTTTGGTGGCAAATTTGTACTTTATGATCGATCAATGATCGCGACGCGGTCGCCGTTTAAAACATTAGCGATTAGATTACGTTTGGTCACGGATGATGTTTGTTGTGACTAATATCGTGACCGATGGTGCGCATTGCCGTCATCGCCGGTCGTTGATAGACCTTTTTCTGGTCGCTAATATCATGCCACGCGTAATAATCACTCGGAATTAGAACTCCTTGGTTCTGGTAGGACATTGCCATATAGAAATGTATGTATGAAGTGTTGAGACGACGCACTGGGGTTGAGGTGGCAAAATGACAGTTTGACTCCTCACCGGGGTTATCTCCGGTTTAAGCTGATAGCAGACATTGCTCAGGGTTATATCTAAGATTGGACTACTGGAAGTGTCTGAATTCTGTAAGGTCATCTGTAAGTGTGCCTGTCTGCCTGGTGTTAGCTCCGGGTCTGAGGAATGAGTGCCTCGGCAGGAGGTCTGAGATTGAAGTTGATTGCATGCATTTGAAACAAGCATTTCCAGAGTTATCGTCGGAACTGCAACAGCATTCCTAGGAGTTATCTCCAAGGACGAAACTCGGGGTTATCTCTGAGGTTGGAAATAATACTCTCGGTGTGTGTTCTGGGGTTAAGACTGAACTTTCGATAGTATCCGGAATGGACGTGAGTCGCCTTTCAGGTTATCTCCGAAGATTTAATCGCCCTCTGTAATGTTAGTAACAGGTGTGCAGAAAATTTTGAGTATCTACAAGTGGCAAAGTTCAAAGAAGATCAAGAGAGCCACTCTACAGATCACCATGAACCAAAGGCTGAAAAAGAACAGATGCAGAATCATTTCTGCAAAGCATTCAAGAAGGGTTTAGGGATTGCTAAGTGCCAGACGAAGTCTAACAAAAACTCAGAGACTTAGCATATTGTTGGGTAAAATCTAGTTATGCACAACACGCAAGTATACGTGGTCAACAAGTAATACAGTGAAAGTAGAGTATCGTTCCCACGAGGAATTATTTAATAAAAATCACCAAGTACTAACCCGTAACCAACTCAATCTTATTTAAACAAATGAATTTCAAATTTTATAATTAAACTACTATTAAATTCAACTAGTTAAATTAGGATTATGGAGATTTAAGATCGCAACTTCACTTATTACTTCATTTAAGCTAACACACTTATCATCAATTATTCTCTATTCTGAATTGTTAATCAAGAACACTAAAGTAGATAAAACCACCTCTCGATGCATAATACACATACTCACTTAAATCCATAGATGATAGAATTAAGAAAGACACCCTAATTAACTAATCCGCTATATCTCTATGTGAATTACAATTAAAAAGGATTTAAAGCACAAGTTCTCTATAAGATTACATATGGCGTAAAGGCATATCTCTATCCTAAACACGAATCATGAATTCCATCTATGCAGAAATCACAAACATCTGCTACCATGATCAGATCTAAATCTATACTTCATCTCTCGAGTTCATATAGATTATCACGGTAATTGATGGTCAATTAATTAAACAATTAAGTCCAAATCACAATAGACAATCCTCACAATAGAACATAGTAATTGATAGCGAAGCATATTAAAATAAACTACACAATAAGATCCATTGTAATCTCAAACAAAGAATTAGTTCATTGAATTAAAACTAAGAATCCACACTTGAATACACAATAAAAGATAAAAATAAGATTAAAGAAAAGAATTGAATCTTTTATCAGCAAATCTCCATCTTCCTCAAGCTCCTGCTCTTGATCTTCAATGGTCTCCAAGTTGCTTCAATCTCCAATTCTAATCTAATATAGGGTTCCTAATCTAAGAAAGAAATTAAAGAATAAGTTCATAGAAATCTATCCTAAGAGTGATTTTATGGAGTCTTAGAACTAGCCTCCCAATCCAAGTTAAAATCAAGTATTTATAGTTCTAATGGATATCCTAGCAAGTTAGGCAACTAAGAATCCTATTCTAGCTCAATTTGGACATCAAATAACCCAATTCAGCTATTTTCCTGCCGACTAGCGTGCCCCACGTTGTTCCTAGTTCATTTTGGGCGCGCCCCGTGCTACTGTAGCAGAGTTTCTGGTGGCCTAGCGCGGTCCGCGCTACTCTATTTTCTACTGCGATGTCCTTTGGTAAAAAAGGCATAACTTTTGATCCGCTAGGAGTTACGGGGTTTTCCACCTATCAAATCGAAGATATCAATGAGATCTATAACTTTCATTCTTTGAAGATTGACAGATTCCGTCCAAATAAAGGTCGAAATCGGACTTGAAGTAGATGTTACGTAAATGGCAAGCATGACAACTCTTAGTTTTGATCATTGTTGATAAAAAGGCCATAACTCTCGCATCCGAGCTCCAATTGTGATAATTCAAGATGTTCCAGAAAGCTAAGAAGTATATCTACAATAAAATCCAAGTTTCAAGCAAAGAACATGCATCCAACTTAGTGTTAAAGGTCCTTCAATATTCCCTTCTTGCATTTACTTGCGTATTTTAGTCCAAAAGATGTCCGAATTGCTTTTCCTTGCTTCTTCATGCCAATGTCATGTCATAGCCTATAACATAACATAAAATGTATGAAAAGTAACTAAGAAACATGAATATAAGCAACTAATTCAAGTAACAGATACCAAATAAGTAGGTATAAAACCTACTTATCAAACACCCCCAAACTTAAATCTTTGCTTGTCCTCAAGCAAAAACACAAAATAACAATGTTATGCAATGCAACTAATCTACATGCCTACAAATCCAGCAGTAATGACATAAACAAGTCTATTCACCCGGCCTTAGAGAAATCAAGTAAACATGATAATACATCATATCAAAACAAATCATTAACTTTCCAATCAATCATCAAATTTTAAACTGTTATCACTAATATAGTGTGTGTGTGCTCAACAACAATGCTAACTAATATAATGTTAAATACAACATATAATAGATCTCTTTAAAGGCATCATATAGTGAAAACTCACAAAATTCACGAACAAGCTAGATCCAACTAAAGTCAAACATCCACCCAGTTCAAGAGTCCAATCCGGGATACTTATGTTTTACTTTACATTACGGGGGCTTTTTGCTCTTTTCCCATTTTATTATTTTTTTTAACCATGACTGTGCAATGTCTCATTCCATTAGGCTAACAGTGCTACCTCTGAGCGAGCTTTCGACCAACGACTCCCAGATCATATAAGACCTTAGGGCGCTAGGTGTAAAGACACTCCCTCGAGCGTACTTGCTCAAGTAACAAAGGCCCCGAAACAAAACTAGCTACGATATTTTTTTTTCCATCTTTTTTTTCTTTTTTTTAAGCTTATATATCCCAAATTTTTCCCCCAAACTTAAGTTTATGTCTAAATTTAGCCATCTCCGTCTATTCATGTCTTTCATTTATTTAAACTAATAATATCCTTAAGAAGTCCATTATGTATCAATTTAAACTTAATCAGTAAACAAAGTTGTCTCTAACATGCTAACCTGATTATACAAGTTTCAAACAGGAAAAGATTCAATTCATAACAAGAAATCACATTAAAGTTCTAATAATCAGTACTATAGTTGTCTACTCAATCACATTCTCACCATTGGTCAAAATAAACTGTAACTATCAAATAGTTGGACTCATGCAAGATGTACTAAATGCTATATAAACATAGTAAACTAACTACTAATTTTTCAATTTTTCAAAAAAAGAAATTTAATTTTTTTATTTTAAAAAACTGAATGCAAAAACTAAATGTAACTATACGAACTATAATGTAAATAATTAACTATATGCAATACGACACTAAAATGCCCCCAAACTTAAACTAGACATTGTCCTCAATGGCTAAAATAGAAAAAAAGTAAAGCAGAGAACTTTCCTGAAAATATAGCAATCATCCTCCTTGTCCGCTAAGTTTGGAGAATAGATTAGGCACATGGAACAAATTGGGCACCACACTTGAATTGGACTTGAATAACCTTTTTATAATCTTTTGCCTGTCCATTGAACCTCCAATACCTGCAATTAAGAGAGACAACATGGATTAGAATAGCACTTGGATTGGTAAGAGAACTTAATAAGAAAATTAATTTCTATCTACTAAATAAACTAGTAAAGCATTAAATATAAAAATTCCTAGGTTGCCTCCCAGTTAGCGCTTGAATTACAGTCTTTCAGCCTAACTTTGTCTGGTCAACGCTATCCAATTCCTCTTCGAAAATTGAGGAACCCTCCATCCATCGAAAATAATGTAACTTTTGGTATGTTCCCATTTGTGATGGCTATCGAATTAAAGTCACCTAGCATTCTTTGTTTAAATATGTGCCCAATTGAGAATGTTGAATAACTAGGTGCTTTTCAGTCCGTTGAGCCTATGATTCGATTGGGGCTTTGAGGCTTTGCAAGAACAACGGGCTCTTCTTCTATCTTCTCCTCCTCATCCCACCATGGCTTTACATTTGTACTAGTTCTCATGTCATAAAGAGCCTTGCCGACGACATGACTACCAAGTGTGCACGATTTTGCAAATATAACTGGACCCTTGATCTTTGGTGAAGAAGGAACTTGGGGCACTGATAACATTGGCTCATCCTCGTTGGTACTCATAGTTAGTTCTTCACCAACCTTATTTTCATTATCCCCACTTGTCTCCTCTTCTTCAACATCTCGTGTCTCATCCAGTTGTAGATTTGGCTCGGGCACTTCATCAATCTCGGAATCCTCGTCATAACACCAAGTGTTTGGAAGAAGGTTGCTTATGGCTTTGGTCATTTGATCTATCTTATTCTGAAGATTCTGAATTGACTTCTCTTGATTAATCCTTCTCTCCTCATTTGATGCTATGAACTTGGACAACAATTCCTCCAATCTCGAATTATCTGTCTCAGTTTTGTAATCCATGTATTGAGGACCATGAGTTGAAGTGGTGATGAGTTGTTCCCTCTGGTGCTGAAAATTGTGGCTTGATATTTCTTGATTCATCATCCTCTCCTCTTGGTTTGCTATGACCTTTGACAGTAATTCCTCTAACTTTGAATTTTCTTCTTTTAATGGAGGTTGATATGAGAATTTCGGCGTGTATGTTGGATTTGGAGTAGAGTATTGATCTTGATAATTATAGCTCCATGAAGAATCCGGGTGATACCCCCAAACATGATGATAACTGGGATAAGAATAGTTGTTGAGGTAGTTACCACCATACTATACCGGCCCAAGACTGATGGTGCGTTGATTACTCGAGTGATTTCCAGCACAATAATTGCAAGTAACTGCTATCCTTCGATTACGTTGGGCTGCAACAACATCCAACCTCCTCGAAAGTGTCTCAAGTTGAACTGATAATGCAGAAAATACATTGAGTCCATCAATCCCCACTCCCCTTGATTGATTCATACTCGAATATGGCCTTTGATAATTGAATCCAGCCATGGTACCTGAAACGAGAGAAAAAGAAGAAGATAATAAAATAAAAAAAGAAAAAAAAGAAAAAAAATGTTTAAATTAAGACTAATTTGATTGAAGCTAATATTGGCAAAAATATATTAAACTAATTCCCCGGCAACGGCGCCAAAAACTTGTTGGGTAAAATCTAGTTACGCACAACACGCAAGTATACGTTGTCAACAAGTAATACAGTCAAAGTAGAGTATCATTCCCACGAGGAATTATTTAATAAAAATCACCAAGTACTAACCCGTAACCAACTCAATCTTATTTAAATAAATGAATTTCAAATTATATAATTAAACTACTATTAAATTCAACTAGTTAAATTAAGATTATAGAGATTTAAGATCACAACTTCACTTATTGCTTCATTTAAGCTAACACACTTATCATCAATTATTCTCCATTCTGAATTATTAATCAAGAACACTAAAGCAGATAAAACCACCTCTCGATGCATAATACTCATACTCATTTAAATCCACAGATGATAGAATTAAGAAAGACACCCTAATTAACTAATCCACTATATCTCTATGTGAATTATAATTAAAAAGGATTTAAAGCATAAGTTCTCTATAAGATTACATATGGCGTAAAGGCATATCTCTATCCTAAACACGAACCATGAATTCCATCTATGCAGAAATAACAAACATATGTTATCATAATCAGATCTAAATCTATACTTCATCTCTCGAGTTCATATAGATTATCATGGTAATTGATGGCCAATCAATTAAACAATTAAGTCCAAATCACAATAGACAATCCTCACAATAGAACATAGTAATTGATAGCGAAGCATATTAAAATAAACTACACAATAAGATCCATTGTAATTTCAAACAAAGAATTAGTTCATTGAATTAAAACTAAGAATCCACACTTGAATACACATTAAAAGATAAGAATAAGATTAAAGAAAAGAATTGAATCTTTTGTCAGCAAATCTCCATCTTCCTCAAGCTCCTGCTCTTGATCTTCAATGGTCTCCAAGTTGCTTCAATCTCCAATTCTAATCTAATCTAATCTATGGTTCCTAATCTAAGAAAGAAAGTAAAGAATAAGTTTATAGAAATCTATCCCAAGAGGGATTTTATGGAGTCTTAGAACTAGCCTCTCAATCCAAGTTAAAATCAAGTATTTATAGTTCTAATGGATATCCTAGCAAGTTAGGCAACTAAGAATCCTATTCTAGCTCAATTTGGACATCAAATAACCCAATTCAGCTGTTTTCCCGCTGACTAGTGCACCCCACGCTATTCCTAGGTCATTTTGGGCGCGCCCCGCGCTACTGTAGCAGAGTTTTTGTTGGCCTAGCGCGCCCCTAGCGCGGTCCGCGCTACTCTATTTTCTGCTGCAACGTCCTTTGGTAAAACAACCATAACTTTTGATCCGCTAGGATTTACGGGGCCTGCCACCTATCAAATCAAAGATATCGACGAGATCTATAACTTTCATTCTTTGAGAATTGACAGATTCCGTCCAGATAAAGGTCTAAATCGGGCTTGAAGTAGATGCTATATAAATGGCAAGCATGACAACTCTTAGTTTTGATCTTTGTTGATAAAAAGGCCATAACTCTCACATCCGAGCTCCTATTGGGATGATTCAAGATGTTTCAGAAAGCTAAGATGTATATCTACAATAAAATCCAAGTTCCAAGCCAAGAACATGCATCCAACTTAGTGTTAAAGGTCCTTCAATATTCCCTTCTTGCATTTGCTTGCGTATTTTAGTCCAAAAGACGTCTGAATTGCTTTTCCTTGCTTCTTCATGCCAATGTCATGCCATAGCCTACAACATAACATAAAATGTATGAAAAGTAACTAAGAAACATGAATATAAACAACTAATTCAAATAACAGATACTAAATAAATAGGTATAAAACCTACTTATCACATATCCAGATGGTGATGGTGCACAGCTGATATCAGATGAAGATGAACAGAAAAGAGTAAAGATCGGTTGCACCAAAGGAGATGTAATCCACACTCCAAGCAGAATGCCAAGAGGACTACACCAAGATGCTAAGTACATAAAGATGTTCAAGCTTAAAGACATCTTAGCAGCTCAGCACCAACAGCAACAACAACAACAACAACTATAGCAATAAGAAGTCAGGGCCTGAGGGGTCCTTGTCCGGAGGGACTAAAATGAAGTTCCAAGTCTGTTGGGCTTGAAGTGTTCCTAGGGAACTAGAGGAGTTCCAAGGCTGCTGGCCTTGAAGAGTTCTTAGTGAACTAAAGTTCCAAGGCTGCTGGCCTTGAAGGAATCTTAGTGATTCAGGGTGCTGCCCTTCCTTAGTGGAAATCCTGCTAGTTGAAAGCAGAAGAGTAGATTAGGAGTTTAAGTCTCTGAACCACTTAAAATCCCTTGTGTCTTTTACATTCTGTCATTTACATTATGTTCCTAACTGCTATGAATGTATTAACTGCTTACCACTCAACTAACTTTAAGAACAATGTATGTATGATTATGAATATATCAATGAAGGGGATCTTTTACTTATTCCGCTGTGTTTGAAAAGATTCTTATGTTTGTCACATGCTAATTCATTAGCAATACAAAACAAAAAGGGGAAAGTATTTTGAAATTAAAAGGATCTATTCAACCCCCTTCTAGATCTATTGTGTATCTACTGGGAACTAACATCTTTTATTCCTATTTATTCAAACTACTTCACATTTGTTGTTTCAATTGTTGAAGATTTTAGAAAAATATTATTTTATTCATTAGATGTTATTTATTAAACTGCTATATTACTTGTTGAGCAAATAGTTGCTCATTCTTGCTTAAATTAAATATTTTTAGCTAAACCAAAGAGGACCGAATGATATGGTGAAAATGAAAAATGAATGAATAAAAAACTTTATGTACTAACTTTAACAGTAGTAATTATGTAATATTTTGGATGACATTATATTTGGTCTAAGAACCTAGGTGTAGACTAAGGTGGTGTTTGATAATATTGAGTGTTAAGATCTGAACAGTTTAAACGTCTGAATAATATAAAGCATCTGAATAGAATTGTATCTGAATGAAAAAATATTGTTTGATCATTTCTTTTTTTAAAATATCTGAATAACAATATTGTATTATTTTAACCCTTTGAACAAAAGAAAAAAATATATAAAAATAAAACAAAAAAAAAACAACTCTTTTTCTCTCTCTTCATTATCACCATCCTTATATTTCGTATATTGTTTTGAATATCAAAAGGCAAAATTACTTGCCCCCTTCATGTTTAAGATTTATTACAGGTGACGAGCCAAACATCAAATTGGTTGTGATCATTAGGACCATTGTTGCAGCGGTAACGGCTAGATCTTGAGGCAGAGTTTGTGGTGGAGGTTATGGTGTTTGCAGACAGCGGATTTCACAACAAATAGAGGAGAAAGGAGAAATGTTTTAGGAAAATTTTCGAACATGGGTTTCTTTCTGATTTGGGGTTTGATCCTTTGTTGTGTCAATTGATTTCTTATTATTTAGGAATCTGATTTTGGGTTTTAATCAAATCATATTCGTGCGGCGTCGACTGAAAACCTTCTTAATTGGAAAGGTTGTGAATCCATTTTTAGGATCTATGGAGCATGAATTTCTTGAATGATGAACTGATTATTGTGAAGAGTATGATCAACAAGTAGCTTGTGATGGATCTTAATGAAGAGAGAGAGAGAGAGAGAGAAAGAGGGTTAAAATGGATACAGAAGAAAATTAATAATATTGAAGACGGTATTTTTGTTCAAAAAAATATAAACTCACTCAGATGTGCCTCTAAATGGTTAAGCTTTAATTTTATATCTAACCGATTAAGAGACATTAAGAGACAACAAATTTTTACCAAACATGTTTTGCCTCTGACCGAATCAGAGACACTTTAATTAAGAGGCGTTAAAAACTAATCAAACACACCCTAAAACTTGTAATAATTTTGTAATTATATTTATGTCTTTAAGAAATGCTTTGATAGATGTGTTGTATGAGTAGTACCGTTAGCACCATATCATGTGTTTAGAAGACCTAAAAAACAAATAACCTCTATTTTTTACTAGAAATCCAACTAAACCTAACCAAAATGATTAGAATAGGATCTGGGTCTGGCAGCAGGCCAGACCCAATAGCCCGAATGTGCATGTCGCATGCCTAATAACATGAATAAGATGAACTCCTTGAAAAAAAAAAATTCATATTTTATACATAATCAAGTAAAGCTAAAATTAACTTATGTTGCCTCAACCCACAGTGCTATTCAATAATAGAAGCTGTCATAAAAAATCAAATATGAAAATAAAACATATTCCAATCATCGCTTTTAAGGCTCTAACAACGAGTAAGTCGTCACTTAGCTCTTAAACCTTCAAAATCTACTAGATGTATATATAAAAGTAAAACAATGATCCGCCGGGGAGGGGGAGGGGGAGGGGGAGGGGGGAGGGGGGGTGGAGTGGGGTGGGGGGGGGAGGGGGGAATACTCGAACAAGGTTTCTTGTAGCTCTCTACCTTTTTCATCTTGAAGGAGAAAAAATTGAATCGAAACAGTTAAATTCCAACAACCATACATCCATCAATCAAACTAAACCACATTTTTCTTGTTCCTGAAGTTTTCCTTCAACGATGCAAACTTCTTCTTGCACTGATTTACTGTTTTATCAGGAACTGCAGTTGCCACTCGCTCCCAACGCTGGCTACTTTCCTTGGGGAACGTTTTTAGAGCTTGAACCAGTGCCCTTTCCTGAACAGCAGACCAAACGTCTTGGTCTGAACTCGAAGAAAGCGCATTTGCAGCAACCATCTCATCCGAATTTTGAGGACTATCCATTTGACTGGAAGAGTCGTTCGGGTTTTCAATCTTTACAGCATTTTCTTTGGGTCCAGTACTTGTAGATTCCCCCACTACATCTCTGATTGAGAGAGGAGATGCAATGCACTGTGCTGGTTTTCTCTTCTCAAGGAACGAGTCAAATGCTTTGGAAGGATCAGGCTTCTGGAGAAGAACAGTTTTAGTTGCCTTCAGAATCTCCTCAACTGATCTTCCGGTACCAATGTACTCCGAAACAACCTCCCACCTCCGAGATGTTCCTTTAGGATATTTCTGCATACCTTTTCTCAAGAGCTCAATCTCTTCTTTGCTCCAAGGTTTCTCTCTTTTCTCATAGCTACTTGCTGGAATTTTTCCAGCAACCTTCACCCAACCATTTTGCAGAGGCTGCTTCTCTTGTTTATCATCATAATTACATGCAAGTTCTGCTTTAAGAAGTTCTGCTCGTCCTAGCCCCTCTTTTCCCTCAATCTTGTTACATAAATTCCTTAGCTTCTCAGTGTCAAGCGACGTACATAGGCCTTCGACATCATCCTCACAAAGGTCAAGAAAATGTTGGGACAAAACAGAAGCTGACAGTGTTCGAAGACGAGTTCGCTCTTTACGTAATAGCTTCTTTTCTTTTTCTTTCACCTTCTTCTGATGCAAAGCCATTTCAGCTGCTAGTTTTTCCTCTTCCTCTTTTTTATGCCTCTCCTCCTCAGCAGTCCTAGCTGCTTCTTCCTCCTGCAATTTCTTAGCCAAATATTTTGCCTCTTTCTTCCTCTGTTTTTCAGCTTTCTCCTGTTCCTTTCTCCTCAAAATTCTTGGGTCCCTTTTATAGGCATTGTCAACAAGAACACGTACCCGTGCATATTCCTCCTTCCTAGCCTTCTCTGTAAGCTTTGTGTTCTGCCTTTCCATCCACCTCTTATGGTCACGAGATTCAGCTTGCTCAAGATCAAACTCATCAGCATGCGGGAACTCCCTCCAGCTTTTAAAGGTGTACCAAAAATTATAGAAATTATCCACTTCTTTAAGTGGAGTACTTTCATCTCCTAAAGATGGGACAGATTGGTTAACTGACCAGCGCCCATTCCTTGTAAAAGCGGGTGCAAACACCTTAAAGAAATCTTGTGGGGAACAGTCGGTAGGGATTTCATCATCAAACTCATCCGTGGAGTCGTAAATTCTTCTCCTAATAGGATCAATTAACACCTCATATGCTTCTTGTATGGACTTGAAGTGGTTCTCTATTTCATCTTTCTTTGCTAGTTTTGCAGCTTCAGTTTCCTCGGTAAGAAGAAGAGCAGCTTGTTTGTCAGGATGATATTTTAAAGCAGTCTCACGGTAACTCTTCCTAATCTGCTCCTCAGTTGTAAGATACCTTAAGTGGCCCAATCCTAACAATGCATAATGATCTTGCTGGTTCCTTCCAGCACCAGATTTCTTTTTACCTTTGCTGCTATATGAATCTGAGGATTGAAAAGATTCATGCCCCTTGTCATTAGGCACATTCTGATTCTCACTATCAACATCATCTTCTTTAAAAAAACCAAGAAGCTTTTGAGCAGCTGAGTGGTAAGCATGTCCAGCAGGTTCGAAGTAAAGAGCCTTAACTGGAAGACAGTTTGAGGAAACATAGATTGACTTTCCATTTACTATCTCTTGTGAGTAAGAAATTAACCCAATACTTGACTGTGAAGGCATATTTTCAAAGGAGAGAAAAACCAACAAAGTGAGATAAAGATATCAATATTCCCCAGCAGTTTCAGTATAGCAATCACTGGGTTGGATCTGAAATGTTCAGACAATATTTCATTAGAAACATGCGCATGAAACATGCGCATGGATAGTTAAAATAGTATAAAAATAAAGTACCCATATGGAACAAAACATTACAACTAAAGCATAAACACACAATTAAATACAACACTTAACGTTTCTGCAAACAAATACACCCTCGTTACAAAATATAAATATAAGATTATTATTGACTTTTTGAAGTCAACTTAATACATTTTCAAACTCAAAATCAATACATTTTCAAACTCAAATTGACATAAATTCCTTTAATTTTAGTCAATACAATGATAAATATTGTAAATAATAAGGAAAATACTAATCGTAAGATCTATTGGGTTCATAATTATTAGCATGATATACATTATTGGGCCCCCCTCCATCTACAAGTTGCTTAAGCTCTCAGATGAGTTGGTTACTTAATATGGTATCAGGGATATAGTCGTGCAAGATCTTAGGTTCAAATCTTCCCGAAAGCTCGTTGACTTTATAAACAATTTAATAGTGCAAATGTACTTTAGTTTGTCACTTCTCTATAAAAAAAAAATTGCATTTGAGGGGGAGTATTAGCATGATATACATTGTTGGAAATAAGTTGGGAATGGATAAATCACATTGTATTGTTTGAAATATCAAAAAAAAAAACAGAAGCTTTTGTTAACATAACATGATAAATAGTGATAGTCAAGTAGACTGTAACATGCTATTCTAATAAAACTGAAATTAAGTACTGTAAACTTAACGCTAATTATTAGTGAAACCTTTAATATTATGGGTGTTTAGGTCTACAAACATTCAGTTTTGCACAAAAGTGTTTTTGTGTGTTATGTCATCTAACATGCAAGGATATTTATGACTAAAAACACAAATTACAATATTGCAATGTTCTAAAAGGCACTAGGCACTAGGCACTAGGCTGGAGGCAGCCGGCCGAGGAGGGCCTAGCGCCTCGGGGGCTTGGGCGGGGCTTAGGCGGAATTTTTTATTTCAAGTCAATTTTAATATTTTATCTTATATTTATTCAAACAAAACAATAATATAAAACAAAACAATCTATAATAAAGATAATAAAGGCTTTTACTTAAAGTTCAAACACATATTCATATTACTACTGTCAAAGTTCCAACACAAACATGCAATTGTTCAAAGTTCAAACATATTTTTAACGTATTAGTTTTATTCATAAACAAGATTGCTATTAAAAAATAAAATTTAAAATTTCAAGAATTTAATTCAATATTAAAACTTAAGAAACTAAACATAAATTTAAGAATTATATTGAATTAAACTAAATGTTACAAATGTATCGTCATTTATATAATTTGAATTTGGTACAAATTCAAAAAATTACAACTATAATAAAATTATCCATTTTAACTTGATATCGTTCATTTTTTATTGTGATTTGATATGCTACATGTATTATGAATATAGTAAATCATTAGAAAAATAAATATATTAAGATCTGATTTGGGTAGTTATTAAAATAAAAAAAAAACTCTCCGCCTAGACACCACCTAGGGCCCGCCTAATTTCCTGGAAGGATTTTTTTGCCGCATTGGGCCTAGGTGAGGCGTCGGGGGGCCTAGCGTCATGGGGAAGCGCCAAGGAGGGCCTAGCGCTTAGGCGGGGCACCAAGGGAAGGCCTAGTGCCTAGGTGAGAATTTTTAAAACACTGCAATATAGATGCAGAACGAACAAAGGAAAATGAAAAAATTGCAAAATTTATTTGTTAATTATTATGTAATGTTAGAAGATACAATCTTATCCTGTAATTGTAGTCAATTTTATCTCATAATCATTGTGTATATATTGTTGTAAATTAGAATAGAATAGCTGTAAATTTGGGATAACTTGTGTATACAAATCAATGTAAATGAGAGCAAAAAGTATCAATGATTAACCAAAATCAATTTCTTTCTTTCTACATGGTATCAGAGATTCGTTCCTTATTCTTCTTATCAGAAAACTAGCCCACATATTCTTCATTTTTCGCTACCATTCTTATTTTCTTTCAGAAAACTAGTTAAACAGATTTGTATGAAGAAATTGAGATTATAATTGAATTACCCATTGTCACGCGACCACCACAGAGGTTTCGAAATTCAGACCTACCACCACACGCGCTCCCACGCGCCACTACACTCGCGAAGGGCCGATCCCACGAGCCACCTTCAGCTGGCGCATAAGGCTTTTCTGGCGATCTTTTGTCGACATGGCTACTCCCATGGTGTTCGCCTCTCCCCTCTTGCCATCTACAATAGTCTTGTGGTGTTTGATACAGGTTAATCCAAATTTTTTTACATCAGTCAGTTGCTTTCGTGTGCAGCTTCATTTTTTTCTTCTGTTGCACTGTGCTAGTTTAAAAAATTCTTATTGCTTCTTCTGCATATATTTTGATTTTAAGTGTAGTGAAATTATTTGATATTCTTGGTAAAGTTCTCCTTAGATATATATTGTATCTACCTTTTATATGGCAGAACAAAATGGTGCTAGCAATGGGGTTAATAACAGTAGCATGGGACAACAACTTTTTAGAAGCCGTACTCTTAATTTAGCATTAGGTCTAAGCCCTTTCAAACTGGATGGAACCAACTATTTGGCTTGGTCTTAATGTGCCTTATGTGGATTGATGGATTGAGGCGAATCTTATGCAACATTTTATCTATCGAACTACTATGCCTGAAAAAGCTGGTATGGCCCAAGAGGAGTGGAAATATGATAATTCCATGGTGAAGACATAGATTTTTAATTCGATTGAACCTAGTATGCGGAGCAGTTACATGTTCTTAGACACTGAGCTTTGAGAGGCTCTCTCAAGCTTCCTATATTTCTAGTGATATGTCTAAGGCATATGACATTTGTAAAAGAATCTATAGATGGTTCAAGGGGAGAAGATTGTGGCTCAATATTTTGCGAAGAATAATGTACTTTGACAAGAACTTGATCATTATCGGGTTTTTTCAGCTAAATGTGCGGAAGATGCAACAGCTTATCAAAAGTTTGTTAGTGAAGATAGAGTTGTGGATTTTTTGACTAGTTTGAACATAGAGTATGATCAAGTTCGAGCACAGTTGACTGGTCAGATACCATTTCCATCACTGCGAGAGGCTCATGCCCAAGTCCAACAAGAGAAAAGTAGACGTCAGGTGATAGTTCTAAATTTAAATCATGTTGACCGATCAGTCATGGTTGCTTCTTATCCTAAGTCTGGCTTCTATATCTAGTCTCCTGTCACACTCAAACGAGGAGTCCAGCGAATGCGACTACTGTGAGGGAAAGAACCATACAAGGGATCGTTGTTTTAAGCTTCATGTACGCTCTAAAAGTCGTGAAGGACGGTACTATAACACCTCCTGTTGATGCATCCAATACTTGGCACACTACTACTGCTCTCACTTCCGAGGAAATCTCAGCTTTCCGAAAACTCGGTTCCAAATCTATTTCTTCTCATGCACAATCAGGTATACACTCTTGTGCTCTTAATGTCTCATCAATTTGCCCTAATTGGATCATTGACCCAAGTGCTTCTGAACATATGATTAAATCCTCCAATCTCTTTACCACATACACGCCTTGTTCTAGCAAAGACAATGTTCGAGTAGCTGATGGTTCCCTTTCTCCTATCTTCGGGAGTGGTTCAATAGTTTGTACTATATTAACATTATCATTTGTTCTTCATATTCCTTCATTTACCGCAAACTTATTATCTATCCAATGTCTTACCGAACCCTTGCATTGCTCTGTCACTTTTTTCACAACTTGTGTTTTTCAGGACTTGGTGACGAGGCAGAAGATTGGAAGTGGTAGTGTAGTTGGTCTATATTATTCAGATGTTCCCTCATCTAACAAGCCTCTAATTACAGATGGGACTGCTACTTAGGCTCTTCAATCTACTTAGCATAACTTCTCTTCATCAATGGCATCGACGTTTGGGATATCCCTTTATTTCCATCTTTAGTTGAATAGTGTAATAAAACTCAATTTTTGTGTGAACCGTGTGAATTGGGTAAACAGAGACGTTCTATTTATTCTACTATTAACAGTCGATATTCTGAATCTTTTGTTGTTATACATACTGATGTGTGGAGACCCTCTCAGATTGTTTCCCATTTGGTTAATTTGTTAGTTTTATTGATTGCTATTCTCGTATAACTTTTACTTTCTTCATTCCAAAAATGAGGTGTATGACTGTTTTCAAGAATTTCATAAGATGATCCAAACCTAATTTGAAGTTAAAGTCAAAATTCACCATAGTGATAATGGTCACGAATATAGTAATAATAATGCTTTTGCATCCTATCTCTCTCAGCATTGCATCATACTTCAAACCTCCTGTGTCAAAACCCCTGAACAAAATGGGGTGGCGAAAAGGAAAAACCGGCACTTATTAGAGGTAGCACACACTCTTATGCTCATTACGAACACACCTAAATTTATATGGGGAGATGTTCTGACTGTTGCAGTTCTTATAAATCGGCTTCCTTCTAAAATTCTTTCTCCAACACACGACAAGTCTTTCTCCTTCGCCTCGAGTTTTTGGCTATGTGTGCTATGTTAATGATAAATCTCACTCGGAAAAAACTTGATCTCAGGCTCCTTATGTGTGTTTTCATTATTTATTCTCCCACCCAAAAAGGTTACAAATGGTATCACCCTCCTTCAAACAAAGTATTTGTCACTCACGATGTCACTTTTTGGGAATTGAAACCTTTTTATTCTTCTTCACCTTCTAATCAAACTAGTTGCAAAAAGGTATACTCAAACCCATTGGAATTGATTACAAGGAGACATTTACTCCTGTGGCGAAGATGAACTATGTTTGTACCATATAATCTCATATGCAGCAAACTTCGGCTGGGATCTTCAACAATTGGACGTAAAAAATGTGTTCTTGTAACGCCCCCGAATCCGAACGTTGGCCACCCGAACAAGGGTCGACGTTATCTTGTGCATCTTTCATAACTTAACCAATGATCCCATAATCATATTGGTTGAATTAGTCTGCTACAGACTATAAAATTATAAATTTCCTTAACTTCATCCCTGGATCATAACTTGATCTCAATCTCATTCTTTGTACAAGTATCAACTTGTAGTAAATTTTTGACCTTGTGATTTAAACATTCTATACTTCAATATATCAAGTTTCATAGTATTAATAATAAGATCGTTCTAGGCAACAGAGGGACGCATTCCGATAATTTTGACATCTTACCGACGCTCATTAGTGTAACCTCAGTACTTACAGAACTCCTAATATCATTCAATACCCTCACTTAGACATATATCTTTATAGATACATCTCTTCATATCGATATTTTCTATTTATCTGAATTTCACAATATTAATAACACAATTGTACTTGAAACAGAGGAACCTTGCGATGAATTTGGTTTCTTCATCGGTGCTAAATCTCTGTTCTTACAGCACTCACAATGTTATTCAATATCCTCATTCAGATTTATAGTTCTTTATCAACATTATATTAATGTTTTACTATCTATCTAAAATTCAAAGTATCGGCATAACATGATCAGTCCATATTTCCAATACTCTCGCTCAGATTAATAGATCTTTAACAATTCTAAGTTATACCAAATTAAAAACATAACACCATTCTGATTATAATAACATGATATTATTAATATAATCTTCGATTATATGGTTTGCTTGTTCGCATTACAAAAGTCATTATGACTTGATACAAATACAAGTAAATAAAACATGAAACCTAATCTACGCTTCTTTTTTACATTCATGATCTTCTTATCATTCTTCTTTAACTGCAAATAAAGTTTTATTTGCAAGAATGAACACGATGGCTCAGCAAGTCTATCTAATAACACAGACAATTTATGCTTTCATATAAACTTTAACATGCTTGACTTGACATAACTTTCAGTTAACGATCATGTTAACATGCTTAATGATAGAACATAATCATATATGGCATAAACACTTGACATTTAATCATCAAATCCTACTTAACATTACATAAAGCTTTCATACATATACTACCACATATCAACTATCACGTATGAACAAGCTTAACAATAGTTGCACATAGGTTTAGGATAGAAAACTTGCCTCGTAATAAACTAGTTTTCCCGGTAAATGCTTAAAAGCCTACATAAAGGGATTCGCGTACCCGACGGTTAGTTTATCGAATTTTACTTCTTAATAAGTGTTTTGATAATTTAACTAGACTATCTCCATTAGTTGTTATGCTTACAAAATTCTCAAACTCAAAAACTCATTTTTAAGGGACTTTTTATAAAGTGGACAGCTACGTTGGCAGCCCGAACGGTCATAACTTCTTCGTTTTAAAATATTTTTGAATCATTCAAAATCTCACACGTTCGTAACTTCCGTCTCTACAAACTCTTATTTATATCACAGCCTAAAATTCCTTACAGAACTGGACCCAAAATGGCTCTAAAGGGACTGCTTTAAAACTATTTTATATTTCTCTGACCAAATTGATAAAACATGATACCCCATGTATTAATATGATAGGATATCATATCCTAACACTTGATAACACTTCATAACATTAAAATAATAAAATCATAAGCCTACTTATATAGGATTTATGACTTTTGCTCAAGAACACACGAAGAACGAAAAAAAATCGTACATGGTAACGACTTATGTTCATGAGCTTATAGACTAATAATATGAACGAAAAATAAACATAATAACAACTAGGTATTTACCTCTTGAAGTGCTAGCTTTTCGATACTTGAAAACGCAAGACTTTAGCTTTCCTTCATTCTCTCAATTACCAATATAACTCTCTTATGATTACTCTAGCATCTTTTGCTCTTGAATTACTTGTGAATGTGTGAGGATTTATTAAGAATGAGGGTTCTATTTATAGGAAACCAAGACATACAATATTTAAGAACTTAAGCCACCCCACAATGACTAGTCACTATAGTGAGTCACATAGTTCATCATCACACTTGATGAGTCACCAAGCCTAATCACCCATGTGCCACAACACACCACACAATTTTGGACAACACATTTTAGGGAACAAAGTCTCATTTGCCAACTAATTAATCAAAGAAAAAACTATACATACATAAGCTATATGCATATAAGCTTTCCTAAATGGCCATAATACCCTCACTTTCTCTACAACTTAACCAATTCCACCTAGTTTGGTTAATCCAACTTAGTTTACTTTCTAGTTAGTCTTCTAGTTAGGTTTCCTAACTAATCCAATTAATCAAAAATGTAAACTTTACAAAGTTGCCCTCACTTTCTTCTTTTCTTTATTTTAGTTAGTTTAATTATTTGTCTAGCTAATTTATTTAATCTAGGATGAAGATGAAATTAAATAATTATTCTTGATAATATTTTTCATCTCTTCTATTATTTATATTTTTATGTTTAATTGATTTCGCCTTCATGTTTCGTTATTGAAATACCTTCGTTTTATAGTTCTTATGCGATTTTAAATTAATTAAGAGGTTTTGATAGATTAGTTAAGATATGAGTTTTTCATAATCCATGCTTGCTTAAAGAAGTTTTGATGGGTTATAGTTAATCCTTAAATTTTCATAGTCTATGCTTGCTCACGTTAATTGTAAATTACTAAATTAAATGGAAGGGAGATCAAAATCATATTTGAGTTATAAAAATATAAGAGATTGAATTATATGTTATGTTTATTATTTAATGGATTTGGATTCTTAAATTGTTTCCTCATTATTTGTTTTCATATTTTAGTTAATCAATTCTCAATCTTTATTTCTAATTCGACTAAAATAGATATTAAGAAAACATTAAAATTAATCTAGTCTCTGTGGGTTCAACCTGTACTTGTCAGTTCTTCAATTCGACACTGTGCACTTGCAGTACATAATTTTAACACATCATATATGACTGAAACAAGTAAAGTAGAAGAGAATAATACCTGAAACAAGTGATTAATCACTTAAAATTGTTAAGTTGCAGGTTCGGCAGCAAAACAGAGCCTCTGTGATGGCTTTTGCTATTGCTTTAGAGCTGGAATCTATTGTAGTTGTTGGTATTTCTGGGCGGGTTGGGCGGATTTTAGATTATGTTTGAAGAGTAGAAGAGGATAGAAGGGATAGAATTCAGACTAACTTATTAAAAGAGATGAAATTAGAAGTTGGAGATAGAAGAAAACAAAGGACTAGTAGGAAGAATATGAACATTTTGGAGAGAACTTGAGCTCTCATACCAATTTGTCAGACCCAGATAGATAGGATTCTGACCAAAAATAGAGATAGAAACAGAGATATAAAAAAAATATAAGGATTGAAATTAGAACAAAAAGGGAGGAAGAAGGAGAACTCAGTGATTTCTCACAGAGTTCGTGAGAGATACAGAGAGAAAAAAAGGAGAAGCTTACCAAGCTCTTCATTTCATTCATAATATTCATAACATCAAAACTTGGGAATACTCTTCCCTTTACACGTATATATAGCTATCAAATGTTGAAAAGTATAAATTCTCCTAACCTACACCTCACCTCTTATCCTTCACTCACCATTACTAACTCCATGTGCACACATGTGCATTCAAAATATCTAACTATAAAATATACTAACTATTTTAGTTATGGTTACTTTACCATTTTCTTATGATCCTAACAAAGTATCATTCAAATTTGACTACTATAGTCAAATGACGACATTCAAATAATGTAATTTTCAATCTATTAGTCCTCTCGTCAAATAACCCATGCTTTAATGGAAATAGTGATCAAAACTAAAACGTTTAGCCTGGATTAAAGGCCAACAAATTCCAACATGTACAACATTTATATAAACACACAAATATAAACAGAAAAAGTTATGCACATCACACTCATCACATATATTATTTCTTCTATCATAAAACAGCTTTATACACCATATTTGCAAAAAAATTTAGATTGAATGCCATAAAAAATAGGTGTACTTACCAATAAGATATAGAGAAAGAACATAAATTGCAAAGCAGGTCCTATATCAGAGGTATAAAGAACTGCGATATGGAGACTGTGACTCCTAGAGAGAGAGATGTGGGTATCCACATATGACAAATGTAGTGTAACATACAAGAATCAGTTTGTTTGAGGCAAAATTCTCTCTTAGTAGAAAATATTATAAAACCCTTTACAATTGCCTTCGTTTTGATTCCAGAAAAAACTTTATTATTAAGCAAAGGCAGGGTCATAATTAACCTTCTTAAGGAAAGATGTGTTGAATCTGTTCTTATTAAGTACATATAGTGGTTAAAGAACATAATATAAAATTTTACTCTTGATGGGGACCACAAGCCCAAAGGAAAGAAGAAGAAAAAAATATCATTTAAATTCTCAGTTAAATTAAGGTTTGAGTCTCTTTAAATAGTAATGTAATCCCCACAAGTTAATTACATAATAGTTTATTCATTATTGATATTGAGGCTACAAGATATTTTCCTCTCTTTTGTGGTACCCTTGGTATAGAGCTTCAACCAAGTTAATTTTACCTGGTTTTACCAATTATTTTCAGCAATTATTTATCTCCAAATTTTTTTCTACATCTACTCAAAATATCAATGAATGACATTTACGACACCACATCAAACACATAATATAATACCCAACCAAGATTTGATAATTTAGACAATTTACATACAAATATCACAATAATAGTTAATAACATGGGTTGCAATGGGAAATGAAATGTAATTAGCACAAAAAAAAGGAAATGAAATTTTCCTACATCAAGTAGAAACAATTGACAAAATAATAAACTTATTAAAAGAGGATGCTCTATCAACAAGATAAATCACAGCTTTGAAGAAACTTCTAATTTCAATTTTTAAACCCCAGAGGATAAACTCTGTCATGATGAAATATTATAAATATAAATGCCCTTTCGTTTCATTGTGCAATTCAACATGATTGAACATACTTCAGTATATCTCAAATGCAGTATACCATGTTCAAGACCCAAAAAACTAGATTGTTAGAATGACTGACTAGTACACTTCATTTTGTTTTGCCACAACGCATTCACAATTTAAGAGATCAATTATATCCTAGTTAAATTCCAATAGGTATTAGTAAGTGAAAAAAAAATGAACTAAGGTGTTATCATGTACAATCATATGCTATTAAAACACGTCTTACTTATTGAAAGTCAAGGGTGGATCCAGGAATTTATTTCAGATAAGACAATAAATATAAAGCACACTAAGACCCTCCCTTGACATTTAGGTCGAATTCATTTAAATTTTTTTATATTACAACATGACAATATGTACAACATATATTTAGCTACAACAAACAATTAATACCTAAAACTTATTTAATTAACGCACTGAAACTATTACAGGTATTAAAGCAGTAAGGATAAACAAGAATCAACAAAAGTATTTTTAAAATGCACACATATACATATACATACTATGAAGCACCAACTCAAACACGGGATACAATACACGTTCAATTTTATATATATATTTTTAATAATATAAATGTATTTAATCACGTATATGAAATAAAATTAACGTTAAAAATTTTAAATTTGTAATAATATTTAATGTTAACCAAGACTATAATCAGATGAAATATGCAGCCTGGCAGCCACTCAAATATGCAAGCCACACCATATAAAAATTGTAACATACCCATTAGGCTGCCCGCAGTCAAACATGTATGGAATAAACTTAAGAATTTGGGGAGCCACTCAATGACTCAAATATGAAGCAAAATATGGAATAAACTTAAGAGCTAAGAATTTGGGCAGCTACTCAATGACTCAAATATGCAGCCAGAAGCCACTCAAATATGCAGCCACTAGATTGTAAACTTAAGATGTTCAAGCAAAATAAAAATAAATAAGACTGAAAAGAAAAGTAAAAAAAAAGACCAACCTTTTCTAGGGTTATTGCAGCGGCGAAAGTAGCGGAGGGATGAGGACGGAGCAGGCCAGAGGTGGCGAGAGGAGCCCCGAGAGTCGTCGCTAGAGTCGCCGCACCAAGAGACCAAATTCTTTGTCGAGTTTTTTTTTTTTTTGGCCGATTTGGGATGTTTTAGGTTTAAAAGGTAGGAATTGTAGATTTGTATATGTACCCTCTTTTAACTTTTATATTACAATTTAAGTACTTTAATTTTTTTACACAAAATATTATTCCTGCTTTGCGTGTCATTAGCAAGTCCGGAGTGTTCGAACGTGTTTAGGCTTTAAAAAAAGTTCACTAGTGCGTATTCAAGGTGTGGTAAAGCAAATTCGTATCTAACACGGATATGTGTATTTTCTGGAAGTGGTTGGCGTAAAATTTATTTTTTGAGTAAGTTTCATCGATCGACTAATAAAGTCACCGACGTCGTAAGTCGATTCTATATATGTGTCGGTATTTTATTGGTCAATTGACTAATTTACCTAAAAATAAACTTCATGCTAACCGGATCCGTGACCCTCCAAGAAGTGTACGTACTTCCTATTCCTAGATTTACCACCTGATCTTTAGGCTCAATCTCTCAATTAAGCACCTTTTAATAATTTGTAAATCATATCCATAATTCTAGGATACATTCCTATCACATAATATAAAAAATATATTCGTCCATATATATATGGTAGTGTTTCATAGTATCCACGTTGGGGTAAGATTTTTTTTAAATATGTTTTTATCCTTTTTATTTCACTAGATCGATTTATTTACTTAAAAGAGTGATATTTTAGGAAAAAGATTGATATAAATGACGATGTAGTTTTTAAATATTGATTTTAATGATGGGTCAATTAGACATAGTCGTCATTTGATATCAATTTAAATGGATATACCAACTCATCCGGATTTTGGAGGTTTTCCCAATATGACTCAATATGTGACTCCGTAAAATAGGTCTCGAAACTGAAATTTATAAAGTTCGGGAGCTTGCTTAAGTGAGGAGAAAGTGTTAGGCACCCCACGACTTCCGTGAAAAACACAATTACCGCATCTGATTGGTTTCCTAAAGGTGAGGTGTGTGTTGTGACGCCCCTAAAATAGGTCAAATCCATCCAACCTATTCTGAGTCGCCAAATACATGGTACAGAAAACAACTACAACTTTATTACTACAACAACACATATGCTGTAAGTTTTAATACAAATATATATCAACTGTGACTCATGTCCCAACCGTTGACAGCACCTCACAGTGATACCTTACATAAAGGTACAGTCAATAACTATTTTACAAATTAAAATCTTTGGAAAATGCTCAAGAAAACATTCGTACATAGGAGGCCATGAATCTAAGTTATGATAGATATCATATGTCAAGAGAATTATCCTTGGTTGATCCAATAGACCCCAAAGAAAAACGAGAAGATTACTATCATGTTCCTTCCAATGGTGAGTCTTCTCTTGACATATAATTATCTCCAATCACCGCCTGCAATTGAACATTATGTTTCAACCAAACTCCAATATCATATAGGTATTGCTTCGTAGATATACTCAAAGAAGTGAATGTGCACAACCATGTCTTTATGATAACTCTCAGAGGTCATTAGACATCTTGTATGATAGTGGCAAAACACCCTTCCAAAGTTGGGTTCACCTCACCCTATTTGGTTCACCAAAATTAAATATCAAATGACGTATACAATACGACACACTTATCTAAAGTTCTCAATAAAATTATTTTCATACTATTTAGGGAGAACCTCAACAGCTATAGACCACCGTTTTATTCCCCTGTTACCCCCGCTCGACCCAGCTACACTCTTGTTACCTGAAAGGAATTTGTGAAGCAAAAGGGTGAGCACAACTAGCCTAGTAAAGAATATCATGACTAAGATAAATAATTTATCAATAGCCTTTATCAGTAATGAATCAGAGATTTAGAACATATGGTAGATGATAAAATTTTTCAACCATAGTTGCAGCGGAACGAGCAATCCATTAGAAGAGTCAAATAGACCATAAAGTCTATTATCTCCTCCATTTTAAAAGTCCACCAACAATGTTTTAACCCTGTAACATCAGTCAACAGTTTTTGTCCACAATCATGTGAATAACTTATAATCATATTTGTAATTCTAAATTCCTCTTCTCATCCAGGACGAAGATAATTTTCATCACATGTCTTTACGAAACATCAAAGATCATGGTTATACCAAATCACAGTTCGCTCATAATCATATTTAATTAATTCATCTTGCACCACGGGCCAAAGATATTCATCAACAGATTCATCTTTGAACTATATGCCAAAGATATTCAACAAAGAGGTCATCTTTTGCACTACTACAGCCAAAGATATTCAACAACAAAGTCATCTTTGCACTACTGGTGCCAAAGATATTCATCAATAATTGATCTTTGCACTACAGGCCAAATGTGAGACCCCAGATTTTATCAATAAAGATTTAAATTTTGTTGAAATAATTTTTTAATATTATGGTGTGAATTTAAGATAATATTATAGTTGTGGGTAGTATTTATAAATTTTGCAAAGTATGCAAGTGGTTATATTATATTCGATTGGTCTGGGAATATTCGGTTTGAAGGAGGATTATTAAATAACTACTCAATCATTGGTGGACCCCTAATGTAATTATTGTCG
Source organism: Panax quinquefolius (assembly GCA_020205615.1). Lineage (NCBI taxonomy): Eukaryota > Viridiplantae > Streptophyta > Magnoliopsida > Apiales > Araliaceae > Panax > Panax quinquefolius. The sequence goes on along the minus strand of CM035157.1, from coordinate 92,642,457 downwards.
GATTGAGAAAGCGACAAAAATATTTTATTGAAATAACGGCGGAAGTTTTACGAGGTTTCTTGTTGAACTACTCGGTAGTAAAAATACGATGAATCATGTGGTTGCATAGTAAGACACGGTATTGATTATTGATGCTTATGTGAGAAGTCACTTTCGGTTTGATTCCATTATTATCGATTAATAATATGAATTATTATAGCGATAATGACGTTTTGTTTTATTCAGTATTATTAACGTAATAAAAGCGAAACATCTCTTTATATAAAATAGAATACTTTATTAAAGTTATTCTATAAATAGAATATATTATATTTTATTATGCATAGTGCATATAGTATTTTTTGCATAGTGTTTTGCATAGTATTGCATAGTGTTTTGCATAGTAAAATGTTTTTATATAAATAGAATATATTATATTTTATTTAAAAGATTTTTCTTTAAATATGGACCGTCGATTAAAGTAAATCAAACAGACCGTTCATGGATTAGTTACTACGCATTCCATTTTCCTATAAATAGAAGCTCATTCCTTCATTATTTTTTTTTTAATTCATTGAAACTCTAGAGAGAAAATTATAGAGAGAAGTTATAGAGAAAATTATAGAAAGAAGAAGAGTATTCTCGCTACTTCACTACTTTTATATTCGGTTCTTTTTACGGTGAGGGTGTTATTCTTTCTTCTTGAAGAGAACTTCATTATTCCATTCATTATTATTACATTGGAATAACTTTTGTAAAAGTGGCATACCCTATACATAACTTTTGTGATCATGCCAGATACCCTATACTTGGTGAAATCCTTATGTTATTCCGTTGCTTATTATTTCATTGGAATAACTTTTGTATATGCGGTTTACCCTATACTTGGTGACATTCTTCTATTATTCTACATTGGAACATCCTGCTCATGTGTTTTACACCGGACCTGGTTCCGCTTTTTATTATTCATTGGAACATCCATGCATGTGTTTTACACGGACTGGTTTAAAATCTTTATCATTACATTGGAATATCCTATCTCGTGTGTTTTACACCGGATCCGGTTCCATCTTTATTATTCGTTGGAACATCCGCCGATTGTGAATTTCACCGATTCTGGTTCCGTTATTATTATTCATTGGAATAACACGTCATGCGGCAAGCACCGCATGCATGGTGATTTCTTTTGTTATTCCATTCTTTATTATACCCAGTTGGTTAAAACTTTGACTTCTATACTCCATGAAATTAGTAGAATATCCTTGATATTTGCGTTTCATCCAATATCTTTTCATGGAAATATTCTTCCGATCATTCTTGAATTTTACTCTGTAAACAAAGATCATGTTGACAATTTGGACGTTAATAATTCATGGATTAAATAATTCTTGAACTTGTTTTATTGAATTACTATGTCATGTCATCATCCTCATGTTATATTATGTTATCTTTGGCTTACGTGCATAGATGAACTTAGTATGATTATGACCGAGGATCATTCGGTATAATCACGACTTGATATAAATGATGTGACAAAAGTCCTCGGTGCTTTGTAATGCGTTGATGGATAGTTTTGGTATGATTATGACCGGGGTGATTCGGTAGATAGTCATGACCATTGATAATTTGATGAAAATCCTTGACTAGTGGTACGGGGATGATTAGATGTGGTGGTTTATTTATTAAAAAGTGAGTCTCGTGATAAAAATTGATGAAAACCTTTTTAAAACCTAAAAGATAGTAGACTTTATTCTCTACTTGACTCTTTTTAAATGGATTGCTTATTCGCCGCAGATTAAACCGGTTGTCTATTGTATTTTATCGGTTTAACACATTGAAGGCTAATGATAATTTATTACGCATTATCTTAGTCATAATATTTCTTCTTGGGCTAGTTGAGCTCACCCTTTCTTTCACCTGTTTCTTGAAATGAGAACATATTTGAGACGAGTGGGGAACGAAGTAATGGTCCAGAGGATAGCATTAGTAGTCCTCACTATTCTGTGAAATAGTGTGATAATAGTTGTAATGAGGACTCCTTTTGAGTTTGTATAATATCTAGTAGACAATATTTGTATTCAAACTCACAGTTTATGTCGTATTGTACACGACAGTTATATTAGTAAGTCGTATTTGAAATTATGTACCATGTAAGTGGCGACCCAAGATGGGTGACGTATACCTAATTTTGGGGGCGTCACAGTTGGTATCAGAGCTTAGGGATATGATCCCTGGCTAAGATGTGAGACAAGAACTAGGAGGGGAGAGACGGGGAATTCCTTCGCTAGTATGACCTACCTAAGTTTATGTGGTATTTATTTGGTCGGTCAGAGTATAGGGATAATATGTGATATGTTATTTAACCCATGTTTGGTGGCAGTATTTGAAAATGACATCTGAAAATATTGAGATAAGCAATGAAGCACATGAGACCGTTGAGTCAGCTCAACCAAAAGGTAATGAGCAACAACACGATAATAATCATACCGGTGGCAACGGTCATCGGAACAATGATAACCATCGTGGGGGAAATTATCATGTCAAGAATGGTAACCATTTCGGTGGTAATCATGGCCAAGATAATAAGAATGGACATTTCAAGAAGAGAGGGTTCAACAATGGACGTGAACGCGTCGACGCATCGACACCGTTTCAAAGGAAGAAGAACGACCACCGGTCGTATGTTTCAAATCTTGACGGGAGGGACACATCCGTCAAAACTGCATCTGCAAGAATCCAAAGCGTGTTTTAATTGCGGAAGAAGGTCACTTAGCTCGATTTTTTGTCGTATGGTGAAGTCAAGTCCAGTTGAGATAGTGATGCCAAAGGATGTCCTGCATGAAAGCCAAAGCCGTTAGTTTAGAGAGAGCATTTTTTTTCTCGTGACGAGGAACACGAATAAAATTATCGGGTAAGTTAATCATAAGCTCTTCGAAGTCTATATCGTGATTCGAAACTGGGTTCTACCTATTATTTTATCTCTCTTGCTTGCGTTCAACGTTTAAATTTGACTCAGGAGAAGTTAGACTTTGACTTATTGGTTGAAACTTCGTTAGTAAGAGCCTTCGTTCTCGCTTATTATTTTTAATTTTTTTTTTGATTCAAATAAACACTTTCACGTTACACCGTCGATCTTATCTTTTTGAAAATACTTGCCTTTGAGGTAATTTTTGAAAACGATTGATTAACTACTTATTATTCTTTTTCGTAAGGTTGTTAGCTTTTATATTTATAACAACCCTGTTATACAAATTCAAAGTAACCAAACCCTAAAGCTAATCATTGTAATATCAAGCCATAAGTAAAGAGCTCCAAACCTTTCGTTGTTGACTTTCTTGTGTGGAATGCACCGGCCGGACTTTTTCAGAGGCGACATCGTGAATGAAGATGGCAAGTTTATAGGTATCATTGTGAGGTGCTATATCTAGGTTAAGGGATAGAAGTCACAGGTTGGTATCAATGTAACGTCTTATCCAAGTCTTGGATAAGAGTAGCGATTTTGAATGATATTTCTATCATTAATAAATTTCTTGACGTATTCTTGAAGATTTCCTAGCCTACCCTAGAGCGTGAAATCGAATTTTGTATTGACCCCAAATCTAAAACCCATTTCTTAAACCCTCAAATATTTCTTCAACTAAAATGAGCAGTTTACGTGGTTTATGATGAAAGTCATAATAAAAGCATTGGACTAATGAAAATCATGGGTATATGAATTATTAGTAAGTTTTATGATGAGTTATGTTGGTTAGTATGTGAAAACATGAAAGTTTCTTAGAAATCACAAAGAGTTGAAAATCGATTTTGGTGAAAACGTAACATGAAATTCAATTGACTATATCTCTTATTATATTTTGAATTTTTGAATGTGGTCAAGTCCTAGAGTTAGATCTATGAGTTACCTAACTAATCCAAGTGGAATTACTGGAAAAGGTGTTGTAGATTTTTGTGTGGACTGATTTTAGCAAAGGAGGCCAAAGCTGTAAATTTCGAAAATGCTATTGCCCAAAAACTTTTAAGGGCTGTTTCGGCCACTTAAATTATGAGAAAAATTCTGGCCTTTTGGGACATGAAGGTATATGGTATAAAGTATCTCCTGTCCAAAAATGAGCTCATTCTCGACTTAAAATGAGCAAGTTATGACTATTTCAATATTTAGGTTTTTTTTAAAAACGCTATAACCGTGAGTTCTATAACTCAGATGACCATGAAATTTAAACTAGAAGCTCACGTTAACATGTGTAAGGTCCTGCCAAAATTTGGGAATTTTGGAGTTAAACTTGAGGTAGCTAATTTCTTAAGGAATTAATTAGAAATTGATTTTGAAAAATAGTAAATGAATTTTAAAATTCAGAAAAATATATTTTCATTATGGGACTATATTATGCTAAATCCCAGAAAAGAAATATTTTGGGACTGATTTGGTATTTTCATGAAAATAGTTTAATTACTGAACATATGAGTTAAATATGTTATGTGAAGTAACAAAGTTGAAAATAGGATATTATGGCTAGAGAATCCTATATAGAGTATATGCATATTTTTTTTGAGAGATTTGATAATTGGTGATGATATCTTATGAGTATGGCATTTTGAATGATTAAATGCATTATATGGTAAAGCGTAAACAATTGAGATAAATTGTTTATAAATTTAAGATGTGATTAAAATATTGTTATAATATTAATGTTATTAGATTATGAGATTATTAAGTGATTGATAACATGGGGATATTCTTGAATCTGGATAAATTATATTATAAATGTTTAATATTTATCCTTTATCTCATTTGATTGATTCTTTATATCATTATCCTCACGTTTTATATTGTGTTGAAAGTCATCGTGGCTCCTTGTAGTGCATAGATGGACTTGGTATGATTATGACCACGGATTATTCGGTATAATCATAACCGTAATTGAATACACAATTATCTTTCGGTAGTAGTGCATGGATAATTTGTGGTCGTGATACTAATGAATACACAATTATCTTTGGCCATAGTGCATGGATAATTTGTGGTCGCGATCTTAATGAATACACAATTATCTTTGGCCGTAGTGCATGGATAATTTGTGGTCGTGATATTAATGAATACACAATTATCTTTGGTAGTAGTGCATGGATAATTTGTGGTCGTAATACTAATGAATACACAATTATCTTTGGTAGTAGTGCATGGATAATTTGTGGTCGTGATACTAATGAATACACAATTATCTTTCGTAGTAGTGCATGGATAATTTGTGGTCGTGATACTAATGAATACACGATTATCTTTGGCCGTAGTGCATGGATAATTTGTGGTCGTGATACTAATGAATACACGATTATCTTTGGTAGTAGTGCATGGATAATTTGTGGTCGTAATCTTAATGAATACACGATTATCTTTGGTAGTAGTGCATGGATAATTCGTGGTCGTGATACTAATGAATATCCTTGGCACGTAGAAAGCGGGGATGATTCGATGATATGGATTAATTATTGAAGTGAGTCTTAGCAATGAAATATTAATTCATGGATGTGGTAAAAGTCATCTTTGGTAGTAGTGCATTGATGGACTTGGTATGATTATGACCGAGGATTATTCGGTATAATCATGGTAGTAATTGAAAACACGAATATCCTTAGCCGATGAGTGCATGGATAATTTGTAATTGTGATACTAATAAGTGAGTCTCAAAGTATTATTGGTTTCTGAGTTATATATATTTGGCCTGTGTAGTAAAAGATGAATGAATTAATGAATATCTTTGGTAGGATTAGAAGATGAATTTAAATGATAAAAGTATTCAAGGTATCCTCACCTCTTTATCATATCAGTATCGCACCTAATTTCGAGGGCTTAAATTCCATAAGGAGGGAGATTGTGAGACCCCAGATTTTATCAATAAAGATTTAAATTTTGTTGAAATAATTTTTTAATATTATGGTGTGAATTTAAGATAATATTATAGTTGTGGGTAGTATTTATAAATTTTGCAAAGTATGCAAGTGGTTATATTATATTCGATTGGTCGGGGAATATTCGGTTTAGCAGGGAATATTCGTACAACGGCTCAATCATTGGTGGACCCCACAACAGAATTATTGTCGGATTGAGAAAACGATAAAAATATTTTATTGAAATAACGGCGGAAGTTTTACCGTGGTTACTGTTGAACTACTCGGTAGTAAAAGTACAGTAATACGTGTGGTTGCATAGTAGCACACGGTATTGATTATTGATGCTTATGTGAGAAGTCACTCAGTTTGATTCCATTATTGTCGATTAATAATATGAATTATTATAGCGATAATGACGTTTTTTTGTTTTGTTCAGTATTATTAACGTAATAAAATGTAAACATCTTTTTATATAAAATAGAATACTTTATTAAAGTTATTCTATAAATAGAATATATTATATTTTATTATGCATAGTGTTGCATAGTATTTTGCATAGTGTTTTGCATAGTATTGCATAGTGTTTGCATAGTAAAATGTTTTTATATAAATAGAATATATTATATTTTATTTAAAAGATTTTTCTTTAAATATGGACCGTCAGATTAAAGTAAATCAATCTGGACCGTTCATGGATTAGTTACTATGCATTCCATTTTCCTATAAATAGAAGCTCATTCCTTCATTATTTTCTTATGAATTCATTGAAACTCTAGAGAGAGAAAATTATAGAGAGAAGTTATAGAGAGAAAATTATAGAAAGAAGAAGAGTATTCTGCTACTTCACTACTTTTATATTCAGTTCTTTTACGGTAAGGGGTGTTATTCTTTCTTCTTGAAGAGAACTTCTGTTATTCCATTCATTATTATTATTCATTGGAATAACCTATAAAAGTGGCATACCCTATACATAACTCTGATCACGCCAGATACCCTATACTTGGTGAAATCCTTATGTTATTCCGTTGCTTATTATTACATTGGAATAACTTTGTATACGCTGGTTTACCCTATACTTGGTGACATTCTTCTATTATTCTCATTGGAACATCACATACGTGTGTTTTACAGGACTGGTTCCGCTTTTATTATTCATTGGAACATCACATCACATGTTTTACACCGGACCTGGTTAAAATCTTTATCATTCATTGGAATATCCTATCTATGTGTTTTACACAGGATCCGGGTTCCATCTTTATTATTACGTTGGAACATCCCGCTTGGTGTGAATTTCACCGACTTTGGTTGCGTTATTATTATTACGTTAGAATAACCTCGCATATGCCAAGTACCGCATGCATGGTGATTTCTTTTGTTATTCCATTCTTTATTATACCCGGTTGGTTAAAACTTTGACTTCTATACTCCATGAAATTAGTAGAATATCCTTGATATTTGCGTTTCATCCAATATCTTTTCATGGAAATATTCTTCCGATCATTCTTGAATTTTACTCTCTAAACAAAGATATCATGTTGACAATTTGGACGTTAATAATTCATGGATTAAATAATTCTTGAACTTGTTTTATTGAATTACTATGTCATTGTCATCATCCTCATGTTATATTATGTTATCTTTGGCTTACGTGCATAGATGAACTTAGTATGATTATGACGAGGATCATTCGGTATAATCATGACTTGATATAAATGATGTGACAAAAGTCCTCAAATGGCTTGTGTAATGCGTTGATGGATAGTTTTTGGTATGATTATGACCGGGGGTGATTCGGTATAGTCATGACCATTGATAATTTGATGAAAATCCTTGACCGCGGGTATGGAGGATGATTAGATGTGGTGGTTTATTTATTGTCGAGTCTCGGTGATAAAAATTGATGAAAACCTTTTAAAACCTAAAAGATAGTAGACTTTATTCTCTACTTGACTCTTTAAATGGATTGTTTATTCATTGCAGATTAAACCTGGTTGTCTATTGTATTTTATCGGTTTAACAACCTTTGTTGAAGGCTAATGATAATTTATTCGCATTATCTTAGTCATAATATTTCTTCTTGGGCTAGTTGAGCTCACCCTTTCTTTTCTTGTTCTCTTCGTGAAATGAGAATATATTTGGGACGAGTCGGGGAAGCGTAAGTAATGGTCCAGAGGATAGCATTAGTAGTCCTCACTATTCTGTGAAATAGTGTGATAATAGTTGTAATGAGGACTCCTTTTGAGTTTGTATAATATCTAGTAGACAATATTTGTATTCAAACTCACAGTTTATGTCGTATTGTACACGACAGTTATATTAGTAAGTCGTATTTGAAATTATGTACCATGTAAGTGGCGACCCAAGATGGGTGACGTATACCTAATTTTGGGGGCGTCACACCAAAGATATTCATATCTCAAAGAAACATACAATCATTTCAGAATTTATATATATAAACCAAAATTATAGTCATGTTGATCAATTCACCTTTGCACGTAAGTTAAAAATATTCAATTGTAAATTTAATGGTCATGATCATACCAGTCAACGATTCAACTTTGCACTACTGGCCAAAGAGAACCTATAGTCACGATCATACCAATAATCTACCCATATTTACACTTAAGTCAAAGAGAAATTTCATCACCGAGATTATAAAAATGTTATATATGATAATAAAAATAATATGATCAACAACTGCATTTAATTTCAAAAGTAAGTTTCATAAATCAATGATTTCATAACACCTTAATCTAAATGTTATAAATCACTTAATAATCTCATAATCTAATATTATTAATATTACCACAATATCTTAATCATTTCTTAAACTTATAAACAATTTATTTTAATTGTTTACACTTTACTAATTAATGCATTTAATCATCCTAAAATGCCAAACTCATAAGATTTTATCACCAATAACCAAAATCCTCATCAAAAGTCTGCATATGTGAGACCCCATATTTTATCAATAAAGATTTAAATTTTGTCGAAATAATTTTTAATATTATGGTGTGAATTTGAGATAATATTATAGTTGTGGGTAGTATTTATAAATTTTGCAAAGTATGCAAGTTGTTATAAAATATTCGTTTGGTCTGGGAATATTCTTTTTTTGTTAGGGAATATTCGCATACAACTACTCAATCATTGGTGGACCCCTAATGTAATTATTATTGTCGGATTGAGAAAACGACAAAAATATTTTATAAAAATAATGGCGGAGGTGTTACCGTTAAAACTGTTGAACTACCCGGTGGTAAAAGTACAGTAATACGCGTGGTTGCATAGTAGCACACGATATTGATTATTGATGCTTATGTGAGAAGTCACTCACTATGCTCAATTATTACTCTGATGAATCTTTGATCATATCTCTTATATTATTGATTCAATTATTGTCACAAGATTATCATCGTATAATATGTTATAGTATTAAATCAATAATTGAGACGACAAGTTATAAATGATTAATAATTGTTGAAAGATTAAATATGTGTTGATTAAAAATAAAATGATTTGTGGTAATATTTATTCAATCCTTGATATATATAAAGAGTACATTATGAGACATTTGTGGTAAGTTTGATTATTTTATAAAATATATGTCATCATCTAAGAGTCTCTTCGTCAATAGTAATTACCTTCGTCAATAGTAATTACCTTTGTGAATAGTAATTATCTTCGTCAATAGTAATTACCTTCGTCAATAGTAATTACCTTTGTGAATAGTAATTACCTTCGTCAATAGTAATTACCTTTGTGAATAGTAATTACCTTCGTCAATAGTAATTACCTTTGTGAATAGTAATTACCTTCGTCAATAGTAATTACCATTACAGGCATCGAACCACTTGTCGCTTCACATTATTCTGCGTCGAACCACTTGTCGTTTCACATTACTGCGCCAAACCACTTTTCTTTTTCATCACACCGATCGTCAAGCCACTTGCGCTTTTCACATGGCAAAAGTTAAGCTAGAAATCTTCTATAAATAGAGGCCTAGTGCTTCATTATTTTCACGAATTCATTGAAACTAGAGAGAGAAACTATAGAGAGAAAGAAGAAAAGTATTCTCGCTACTTCACCTCGCCAATATTCAGGTTCTTCTAAGGTAGGGAATATTATTTGTTGTAACCCGTAAGGGTGTTATTCTTTCTTATTCATGAAGAGAGCTGTTGTTATTCCATTGCTTATTATTACATTGGAATAACGGTCAAAGAAAAGTGGTATACCCTATACATAACTCAGTCATGCAGCATACGTAGTATACTTGGTGAAATCATTATATTATTCCATTCTTATTTATTACATTGGAATAACTCAGATATATCAGTAATCCCCTATACTTGGTGATCTCCTTACATTATTCCATTCTTTATTATTCATTTGGAATATCCTCGTCGTGTGTTTTACACCGGACTGGTTCCATTGTTTATTATTCGCATTTATTATTCGTTGGAATATCACGTGCGTGTGTGTTTACACCGGACTGGTTCCATTGTTTATTATTCAAGCATTTATTATTACGTTGGATCATCCTCGTGGTGTGAATTTCACCGACCTAGTTCCGTTATTATTATTCTATTGGAATAACTTTGCCTACATCGGTAAATCGCATGCATGGTGATTTCTTTTGTTATTCCATTCTTTATTATACCCAGTTGGTTAAATCTTTGACTTTATACTCCATGAAATTAGTGGAATATCCTTGATATTTGCGCTTCATCCAAAGATATCTTTTCATGGAAATATTCTTCCGATCATTCTTGAATTTTACTCTACAAAAGCAAAGATCATTTTGACAATTTGGACGTTAATAATTCACGGATAAAATAATTCTTGAACTTGTTTTATTGAATTATTATGTCATCATCATCATCCTCATGTTATATTATGTTATCTTGACTTACGTGTATAGATGAACTTAGTATGATTATGACCATGGATTATTCGGTATAATCATGGCTTGTTATAAATGATGTGATAAAAGTCCTCGGTGGCTCGTAATGCGTTGATGGATAGTTTTTGGTATGATTATGACCGGGGGTGATTCGGTATAGTCGTGACCATTGATAATTTGATGAATATCCTTGGTCAGAAGTAGTGCGGTGGGTGATTCGATGATGTGGATTATTTATTAAAGTTTGAGTCTCAAACTATAACATGATGATGAAAAACCTTTTAAAACCTAAAAGATAGTAGACTTTATATTCTACTTGACTTTTTTAATGGATTGCTTATTCATTGCTGCAGTTAAACTTGTTGTCTATTGTATTTTATCAGTTTAACACTGTTGAAGGCTAATGATAAATTATTCTGCATTATCTTAGTCATAATATTTCTTACTGGGCTAGTTGAGCTCACCCTTTCTTTCACTGTTCTCTTCAGGAAATAAGAACATAGCTGGGACGAGTCGGGGAACGGAGTAATGGTTCAGAGGATAGCATTAGTAGTCCTCACTATTTTGTGAAATAGTGTGATAATAGTAGTAATGAAGACTCCTTTTGAGTTTGTATAATATCTAGTAGAAAATATTTGTATTCAAACTCACAGTTTATGTCGTATTGCATACCTACAGCTTATATTAGTAAGTTGTATTTGAATTTATGTACCATGTAAGTGGCGACCCAAGATGGGTGACGTATACCTATTTTTGGGGGCGTCACAACATATACCTTATATAGGATTTCCAAGCCATAAAATCCTATTTTTCAATTTTGTTACTTCACATAACATATTTAATTCATTTACTCATAACTAGTCCATTTTCATGAAAAATACCAAATCAGTACAAACAAATTTTCTTTTCTGGAATTTAGCAGAATATAGTCCCATATTGAACATATATTTTTCTCAGAATTTTTAAAATTCATTTACTATTTTTCATATGGCCAAAACTACCGAATATTTAGACATTTATCATAAATTATACTTTTGTCCAAAAATTCTGAAATTTACAGAGTATACTTCTGTTATATACATGTACTCCCAATAAAAATTTCATCAATTTTGGAGTTAACCACAAGGAGTTATAAGGGTTTACTTTTAAAATAGTCTTTTCTCATAAAATACATAACTCCTAATCTATACATCCAAAAATAGTCATTTTTGGACACAATCTAGAAAACTCATCAAATTATCATTTCAAATTTTTTCAGAATTTTTGAAGGTCAGAAAAATTATGAAACTGAAAAACATAATAACTCTTATAATCCCTTACCTCAAAAGAGTAGTATTTCTGACTGGAATATCTGATGTAAAGCCAAAGGAAACTTGCACTGATTAACAACTCTCAAAGTATCAAAATACTCACAAAATACGCTCGATAATATAGGGAGAGAAAACTTATGTTTCTAGTGTGATTTTTAATTCTAACTAAGCACCCTATTTATAGGAAAATGCTAGAACGCCAAAGGAGACTAAATAATAAAATATTAATTAAAATTTTATACGCATGCCATTTTGACAAAATGGCAGTCCATCACCTTTGAAAATCCAATCCAGCACATGCATTCAACACCAACCAAAAAGTGGGGCCCACCTTCTAGAAATCTCCACCAAAATCATTTATAAAAATAATTTCTGAATCAGTCGTCTCTTAAAATTCATAACAAATCATACGTTAATTTTTAACGGTTCAAAATTTGTGGACATATACTCAACTTATATATGTATAACATATCCAAAAATCATAACGATCCAACGGTTGGATTAAAAATTATAACTCACGCAATATATCTTAAGAACACTGATTTTTTGGATTATTAGTCCTTCGGACTAGTTTCATTCAAAAATTCACCACGATAAATCTACAAAGGATTTTTGGGTGATTCCAATTTCTACGGTTAGCTTACTTCTAGGGCTTTCTTTCAATATATAGCTCATCTCCTAACTCATTATACACAAAGAGTTATGGATTTTACAAAATCAAGTAATAAACTAATTTTCTGAAAATTTCCAAATTTCGTTCCTCATTTCGAAAAAATACTAATAAAACACCTCAGCATTAATTCCTTCATTTATAACCATATAAAAATGTATATATTTCTTTATCATATAAATCAATAATTAATTATTCACAAATAATATTACAGAATCACAATAATGACAAGCGATGACGGTTCCTGTGAAAGAGGGGCTTTCAATAAAGGTTTTTCTCCTTCTTGGCGCGTAATTAGGTGACCAAACTCTCCTCGATGAGAACTTTCTAGACATTATCAATAATGCTATCTAATAATATTATTCAAATAATATGAATTATTGATCCGATAATGGGAAATACTATGCGTTGATAATTATTGAAACAACAATAATATAAAATATAAATGCAAAGCAATTATTGAATCAATAAAATAAAATATTGAGCAATAATTATCGTAACAATTATCGAAAAATCTTGTCTTCTTACGTAAGAATCAATAATTCAAAAATCTTATGCAATACCGTAAGTTCTTGTGCAACCACACGTACATCGTATATTTTAACCATCGTATTCCAACAAAGCGGTGTTACTTGAATTACTACGCGTTATTTATAAAAACTCAAACTTGTCATTTTCTTCATCCAAAAGTTATTCTGTTATGGGGCCCATAAATGGCTGCGTCGTTGTACGAATATTCTCCGACAACAAGAATATTCCACGACCAAACGAATATTCCCCGACAACAGCAAGTATTTTATAACCACTTGCTTATTTTGAAAAAAAATTCATATATCACCCTTAACTTTACTCTTTATCAATTTAACCATTTACTAAATAATAATTATAAGAAAAATTGAATAATTTTATTTCATAAAATTCGGGGTCTTACATGTGTGATGCGTGATGCGTGATGTGTGATTTGAGAAAACCTAGGATTTGATTTGAAGAAAAGTTTGTTTTAAATTTAATTTTGATAAAGTATTTTTGGGGTGACTGTGGCGCCCCCAAATTCGGACCACTCACGTCTCGAATTCGGTTTGCCATGTGCTACATATCTAATTCCTAATAACATCTCATGCAACGGAAATAAAAGAATAGATTACATTTATTTAATATAATCATTCACGTCCCAAGGTCTTGTACCCACTACTACAACATTACAACTTAATTTAAACATAATTATTACATCATAGTAACTAAGTCTTCATACAACATAATAATAGTAAATTCCTAACACTAGGAAATAAAGCTATTCTGAAACTTTCTCTTTACCCTTGTCCTTGCTAGAGGGTTCACCACGTTCTGCCTTAACTGAAAGTTTTAAAAAAGCAAGGATGTTCAAAAAAGTTGCCCATCAAGTAATATCGCATTAAGGGTGGTCATTTATAGAGTTTAAATATCAAGGGTATGACAGTGATCAGGAATTATTAATAATTCTCAATAAAGGTCGCTATGGACTGAAAACTATCAATAAGGTTCAATGTTTAATCATTTCAAGATTTCAATATAATGAATATTGAGCAGTCACTAAGGACTATGAACTTCTACTAGAATTAACAGTATTATACTGAAAATCCAATAAAAACGAGTACAACAGGTGATCAGCCTAAAGTGCCCTACGTTATGCATAACATTTAATCATACTCATGTGCGCACGTTGGTCTCCCGATAATTATTTAGTTTCCCCTTCAAGGAGGTTTGTTCATCTCAGTCAGCTATAAGAGTCCGCACCAATTCGATTGGTTTGGATAACTTTCAAATTCTCGATTTAGGGCTAGCTGAATCAAATGGCATAGACTGGTTTTCCACAGTATATAAGAATAATTATAAGTTCAACACCCGAAATCAAAGTTCGAAGAATGTAAACAACTTTATCTTAAGCTACGAAGAATTAAGTCATAAGACATGAATCATACTTTCAATGGTTTACTTGTACGACCATTAATAACACAAGCTTAAGTAATGCTTCATAAAGAATAGGGTTAGAAACTTGCATCAAAGAGATAAGGTTTTCACTTGTGTAAGTTAGAAAACTTGCCTCAAGCATAGTTTACCAAAGTATAGCTTATTAACACTTTTCGAATCCTATTATAACGTAGTTACATGTATAGGATATTCATTAGTTACGTATATTCAATACTCATACTTGACATGTAAGTTTAAACGCATACATAAGAGTCTAACTTAGTCGTATAATCCCACACATACGTAATTACGTACCTTACATACACATAACACAAAATCAGTTTCTAAGACACTATGAACATAATTCGTAATCATCCTTTGACTTGTGTATGAAAGTTTATAAACACTTATCAAACATATGATTCTATCTTTAGCATGCTTATTGACACTTTGAATATTGTACCAGACATGTATTACAGATTAAGGTAACAATACAAGCATGCATCAAATCTCAGATCAAAAACAGAATAGGCAGACTTTACTACAAGGTGGTGCGGTCGCGCGGTCGCGCTTGATTTGAAATAGGGAGTGGCGCGGCCGCGCTGCTCCCAGTTCAAATCAGAGCTGAGAAACAGAAACATGGCCAAACTTGCACACCCATATACAAATATGATGACACTTGCAGAACATACATGTCATGATGTTTATAACTAGGTTCGATCCTATATCTTGTCCTTAACATGGTTTGTTATAAATTTCCACCAAATCAAGGCTTTAAGTGTTCATTTAACAAGGTCTGTCATGTTTAGTCATTATAGACATACAACGAGGTCAATAAGTCTCAACTATACATGCTCACATTATCTTAGTCATGCATTTCAAGTAGTATAGTTCTACTACATTTAGACTTATTCTAAACCATACTCGACTAGTTTACAATGCATATGACTAGCTAGGCATACATGTCCATTATGTCTACGTGCATATTCATATCCTAGCATGATAGTCAAATTCTCAGAATACATGCAAGGTTGTTGTCAACCAACTTAGTTTCCTAAATTCTTAAGTTTTCTTTTTGAAAATCTCATGTTAATCAATCAAGAATGTAAAACTACTTCACTTACTATACATCATGCTTTCATATCCACATAACTAGACCATATAAACATGTTTTGAAGTTCAAAATTTAGTGTGTACATAGTTCATTTACGCATAGCTAGTATAGTCCTCTACATGAAAACTCCTTTTAAATCATGCTTGAATAGTCTATATTATGCCTAACAATATAAACCAACATATTAGTCACATGCTAAGGCATAAAAGAGCTTGATATGTTTGTACATAAGGTCAGAATATACATTACACAATGTTCACCAAATTTAGTTTCCAAATCATTAAGTTTTCTTTGAATACACATACTAAACCATGGTAACAACATCATTCCGTATGTTAAGGTCATTTACATGCATAATCAAACAAAAATAACATGCTCATATCAACACAAGGCAAACAAAATCTGTTTCCAAAGCGGTAGCACTGTATGCCGCATTAGATTTTTTCTTTATATAAGTGGCGGTAGCGCCACTTTCACTTTGAACAAAAAAAATTGGCTCTGCTTCTGCAGAGCCTCAACACAAGCATTGCTAAACCTTCTAGCTGCAATTCAGACCAACTACAATGCTTCTAAACATACATATAAGCTTAGATAACCCATATATGACAACTCAAAATTCAATTAACAAGTGATTACAAGAAATTCTAGAATTCTTCAATATCAAAATAAGAACACTGATATGTTACCTTTGTGATATGAAAATGCTAACTTTTGTGTGACGCCCCCAAAATAGGTATACATCACCCATCTTGGGTCGCCAAATATATGGTACTGAATACAAATACAAACTTAATTATACAACATGAGTTGAGAGTTTTTACACGAATATTGTCTCATAGACAATATCCAAACTCAAATTCAATCCTCATTACATTTATTATCACACTAAATAGTGAGGACTACTAAAACAACCATATCGGACCATCACTTCGTTCCCCGACTAGTCCAGGCTACATTCTCATTTCCTGAAGAGAACAATGAAAGCAAAAGGGTGAGCTCAACTAGCCCAGTAAGAAATATTATGACTAAGATAATGCAGAATAAATTATCATTAGCCTTCAACAGTGTTAAACTGATAAAATACAATAAATATCAAGTTTAACTGCAGTGGAACAAGCAATCCATTAGAAGAGTCAAGTAGAGCATGATATCTACTATCTTCTATGATTTAAAAAGGTTATCATCAATTTTATCGTTGAGACTCAGCTTAATAAATAATCCACATCATCGAATCATCCATGCACTATGGGCCAAGGATATTCATTAGTATCACAACTACGAATTATCCATGCACTACAGGTCAAGGATATTCGTGTTTTCACCAATGGTCACGATCATGCTAACAACTGTCCATCTATGCACTATGGGCCAATGAGGACTTTTACCACATCATTTGTAACATTACGATCATGATTATACCGAATAATCCCTGGTCATAATCATACCAATCAGCAGTCCATCTATGCACGTAAGTCACAGATGACTTTTATCACAATATAAGCATGAGGATGATGACAATGATATAAGAATTCAATTAAAAGAAAGCAAAGGATAAATTTTTAAAGATTTATAATTTAATTTATCCAGAATTCAATAATATCCAAATTGTCAACATGATACTGCTTTGTGGAGTAAAATTCAAGAATAATATTGCATCAAAAATGATTTGAACAACAAAGAAATCAATTTTTGTCATGAATAGTACCCGAGTGAATAGTACTTCGTGAATAGTACCCGTGAATAGTACTTTGTGAATAGTACCCTATGAATAGTACTTTGTGAATAGTACCCCGTGAATAGTATTCCGGCATGAAAAGATCAATAATTATCAAGAATGCTCAGAATAATATTTTCATGAAAAGATACTGGATGAATCGCAATATCAAGGATATTCTACTAATTTTATGGAGTATAGAAGCAATACTTTAACAGAATGAGTGTAGAATTAGGAATACGAAACGAAATAATATTACTCACATACTACAGAGTATGGAAAAAAAATATTATTTCTTACGAATACTGAAAAAATAATATCCCTTACGAATACGAAAAAAATAATACCCCTTACCTTAGAAGAAGACTAGATACTGGAATAGTGAAGTAGCAGAATACTCATCTTCTTTCTCTCTATAGCTTCTCTCTCTATAATTGCTCTTGTGAGTCTTAGTGAATTGGTGAGAATGAAAGAAGAATGAGCTTCTATTTATAGGAAAACATAATTTCAATAATTGTACGTTTTGGGGCTCGAATTATTACAGTATAGTACCTTCATCTTTTCCTCCATTTTTAATTTAGTCCTACAAGTATTATCAAACTTGCACCACCTCCCCTAATAGTACATCATGTGAATCAATAGTTCTATTCATGTGAACAAATAGTTATATGCATGTGAACTACTAGCAATTAATTGCTCATTTATCCGGTTAATTACCCGATTGGTCAATTTAACATCCAGAAATCAATTATTATCGAAATAAATATTGATTTCCACTAACACTAATAATCCCAACACAATGGAAATATCAATTTCATCTTTAATCAACACGAACTTATTCATCATTAATATTATAACTCATAATATTTAACAACCAGATCATTCCCAGGAAAGAGGGGGTTTTTCGATAAGGATTTCTCCCTATTGGCGCGCAATTAGGTGACCAAACCCATTTCCTCGATAGAACTTTCTAGACATCGTCAATATTGCAAATAATAATTGTGACGCCCCAAATCCGGGTATCTTCCAACCTGACAGATGGTGCTATACAGTACTACCATTCACACATTTATTCAATTGAAAAGTCTCAAAAGGACGAATATGTCTTCTATATATATAAAATAATATTATATTTCCCTAGGTTCTTTATAACCCATTCATTCGTTCTTGTCATAATATCCAATATATTACAAACATTTATCTACACTATTACATAAGTAATCTAAGGGTTCGTTTTCGCCTTGCCCTTATCTTTGTCGGAGCCTTCAGTCTGCTCGATCTTAGCTGTGTTCATATGGTTCAAGCAAAAGTAAGCATGACTAGCTCAGCAAGTACTACAATTCTAATAAACAACATGCTTGAAACATAGAACTCATATATCTTCAGTAACTAAACAATAGTTACGAAGTACTATCGATAATTCAAAATAGCACTTCTTTTCATTCAAAACGTTTTACAACAACAATATTCAGTAAAACATCAATTTCGGTCCAAGACCTTGAGCATTCATAAGTTCTTTTGAAAAGGACGTCCCGACACTAAGTCCGTAAGTTCGACATTACTTACGAGCACGTCTAGGTGATCAGCATATAGTACTCTATGTTGATCAACACTACATTCCTTAAATGTGTATACGTTTAAGTTATGGCAACCTCACGTGCCTGTCGTTAAACGACAAAAACATTTTAGCATACTCAGTCTTCGATTGAAAACTATACCAATATAACTCGGTAAACATTAATCATGCTTGATAGATTCATAATATAAGTCTAGCCGAAAGAATTGGCTTTGACTTCATCATTCAAAACTTCATGCTAAAGAATACATGAATTACACAGCTTGTCCATACTGAACTGGAACAAGGGTTAGAATTCCTTTAGTGTCTGCTTAACTGATTATCACACGTACACTTTAAGTCTCTAAGTCTCTATAATACATGATCATATAACGTACCACATTAGGTCATATATAATCAAGTATGTATACTTATTATATCTTACCCTTCATCTCAATCTAATCCTGACTTAGATTTGTTATTATGGGTTCCAACTTTTCATTACGTCATTCTCATTATGTTCACATTCAATTGATTATTAACCTTTAATCATCATACATTAAGTGTCTAACAATGCCTTAACAATGTTATGTGTACACCTTTGTTCATTACTAATGAGTTATCTTTCATTCTATATTCGTAAACATTCATGTCTGTCGAAACCCTAGGATCAAGGCGCTGTGGCGCTTGGCCATGTACCTTCAACTTCACATACATGAGTGCGGGTTAGTGATACTGACATCCGGACTTGGCACTGCGGCGCCACACTTAACTCTTCATCTCATGTGGCGATTGATTTAGTAATGCTTGGACACTATTCTCGCGCCATCGCGCCACTATTTGAACTTGTTGGCCATGGCACCAACGACTCGGTGCCTTAGAAAATTTACAGCTTTTACAAATTTTGTGAAACTCTTGGACGCATAACTTCTTCGTTATAAGTCAGAATTGGCTCGTTCAAAAGCCTACGGTTCACAAATTACATACTCTATGCGTTCATGCAAGAATTTTATCTATTTGACTTCGTTTTCTAAAATTTCACCTATTAGTTCATTTTTAACAAAAATGATAAACATTCGTGAACGTTCAACGCTCGTTTCTTCGTTCTAAGTGGAATTTGGTCATTTTTGAGTCCGCAACTCTATAATGCCAAATATGACTTGTCTCCATTGAAAACCAACGTTTTCGACTTCAAACACAAAATATGACTTCCATTCCGAGAATTTCATGAATTCGACGATTATCGTCCAATCGTGTGAATTCCGGCGAAACCTCATTACTAATCGTTCTAAATGGATTTTAATCAACATATGAACATTTTAAGTTACTTATTACACCAACTTATCATCAAAGTAGGTTTTGACTTATTCTCATAAGTCAATGACTTATTTAACTTATTAACTACAAATTTTCATGCTCATGACTTACTATGGACTTAAGTCCATCAATCAATGTTTTCATACTATATTGAACATACTAACATCATATGACAAGTTCTTCACAAGTTTATCAACTTATTTAAGTTCAAGTTGCTTATTCAACTTATTCGGCTTAAGTTCATTCATTACTTACTTCTTATATGATCATAGCATACAATCACACTTCTTTATCAATCTTATATGGTAGAGATAGACTAATAGATCACAAGATCATTTACCTTTGATGAATAAAGTCTTCTTCTTTGAAATTTAGCAAAAGATTGATTTGGCTTTAAAAGTACTTATTCTCTCTAACAATTAAGTTACTTTGTTTTGGATGAAAGTTGTACAATGAAAAATGATCAACCAACTCTCCTATTTATAGGCTTGGCAAAATGAGGGCATAATGGTCTTTTTAGGCCTTGCACCTCCTCACTAACCTCCTTAATCCACCTCCTTATCCACCTCCTTACTATTTACTTTACAACTAAGTTAACTTGCTAGCCACTTCCCTTTCTTGCTCATCACAACACTTGATCACCACACAAAATATTTGCCCATCAAGACTACCCATATCACACTTGGTTTGCTCCATGGATCATGGCTTAACACATTGGGCTTACTTAATTATTCTAGCTTATTTCTTATTGGGCTTGCATTATAATAGTTTGGGCTCATGATTTAACTAACACTTGGGCTTTCATATCACTTATTATTTGGACTTCTACCAATATGTTAATAATCCTACAAGTCCATTGCATTTAATTAAACAACTTAACATATATACATCACGTATAATTCTCGTATGCTAGTTCGTATATTAAATCGTAATATATGTTATTCCATTCTTCATACCTAATAGTATAATATGTCATATAATACTTACGTTCAATACCTCGTACAATGAATACGCATCATACGATTACTACTTTCTTTCTTTAACGCTTAATAAACCTAACGTTCTCTAATTAGGTCCGCATGCGAAATATTAATTTTTCCATACTTAGATTATTATTACATAATCAATATCACCTTGATATTATAACGTTACGTATTTCTCGGAAGTTCAAAAATAATTCCCGAACAAAAATCGATGAATAGTGTTTTTCGAAAAATTTCTCGGAAAGCTTTTATTTTCGTTTTAGAAATTCAAACACTTTAATTCATTCACGTAGTTGAAATACGTACGACGTTCCGATGTTTCTAGGTTATAGAACGACATTCATCTTATCAACACATAATAATAATAAATAATATTATTTTATTCATTATTAAAAGTATTTACAAAGGTTCAATTTTCTGGGGCGTTACAATAATATGAATAACTTTGTCGTCTTAATTATTGATTTAAAAATATAAAATATTATGCAGATGATACTGTGACAATAATTGAATCAATAATATGAGAAATATTATGCAAAGAAATTCTTGTAGCAATAATTGAGTATAAGCGAGTGACTTCTCACGTAAACATCAATAATCAATACTGGTATGCTACTATGCAACCACAGCGTAGACATCGTACTTTTACCACCGGGTATTTAAACAGTTTAACGGTAAAACTTTCGCTGTTATTTTATAAAAAGACATTTATGTCAATTTCTAACTCCGACAATACTTCTGTTGTGGGGTCCACCAAGGATTTTATCATCGTACGAATATTCTCCGTTAAAACGAATATTCACCGACCAATCAAATATTTTATAACAACTTGCTTACTTTGTAAAATTTGTAAATATTACCCACAACTATAACATTATATCAAATCCACACCATAATATTCAAAAATATATTTTGAGAAAAAAATAATCTTTATTCATAAAAGTTGGGGTCTTACAACCTCCCCTTCTTATGAGATTTCATCCTCAAAATTAGGGTACGTACCTAGTATGTCAAAGAGGTGAGGATACCTTGACTTCATTTCAGATTCTAACTCCCAGGTCATTTCCTCAACATCATGGTTTCTCCACAAAACTTTGACTTGAGGTATAACCTTAAAGCATAGAATATGATCCTTCTTATCCAAGATTTTAACCGGTACCTCTTCATACGTTAAATCTTCAGCTATCTCGTCCAGTTCTAATTCAATAATGTGGTTCAGGTCTTTCACATATTTACGTAACATAGATATGTGAAAAACGTTATGAACACGAGACATACTTGGCGGTAAGGTGAGTCTATATGCCACAATTCCTACTCGATCAAGGATTTCAAATGGGCCAATGAATCGAGGATTGAGCTTTCCTCTCTTTCCAAATCTTGTAACTCCTTTCTATGGAGCAACACGTAACAACACATGCTCTCCAAAATTGAATTTTACGTCCTTTCGATGAAGATCAACATAACTCTTTTGTCGATCTTGTGAGGTCTTTATACGTTGTCGGATCATTTGAATTCTTTCTATTGTCATGCGTACCAATTTCGGTCCCAACAACGTTGCTTCACCCACCTCATCCCAGCCTACTAGAGAACGACACTTGCGTCCATACAATGCCTCGAATGGATCCATGCCAATACTTGCTTGATAACTGTTGTTGTAGGAAAACTTTACTAATGGCAAGAACTTGTTCCAACTTCTTTTGAAGTCAAGGACACAGAGTCTTAATAGATCTTCAAGAGTTTAAATAGTCCTCTCCGACTGCCCGTCTATTTGAGGATGATATGCCGAACTAAATCGTAAATCTATGCCCATAGCTTTTTGCAAACTAACCCAAAATTGTGAAGTAAATCTTAGGTCTCGATCAGAAACTATGGATACTGGCATACCATGCAGTCTGACAATCTCATTTATGTATATACGAGAAAGACGTTCAAGTGAATAAGTTTCTCGTATAGGTAAAAAATGAGCAGACTTAGTTAATCTATCAATAATGACCCAAATCACATCTATGCCTTGAGAAACCTTGGGAAGACCAATAACGAAGTCCATGGTAATGTGCTACCACTTCCATTCTGGAATTTCAAGTGGTTGCTGTAAGAACCCAAACTTTCAGAAAATATGAAAATAAGAATTTAGTGAATAAAATTCTTAAGGCCTGTGAATGGTTCAAATAAAAATGTATAATGTGTTACGAGGTATGTGGTATTGTGTTACATAGGGTATTATGCGCTATGTAATAATTGAGGTTGTGTTTAATAAATATATATCATTATTATATATTTATTATGAATTGTACAGATGAATTAGTAAGAAGATGGATAAGATTTATCAATTGATGTTAAATAATTTATGTGAAAATTATTTTTATATTAGTAAGTTGGTGACATTAAAATATCTTTGATAATCACCAATTTCTTGAGTGAGTATCAAGTCTAAGGTAGTGCAATCTTACTCTTTAATGGTTGACGTATAGGAGTTGGGCTAAACGATTCCTTCAGAGAGCGGAGGTATATACGAATTGGTAACCGATATAACTCACTATGAAAACAGTGTAGACGAGATGGAAACTAATTTGTTGGTTGTTTGTGGGAAACCACTCAGTGTACTATATTGAATACTATTAAAGACTCGAGGTGTGCTATGTTTAGACTTATATGCGTGTACGTTGTTGACAAGAGAAGGAAATCGATATACCTTTAAAGTGGTTAGAGAATTATTAAGTAAATAGATACACGGCGAGAAGTGAGGATTAAAGGTATAAATGTATGTGTTATATTCGAGTGTTATGTTATTGGTGGTAAGAAAATGTAAAGGAGTTGTATAGTTGGTTACACTAATGAGGGAAAATAGAGTTTTAGAACTCGAAGCGTAATCCTTGAACTGTTAATGAGAATAGTAACCAATGGTGTGAAACCAAAGAAAGGATTATTGTTAGACGAGTTAACACTCAAGGAGGATGTGTAAAATATTTAGAAGCGTAAGGTTTGATTACGCTAATGCGAGAACTTATGCACTGAAATTTGGTATGGCGCATTTTGCGCCATTTCAAGCTTATGACGGTAGTAATTTCTTTCTGTCTGTCAGAAAACTACGAGTTAGTTTATGATATGTGATTTCAAGCCATGTATACTAATAACTCTTATAAATGTCATGAATGGTGACCAAGTGTTCATGAAGAAATTTAGTTAGCAAAACATGACTTGATTAATTAACCCTAAATAAATATTGGTTAATTAAGTGATATTATAGAATATTATATTCTATTAATTAGTGTTGTACATACTAGGTAATCTTGTAAGATAATAAATGATTAATACTAATTAATCGCTATAATATCAAAATGTGATTATGGATTGGGAAAACCCAATTGAATTAAACTTAGCCCAATTAAAATATTAATGTGAACATTATCATTAAATAGTATTACTATGTGTAATATAGGAAATGAATTGGGACATTAATGTTATATGTGTGACATAAATGAAACTATATGATAGGAGTATATGGAAATGAAATGAGTTACCTAGTAGCACCATGGTATTATATGAAGTTGTAATGCATAAATGATTAATTATCTATGTATTCTAGAAACTAAGAAAGGAATTAAATGTTCAAATAAACATTAGTATTAAATAAGGTATAATGTGATTATGTGGGTAGTAGAAATAATTATGGAACTACTCGGATAATAATATCTGACTGCGATATTTTATTACATGTATTTAATGTATATGGATTATATGATGTGAGTGTAAAGTTTATCTCTAAATTTCTAATATGGTAACAAGTGTACCTTAATATTACATTGTGGGAGTTAAAAGGACCAAACCAAGCCTTAGAATAACAAGTTTCTGAGATTTTTGCTCTCGCCCCAAATTAATTGTCACAAGGTACATGAATAGTGGGCTAAAACTAAGTTGCATATTCTCCAAGTGGCTATGGAATAGGTGTAAAATCCTAAATTTTATGAATAAAGATTTAAATTTTTTAAAATATTTTTTTGAATATTATGGTGTGAATTTGAGATAATGTTATAGTTGTGGGTAGTATTTATAAATTTTGCAAAATATGCAAGTTGTTATATAATATTCGATTGGTCGGGGAATATGTTAGGTTTGTAATATTCAAGAACGCAATCAAATTGCATAAATAAGCGGAAACGTGTAAAAATCAGAGTTTAAAAATTTTACAAACCATATACCCGGATCACCCTTTATGCACAATTATTAATTAAACGAAAAAGATGAATAAGAAACATACCCTTGAATATCCGAGCTTCCTCAGGTACAAGTTCACCTCTAATCCTTTTCGCGTTCAACTTGAATCCACCGGGTTTTGTTCCTTCCTTTGATCAACGTTAGCCACCCAAGTGTTTGGCCTCAGAGGTGATCCACCGAGGAAGAAAAAGGATTTAAGAAGATGGGTGGTCATGGCTAAACCCTAGTTTTTCTATCTCTATAGAAAAAAGCGTACTCTCAACTTTTTGAATTGCGTATCTTTTGATATCGATATAAGACTCCTCTTATAAAGATATCAAGTAACCTATTAAAAATAAGGTATTATTTAATTAAACTCTTTTAATTAAATGGGCTCCCCTAATCTTATTAGGGATAATTAATTAAACTCCTTTAATTAATTTTCCTCCTAATCTATATTAGGTTTGTAATATTCAAAAACGCAATCAAATTGCATAAATAAGCGGAAAGCGTGTAAAAATCGAGTTTAAAATTTTACAAACTATATGCGGATCACCCTTTATGCACAATTATTAATTAAACGAAAAAGATGAATAAGAAACATACCCTTGAAGATCAAGAAGCTTCCTCAGTACAAGTTCACCTCCAATCCTTTTCGCGTTCAACTTGAATCCACCGGGTTTTGTTCCTTCCTTTGATCAACGTTAGCCACCCAAGTGTTTGGCCTCTAGAGGTGATCCACCAAGGAAGAAGAAGGATTTAAGAAGATGGGTGGTTGGCTAAACCCTAGTTTTTCTATCTCTATAGAAAAAGAGCGTACTCTCCAACTTTTTGAATTGCGTATCTTTTGATATCTGATATAAGACTCCTCTTATAAAGATATCAAGTAACCCTATTAAAAATAAGGTATTATTTAATTAAACTCTTTTAATTAAATGGGCTCCCTAATCTTATTAGGGATAATTAATTAAACTCCTTTAATTAATTTTCCCTCCTAATCCTATTAGGAATAAATGAGAGTACTTATATTAAATTAATTCCTAAACTCTTTTAGAAATTAAAATAATAATAATTGTAATAATATTAATAAGACTCCTCTTATTAATTTATATTTAATATTTCTAAAATATTAAATAATAAATATTAAGCTATTTAATTTATTCTATCACCATAGATTAAATTAAATATACTTAACTATATTATTACGATTATGCCATTAACTTCTTAAATAATTATTCTTCCTTTTATGGTGTGACCCTTTAGGTTCTCCATATTAAGCAGGTTGTGAATAAATCAATTAGAACAATTCTAATCTTATTTAAACAAATAAATTAAACAATTAATTTATTTAAATAAATAATATTTATTCTCTGATAGGGATAAGCCTCCCTAGCGATCAAGCGACTTTCCGGATAATATAGATTTCAACATTAATCATAAAAGAACCTTTGAGTAAATAGTTACCGTACAATTCAATCCTTCCACCATCTGATGTCCCAATTTAATATAAGACATGAAATTACCGTCAAGTCTTATTTTATTTAATTATATGTATTTCGACTCTTAAATGCACAACTCAAATAATGCAAATTAGAAACTCCTTTCTAATTTCATTCTCGCTTTGCCAAGGACTCTTTGGGTTGTCATTTATCGAATCACATAGGACATTTCTCTTCTTTTAATAGAAGTGGTAGATTCTTTATTGATCATACATTATCTCCATGCACAACTTATTATACCCAAGCATACCCTTTGATATACCCTAAGGGTCTTAAGGAATAAGTCAAAGTATAACTCATCATACACAAGATACTATGATGATCTCAAGTCCAAGGATTACTTGTACTACTATCACTACAGGAATTCCTATTGACAGGCAAGTAAAACTCCATTAGGTATTCCTTAGCAAGCCACGTTCAGTGAACTTATTCTCTAATAAGCACCTACATACTTGCTTTAGTGTCTCCACACAAATGATCATGAGATCAATCATCCTCATCCAATGAGCAAGCAACGTATGTACCAATCTCTCCGGATTTACTAATCCTCAATTTAGTAATCCAACGATTGTGAACTATTTTAGTTTTAAGCTTTATAAGAATTTAGATCTCATTAGAATGATCATCATCATTATTCTAAAAGCATTGCTTAAAACTATGGGTTTATCACATATTATAAACAAAGATCATGTAGATAATTAAAAGCCTTTAATAAATTAATACTTTTTATTAATAAATGAATAAGATTGTTACAAAGTATATGCTTTATCATCAAACATGATTGGCTTATGTGCATACTACTTTCAGAATATTCGTTTTAACAAAGAATATTCGTACGACGGCACAATCATTGGTGGACCCCACAACAGAATTATTATCGGATTGAGAAAACAACAAAAATATTTTTATGAAAATAATGGCGGAAGTTTCACGTTAATCTTGTTGAACTACTCGGTAGTAAAAAATACGATGTCTGGCATGGTTGCATAGTAGTAGCACGGTATTGATTATTGATGCTTACGTGAGAAGTCACTCGGTTTTGTTCAATTATTGCTTGATAATTGTTGTATAGTATCTCACGTTATTTGATTCAATTATTGTCGATATTTTATATATTATTAAATCAATAATTGAGATGACAGAGTTATTAATATTATTATTTACAATATTAACGATGTCTAGAAGTTCTGCCAAGGAGAGGTTTAGTCACCTAATTACGCGCCAATAGGTAAAAATTTTTATTGGAAAGCCCCCTCTTTCCTGGGAACGACCTGGTCGATTAATAGTGTGAATTATAATAATGATGATGAAGTTTGTTTTATTAGTATTATTAATGTAATAAAACAGAAAAGTTTTTTATATAAAACAGAATACTTTTATAAAGTTATTTGTTTTATTAGACAATAATTAGAATATATTATATTTTATTATGCATAGTATTTTGCATAGTAAAATCTTTTTATATAAAACAGAATACTTTTATAAAGTTATTTGTTTTATTAGACAATAATTAGAATATATTATATTTTATTATGCATAGTGTTTGCATAGTATTGCATATAGTGTTTGCATAGTAAAATCTTTTATATAAAACATAATACTTTTATAAAGTTATTCGTTTTATTAGATTATAAATAGAATATATTATATTTTATTTAAAAAGATTTTGTTTTATTAGAATATTTTATTGTAAATCAATCTGGACCGTTTGTTTAAAAGTGAATCAATCTGAACCGTTCATGAATTAGTTACTATTCAATCCATTCTCCTATAAATAGAAGTTCATTCCTTCATTATTGCTTACTTAATTCTTTGAAACTACAGAGAGAAACTATAGAGAGAAAGAAGAAAAGTATTCTGCTACTTCACTACTCCTATATCTTGTTCTTCTTTATAAGGTAAGGGGTATTATTTCTTTCGTATTCATGAAGAAAACTTCTATTATTCCATTCTTTATTATTTTGTTGGAATAATCTGTATACGGGGACTACCCTATATTTGGTAAAATTCTTCTATTATTCCATTCCTTATTATTCTGTTGGAATAACCTGTATATGCAAAGTACCACATACATGGTGAAATTCTTCTGTTATTCCATTCTTTATTATTCTGTCGGAATATCCCGTCTATGCGTTTACGCATGACCTGGTTCCATTATTTATTATTCTATTGGAATAACCTGTCTGTTCGGTCTATCGCATGTATGGTGAATTCTGTTGTTATTCCATTCTTTATTATTCTGTCGGAATATCCTGTCCGTGCCTTTATGCATGACCTGGTTCCATCATTTATTATTCTGTTGGAATATCCTGTCGGTGTGAATTACGCCTGACCTAGTTCCGTTATTTATTATTCTATTGGAATAACCTGTCTACGCGGTCATCGCATGCCTGGTGATTTCTTTTGTTATTCCATTCTTTATTATACTCAGTTGGTTAAAGTTTTGGCTTTTATACTCCATGAAATTAGTGGAATATCCTTGATATTTGCGCTTCATCCAGTATCTTTTCATGGAAATATTCTTCTGAGCATTCTTGAGTTTTACCCCATAAAGCAGTATCATGTTGACAATTTGGACATTATTGGTTCTTGGATAAACTAATTCTTGAACTTGTTTTATTGAATTCTTATATCATTGTCATCATCCTCATGCTTATATTGTGATGAAAGTCATCTTTGGCTTACGTGCATAGATGGTCTTAGTATGATTATGTCCAAGGATCATTCGGTTTAATCATGACCTGTAATGTTATAAATGATGTGGTAAAAATCCTCAGTAGTCTGTAATGCATTGATGGACAGTTTTTGGTATGATTATGACCAGGGATTATACGGTATAGTCATGACCATTGATGATTTAATGATTATCCTTGGTCGTGGTACATGGATGATTAGATGATGTGGTTTATTTATTAAGCTGAGTCTCAACGATAAAAATTGATGAAAACATTTTAAATCATAGAAGATAGTAGATTTTATTCTCTACTTGACTCTTCTAATGGATTGCTTGTTCCGCTGCAGTTAAACTTGATGTCTATTGTATTTTATCAGTTTAACATTGTTGAAGACTAATGATAATTTATTCTGCATTATCTTAGTCATAATATTTCTTATCGGGCTAGTTGAGCTCACCCTTTCTTTTAATTTTCTCTTCAGGAAATGAGAACGTAGCCAGGACTAGTCGGGGAACGGACTGATGGTTCGAGATGGTGTATTAGTAGTCATCACTATTCTGTAAAATAGTGTGATAATAAACGTAATGAGGACTCTATTTGAGAGTGGATATTGTCTAGAAGGCAATATTCCTGTTTAAACTCTCAGTTATGTTTTGTAGTATTTTACACGACAGTTGTATAATTAAGTTTTTATTTGTATTTTGTACCATGTATTTGGCGACTCAAGATGGGTGATGTAAACCTATTTTGGGGGTGTCACAGTTGGTATCAAAGCTTAGGGATATGATCCCTCGCTGAGATGTGAGACAAGAACTAGGAGGGGAGAGACGGGGAATTCCTTCACTAGTATAACCTACCTAAGTTTATTTGGTATTTAATTGGTCGGTCAGAGTATAGGGATAATATGTGATTTGTTAATTAACCCTTGTTTTGTGGCAGTATTTGAAAATGGCATATGAAAATGTTGAGGTAAGCAATGGAGCACATGAGACTGTTGAGTCACCGCTGATCAATAGCCAGAATAATGTGCAACAGGAAGGCGATAGTCCTCCTGTAAACAACAACACTGATCAAATAACAAATGACGGTACGTTTAGGAGCTTTTTAGAATTTATGCAACACCAAATGAGAGAGACTCCTATTCATAATACAGGTGGAAACAATGACAACCCACGGTTGGTCATCGCTAAGCAGTTCAAGGAGCTGGGACCACTGGAGTTTTTGGGAAAGCCAGACCCACTTAAGGCAGAGACGTGGATTAAGCAGATCACCAAGATATTTGATGTCTTGGAATGCTCAAAGGAGCAAAAAGTTCCATTCGCCACCTTTATGTTGCGTGAAGAAGCAGATCATTGGTGAGAATCAAAAGCGTACCGACTGGACTTTTTCAAGATGTCTTGGGAGAAATTTCAAGAATTGTTCAACGACAAGTACTTTCACGAAAGTATTCGTCACATGAAAGAGGTAGAATTTATCAAGCCGAGCAAAACAATATGGCCGTGTCGCAAGACGAGGCTAAGTTTGCGGAATTATCGGGTTTGCATCCCATTTGGTCGATAATGAGGAGCGAATGACGCGAATGTTTCTGCGAGGTTTGAAACCCGATATACGTCAATACCTCATTTCTCACAAACTTTGTTTATATTCAGATGTTGTGAATAGGGCTCAGTTATTGGAGCGCGATAATGAGTCAGCACAACCAATAGGCAACAACCAACAACACGATAATAATTGTACCGGTGGCAACAACCATCGGAACAATGATAACCATCGTGGGGGAAATTATCATGCCAAGAATGGTAACCACTTCGGTGGTAATTATGGCTAAGATAATAGAAGTGGAAATTTTAAGAAGAGAAGGTTCAATAATGATGGAAAGACAGCAGCATCAGCACCCGTTTCAAAGGAAGAAGAATGACCACCGGTCGTATGTTTCAAAAGCGGACAGGAGGGACATATCCGTCCAAACTGTACGCAGCAATCCAAAGCGTGTTTCAATTGCGGAAGAAAAAGTCACCTAGCTCAATTTTGTCGTGTAGTGAAGTCAATTCCAGCTGGGATAGTGATGCCAAAGGATGTCCCAAACAAGTCAAAGCCGGTAGTTTAAATGAGAGTGTTTGTCGCTGAACCAGAACGAAGTTATCACGGGTAAGTTAATCAAAATTTCTTGCGAAGTCTATACCTTATTCGATACCGATTCTACCCACTCTTGTATTTCACCTAGTTGTGTTCAACGTTTGAACTTGGCTCTTGAGAAATTAGACTTTGACTTATCTGTTAAAACTCTGTTAGGAGAAACCTTCATTTCATGTGTTATCCAAGTCTTGGATGAGAGTCACAGTTTTTAAATGATATTTCTATCATTAATAAATTTTCTGACGTATTCCCTGAAGACTTCTTAACCTACCCCAGAGTGTGAAATCGAATTTTGTATTGACCCCAGTACAAAACCCATTTCTAAAACCCTTAAATATTTCTTCAACTAAAACAAACGTAACATGCGCCAAAGACGTTGACTCGAGCTGTTGAAGATTACGATTGTACCATTCAATACCATCGCGAAAAAACGAACGTGGTAGCTGACGCGTTGAGTAGAAGATCGTATGCGTTTATGAGTATGAATATACGAACCTACGTGAAGATAACGAATATACGAGTAGAATCGACTTTAATCGATAAAGTTAAAGCCGTTCAAACTACACACCGAAGTCGATGAATGTGAAAAAGAAGGTTCAAGAGGCGTTATTCTAGAAGCAAGAATTGATGAAGAGAGGAAATGTCAACCCTCGATATAATTGGTCCATTTGAAATCCTCGATTAAGTAGGAACTGTGGCTTATAGACTCGTTTTACCGCTAATTATGTCGCGTGTTCATAATGTTTTTAACGTATCGATGTTACGTAAATATGTGGATGACCCGAACAACATTATTGATTTAGAACCGGACGAGATAGCGGATAATTTAACATATGAAGATGTACCTGTTAAAATCTTGGATAAGAAGGATCATATTCGACACTCAAAGGTTATACCTCAAGAGTTAGAATCTAACGAGGTATCCTCATCTGTTCGGTATACCAGGTACGTACGTAAATTTCGAGGGCAAAATTTTATAAGGAGGGGAGATTGTAAAATCCCAAATTTTATGAATAAAGATTTAAATTTTTCAAAATATTTTTTTGAATATTATGGTGTGAATTTGAGATAATGTTATAGTTGTGGGTAATATTTATAAATTTTTCAAAGTATGCAAGTTATTATATAATATTCGATTGGTCGAGGAATATTCGTTTTAACAGGGAATATTAAATGCGACAGCACAATCATTGGTGGACCCCACAACGGAATTATTGTCGGATTGAGAAAACGACAAAAATATTTTTATGAAAATAATGGCGGAAGTTTTACTGTTAATACTGTTGAACTACTCGGTAGTAAAAGTAAAGTAATACACGTGGTTGCATAGTAGCACACGATATTGATTATTGATGCTTATGTGAGAAGTCACTCAGTTTTGTTCAATTATTGCTTAAGTAATTGTTGCATAGTATCTCACGTTATTTGATTCAATTATTGTTGATATTTTATATGTTATTAAATCAATAATTAAGATGACAGAGTTATTAATATTATTATTTGCAATATTAACGATGTCTAGAAGTTACGCCGAGGAGAGGTTTGGTCACCTAATTGCGGCATGATGGAGAAATCCTTTTTGAAAGCCCCTTTCACGGGAACGACTTGGTCGATTAATAGTGTGAATTATAATAATGATGATGAAGTTTGTTTTATTAGTATTATTAGTGTAATAAAATGAAAAACTTTTTATATAAAAATGAATACTTTTATAAAGTTATTTATTTTATTAGACAATAATTAGAATATATTATATTTTATTATGCATAGTGTTTTGCATAGTAAAATCTTTTTTATATAAAACAAAATACTTTTATAAAGTTATTTGTTTTATTAGACAATAATTAGAATATATTATATTTTATTATGCATAGTTTTTTGCATAGTGCCTGCATAGTGTTTGCATAGTAAAATCTTTTTATACAAAATAGAATACTTTTATAAAGTTATTCGTTTTATTAGATTATAAATAGAATATATTATAATTTATTTAAAAAGATTTTATTTTATTAGAATATTTTATTGTAAATAAATCTGGACCGTCCGTTTAAAAGTAAATCAATCTGGACCGTTCATGAATTAGTTACTATTCAATCCATTCTCCTATAAATAGAAGTTCATTCCTTCATTATTGCTTACGAATTCACTGAAACTCTAGAGAGAGAAACTATAGAGAGAAAGAAGAAAAGTATTCTGCTACTTCACTACTCCTATATCTTGTTCTTCTTTATAAGGTAAGGGGTATTATTTCTTTCGTATTCATGAAGAAAACTTCTATTATTCCATTCTTTATTATTTTGTTGGAATAATCAGTATCTGGGACTACCCTATATTTGGTGAAATTCTACATTATTCCATTCCTTATTATTTCATTGGAATAACTTCGTATATGCAAAGTACCGCATACATGGTGAAATTCTTCCGTTATTCCATTCTTTATTATTACGCCGGAATATCCCGTCATGCGCGTTTACGCATGACACGGTTCCATTATTTATTATTCTATTGGAATAACACATGCATTTGGTCTATCGCATGTATGGTGAATTACGTTGTTATTCCATTCTTTATTATTACGCTGAATATCACATGCATGCATTTATGGATGACTGGTTCCATCATTTATTATTACATTGGAATATCCCGCGGTCAAGGATTACGCTTTGACCTAGTTCCGTTATTTATTATTCTATTGGAATAACCTGTCTACGCGGTTTATCGCATGCCTGGTGATTTCTTTTGTTATTCCATTCTTTATTATACTCAGTTGGTTAAAGTTTTGGCTTTTATACTCCATGAAATTAGTGGAATATCCTTGATATTTGCACTTCATCCAGTATCTTTTCATGGAAATATTCTTCTGAGCATTCTTGAGTTTTACCCCATAAAGCAGTATCATGTTGACAATTTGGACATTATTGGTTCTTAGATAAACTAATTCTTGAACTTGTTTTATTGAATTCTTATATCATTGTCATCATCCTCATGCTTATATTGTGATGAAAGTCATCTTTGGCTTACGTGCATAGATGGACTTAGTATGATTATGTCCAAGGATCATTCGGTATAATCATGACATGTAATGTTATAAATGATGTGGTAAAAATTCTCAGTGGCCCTGTAATGCATTGATGGACAGTTTTTGGTATGATTATGACCAGGGATTATACGGTATAGTCATGACCATTGATGATTTAATGAATATCCTTGGTCGTAAGTACGAGGATGATTAGATGATGTGGTTTATTTATTGTTTGAGTCTCAATGATAAAAATTGATGAAAACATTTTAAATCATAGAAGATAGTAGATTTTATTCTCTACTTGACTCTTCTAATGGATTGCTTGTTCCGCTGCAGTTAAACTTGATGTCTATTGTATTTTATCAGTTTAACATTGTTGAAGACTAATGATAATTTATTCTGCATTATCTTAGTCATAATATTTCTTATCGGGCTAGTTGAGCTCACCCTTTCTTTCAATGTTCTCTTCAGGAAATGAGAACGTAGCCGGGACTAGTCGGGGAACGGACTGATGGTTCGAGATGGTGTATTAGCAGTCCTCACTATTCTGTAAAATAGTGTGATAATAAATGTAATGAGGTCTCTATTTGAGAGTGGATATTATGCAGAAAGACAATATTCATGTTTAAACTCTCAGTTATGTTTTGTAGTATTTTACACGACAGTTGTATAATTAAGTTTTTATTTGTATTTTGTACCATGTATTTGATGACTCAAGATGGGTGATGTAAATCTATTTTGGGGGCGTCGCAATAGGTGATCATTGCTAGCAATGTGGCTGGTATGGGGTTGTTGAACAACTCTTTAGTGACCAATGTTTTCTCCCATTACACATGAACTCTAACTCTAGTGTAATGGCAAGGTCCAGTCCAAGTTTCCCTTATAAATAGAAGTTCCATTTTTAGTTTTTGAGGTTGATAATGGTCTGAGGTTGAGAGTTCTAAATGGCTGAGAAAGTGTAGAAGCTTAATCAGTATATGAGGAGTTCAATTCAAGCTTAAGGAGGTATAATTTCTAATTATGTTTTTGAAATGGGTCTTGCTTAGTTCTTGAAATTTCTTGAGTTGTTATGTCAAGCATGATGAATTAACACGTTATAATGTGTTTAAGAAGTTTTACTTACATGTAGGAACTCTTTAATGATGGTTGGAATCCGTTTAAATGGAAAGGAATCAAAGTGGTGTAAGACTCGCAAAAACAGTAGTCATTCATCGCTTCGATTACGGCGTGGCGCAATGCTGCTACTATTTATACTAGGGGTGCAGAAATACAATTGCCATACCCCTTAATCGATTGATGAGTTTTGTTATGCTACATGTTGTGAAATTGGTATAATGACTTAAGTACATACCTAAAAAGAGGTATAGCATGAGATACAAAGTTTCTTTGTGAGTTATGAAGTGTCCAACAGGATTTAATAGAAGATCTTTAACAATGACTTTAAGTTTTGAAAACAAACCTTGTGGAAACTTATGTTTTATAAGTTCTAAACTTAGTGGTTGATATACATGACTGATTTCAGATGTAAATGAACATGATACAGTGTTTATAGTGTCTTCGTTCATGATCAAACTTGTTAGCTTTGTGTTAGAAAATGTTTTAAAGGAAAAAGCTTGTTATGGTTAAGGTAAATATGCATGAATGTTACATGTTATATATTCTGATCTTGCGAACATGTTAATATGACTTGACTACATATGAATAGAGCCTTAAAGTTGTCTTGTATGTGTGAGTGGCATTGTTCAAGTTTAAAGTGGTTTCAAAAGCTAACTTGAACATATTTTAAAATATAGTTGCATCACATGGATATCTAGATTCTAAAGGATTTATAAGTCATGTTATGTCTATAATATCCCTAGATATGATTTATATGTGCTATATGGCATCATTCATGAAAAATGATTTCAAGGACAACCTCGAGCATGTTTTGAACTTAGGTTGCATTATATGAGTATTTAGATTTTTTTTAATGCTCGAGATGCCATGTTATGTTTCATTATGTCTTTAAACATAAGTTATAATGGAAGCGAACCAAGCATGAGGTTAAAGCATGTTTTAAAATGTTAAACGATGCTAGCTATGAGTAATAGATATGAATATGTATGAACATGTGTAGTAAAGATTATGTGACCTCTTTATGAGAACATAAGGCTAATTAGTACACCTAGTGATTTCATAACCCTATTTGGTTTTGATTCGTGGAAATCCTAAACTAAAGTCTCTAACATGGTTGAACTTGAAGTGGTCATACAAGCATTAAAGACCTCTAGCGTGTATGCATGTTAAGGGTAAGTGTCTAAGTGTATTAAAGTATGGACTGAAAATAGGAAGTGCAAAGCTCAGTCTTGGTGCGGCCAGGAGACGGTAGCAGAAATGCCTTAAGCCTACTAAGTTCAGACGGTAGCATTTACCATCCTACAATTATAAATGAGTTCTATTTTTGATCTGATGTTTGAGGCAAGGTAGTATGATTACTTTAAATTTCAATATATGATCAGTATGCTAGGTAAGGTGTTAAGAAGTATGCTATGTGATAAAAATGAATGATAATCATAACTTTCGAATGTTAAGTTCAAAGGAATGTTTACATGATATAAAGCAATGATACGTTGTTTAAATTTGTGAGGTCTTACAATCTGATTTGTGCTATATAGGTAATGTTGTATAAAGTTACAACTAAGTTAGATGTTTTGTGTGTACGGTTGAACTTAACGATATGAGTTTAAATGTGTCGAACATATAGCGAGTCAAGTGTATGATAGATGTATATGAATGTTGATGTCATGTATGGGTGACTAAGGTATACTATACATACCTAGCTATTCTAAGCGTATGATGAGAAGGTGAAGTGTAGGTTTTATGAACCTAGTTAAGAAAAATGTAACAATATTATTACATTGAGACTGTATGAAATATATGACTAATGGACGTGAATCCATGATTATATAACTATGTAGGATTACACGAAGTTCGGATAACTATAAGCAGTTAAGTCGTAGTTGATAAACTACGAATCAGGCAAGTCTTTTAGTTCCTATTTGATATATGAATTTGATAACTGTTAGTTGATCTATATTATGTTATGCAAATGTTGATGTATATATATGAAATGCATATGAGATATGTATGAAATGTGAAAGTTGATCTTTGATGATATGCTTGTGAAATAAATCTCTATGCCTATTATATGAGAAGTAACATGCGTAGTAAATATTAATTGATTATGAATGCATGAACTGAATATGTTGTTATATGCTATGTGCTGCATGAAAACTATTAGAATTGCTAGGCTGTCAAGCTCACCCTTGCAAATAACCACTTTTGCAGGTTAAGGATACATGGTAAAGGTTACGTGCTATTTGATTGATAAAGTTCAATGGTATTGAAAGAGATTGATTTATTATTTAACTAGATACTCTTAAATCATGTTTAGATTCTAGTAGATGTACATGATAGTAGTTTATAATGCGTAATATTTGTTAAGTTGTACTATGTGATACATAGAGAAATTTGAATCGAGATGGAAAGATTTATACGGAAATTGAATAAAGTGAATCATATAATAATTTGATTCAGGGATTTGTAATTAATTCAAGTTAAGATATCAATAAAAGATTTATTTTTCAAAGGAGATCGAAAAAGTTTAAATTATTCTGCATATTTGTATAACATCGAATATGATGTAAAACAGGAATAGTAAATAACCAAGATTAGAAATTTATAAAAGTTTGGGGTCATTACATAGATCCTGAAAATGAAAAGAATTTATTTTCTAAATTGTAATAAGTAAAATTATATTCATTAAGTTATGAATAATTGGTATAAATAGTTTGACGATAGTAGTATCGTGGCGGACCGAATCCGAGATTCGAAGGGACCTGGATTTGGGGGCGTCACAGTTGTAATGGACCTTTTGGCACTTGATGCTCCGCCTTGACTTGTTGACATGTTAAACACCTTGAGATAAACTCCGCGATCTCTCTTTTCATATTGCTCCACCAAAATGTATGTCGAAGATCATGATACATTTTGGTACTCCTAGGATGGATTACAAACGGTGTGTTGTGCGCTTCCATCATGATCTTATACTTTAAATCATGGTCGTTAGGAATACAAAGTCTAGAGTTGACTTGAAGTATTCCTTCTTCATCGATTCTTGCTTCCGGGATAATACCTTCTTTATTTTCTTCCTCATATGCATTAGCTCCGGGTCTACAGCTTGAGCAGCTTTAACTTTATCGATTAAAGTCAGTTCTACTCGTATATTTGCCATCATCACGTGGGTCCCTGGAGTCTTTAACTCTATCTCCATCATTTGTAAATTATACAAAATGGGTCTTTGTGTTAACGATGTCGTACTCGTAACTGCATACGATCTTCTACTCAACGCATCAGCTACCACGTTCGCTTTTTCCATGATGGTATTGAATGGTATTATTTTAATCTTTCAACAGCTCGAGCCAACGTCTTTGGTGCATGATACGTTCATTTTAGTTGAAGAAATATTTGAGGTTTTAGAAATGGGTTTTGTACTGGGGTCAATACAAAATTCGATTTCACGCTCGAGGGGTAGGCCAAGAAGTTCTTCAGGGAATACGTCAGGAAATTTATTAACAATAGAAATATCATTCAAAACTGAAGTATTTTTGTTTAAATCCGTGACATGAGCTAAGAAAGCTTGACATCCGTTTTTTAATAAACGAATAGCTTTATGGCTTGATATGACAGTGATTGACTTTAGTGGTTTGGTTGTTTGAATTCGCATATTAGGTTGTTTATGAATATGAAAACTAACAACCTTACGAAAATAATCAATTTTTTCATGATGAGTGGTTAACCAATCAATCCCTAAAATCACATCAAATGCAAGTATTTTCAAGGAGATAAGATCGATAGGTAATGTAAGGTTGCCGATTTGAATCAAACAAGACTTATAAATAGTGGATGTAATGAAGGTTTGTCCCAACGGAGTTTCAACAGATAAGTCAAAGTCTAATTTCTCTGGAGTTAAATTTAAACGTTGAGCACAAGTAGGAGAAATAAAAGAATGGGTAGAACCGGTATCAAATAAGGTATAGACTTCGCAAGAGTTTATGATTAACTTACTTGTGATAACTTTGTTTGGGTTCCTCGCTTTTTGGAAAGTCACAAAAAGCGCTCTCACTTGAACCACCGACTTTGACTTTTCCGGGACAACGTTTGGTGTTATCATTACCGCTGGAATTGACATTCACTATAGGGCACAATCCACCCTCAACTGCTTCATCGTACTCCTGATCCATGATCTGAATCATTAATCTTCGATCCATATCGAATTGGGGTTGACCGCAATGTACAGGGTAATTCAAAACTCGATGTTGGGTTCTCCCAATTGCTATCCAAAAAGAGAAATACATATCAACTATTTTAGCCATCTTGGATCAGACCTCTCTTTCCACAATATCAACGCGTCGTGCAGCTTTTACCCATGCATCTTTCATTGTTGCTCGTTCAGTTATTTCTTCTTTTAGCTGATCCTTGACATTTGTATTCTTAAATTCCAGCTTTATCATTTTATACTCTGCCAAAGAGTGCTTCTGTTCAAGCATCACATATCGGGTAATACAAGCTTGAATTGTTGCATCCTTTTGCTCCACACCTGCCAGCCGTTCTTCAGCTTGCTCTTCTAACTCATGAATACGATTTTGCAGTTCTACATTTCGATCATAAAGTTCTCTTAATATTGACATGCCACATATTATCCCTATATTCTAACTGACCAATTAAATAAAAAATAAACTTAGGTACGTCATACTAGCGAAGGAATTACCCGTCTCTTCCCTTATAGTTTTAGTCTCACATCTTAGTCAGGGATCATATCCTTAAGCTTTGATACCAACTGTAACGTTCCCAAAATAGGTATACATCAACCATCTTGGGTCGCCAAATACATGGTACTGAATACAAATACAAACTTAATTATACAATATTAGCTGAGAGTTTTTACATGAATATTGTCTCATAGACAATATCCAACTCAAATTCAATCCTCATTACATTTATTATCACACGAAATAGTGAGGACTACTAAAACAACCATCTCGGACCCATCACTTCGTTCCCCGACTAGTCCCGACTACGTTCTCATTTCCTGAAGAGAACAATGAAAGCAAAAGGGCGAGCTCAACTAGCCTTGTAAGAAATATTATGACTAAGATAATGCAGAATAAATTATCGTTATCCTTTAATAGTGTTAAACTGATAAAATACAATAAACATCAAGTTTAACTGCAACAGAACAAGCAATCCATTAGAAGAGTCAAGTAGAGCATGATATCTACTATCTTCTACGATTTAAAAAGTTTATCATCAATTTTATCGTTGAGACTCAGCTTAATAAATAAAACACATCATCGAATCATCCCTGCACTACGGGTCAAGATTATTCGTGTTTTCAACAATGGTCATGATCATGCCAAACAACAATTCATCTTTGCACCCTTGGTCATGGTCATGATCACACCAACATCTGTCCATCAATGCACTACGGGCCAATGAGAACTTTTACCATATCATTTGTAATATTACGGTCATGATTATATCGAATAATCTCTGGTCATAATCATACCAATCAACAGTCCATCTATGCACGTAAGCCACAAATGACTTTTATCACAATATAAGCATGAGGATGATGACAATGATATATGAATTCAATTAAAAGAAAGAAAATGATAAATTTTTAAAGATTTATAATTTAATTTATCCAGAATTCAATAATATCCAAATTGTCAACATGATACTACTTTGTGGAGTAAAATTCAAGAATAATATTGTATCAAAAATGATTTGGACAACAAAGAAATCAATTTGTGTCATGAATAGTACCCCGGGTGAATAGTACTCGAGTAAATAGTACTTCGTGAATAGTACCCGTGAATAGTTGTTGGGTAAAATCTAATTATGCACAACACGCAAGTATACATGGTCAACAAGTAATAAAGTGAAAGTAGAGTATCGTTCCTCTGAGGAATTGTTTAATAAAAATTACCAAGTACTAACCTCTAACCAACTCAATCTTATTTAAACAAATGAATTTCAATTTATATAATTAAACTACTATTAAATTCCACTAGTTAAATTAAGATTACGGAGATTTAAGATCACAACTTCACTTATTGCTTCATTTAAGTTAACACACTTCTCATCAATTATTCTCTATTCTGAATTGTTAATCAAGAACACTAAAGCAGATAAAACCACCTCTCGATGCATAATACCCATACTCACTTAAATCCACAGATGGTAGAATTAAGAAAGACACCCTAATTAACTAATCCACTATATCTCTATGTGAATTACAATTAAAAAGGATTTAAAGCACAAGTTCTCTATAAGATTACATATGGTGTAAAGGCATATCTCTATCCTAAACACGAATCATAAATTCCATCAATACAGAAATCACAAACACATGCTGTGACACCCCCAAAATAGGTATACATCACCCATTCTGAGTCGCCAGATATCACACTATAAAAATCAATTACAAACTTCATTTATACAACTGTTGAACTGTCGTACAGAATACAACCATAGTTAAACTGTGAGTTTTAATACAAATGTTTGTAACTCTCATGGTGCCTCGACCACAACCTTACAATGGTACTTTATGTTAGGTTTGTAATATTCATGTGCGCAATCAAATTGCATAAATAAGCGGAAACGTGTAAAATCAGAGTTTAAAAATTTTACAAACCATATACCCGGATCACCCTTTATGCCCAATTATTAATTAAACGAAAAGAAAGAACAAATAAGAATCATACCCTTGAAGATCGAGCTTCCTCAGGTACAAGTTCACCTCCAATCCTTTTCGCGTTCAACTTGAATCCACCGGGTTTGGTTCCTTCCTTTGATCAACGTTAGCCACCCATGTGTTTGGCCTCTAGAGGTGATCCACCAAGGAAGAAGAAGGATTCAAGAAGATGGGTGGTTGGCTAAACCCTAGTTTTTCTATCTCTATAGAAAAGGAGCGTACTCTCCAACCATTGGAATTATATCGTAGTCGTGATATCTGATATAAGACTCCTCTTATAAAGATATCAAGTAACCCTATTAAAATAAGGTATTATTTAATTAAACCCTTTTAATCAAAGGGGCTCCCTAATCTTATTAGGGATAATTAATTAAACTCCTTTAACTAATTTTCCTTCCTAATCGATTAGGAATAAATGAAGTACTTATATTAAATTAATTCCTAAACTCTTTTAGAAATTAAAATAATAATAATAATTGTAATAATATTAATAAGACTCCTCTTATTAATTTATATTTAATATTTCTAAAATATTAAATAATAAATATTAAGCTATTTAATTTATTCTATCACCATAGATTAAATTAAATATACATAACTATATTATTACGTTTATGCCATTAACTTCTTAAATAATTATTCTTCCTTTTATGGTGTGACCCTTTAGTTTCTCCATATTAAGCTGGGTTGTGAATAAATCAACTAGAATAATTCTAATCTTATTTAAATAAATAAATTAAACAATTAATTTATTTAAATAAATAATAT
Organism: Panax quinquefolius; assembly: GCA_020205615.1. Taxonomy (NCBI): domain Eukaryota; kingdom Viridiplantae; phylum Streptophyta; class Magnoliopsida; order Apiales; family Araliaceae; genus Panax; species Panax quinquefolius. Next base: position 92,598,978 of record CM035157.1, on the reverse strand, counting down.
TTATTCTACAATAGGGATAAGCCTCCCTAGCGATCAACGACTTTCGAGATAATATAAATTTCAACATTAATCATTAAAGAACCTTTGAGTAAATAGTTCTTCATACAATTCAATCCTTCCACCATACAATGTCCCAATTATATATAAGGCATGGAATTCTTGTCAAGTCTTATTTTATTTAATTATATGTATTTCGATCCTTAAATGCACAACTCCAAAAATGCAAATTAGAAACTCCTTTCTAATTTCATTACGCCTTAGCCAAGGACTCATGGGTGGGTTGTCATTTATCGAATCACATAGGACATTTCTCTTCTTTTAATAGAAGTGGAAAGAAAGTAGTATGCATACAAGCCAATCATGTTTGATGATAAAGCATATACTTTGTAAACAATCTTATTCATTTATTAATAAAAAGTATTAATTTATTAAAGGCTTTTAATTATCTACATGATGTCGCTTTTATAATATGTGATAAACCCATAGTTTTAAGCAATGCTTTTAGAATAATGATGATGATCATTCTAATGAGATCTAAATTCTTAGAAAGCTTAAAACTAAAATAGTTCCCAATCATTGGATTACTAAATTGGGGATTAGTGAATCCGGATAGATTGGTACATACGTTGTTTGCTTCATTGGATGAGGATGATTGATCTCATGATCATTTGTGTGGAGACACTAAAGCAAGTATGTAGGTGCTTATTAGAGAATAAGTTCACCGAACGTGGCTCGCTAAGGAATACCTAATGGAGTTTTATTTCACTCGTCAATAGAATTTCAGTAGTGATAGTAGTACAAGTAATCCTTGGACTTGAGATCATCATAGTATCTTGTGTATGATGAGTTATACTTTGACTTATTCCTTAAGACCCTTAGGGTATATCAAAGGGTATGCTTGGGTATAATAAGTTGTACATGGAGATAATGTATGATCAATAAAGAATCTACCACTTCTAATAAAAGAAGAGAAATGTCCTATGTGATTCGATAAATGACAACCCAAAGAGTCCTTGGTTAAGGCGTAATGAAATTAGAAAGGAGTTTCTAATTTGCATTATTTGGAGTTGTGCATTTAAGGATCGAAATACATATAATTAAATAAAATAAGACTTGACAAAGAATTCCATGTCTTATATTTAATTGGGACATCAGATGGTGGAAGGATTGAATTGTATTTCAAGAACTATTTACTCAAAGGTTCTTTAATGATTAATGTTGAAATCTATATTATCCGGAAAGTCGTTGATCGCTAGGAGGCTTATCCCTATGTAGAATAAATATTATTTAAATAAATTAATTGTTTAATTTATTTATTTAAATAAGATTAGAATTGTTCTAATTGATTTATTCACAACGGCTTAATATGGAGAACCTAAAGGGTCACACCATAAAAGGAAGAATAATTATTTAAGAAGTTAATGGCATAATCGTAATAATAGTTAAGTATATTTAATTTAATCTATGGTGATAGAATAAATTAAATAGCTTAATATTTATTATTTAATATTTTAGAAATATTAAATATAAATTAATAAGAGGAGTCTTATTAATATTATTACAATTATTATTATTTTAATTTCTAAAAGAGTTTAGGAATTAATTTAATATAAGTACTCTCATTTATTCCTAATAAGATTAGGAGGAAAATTAATTAAAAGAGTTTAATTAATTATCCCTAATAAGATTAGGGAGCTTAATTAATTAAAAGAATTTAATTAATTAAATAAAACCCAATTCCTTAATTGTTAAGGTGGGTTGCCCACATCTATAAATAAGAGGAGTCTTATTATGGGTGTGATGGGTTGTTGATTTTTTCAACATACGTAATAATTCCAAGTGTTTGGGAGTACACCTTTTCTATAGAGATAGAAAAACTAGGTTTAGCCAACCCACCCTTCTTCTTGAATTTTCTTCTTCCTGGTGGATCACCCCAGAGGCCAAACATTTGGGTGGCTAACGCCGATCAAAGGAAGGAACCAAACCCGGTGGATTCAAGATTGAACGCGAAAAGGATTTGGAGGTGAACTTGCACCGAGGAAGCTCGATCTTCAAGGGTATGATTTATTCTTTATCTTTTCGCTTAATTAATAATTGTGCATAAAGGGTGATCCGTATATGGTTTGTAAAATTTTAAACTCGATTTTACACGCTCGCACTTTTTTATGCAATTTGATCGTTATGAATATTACAAACCCAATAACGGTGGCATCGAGCCAAACCTTTATGCTAATTATTAATTGTTTTAATTTATATATTGATATGTGTTTAGAACAATTTAATTGGGCATAATTTTATCAGTATAAAATTTTAAAAAAAAAAAAAAAAAAAAAAAATGCGGAAATCAAATCAAAAATCAAAAATCATTGATGATGATTGTTAATGACATACGATGATTGGCTAATCATTTGAATCTATTTGAACGGAATTCAAAGGGCGGAAATCATGGCATAATAATCATGGGCGATGATTGGGCGATAATTAGTGGATTTTATTCGTACACGGAAATTAAGGGAATGATTGATTAATGATTGGTATGCCAAATCCGGTTTTACTATACATACGGAAATCGAGACAAAGATCATATAAATCTCACGGAATATATAGATGATTAATCATAATCTAATGATTATATAATGATTACTATATATATATATATATAATCATATCGAAATCGATTGCATCAATTTATTATATTTTTTGGATATATATATAATATATATATATATATATATATATATATATATATATATATATATATATATATATATATATATATATATATATTATATTCTTAATAATTTTATAATTAAAATAAAATGTTTATTTTAATTTTAAAATAAAAAGTTTATTTTAATATTAAAATAAAAAGGAGCTTATTTTAATTTTAAAATTGAATATTATATATATATATATATAATTATTTTAATCTTAAAATAAAAGTTTATTTTAATTTTAAAATAAAAGGTTTATTTTAATCTTAAAATAAAAGGTTTATTATAATTTTAAAATTAGAATTTCATGCTAACTAATTAGAGTTGGAATTGGATTCCATGATAACTAATTGGAGTTGAAAAATTGATTTTTCCTTAAATAAAGGAGTTTATTTAGATATGAAATAAAGATTTCATATTATTCAAAATAAAAGAGTTTATTTGTGAATAGAAAGAGAATCCTAATTTCCTTAAATAAAAGAGTTTATTTAAATATGAAATAAGATTTCATATTATTCAAAATAAAGGAGTTTATTTGTGAATAGGAAAGAATATCCGTGTTTCCTTTAATAAAATTTTTTTTTTTCATGGAATTCGATTCATAATTAATTAAAATAAAAGAGTTTATTTTAATTAAAGATTTTTTTTATATATATGGAATTGGATTCCATAATTAATTAAAATAAAGGAGTTTATTTTGATTAAAGATTTTGATTAAAATAAAATAGTTTATTTTATTCAAAATACGATAAATTAAAATAAAATAGTTTTATTTTGATTTAAATTTGGATTAAAATAAAGGAGTTTATTTTGATTCAAAATTAGATTTTATACTAACTAAATTTGCCCATTAAATGATATCAATATATATATTAAATGTTTATTATTCATGAGATGAATGTTATTTATCGATGCATATGGTGATGTGTATGATAATAAATGGGATTGATTATGGACTATCGACCAATGCGATTGGATTTTATTTTAGTTGGATGCATGAATGTATGGGTTTTATTAAATGGGGTCTCACAGACTCGCCTTCTCTAATTTTTCTTAATGTAAATTCTATCTCCTCCTATGTATTTCCCTCGATCACGATCAAGGTTTCTATTTATTTTAAATAGTTTTGTAATAGGAATAGTTAGAATTAATTTTGAAAAATTGGAGATCAAGGAGCAAGGAGCGCTAGAAGACCCGTTTGTAATGGAGCCCAGTTTAAATGTAATAGTTATATTTAAATATTATTTCTTGCACCCCTTAGGTTTGACCTTTTGGTTCACTTGGTGGCTCTAGTGAACCAAACTAGAATAAAAGTCCATAATCAATCCGGGTAGAATATAGTATTCTATATGTGCATGCTTATACTATATATATTATATATTATGCAAACATGCTTCGCATGTTCATTAATACGACGCGTATTTTATATATATATATATATGCATACGCTAAACAAGATGAGACAAATTAATAACAAACCCTCAATTTTTATATTAAGTCCTAAGCGCTCAAAGATATTTGGAATATCGAACGTCGCTTTCTAGCATGATAAAATTAATAGAGTATTAAATATTTAATATGAGTTTGTTGTGTCACCACAAGGCAAGTATTAAGTATTTAAGATGTTAATTTATCACATTTGATGCTTATAAAGAAAATTGAACAATATTGTTTTGTTGTGTCACCACAAGGATGATATTTTTCTTTTTGAATATATGGAGTGCTAGGTCGGACTTAACTTGGATAATTTTGATTCGGATGTGCCACCACTGATCAAAATAATCTAAGAGGCAAAATACAAGGAGTTGCATAGTTGATGTAATTGACAAAAGTTGTCTACCTATTTATTTATATATAGTTTGTTGTGTCACCACAAGGCTATATACATTTGAAATGGGATCCTTATTCTCACTAGCAAATCTTTAATTAGATTTTGCCGAACTATATAAGTGAGGGTAATATAGTTTGAAGAAAATAGTGGGAGATACCAATTTAAAACAAGACCTAATTTATTTTGGTAATTAATAAAAGAATGTATGTTAAAATGTTGTTAATTACAAATTCATTTACATAATTTTACAATGTCTAAAATTACTATCACTGCGAAGCATATTAGATGCTAAATTAATCGTAATCAATTAAACGGATTGGTTAAGGAATTTGAGAATAGTTCTCATATTTGAAAAGCTATCTTATGTCCTTAATACGCCTATCCCTCGCAATGGTTGCGCATAATGCCTCCGAGGAAGAGATTGCTACTTTTAGAAAGTGGCAAGATGATATGCACATTGGCTCAATGCATCATGCTCGCATCCACGAGTAACGAGCTTCGCCACACAAGATGAAACTATGGATGCTTCTACTATATTCCCGCACATCAAGTAGTTGATGGTGAGGAAAGTAGGATTGATAGATATCGATATCTAAGGAGCTCTTCCGATCTAGAATGGCCAATGGCACTATAGTAGATGCATAAAAAGTTCTTAACATAATCAATTTGATTGATCAATTAGGACAACTGGTTTTGTCATGGATGGAGAGTTGAGCCAAGATTTGATCTTGCACTCACCCCGGACTCCTTTCACAATTGTTGTGAATTTTCATATGAACAAGCTAGATATCGCCTCACCGATTTGCTTAACATGTTGAAAAATGTTGAGAGTCACTTTCCAACCAAGAAAGATCAAGTCTTACCGGTAGGGGCCAAAGGATCTTCTCAAAAGAAGAACGATTCAAAGAAGGTAAATAGAAAGGCAAAAACAAAGGATAATAAGAACAAAATCGACACGGATAGCAAAGGAGTTTGCTTCCACCGCAATAAGCCCGACACTTCGGAAAGAAATCATGAGAAGCATCTTGCAGAGGCTAACCAAAGAAGCTTAGTGAAGTTTCTACATAATACGCTTTTTGTTCATGATTGAAATAAATTTTTCTTTAAGTCAAGGTTCTACTTGGGTATTGGATACCGACTTTGGTTATCATAAATATAGATTTATGAAGGACCAAAGGTAAGTAGAAAGCTAAACAAATATAAGTAATCCTATGTGTGGAAAATGAAGCAAAGGTTGTTGCATTAGCCATATAGAAACTTATAGTTTAGCAATGCTTACGAGCAAATCTATTAAGTCAATAAGTTGTTATTGTATTCCAGTTCTTGTTAAAATATTATTTCCATTTTATTGTTGTTGACAAAAATTTTGGTATTATAATTAAGAACAATTGTTGTTCTATTTATAATAATAATGTTTTGTATAGAATCGAATATTACTTAATAAATTTTGTATACTGACTTACATGAAAATAATTTTGCATATTGAACAAATTAGTATAAGAAAAGGAGATGATCATTCAAAGAGTTGAATGTGTGTATTTGTTGAATACAAGTGTGAATTATTTGAAAGGTTCAAAGAATTCAAAAGTGAAACAAATTGGCAAAGTATTAAGATTCTTTGATTAGATCAAGGAATAAATACTTGTGCAATAAGTTTCTAGATCATCTCAAATGGTTTTCTCATAATGGACACCTCCCGATACATAATAATTGATTGATGTATCCGAATGGAAAAATCGTACCTTGTTGGACATGGTGCGGTCCATAATGATTTTACCGACATTCCAAAGATCCTTATAGGGTCATGTCCTAGAAATGGTCGTGACATTCATTTAAAAAGGTAACCTCAAAATCCAAGCCCCAAGACTCCATAAAAGTTATGGATGTGGAGGATTCTAATCTTAAGTATGTTAAGATAAGGGGTTGTCCAACTTATGTGAAAAGGTTTTTCAAAAGGATAAGCTTGGGACAAGATTTTATAAGTGTCGATTTGTGGGACATCCTAAAGTAAGTTTAGGGTATATCTTCTATAATTCTACTTAGCAAAAGGTGTTTGTTACGAAAACACGCTTCTAAGATAAAGGTGTTTATCATTGAAAGGGCTAGTGGAGGATAATAGATCTTGAAAAGTTCAAGAACCACAAAACACTATAAGTCAAATAAGAGGAACCGTAGATGAATTCTATTGTACCACAAACCGAATCGTAATCGAATAGTACCGAAGATACCTAGGAGGTATGGATTCATCATGGATGATGATGATGAGGTACACATCATAGAAGATGATGATCCAGAGTTACATTCGATGAGGTAAGACTTCTAGTGTGTACAAAAGGGTCAGTGGGAGCGTCGTGAAATTTCTAGTATTATATGTTGATATACTACGGATAAGGAATGACATACCAATGCTACAATCAGTAAAGATAAAGTTGTCTAAACATTCCTCCATGAATGGTTTGGGAAGAGTATCTTAATTGGGGATAAAATCTATATAGATAGATTCAAGAGGATGCTCGACTTAACCCAAGGAACGTATATTCATTTGATGCTAAAGTCGTTTAGCATGGCAAACTCCAAGAGATGTCTCATGTCGATGAGCTATGGAGTGTATCTCTCTTAATAGTCCCCATAGACTCCAAAGAAGAGAGATCGCATGAGTGACAATCATGTATGCAATGAAATATACGAGACCTGATGTTGATCGGTCCAATATTCGGAGAAGTTCACTATGAGTCAGTGAAAAACATCTTAAAGTTCTTAACCTAAGACTAAGGATGATGATCATACATGGTGGGTCCGAATTAAAACTAGAGGGCTTAACAGACTCAAGTTTTTCGCAGAAAGACCAAGACGACGTAAAATCCACTTTAAGGTAAAGTGTTACCTTGAAAGCAAGTGGTGCGTTGAATTCGAAAGGTTCCAAACAAAGAAAGAGTTGTTTGGTTTAGTGATAAAGACAAAGTATATAGCTATAAATGAAGTCGCAAGTTGATTGTTTGGATTAAAAGTTCATTACGTAACTAGGAATAGTTCCTAAGTCTCATCTTGGATCTAAACATGTGTTGTGGCACTTTCATTTGATTATAAGAATCATTGAAAGATGGGAAATCACTATAGAGATAGTGGACTCTCAGAACAACATTACATATCCATTAACTAAAGCTTATCCAACAATGCAGGATAATCGCCACTTAGAGAAGAAGAGTATAAGATACCATTTACGATCGGGTTTTAGTGCAAGTGGGAGATTGAAAGTAGTATGCATACAAGCCAATCATGTTTGATGATAAAGCATATACTTTGTAAACAATCTTATTCATTTATTAATAAAAAGTATTAATTTATTAAAGGCTTTTAATTATCTACATGATGATGTTGTTTTTAATATGTGATAAACCCATAGTTTTAAGCAATGCTTTTAGAATAATGATGATGATCATTCTAATGAGATCTAAATTCTTAGAAAGCTTAAAACTAAAATAGTTCCCAATCGTTGGATTACTAAATTGGGGATTAGTGAATCCGGATAGATTGGTACATACGCTGCTTGCTCATTGGATGAGGATGATTGATCTCATGATCATTTGTGTGGAGACACTAAAGCAAGTATGTAGGTGCTTATTAGAGAATAAGTTCATCGAACGTGGCTCGCTAAGGAATACCTAATGGAGTTTTATTTGCTCGTCAATAGGAATTCTCAGTAGTGATAGTAGTACAAGTAATCCTTGGACTTGAGATCATCATAGTATCTTGTGTATGATGAGTTATACTTTGACTTATTCCTTAAGACCCTTAGGGTATATCAAAGGGTATGCTTGGGTATAATAAGTTGTACATGGAGATAATGTATGATCAATAAAGAATCTACCACTTCTAATAAAAGAAGAGAAATGTCCTATGTGATTCGATAAATGACAACCCAAAGAGTCCTTGGGGTTAAGGCGTAATGAAATTAGAAAGGAGTTTCTAATTTGCATTATTTGAGTTGTGCATTTAAGGATCGAAATACATATAATTAAATAAAATAAGACTCGACAAGAATTCCATGTCTTATATTTAATTGGGACATGTATGGTGGAAGGATTGAATTGTATTTAAGAACTATTTACTCAAAGGTTCTTTAATGATTAATGTTGAAATCTATATTATCCGGAAAGTCGTTGATCGCTAGGAGGCTTATCCCTATTATAGAATAAAATATTTATTTAAATAAATTAATTGTTTAATTTATTTATTTAAATAAGATTAGAATTGTTCTAATTGATTTATTCACAACCTGGGTTTAATATGGAGAACCTAAAGGGTCACACCATAAAAGGAAGAATAATTATTTAAGAAGTTAATGGCATAATCGTAATAATATATTAAGTATATTTAATTTAATCTATGGTGATAGAATAAATTAAATAGCTTAATATTTATTATTTAATATTTTGGAAATATTAAATATAAATTAATAAGAGGAGTCTTATTAATATTATTACAATTATTATTATTTTAATTTCTAAAAGAGTTTAGGAATTAATTTAATATAAGTACTCTCATTTATTCCTAATAAGATTAGGAGGTTAAATTAATTAAAAGAGTTTAATTAATTAACCCTAATAAGATTAGGGAGCTTAATTAATTAAAAGAATTTAATTAATTAAATAAACCCAATTCCTTAATTGTTAAGGTGGGTTGCCCACATCTATAAATAAGAGGAGTCTTATTATGGGTGTGATGGGTTGTTGATTTTTTCAACATACGTAATAATTCCAAGTTGTTGGGAGTACACCCTTTTCTATAGAGATAGAAAAACTAGGGTTTAGCCAACCCACCCTTCTTCTTGAATTTTCTTCTTCCTTGGTGGATCACCTCTAGAGGCCAAACATTTGGGTGGCTAACGTTGATCAAAGGAAGGAACCAAACCCGGTGGATTCAAGATTGAACGCGAAAAGGATTGGGAGGTGAACTTGTACCGAGGAAGCTCGATCTTCAAGGGTATGATTTATTCTTTATCTTTTCGCTTAATTAATAATTGTGCATAAAGGGTGATCGGGTATATGGTTTGTAAAATTTTAAACTCGATTTTTACACGCTCCGCACTTTTTATGCAATTTGATTGCGTTATGAATATTACAAACCTAATAAAGAACGTATGTACCAATCTATCCGGATTCACTAATCCACAATTTAGTAATCCAATGATTGGGAACTATTTTAGTTTTAAGCTTTCTAAGAATTTAGATCTCATTAGAATGATCATCATCATTATTCTAAAAGCATTGCTTAAAACTATGGGTTTATCACATATTATAAAACAAAGATCATGTAGATAATTAAAAGCCTTTAATAAATTAATACTTTTTATTAATAAATAATCGCCATTGTATCTTATACTCTTCTTCTCTAAGTGACGATTATCCTGCTATTGGATAAGCTTTAGTTAATGGATATGTAATGTTGTTCTTAAGAGTCCACCATCTCTAAAGTGATTTCCCATCTTTCAATGATTCTTATAATCAAATGAAAGTGCCACAACACATGTTTAGATCCAAGATGAGACTTAGGAACTATTCCTAGTTCTGTAATGAACTTTTAATCCAAACAATCAACTTGCAGCTTCATTTATAGCTATTTACTTTGTCTTTATCACTAAACATGCAACTCTTTGCTGTTTGGAACCATTCCAATTCACTGCACCACTGTTCAAGATAACGCTTTACCTTAAAGTGGATTTTCTGTCATCTTGGTCTGTCTGAAAAACTTGAGTCTGTTAAGCCCTCTAGTTTTAATTTAGACCCACCATGAATATGATCACATCCTTAGTGCCGGTTAAGCACTTTAAGATGTTTTTCATCGACTCATAGTGAACTTCTCCGAATATGACCGATCAACATCGTGTCTCGTATATTTCATTGCATACATGATGATCACTCTCATGCGATCTCTTTTTAGGAGTCTGTGGGGACTATTAAGAGATACACTCCATAGCTCATCTACATGAGACATCTCTTGAGTTTGCCATACTAAACGACTTTAGCATCAAATGAATATCGTTCCTTGGGTTAAGTCGAGCATCCTCTTAAATCTATCTATATAGATTTATATCCCCAATTAAGATACTCTTCCCAAATCATTCATAGAGGAATGTTTAGACAACTTTATTTTTTACTGATTCTAGCATTGGCTTGCCATTCCGTATCCATAGTATATCAACATATAATACTAGAAATGTCACGACGCTCCCACTGACCCTTTTGTACACACTAGAACTCTTACCTCATCATATGTAACTGGATCATCATCATCATCATCATCTATGATGCGTACCTCATCATCATCATCTATGATCAATCCATACCTCCTAGGTATCTTCAGTACTATTCCAGATTTACGATTCGGTTGTGGTACAATAGGTTTATCTACAGGTTGCTCTTATTTGACTTATAGTGTTTTGTGGTTCTTGAACTCTTCAAGATCTATTATCCTCCCACTAGCCCCTTTAATGATAAACACCTTTATCTTAGAAGGCAACGTGTTTCGCAACAAACACCTTTTGCTAAGTAGAGTTATAGAACATATACCCTAAACTTACTTTAGGATGTCCCACAAATCGACACTTGTCAAATCTTGTCCCAAGTTTATCCTTTGAAACCTTTTCACATAAGTTGGACAACCCTTATCTTAACATACTTAAGATTAGGAATCCTCCCCATCCATAACTTTTATGGAGTCTTGAAATGGATTTTGAGGTTACCTTTTCATAGATATATGACCATTTCTAGGACATGATCCTAGAAGGATCTTTGGAATGCTCGGTAAAATCATTTTGGACCGCACCATGTTCAACAAGGTATGATTTTCATTCAGATACATCAATCAATTATTGCAGATCGGGATGTGTCCATTATGAGAAAATCATTTAAGATGATCTAGAAACTTATCAAGACAAGTATTTATTCCTTGATCTAATCAAAAATCTTAATACTTTTGCCAATTTGTTTCATTTCTGAATTCTTTGAACCTTTCAAATAATTCATACTTGTATTTCAACAAATACATACATTCAACTCTTTGAATGATCATCTCCTTTTCTTATACTAGTTTGTTCAATTTACAAAATAATTTTTCACGTAAGTCAAGTATACAAAATCCATTAAGTAATCTTTCATTCTATACTGAAACATTATTATTATAAATAGAACAACAATTGTTCTTAAATATAATACCAAAGATGTCATTGTCCAACAATAAAATGGAAATAATGTTTCCAACGAGAACCGGAATACAATAACAACTTATCGACTTAATAGACTTGCCGTAGGCATTGCTAAACTATAAGTTTCTATGGCTAATGTAGCAATCTTTGTTACATTTCCGCATACAAGATTACTTATATTTGTTTAGCTTTCTACTTCGCTTGGTCCCTTCATAAATCTATATTTATGATAACCAAAGTCAGTATCCAATACCCAAGTAGAACCTCGACTTAAAGAAAAATTTATTCAAATCATGAACAAAATCAGATTGTAATCGAAACTTCACTAAGCTTCTTTGGTTAGCCTCCGCAAGATGCTTCTCGCAGATTTTTTCCAAAGTGTCCAAAGCTTATTGCAGTGGAAGCAAGCTCCTTTGCTATCCGTGACGCTTTTGTTCTTATTATCCTTTGTTTATGCCTTTCTATTTACCTTCTTTGAATCGCTTTTTCTTTCGTGAAGATCCTTTGGCCCCTACCAAGAAGACTTTATCTTTCTTGGTTGAAAGTGACTCTCAACATTTTTCAATATGTTAAGCAAATCAACGAGTCTGATATCTAGCTTGTTCATATGAAAAATTCACAACAATTGTGAAAGGAGTCCGGGAGTGAGTGCAAGATCAAATCTTGGCTCAACTCTCCATCCATGACAAAACTAGTTGTCCTAATTGATCAATCAAATTGATTATGTTAAGAACTTTTTTGTCTGTACTATAGTGCCATTGGCCATTCTAGATCGGAAGAGCTCCTTAGATATCTCGATATCTATCGGCCCCATTTTCCTCACCATCAACTACTGATGTGCGGGAATATAGTAGGAGCATCCATAGTTTCATGCCGACGTGAAGCTCACATTTCATGGATGCGAGCATGATGCATCGAGCTAACTATGCATCATCTTGCCACTTTCTAAAAGTAGCAATCTCTTCCTCGAGGCATTATTCTGCAACCATTGCAAGGATAAGCGATTAAGGACATAAGATAACTTTTCACCATGAGAACTTTTCTCAATTTCCTTAACCAATCCGCTTAATTCTGGCCCCGATTAATTTAGCATCTAATATGCTTCGCAAATGATAGTAATTTTAGACATTGTAAAATTTCAGTAAATGAATTTGTAATTAACAACATTTTAACATACATTCTTTTATTAATTACCAAAATAAATTAGGTCTTGTTTTAAATTGGTATCTCCCACTATTTTCTTCAAACTATATTACCCTCACTTTTATAGTTCGGCAAAATCTAATTAAAGATTTGCTAGTGAGAATAAGGATTCCATTTCAAATGTATATAGCCTTGTGGTGACACAACAAACTATATATAAATAAATAGGTAGACAACTTTTGTCAATTACATCAACTATGCAACTCCTTTTCTTTTGCCTCTTAGATTATTTTGATCAAGTGGTGGCATATCCGAATCAAAATTATCCAAGTTAAGTCCAACCTAGCACTCCATATATTCAAAAAAGAAAAATATCATCCTTGTGGTGACACAACAAAACAATATTGTTCAATTTTCTTTATAAGCATCAAATGTGATAAATTAACATCTTAAATACTTAATACTTGCCTTGTGGTGACACAACAAACTCATATTAAATATTTAATACTCTATTAATTTTATCATGCTAGAAGGCGACGTTCGATATTCCAAATACCTTTGAACGCTTAGAACTTAATATAAATTTTTTTTTGAGGGATTTATTATTAAATGTCTCATCTTGTTTAGCGCGCATGCAAATATATATATAAAATACGCGTCATATTAATTAACATGCGATGCATGTTTGCATAATATATAATATATATAGTATAAGCATGCACATATAGAATCTATATTCTACCCGGATTGATTATGGACTTTTATTCTAGTTTGGTTCACTAGAGCCACCAAGTGAACCAAAAGGTCAAACCCTAGGGGTGCAAGAAATAATATTTAAATATAACTATTACATTTAAACCCGGGCTCCATTACAAACGGATCTTCAAGTGCTCCTTGCTCCTTGATCTCCAATTTTTCAAAATTAATTCTAACTATTCCTATTACAAAACTAATTAAAATAAATAGAAACCTTGATCGCAAATCAAGGGAAGTACATAGAGGGAGATAGAATTTGCATTCGTAAAAAATTAGAGAAGACGAGGCACGTGCAGACCCCATTTAATAAAACCCATACATTCATGCATCCAACTAAAATAAAATCCAATCACATTGGTCAATAGTCCATAATCAATCCCATTTATTATCATACGCATCACCATATGCATCAATAAATAACATTCATATCATGAATAATAAACATTCAATATATATATTGATATCATTTAATGGGCAAATTTAGTTAGTATAAAATCTAATTTTGAATCAAAATAAACTCCTTTATTTTAATCCAAATTTAAATCAAAATAAAAATATTTTATTTTAATTTATCTAATTTTGAATAAAATAAACTATTTTATTTTAATCAAAATCTTTAATCAAAATAAACTCCTTTATTTTAATTAATTATGGAATCCAATTCCAAGTAAAAAAATAAAACTCCTTTATTTAAAGGAAACACAGATTCTTTTCCTATTCACAAATAAACTCTTTTATTTTGAATAATATGAAATCTTATTTCATATCTAAATAAACTCCTTTATTTAAGGAAACATGGATTCTTTTTCCTATTCACAAATAAACTCTTTTATTTTGAATAATATGAAATCTTATTTCATATCTAAATAAACTCCTTTATTTAAGGAAACATGGATTCACTTTCCTATTCACAAATAAACTCTTTTATTTTGAATAATATGAAATCTTATTTCATATCTAAATAAACTCCTTTATTTAAGGAAAGATGGATTTACTTCCTATTCATAAATAAACTCCTTTATTTTAGGAAAAATGAAATCCAATTTCAACTCCAATTAGTTATCATGGAATCCAATTCCAACTCTAATTAGTTAGCATGAAATTTAATTTTAAAATTAAAATAAACTTTTTATTTCAAGATTAAAATAAACTTTTATTTCAAGATTAAAATAAACTATTTATTTTAATAATAAAATAATTAAGATATTATATATATATATATACCCGTTAATATATATATATATATATATATATATATATATATATATAATATCCTTGTGGTCTGTCCTTTAATTCCGTGAATGTCATCCAGAATAGTTTTGTGCCACCAAATATGGAGTAACTAAGATTCCCTTTTGATTGACAAGCAGTACTAAGTTTTTTTTTTATTTTTTTGTTTTTTTTTACGAATTACGAATTACGAAAAAAAACACTTCACGTTTTGAAAAAACACTTCGCGAATTACAAAGAAAAAAAATCAAACAGCTGCAGGCTTACCTTTTGAAAAAAAACAATTCTTTTTTTTTTTTTTTTTTTTAATTTTATACAACAAAATTATGCCCAATTAAATTGTTCTAAACACATATCAATATACATATCAAATATGAACAATTAATAATTTGCATAAAGGTTTGACTCTGATGCCACTGTTAGGTTTGTAATATTCATGTGCGCAATCAAATTGCATAAATAAGCGGAAACGTGTAAAATCAGAGTTTAAAAATTTAACAAACCATATACCCGGATCACCCTTTATGCCCAATTATTAATTAAACGAAAAGAAAGAACAAATAAGAATTATACCCTTGACGATCGAGCTTCCTCAGGTACAAGTTTACCTCCAATCCTTTTCGCGTTCAACTTGAATCCACCGGGTTTGGTTCCTTCCTTTGATCAACGTTAGCCACCCATGTGTTTGGCCTCTAGAGGTGATCCACCAAGGAAGAAGAAGGATTCAAGAAGATGGGTGGTTGGCTAAACCCTAGTTTTTCTATCTCTATAGAAAAGGAGCGTACTCTCCAACCATTGGAATTATATCGTAGTGTGATATCCGATATAAGACTCCTCTTTATAAAGATATCAAGTAACCCTATTAAAATAAGGTATTATTTAATTAAACCCTTTTAATTAAAGGGCTCCCTAATCTTATTAGGGATAATTAATTAAACTCCTTTAACTAATTTTCCTTCCTAATCCAATTAGGAATAAATGAGAGTACTTATATTAAATTAATTTCTAAACTCTTTAGAAATTAAAATAATAATAATAATTATAATAATATTAATAAGACTCCTCTTATTAATTTATATTTAATATTTCTAAAATATTAAATAATAATATTAAGCTATTTAATTTATTCTATCACCATAGATTAAATTAAATATACATAACATATTATTACGTTTATGCCATTAACTTCTTAAATAATTATTCTTCCTTTTATGGTGTGACCCTTTAGTTTCTCCATATTAAACCGGTTGTGAATAAATCAATTAGAACAATTCTAATCTTATTTAAATAAATAAATTAAACAATTAATTTATTTAAATAAATAATATTTATTCTACAATAGGATAAGCCTCCCTAGCGATCAACGACTTTTCAGATAATATAGATTTCAACATTAATCATTAAAGAACCTTTGAGTAAATAGTTACCGTACAATTCAATCCTTCCACCATACAATGTCCCAATTATATATAAGACATGGAATTACTGTCAAGTCTTATTTTATTTAATTATATGTATTTCGATCCTTAAATGCACAACTCAAATAATGCAAATTAGAAACTCCTTTCTAATTTCATTCTGCCTTGGCCAAGGACTACTGGGTTGTCATTTATCGAATCACATAGGACATTTCTCTTCTTTTAATAGAAGTGGTAGATTCTTTATTGATCATACATTATCTCCATGTACAACTTATTATACCCAAGCATACCCTTTGATATACCCTAAGGGTCTTAAGGAATAAGTCAAAGTATAACTCATCATACACAAGATACTATGATGATCTCAAGTCCAAGGATCACTTGTACTACTATCACTACAGAATTCCTATTGACAAGCAAGTAAAACTCCATTAGGTATTCCTTAGTGAGCCCACGCTCGATGAACTTATTCTCTAATAAGCACCTACATACTTGCTTTAGTGTCTCCACACAAATGATCATGAGATCAATCATCCTCATCCAATGAAAGCAAGCAACGTATGTACCAATCTATCCCGGATTCACTAATCCCCAATTTAGTAATCCAATGATTGGGAACTATTTTAGTTTTAAGCTTTCTAAGAATTTAGATCTCATTAGAATGATCATCATCATTATTCTAAAAGCATTGCTTAAAACTATGGGTTTATCACATATTATAAAAACAAAGATCATGTAGATAATTAAAAGCCTTTAATAAATTAATACTTTTTATTAATAAATGAATAAGATTGTTACAAAGTATATGCTTTATCATCAAACATGATTGGCTTGTGTGCATATTACTTTCACTTTACATAAAAGTACAGTCAAAAACTGTTTTAGAAATTAAAATCTTTGGGAAGTGCTCAAGGAAACCTTCGTACATGGGAGGCCATGCGTCTAGGTTATGATAGATATTATATGTCCACAGAATTATCCTTGGTTGACCCAATAGACCCCAAAGAAAAACGAGAATATTACTATCATCTTCTTTCCAATGGTGAGTCTTCTCTTGACATATAACTATCTCCACTGTCTCCAAGTGAAAATTATATTTCAAATAAACTCCAAGATCATATAGGTAGTGCTTGTAGATATACTCAGCAAGTGGATGTGCACAACCCTGTCTTATGATAACACGAGGTTGTATGTCATTAGACATCTTGTATGATAGTGGCAAAACACCCTTCCAAAGTTGGGTTCACCTCACCCTATTCGGTTCACCAAAATTAAATATCCAATGACGTATACAATACAACACACTTATCTAAAGTTCTCAATAAAATTATTTCCATACTATTTAGGGAGAACCTCAATAGCTATAGACCACCGTTCTATTCCCCTGTTATCCCCGCTCGACTCGGCAACACTCTTATTACCTGAATGGAATTGTGAAGTAAAAGGGTGAGCACAACTAGCCCAGTAAAGATTATCATAACTAAAGATAATTAAATTATCAATAGCTTTAAATCAATAATAAATCGTAGATTTAGAACATATGGTAGATGATAAAACTTTTCAACCATAGTTGCAGCGGAACGAGCAATCCATTAAAAGAGTCAAATAGACCATCAGGTCTATTATCTTCTCCATGTTAAAAGTCCACCAATAATGTTTTATCCCTGTAACATCAATCAACAATTCCTATCCACAATCATATGAATAACTCATAATCATAATTGTGATTCTGAATTCATTTTCGTACCCAGGACGAAGATAATTTTCATCACCTATCTTCACCTGAAACATCAAAAATCATGGTTATATCAAATCATAATTTCTGCTCATAATCATACTAATAAATTCATCTTTGCACTATGGCCAAAGATATACAACTGTATAACCAATAACCAACAGTCCATCTTTGCACTACAGGCCAAAGATATACAACTGTAAAACCAATAATGCTGAGACTCAGCTTAATAGTATCACGACCATGAATTATCCATGCACTATGGGCCAAGGATATTCGTGTTTTCAATTACGGTCATGATTATATCGAATAATCCCTGGTCATAATCATACCAAGTCCATCTATGCACTACGGGCCAAAGATGACTTTACCACATTATTTGTAACATTAAGGTCATGATTATACCGAATAATCCCTGGTCATAATCATACCAAGTCCATCTATGCACGTAAGTCACAGATGACTTTCAACACAATATAAGCATGAGGATCATGACAACGATATAAAGAATCAATCAAATGAGATAAAGGATAAATATTAAACATTTATAATATAAATTATCCAGGGTTCAAGAATATCCCAATGTTATCAATCACTTAATAATCTCATAATCTAATATCATTAATATTATAACAATATTTTAATTATTTCTTAAACTTATAAACAATTTATTATAATTGTTTACACTTTACCAAATAATGCATTTAATCATTCAAAAATGCCATACTCATAAGATTTCATCACCAATGATCAAATCCCTTATCAAAAATCTGTATATACCCTATATAGGATTCCCAAGCCATAAAATCCTATTTACCAATTTTCAACTTCACATAACATATTTAACTCATATACTCATAACTAGTGCATTTTCATGAAAAATATCAAATCAGTCCCAAAAATATTTCTTTTCTGGGATTTAGCAGAATATAGTCCCATATTGAACATATATTTTTCTCGGAATTATTAAAATTCATTTACTATTTTTCATAAATCAATTTCTAATTAATTCCTTAAGAAATTAGCTACCTCAAGTTTAACTCTAGAAATTCCCAAATCTTGGCAGGATCTTACACATATTAACGTGATCTTCCAGTTTAAATTTTATGGTCATCGGAGTTATAGAACTCCGGTTATAGGGTTTTTCGTCGAAAAAAACTAAATATTGAAATGGTCATAACTTGCTCATTTTAAAATCGGAATGAGCTCATTTTTGGACAGGAGGTACTCCATTTGTTGAAATATAATAGGAGATATGGTCAATTGAATTTCATATTCCATTTTCACCAAAATCTGATTTTCAACCCTTTGTGATTTCTAAGAAACTTTCATGTTTTCACATAATAACCAACATAACTTATCATAACACTTACTAATACTACATATACCCATGATTTTCATCAGTCCAATACTTTTATTACGTCTTTCATTATAATCCACGTAAACAGATCATTTCTACAATTTAATAAGGAATGAATACAAAGGATCATTCACCATGCATGTGGTAATCCACATAGATAGGTTATTCCAACAGAATAATAAAGAATGGAATAACTGAAGAATTCACCATGCATGCGATAGATCGCATGCAGACGAGTTATTCTCAATGTAGAATAATAAAAAGAGCGAAAACGAAGTCAAGCGTAATTACAGACCTATACATGATATTCCAACAGAATAATAAATAATGGAACCAGGTCATGTGTAAACGCATAGATAGGATATTCCGACAAAATAATAAAGAATGGAATAATAGAAGAATTTCACCATGTATAGGGTAGTCCGCGTATACAGGTTATTCCAACAGAATAATAAAGAATGGAATAACAGAAGTTCTCTTCATGAATCTGAAAGAAATAATACCCCTTACGAGTACAACAAATAATATCCCTTACCTTAGAACAAAGCTGGATATAGGAGTAGTGAAGTAGCGAGAATACTTTTTTTTTTCTCTTTATAGTTTTCTCTCTAGAGTTTCAGGTGAATTCGTAAGAAATAATGAAGGAATGAGCTTCTATTTATAGGAGAATGGATGAATAGTAACTAATTCTGAGCGGTCCAGATTGATTTACTTTTTAAGCAGACGGTCCAGTATTGGTTTACTATAAAATATTCTAATAAAACAAAATCTTTTAAATAAAATATAATATATTCTATTTATAATCTAATAAAACGAATAACTTTATAAAAGTATTACATTTTATATAAAAAGATTTTACTATACAAACACTACGCAGTAACTATGCAAACACTATGCATAATAAAATATAATATATTCTATTTATATTCTAATAAAATGAATAACTTTATAAAAGTATTCTATTTTATATAAAAGATTTTACTATACAAAACACTATGCATAATAGAATATAATATATTCTATTTATAGTCTAATAAAACGAATAACTTTATAAAAGTATTCTGTTTTATATAAAAAGCTTTTCTATTTTATTACATAATAATACTAATAAAACAAAACTTCATCACCATTATTATAATTCACACTATTAATCAACCAAGTCGTTCCCAGGAAAGAAGGGGCTTTCCAATAAGGATTTCTCCCTATTAGCGCGCAATTAGGTAACCAAACCTCTCCTTGGCAGAACTTCTAGACATCGTTAATATTGCAAATAATAATATTAATAACTTTGTTATCTCAATTATTGATTTAATAATATATAAAATATCGAAAATAATTGAATCAAACTAAGTGACTTCTCACGTAAGCATTAATAATCAATACCATGTGCTACTATGCAACCACGCGTATTTTACCACCGATTATTTTATGACAACTTGCTTACTTTGAAATTTTTTCAAATATCACCCTTAACTTTAAAATTTTATCAATTTAACTATTGACCAAAATAGAAAAATTGAATACTTTTATTTCATAAAATTTGGGGTCTCACACATGATATTATAATCAGATCTAAATCTAAACTTCATCTCTCGAGTTTATATAGATTATCACGATAATTGATGGCCAATCAATTAAACAATTAAGTCCAAATCACAATAGACAATCCTCACAATAGAACATAATAATTGATAGTGAAGCATATTAACATAAACTACTCAATAAGATCCATTGTAATCTCAAACAAAGAATTAATTCATGATTATTGAATTAAAACTAAGAATCCACAATTGAATAAAAAATAAAGGACAAAGATAGAAGAAGATGAGAAGATAGAATCTATTGTCTGTAGATTTGAAGCTACCTCCTTTCTCCTACTTTGAATCTTCAATCGTCTCCAAGTTGCTTCAATCTCCAAAACTCATTAGAATTAGTGTTTTGATCTAATTTACTCTAATCTAATCTAATGGAATCCTCCTTCTCTCTAATCTTTCCCAATCCTTGTGATTCTCCCCCTTTTATAAGTCTCTTTATCTGTCTTTAAGTCCTCTTGGAAGTCCTTGAGTCAATCAGATCGAAATAATCCTTCTCCAACTCAAATTCGTGCAAAAAATGGCTTACTGTTTTGCAAATTCGGTCAATCGCCTCGGCGAGGGTCCTAAGGTTAAAAGGGCCTGCCTCGGCGGGGGTCCTTACTGTTTTGCAGCTGGTATGCCCGCCCCGGCGGGGGTTTTGTTAAGGAAAAGCCCACCCCGGCGGGGGTCCATTTTCTGCCACAGTGTCCTCTGGTAAAACGGCCATAACTTTTGATCCTGGAGGAGTTACGGGGCCTGCCATCTATTAAATTGAAGCTATCGACGATCTCTACAACTTTCATTCTTTGAGAATTGAGAAATAACGAACGGATGAAGGTGAAAATTGGGCTGGAAGTGACTGCTATGAAAATGGCCACCCAAAACAGTGACGTTTGACGTCCGTTGGTACAAAGATCATAACTCTTGCATCCGAACTTCGATTGGAATGATTCAAGATTATCTGGAAAGCTAAGAAGAAGCTCTATAATATAATCCAAGTTCCAAACTAAGAACATGATATAAAAATGAAAGCCCAAATGTTGTCCGGATTGCTTTTCTTTGCATTTTCCTCGCTTTTCCTTACCAATAGTCGCTCACACCACTCCCAAACATGTAACCTACAAAATGAACACAAAATGCATGAAAAGTAACTCAGAAACATGAATATAAGCAACTAATTCAAGTAACAGATACCGAATAAGTAGGTATAGAACCTACTTATCAAATACCCCCAAACATAAACCGTTGCTTGTCCCCAAGCAACACAACATAATGCAATGCAATGCAATGAAATGCAACTAATCTATATGCCTACGAATCCAGCAGTATTTATAGAATCAAATCTATTCACTCAGCCTTAGAGAAGTCAAGTAAACACGACAATACTTCATATCAAAACCAATCAACAATTTCCTAGTCAATCATCAAGTCTTAAACTATTATTACTGGTATAGTGCGTGTGTGCTCAACATCCATGCTAACTGATATAAAATCAAATTTAACACATAACAAGTCTCTTCGAAGGCATCATACAATGTAAACTCAAGAAATCCAAAAACAAGCTAGATCCAATTAAAATTAAACAATTACCAATATCGAGGGTCAACATGGGATACTTATGCTTTATTTTTCATCCACGGGGGCTTTTTGCTCTTATTTCCCGTTTTATTCTATTTTTTTTCTTTTGGTTTATATACACATAGCTATGCAATGTCTTATTCCTTTAGGCTTTTCAATGTTACCTTAACGAGCTTTCGACTAACGACTCCTAGACCATTAAGACCTTAGGGCGCTAGGTGTAAAGACAATCCCCTCTGGCTTACTTACTCAAGTAACAAAGGCCACAAAACTAGACAAGCACGCCACGGTGTTTATTCATATTTTTTTCTTTTTCTTTTTTTTATAGCTTATATACCTCAAATATTCCTCCAAACTTAGGTTCTTGTCTAACTTTAGCCATCACTACTTATTCTTGTCATTCTTTCATTCAAACTAGCATTATCCTTTAGAGTCCCATTATATATCAATTTAAACTCAATCAATCAACAAATTGTTTTTACTGTGCTATCCTTATTATACAAGTTTCAAACAAAAAAAGACTTAATTCCTAACAAGAAATCACATCAAAGCTCTAATAGTCAGTACTATACTTGTCTACCCAATTCCAATCTCATCATTGACCAAAACAAACTGTAAATATCAAACAGCTGGACTCATGCAAGATGTACTAAATGCTATATAAACATCGTAAACTAACTACTATTTTTGAAAATTTTCAATTTTTTTTAACAAAAAACTGAATATAATGCTATTCAAACTATACTACTATGCAACTACTTATGCAGTTGTACTACATGAATGCAAACATAATGAACCTAAACTAAATTAACAACATATGCAACATAACATAACATAAACATGAAACTAAACATTCAATAAAGAACTAAACTAAACTCCCCCAAACTTAGCAATTATAATGTCCTCATTGTAAGAATATAGTAGTAAGTATAAGAGAACTTCCCTGTAATCAGCTAAGTGTGAGGTGATGGTGGCGATGGCGGCGACTATCATTTTCCTATCCATTGAACCTCCAATACCTGTAATGAAAAGAGACAACATGGATTAGAATAGCACTTTGGAATATAACGTGATTCCTATCTACTAAATAAACTACGAAAGCATATAAATATAAAAATTCCTGAGTTGCCTCCCAGTCAGCGCTTGATTTATTATCTTTCAGCCTGACTTTGTCTGGTCAACGCTATCTAATTCCTCTTCGGAAGTTGAGGAACCCTCCATCCATCAATAACAAATTGTCCTTTTGGAGGTTCCCAAAGGCAATGACCAATGCATCAAAGTCATCTAGCTTGCTTTGATTTGGTATGATCTCAATTAAGAACGTCCCATAGCTAGGTGTTTTCTCCATTGTGTATGTGATCACTTTGGGGCATGGAAGCTTGTCACACACAATGGGCTCTTCGTCTATCTTCTCTTTCTCATCCCACCATGGATTCAAAATTGTACTCGCTTTTATGTCATAAAGATCTTCGCTGACGACATGACTACCAAGTGGGCATGATTTTGCAAATCTGACCGACTCTTTGATCTTTGGTGGAGACCCATTTAGATCTTCGTCGACCTCTATTTCATTATCCTCAATTGTCTCCACACTTCCGATATCTTGTGGGTCATCCATTCGCAGATTTGGTTCGGGTTCTCTGTCAATTTCGTCATCCATGTCATAAAATCAAGTGTTTGGAGGAAGGTTGCTTACGGCTTTGGTCATTTTCTCTATCTGATCCGCAAGATATTGAATTGATATCTCTTGATTCTTAATTAACCGCTCTTGATTAATCCTTCTCTCCTCATTTGATGTTATAAACTTGGACAACAATTCCTCCAATCTCGAATTATTTGTCTCCATTTTGGAATCCATGTATTGAGGACCATGAGTTGAAGTGGTGATGAGTTGTTCCGTCTGGTGCTGAAAATTATGGCTCGATATTTCTTGACTCATCATCCTCTCTTCTTGGTTTGCTATGACCTTTGACAGTAATTCCTCCAACTTTGACTTTTCTTCTTTTAATGGAGGTTGATATGAGAATTTCGGCGTGTATGTTGGATTTGGAGTAGAGTATTGGTCTTGATAGTTGTAGCTCCATGAAAAATCCGGGTGATACCCCCAAACTTGATGATAATTATCATATGCATATTGGTTGAGGTATTCACCACCATGTTGTCCCGGCCCAAAACTAACGGTGCATTGATGACTCGGATGGTTGCCAGCACAATAGCCACACGTAACTGCCATCCTTCGACTCCGTTGGGCTGCGATAACCTCCAACGTCTTCGAATTTGCCTCAATTTGGACTGACTTTACAGAAAATGTATTAAGTCCATCAATCCCTGTTTCCCTTGGTTGAGTCATGTTCGTGTATGGCCATTGATACACAAAGTCATCCATGGTACCTGAAAAGAGAGAAAAATAGGAAGAGAATTAAATAAAGAGAAAAAAAATATTCAAATTAAGACTAATTTGATTTAAGCTAATATTGACAAAAAATATTAAACTAATTCCCCGGTAACGACGCCAAAAACTTGTTGGGTAAAATCTAATTACACACAACACGCAAGTATACGTGGTCAACAAGTAATAAAGTGAAAGTAGAGTATCGTTCCCATAAGGAATTGTTTAATAAAAATCACCAAGTACTAACCTCTAACCAACTCAATCTTATTTAAACAAATGAATTTCAATTTATATAATTAAACTACTATTAAATTCCACTAGTTAAATTAAGATTACGGAGATTTAAGATCATAACTTCACTTATTGCTTCATTTAAGTTAACACACTTCTCATCAATTATTCTCTATTCTGAATTGTTAATCAAGAACACTAAAACAGATAAAACCACCTCTCGATGCATAATACCCATACTCACTTAAATCCACAGATGATAGAATTAAGCAAGACACCCTAATTAACTAATCCACTATATCTCTATGTGAATTACAATTAAAAAGGATTTAAAGCACAAGTTCTCTATAAGATTACATATTGCGTAAAAAATGGCTTTTATGCGCATACCCCTTCCGGCCCGAAGTCCTAAAACTAAAGGGCCCCCGCCCATTGGGGGTCCTTCTTGTTTTTTGATTGGTATGCCCGCCCCGGCGAGGGTCCATTTTCTGCCACAGTGTTCTCTGGTAAAACGGCCATAACTTTTGATCCTGGAGGATTTACGGGGCCTGCCACCTATCAAATCGAAGCTATCGACGAGATCTACAACTTTCATTCTTTGATAATGGAGAAATAACGAATGGATGAAGGTCGAAATTGGGTTGGAAGTAACTGCTATGCAAATGGCCACCCAAAACAGTGACGTTCGACGACCGTTGATACAAAGATCATAACTCTTGCATCCGAACTCCGATTGGAATGATTCAAGATGTTCTAAAAAGCTAAGAAGAAGCTATACAATATAATCCAAGTTCCAAACCAAGAACTTGAAATAAACATGAAAGGCCAAATGATGTCCAGATAGCTTTTCTTTGCATTTTCCTTACTTTTCCTTACCAATAGTCGTTCACACCACTCCCAAACATGTAACCTACAAAATGAACACAAAATGTATAAAAAGTAACTAAGAAACAAGAATATAAGCAACTAATTCAAGTAACAGATACCGGATAAGTAGGTATAAAACCTACTTATCAATAGTACTTTGTGAATAGTACCCCATGAATAGTATTTCAGCATGAAAAGATCAATAATTATGAAGAATGCTCAGAATAATATTTCCACGAAAAGATACTGGATGAAGTGCAATATCAAGGATATTCTACTAATTTCATGGAGTATAGAACAGATACTTTAACAGAATGAGTGTAGAATTAGGAATGCGAAACGAAATAATATTACTCACATACTACAGAGTATGGAAAAAAATATTATTTCTAACGAATATTGAAAAAATAATATCCCTTACGAATACGAAAGAAATAATACCCCTTAACTTAGAAAAAACTGGATACTGGAATAGTGAAATGGCAGAATACTCTCCTTCTTTCTCTCTATAGCTTCTCTATCTATAATTGCTCTTGTGAGTCTTAGTGAATTGGTGAGAATGAAAGAAGAATGAGCTTCTATTTATAGGAAAACATAGTTTTGATAATTACACGTTTTGGGGCTCGAATTATTACAGTATAGTACCTTCATCTTTTTCTTTATTTTTAATTTAGTCCTACAAGTATTATCAAACTTGCACCACCTCCCCTAATAGTACATCATGTGAATCAATAGTTCCATTTATGCGAACAAATAGTTATATGCATGTGAACTAACAACAATTAATTGCTCATTTATCTGATTAATTACCCGATTGGTCAATTTAACCTCCAAAAATCAATTATTATCGAAATAAATGTCGATTTCCACTAACACTAATAATCCCAACACAATGAAAATATCAATTTCATCTTTAATCAACATGAACTTATTCATCATTAATATTATAACTCACAATATTTAACAACCAGATCATTCCCAGGAAAGAGGGGGCTTTCCGATAAAGATTTCTTCCTATTGGCGCGCAATTAGGTGACCAAACCCCTTTCCTCGACAGAACTTTTTAGACATCGTCAATATTGCAAATAATAATATTAATAACTTTATCGTCTCAATTATTGATTTAAAAATATAAAATATTATGCAGATGATACTGTGACAATAATTAAATCAATAATATGAGAGATATTATACAACAATTACTGTAGCAATAATTGAGTATAACTGAGTGACATCTCACTTAAGCATCAATAATCAATACCGTGTGCTACTATGCAACCACACATATTACTATACTTTTATCGTCGGGTATTTAAACAATTTAACAATAAAACTTTCGCTATTATCTTTATAAAAAGACATTTCTGTCATTTTATAACTTCGACAATACTTTCGTTGTGGGGTCCACCAATGATTTTGTCATCGTACGAATATTCCCTGTTAAAACGAATATTCCCCGACCAATCGAATATTTTATAACAACTTGGTTACTTTGCAGAATTTATAAATATTACCCACAACTATAACATTATATCAAATCCACACCATTATATTCAAAAATATATTTCGAGAAAAAAATAATCTTTATTCATAAAATTTGGGGTCTTACATTTTTCTTCCAACCTCCAACAACTTAATAATTCAGTACTCTCACACTCTATAAAGACTTATCAGAAGATTTTGAGAAATGAATTGAGAAAGAAGAAGCTTCAATTTATAGAAAATGGATTACACAGTCTATGGTTTTGCCTACCATTACAAACCAATGGGAAGGAGAAGAAACCATTGCATTGAGAGGGTTCGGTGAAAAGATTTCACCAACTCCTTCTCTCCCATTTCTCAGCTCATCATCATAGCAATTCTAGCAGGCTCGAGTTCACGCAAAATGGAGGTTAGGCTACTGTTGGTTACTGTTTGGTCATTTAAAATGGGACAAGGAACTTGTTCTGATTTGTAGTAACGAAATGATTATTAATACACTTAGGTTTATTTCCTTTTTGGCTTATAATTCCACATTTGATAACTTAATGTTATTACAAAAAATGAAAAGTTAGGAATCATATATGTACCCCTATTATATAATTCATGTACATTAGTCTAGTCCAATTAATATTTAACTTGGGTTAGAATATAATTAGTTGGGTATTAGCTACCCATTATTTCCACATAAAAACTTTATTATTCCAATTATACTTACTTATTGAAATAATTATTAATTTGGAAATCATTGATTAATTCTAATTTAATACTACACAAAGTACATCTTTAATGTTCTCACACATACTGAGGTTGTCACATAAGCATTCTTTATGTAACTTATAATTCATTCAATTTTACTATATAGTTTTATATATTATATAGTCACCTTAAAGTGTCACACTACACTTCCTTTTTAATTGAATGTAGGTACTATATATAATACTATTAATTATCACATATATTGCACACAACAATTAAATGAATAAATATAAATCTTATTATATTAATTATTTACTCATTAATATTCTATTACTCACAATAAAAATTAATTAATAATCTGATATTAATTAATCATTCACTCCTTAATTCATTCATTCTTTAATTTAATTAAACCATCAAAATTTCCATTCTCGTGCCACATAAGGCATTTCATAGGTCTCGTCACATTTCCTCAATTATCATAAATTCAATTTAATCTAATTGAGCTACTCATCTTATGACAAATAAATATTTATATAAAATAAATATTCACATTCTTATTAATATCATTATTAATTTTTATTCATAAAATTCATGATTCATACATCCCCCCCCCCCTTATAAAAATTCCGTCATCGGAATTGGTATAAGGTTACACAAATAGATAGGGATAGTCCCTCGCTATCCTATCTTCTAATTCCCACGTAGCCTTCTCGGCATCGTGGTTTCGCCAAAGTACTTTTTAGAAGATATAACTTTATTTCTTAATGTCCGCTCTTTCCTATCTAATATTTGGACATGAATTTCTTCATACGCTATATTCTTCTTCACTTGAATGGGCTCATAGGAAATCACGTGTTTGTAGTCAGGCTTATACGGATGCAACACGAAGATGTGAAACATGTTGTGGATGTTCTCCAACTCAGGTGGTAATGCAACTTTGTATGCCACTTCGCCCACTCGCTTCAATATCTTGAATGGTCCTATGAACCTTGGACTTAATTTTCCCTTCTTGCCGAATTGTATTTTTCCTTTCCAGGGAGATACCTTCAAGAAAACGAAACTTCCGATTTTAAAGTCCTGGTCTTGTTGACGCAAATCTGCGTACTTTTTTTTGGCGATCTTGAGCTGCTACCAGTCTGACTCTTATCACTGTCACCACGTCTGCGGTTTGTTGTGCTAACTCTGGTCCCAACATTCGTCGTTCTCCAACTTCGTCCCAACATAATGGCGTTTGACATTTTCTCCCGTAAAGAGCTTCATACGGTGGCATGTAACGACCATGAATTTTAAACTCCTTATTAATTAAATATGTGATTTAATTTAATGAGTTAGTCTATTTAAACCTTATGTGGTTATGTGAATTTACGAAATGATTAAAGGGAGTCACTAATAGTTATTTAAATTGGTGGACTAACCCTAAGAGTTTGATATCAAGGAATTGATAGGATTATTAATAATTAAATATTCAATTTATTTGAATATAATAGCAAGAGTTGAACATATTGATTAATTGCAATTTTGAGTAATTAATTGATAATGTGTTAATTAATAATTATTATGAATAAATAATAATTAATGAGTAAGAGATTAATAAATATAATGTGATTATATGTTTACTTGATTAATTTGTGCAATATAGTAAACCTTTATTATATGGTAGTTAACTATATATTTTACAAGGTGGCACATTAATATATACTATATATTATATATATAGACTATATAGTAAGAGTTATTTGCATTCATGTGAGTTGCATAATAATATTGTTATATGATATGAAGTGTGTGGGTAAACATTCATGTATATCCTATTGACATATAATAATATCAATTGTTAAATTAATAATGATTTCATTACGTATTATGATAATAACAGTCATGGTAATTGATAATGTACATGAATTATATGTATGTGCACTACTTGATACCTTGTAATTGGGAAATACATTGTATGCTCTTTAAATCATTATACCCTATGTTATATGAAATAAATTGTGTAGACATATTTTATAACCAAAATTTATATTATGCGTATATAAGGTATAAGCCAATTATTGCATTTCATGTTTTGCAAGGGCTGGAAATTGCTTTGTCCCATAATAAGAGCCCATTCTTTTCTTCCACGTGAAAACAAAAGAAAGCTAGCAAGCCTACTCTATTCTTCATCTCAAATTCATCAATCTAGAGCAATAAGTGGATGGGGAGTGGGATTCATGAGTGAATCACCAACTCTCACCAACTCTCCTCTACCCATTATACATTCTTGAAATCCAATGGTTTGATTTGTGAGGTAATGGCATTACCTAGTTAATCATTCTTCTATAAATAAGACCTTCATCTTCCTTATTGCAATTGCTGAGATTTATTTGCTAAGGAGCTTGTAAGGAGTGAGAGTATTGCAACTCAATTACCTCAAGAGGTATGAAAATTCCAATTTATGTTCTTAGTTGAGTTTTGTTAAGATTACTTGAATTAAGCATGTATTGGGTGATAGTTGGTTTGGGTTATGTTTCTTAGTGTTATATATACTTATAAATGTGTTGGGTTATGTTAAAAATAATTTTTATAAGGATTTTGTATGGTGGATTGCTGAACAGCCGAACAGAGCAAGTTACCGTCTCTGATACAGGCATGGCACAGCTGCGTAGTAACCTAAAATCAGTTTCTGTTTCTGGCATGGCGCATCTGCGCCCTAATTGTACTAGGGTGCAGCGCAGCTGCGCTAGACCTACACCAGACCTGATGTGTTCTGTTATGTTTCTGTTGTGCTAACTTGTTGACACTTGGTTAGAGCAAGCATGCAAACTATTTTAGCACACACACATAAGCATATGCATGTGGTATGAACAAGTATAACAATGTTAATACATATGATTGACACAATACTTGTGGTCTTGAAAGGAAATTGTAGTTTCAAAAGTGAAGTTTGTCACGAACAAATCATATGAGCATTCTGACCTTATGAACATGATAATATGGTTTATATTGACATGAAATGCAAGACTAAAGTGATTGAACACACTAGCATACATGATTGAAAGTTAAGACTATTTCAAAGATAAGAAACTTAAGACTTTTTAAAGTGAACCTTACCAAGACTTTTATCTTGTAAGTTTGACCATTTGAGCATGCATATGTGACTTTAATATTTGTTATAAATGCATGAGAGTTATATGCTAATATACCTTGTATATGCTAAGTTGACTTAGTGTTAAATTCAAAGAAAAATAGAATGAGGAAGCTAATGTTATCAAGAAATGAGTAAAGTATGTTATGACCATGCAAGCATGTATATTAGGACTCATTATGCCTATAGATATATTGGCATGAATATCGTTTGGTTAATGTATGGTTCTCACTTATTCACACATAGTCATGAAAAGGAAATTTCTAAAATGTGAACTATGTGGGTAAAGTATACATGTGTTGTCTATATACAAGAATGACTACTGAGTATTGAATGATCAAGTTGTAAGGCACAAATGATTACATGACTTTTGTGTTTTAATGACATATAAAGTGTAAGTTAAACTCGAAGTAATGAACTCAAGTATGATCATGTGTTATATGTGAAACTCTAGCATGTATGTATGTTAAATGGTATGTGTGATTAGTGTGTTAGAGTTGGATGAAGTCGGGAAGAGAAGCTCGACCCTAGTGCGGCGGTGTACAAATGCAGTAACTGCCTGTAGTCCCCTAAGCCTAGACCAGGTGCAGCTGCGCCATCCTACAGTCACAAATAGAATCTATTTTTGGCTTGAAGTTTCAAGGCATGCTTACATGATTTCTTTACCTTGTAATATATGACCAATATGCTATATAATGTGTTGAGAAGCATGCTATGTGATGACTTGATTATTGTAAGTGTAAACACATAATAGTTTACACATACTAATTGAAAGACCGACTTGTTAATGTTAGGTCATTTCAACGCGAGTTAGTTAAAGCTAGTATTATATTGTAGCTGAGCAAACATGCAAGTTCCTTAATTCTTACTCTTTTACTTGAGCAAGCATTTGAACACTATTGTATTGTGTTGCAAGTTTTCCTAAACTTACTCCAATTATTATTGAGTAAGTTTCCGAACTTCATTATTTGATTGTGCAAGTTTCCTTAACCTTACTCAAATTTATATTGAGCAAGTTTCTTTGAACTTCACTCTTGATTGTGCAAGTTCCTCGAATCCTACTTTTATTGAGAAAGTATCTGAACACTATTTGATTGTGTTGCAAGTTTCCTAACTTACACAACTTTGAGTTTGTGGAAGTTTCCTATCCTTCTCATATTGTATTGAGTAGGTTATTGTTGAATTGAAAGTTATTCATTTAAGCTTGAATCTTATTTCCAAGCATGCTATTAAGTGGTTTAATTACTTTACAATTATTCAACATCGATATTATTGATATTCGCACTTGGTGCACTTGAGTTCGTACAGTCTTGGACTTGTACATCATTTAAAGTTCAAATAATTCTTGAACTGTGTGAGATAGAGTCTGAACCTTTGTTCGGTCAGACAAGAGTATGAAGTTTTATAAAAGATATCCAAACCTATTGAGGGTAAGAATTCTTAGACTGAAAGAACACCCCTCTCTATGATAGGGGAGTACTAGGTATCTAATATAAGATACACAGAGCAGATTTAAATGTTATGCATATACATAGTATGCGTGAAATTTGATCCCCTCAAGTACTTATACGTAACCCGAGAACCAAAGGGTCAATTAGCTATTGATTCTATTAGAGTGTTATAGTTCAAAGTCTATTTGACTAGCAGTTATTCTAAAAGCAATCATTATCTTTGCTTATGATATTCATATTGTTGAATCCTTCAGATATTCATATTGTTGAATCCATTACTAGATATTTTTCCATTCATCATGATATATCCTTATTGTTGTATTTAAACTTGTTGAGCAAACTTGTTGCTCATCCTTGCTATATCATGAATATATTACAGCTAAGCCCGAGACCTCAGGGAAGGACAAGGGTAAAGGAAAGATGTAGAATAGTGGCAAAGAGCAAACTTTACCTTGCGCTTAGTTTAAATTACTATTATATAATATGAACCCTAATGATTATTTTAGGGTATGTTTGTAAGATGATATTAAGGTTATCGTATCTTGGGACTAGTCACACCTTTTGAATGAACGACGTACGTTTATTATATTTCCGCATTTTAGTTATCGTATGTTGTTTAGAGGTGGATGTTTGTATGTTGTCGTGATGACCGAACCGAGGTCAGAGGACCCGGATTCAGGGGCGTCACAGGTTGGTATCAAAGTTGTAGGTTATAAACGTTAGGAATGCGAAACCTAGGTTATAACCTTAGTAGAAAACTCTAGTAGAATATGTTAGGATGGGTTGAGGAAATTCATCGAGTTTTATTGTGATACTGAAGTTGTTTATTTAAATCAAGAATGATTGATAGACGTCTTAAACTTCTTAATGCTAACATGGATAACATATCACATAAAGCCTAATAATTTTCTTCCTTTCCTCAGATCATGCCGCCTAGGAGAATTCAGCGGAATCAAAGGGAGGAAGGATCCGTTAACAATGACGGAGGGGCAAATGTTGACCCAATGCAGAACTTCGTTAACTTGTTAACTGAGGTAATGCAAAATAGACCCCCACCAACAGCAGGTGATAAGTGGATTTTATATACGCGAATCGGTGTCCATTTCATGCTTATTTGTTGCTAATTTCTTTTGTTCATGTTCATTTTTACTTGTTTTATGTTCTTTTATGTGTAGGATGGTTGTTGCGGCACTTAACATATGTTTGGAGTCAATTGGGATGATTTGGAGTCAATTAGTGCAAATTTGGAAGAAGTCATGAAGCTCAGGAAAACCATTTAGCAGAATAGACCCCCGCCGGGGAGGGCCTATTTGCCTTGTTAACCCCCGCCGGGGCAGGGGGTCTTCTTACCAAACTAACAAAATGGTAGCCGTAAAATGAAACTTTGTTAACATATACACCGCTTCGAGGTGGGGGTGTAATTCTGAGACTTATGTTGAGCTTGGAACTCTTATTTGACATGGTTTATAGCATATTGGATTGTACATAGACTCTACTTGATGGAGAATTTTGGCTGGGACTTGGGTGTTGGACATCTATTACTCATTTAATAACGAATTCAACAACACAGAAGGCACATTATGAAGATCAAATCCAGTTTTTCTTAGCAAGCGTTGGAGGAGTATTTCGAGGAGATTTTCGAGGAGATTGCAATTCTAGGCTACGTGAATGGTGTTTTTCAATATTCTTCTTCTTAGACTATTATTTGTAATTGAAAGAATGTTTTCTATGATTTATTCAGTAGTTATTTCATTTATGATGAACTAATTCACTTTTTAGGCTTATGATGAATCTCTGAGTGAATTGATGATTTTTGTAAACTTTGATTTCCAGTTTATCTATATTAATTTGAGCGTGAATTTATGAATTGCCTGATCAACAATTCTTTGTGGATTTGTATGGAATCGAGAGAGGATATTCGAATTTAGACTTAGTTAATATAGCATGTGTTCATGAATTTTGTGAAATGCAGAATCTTGATGAATGTTAGGGTAGAGATATGCTTGACATCGCCTGTAATCGGATAGAGAATTTAATCTTAAACATTCTTTAATTGTAATTCACATAGAGATATAGTGAGTTAGTTGATTAAGGTGTTTAACTTGTTTCTATCTTAATTGTGGATTTAAGTTAATACGGTATTAGTACATCGAGAGGTGGTTAATACTACATTCGTGTTCTTGATTAATAAACTGGGATAGTGAATTGAATTGGAATAAAGGTGTTAAAATCAGAGTGAAGCTTAAGGTGAAATCATAAGTCTAATTCTCTAGTAATTGTGTGAAATTCCACATTTTAATATTTGTGATTGGTTTGTGGTAGTTTATTTATTCTTTAATTTAGTTTCTTTAATTATAATCATTGAGTTGAATAGTTTAATAAAATTAGGATTAATAGGAAATTGGTAATTGTAAGTTAAGTTTATTACTAGTTGATCTCTGTGGGAACGATACTCTACTCATCACTTTATTACTTGTTGACCATGTATACTTGCGTGTATTGCGTATATAGATTTTACCCAACAAGTTTTTGGCACCGTTGCCGGGGATTAAATTAGTATAGATCTTAATATTTTTTTACAATATCAGTTTAATTAATCCAGTTTTACTTAGACATTTTTATTTTTGTTTTGTTCCTCTTATTTCAGGTGTTTGAAGCAGTTTATGCAAACTCGGTCTAAAAATCCAGACTTGCTGCCTTTTGAGGACGACATTGAGAAAAGGTTTCAGAGGTTAAGTAAGTGGATCAAGGAAACAAGGCAAGAATTTGAAACATCTGAGAACAAAGAAGAAATGGCAGCCGAAGATCAGAAAGCGTTAAGGGACTTTGCCACACCCAAGGTGACTGAACTGCAGTCAAGCATCAACAGGCCCGCGATTGCTGCAAATACATTCGAAATCAATCCTAGGACAATTCAGATGATCCAGAATTCATTTCAGTTTGGGGGATTAGCTAATGACGATCCAAATGAACATCTAGTCAGCTTTCTGGAGATTTGCGACACCTTCAAATATAATGGGGTGTCGGATGAGGCAGTGAGACTTCGCTTGTTCCCATTCACTTTACGGGACAAGGTGAAGAGTTGGTTGCATTCTCTACCACCCGGTTCGATAACTACATGAGAGGACTTAGCTCAGAAATTCCTTGTCAAATTTTTCCCACCAGCAAAAACTGCAAAAATAAGGAATAAGATAACAATGTTTGAGCAGCAACATGGGGAGTCGTTATATGAGGCATGGGAGAGATACAAAGAATTGCTCAGAAAATGCCCACATCATGGATTGCCCAAGTGGCTGCAAATGAACACCTTTTACAATGGACTACATGGGAATCTCAGAACGAGTATTGATGCAACGTCGGGCGGAGCATTCATGGCCAAGAGTTACGAGGAAGCCTACAATTTGATTGAAACCATGGCGGCCAACAACTACCAGTGACCCACAACAAGAATGACACAGGCAAAGGCGGCTGGGGTTTTGGAAGTAGATGGGGTGTGACTATATACAAACCTGATTTTCTATACCGCCCAAGAAATTGGATGCCATGACAGGGGCTCAAGTACAATAGGTTGCGGTAGTATGCGAATTGTGTGCGGGTGACCAATTGTGTACGGGCGAATTGGTGGCTAAGCTTTGAATAGTAAGGAGGTTAGGGGCGAAATGACCAATTTGCCCTAAGCCTTGGTTTTCTATAAATAGAAAGCTTAAGTTCATTATTTTGGGCTTTTGAAAATCCTACAACTTTGAGAGAGATAGAGAGAGGGTTTGGATGGGAGAAGAGAGGAAAAGGAAGAGAAAAAGCTTGCCCGAGTGCACGTTTTGTCCAATGGAAGGAGATTAAAGAAGAAAGGTAATCCGAACCCTAGTTTCTTCTAATTTTCTTTAAGTTTTATATGTTCAAAAACATAACTTAATGAAGATAAGAAGTAGATGAAGTTAAGAATGAATTCATATGGTTGAAATCATGAGAAAATGAAGAAATAAGAATTAGAAATTTAGTTTATAAATTTCTTAAGGAAGTATATGATTCGTAAGGATTTTGAGCGATCTGAATGAATCTTATGAATGAGTAGGTCAAATAAGTAAGGAATGATGTTCTATAACATCAAATTCCAAGAAAAAGTAAAATCGTAATCTAAAATATCGATTAAAAACGAATAACACGCGAAGAACGTTGTTGATGGACAAATTTAAAACCATCGTAGGATAATTGTTATTGATGGATAAGTTTAAAACCATCGCGTAAAAGTTAGTTACTTATTGCTTGGTTAGGAACGTTAGAAACGTTCATGAAGAATGGATTAAAACTGAGCTATAACGAAGTTATGGCGAAAATTTCGTAAAAGAAGAACGAGAATTAGAAATTTCATAAATGAACCCGAATGTGTAGGGTTTCATAAGAATGTAAGAGAACATATAAAACGTGAGTCGTGGACTCAAGAACGAACGAGTTCCGAGTTCGGATGACCGAATTACGGATGAACGAACGAAGAACGTTAATAACATAAAACGAATGAAGAGCGTAGATTAAGCCAATTTAATGACATGTTAATGGATTCAGAATGAAGTTCTATCCATGGGTAATCGAAGTACGTAAGATAAGGAAGATAATGGCTTTGTAACGTCCTCGTTCTGAGTTATAACGAATAAGATATGAGATTTCAAAGTCAGCGTCTCAAGCTTGTGAAAGACTTAGAAAATTTTTCTAGGTTTCATGCTTGGCGCCGCAGCGCGAGTCGTGCCTTGGGGGCCGGCACTGCAGTGCGTGCTTAGGCCATTAGCTACTACTAAGTGGCTCTGCAACACGAAAGAAAGGTAAGGGCACGGCGCCGCAGCGCTGGTGTAGGGCAATGCCCATAGATGAGATTTTTATTACTCAATTACTGGGGGATGTGCAAGAAAGAAATATGAACATGTAATTCAATTAATGTAACCCTTAATCAAGTGTATTAAACCTTTGATGAAGGTTGAATGAAAAGATTAAACGAGATTAAAAGATTAAGAATGTGAACGTGGGTTAAAGAACCTATGTCCGGGAACCGTAGTCACAATGAAACGAATGTGAGGGATTGCTATAATTGTGATTCCTTAAACGTTGATTGACTAGAGTAAGTAATGAATAACATTTTGATGTTATGTCATGGTCATGAGAGGTGAATGTAAAGCATGTAGACGCTGTGAATGCAATGTTGTATGGCTTTGACATTAGGAAAGAATAATGAACATGGGGTTCAGGTGACAAGTAATGAATGAAAGTAATTAAAACCTTGGATGAAGGTTGAATAGAATTAAGAGGTAAATAACGTAAATGTTGAATACGTAAACGATCCTCGTGAATCGTATTCACGTTGAGCGAACGTTCTAAGTATACATTGGTTGTATGACTTAGACGTTGTCGGAAGTAGTAAGTAAGATATGAATTATCAAGAAAGTCGTAGCAAACGGTAATAAGATTAATGAAAGCCGAATGTGAGTCGGATGAGAATGTTAGAATGAAATGTAAGCATTGGACACTTGAACCGAGTTAACGGTTAAGTGTACGTGAATACTAAACGGGTAGAACCTACACCCCGTTTATGGTTTGACCGTAAGGTAATAAAGATCAATGATTAAACCTGTGAACGATGGAGAAGCTGAATTAATGACAAGTACGTATAACATAAAAGAAGCCGAGTTAATGTTTATAACTTGGATAACGTTCCGAGTCGAATGAATCGGACGTTGTAAGATAAAAATAAGGTAACGTAAAATGCTTAACGTTATAAATGCGTAGAATGAATATTGAATGATCGTCCTGAGTATACAAAAGATTGTATGACTTAGACGATAAAGAATGAATCCCGAGGTATGGCATTTAGTTGCCAGAAAGCCATAAGGAATAAGAAATTTGACTTAACGAACATTATAGCTTAATAGTTCGGGTAAGTTAAGATGAATTTAGGTTCTAGTACAATCGTAACCTTTGATGGTTGACATATGGGAGCTGGGCTAAACAATTCCTTCAGAGAGCGAAGGTATATACAAAACTGGAAACCGATATAACTCACTGTTATGGACAGTGTAGATGAGACGAGAACTTATTTATTGGTTGTTTGTGGAAAACCACTCAGAGTACCATATGGACTACTAGCAGAGACACGATGTGTGCTGAGTCCTAGGAGAGTTATAAGAAGAAGATAAGAATGTAAATCATCAAAGATGATGATCATATGAGTTAAGACATCTCCGTATGTCATGAAGCCGTTAACTGGTAAAGGAAGTTGGTCGCGTAAACTTAGTTTGTAAGAACGTGAACCTTAAGAAGTAAAGTTAAGTAAACCAATGCATAAAGTCAAGTATATGAATAATTGGTGTATGTGTTATTTCCTTATGTGCTACATAGGAATTGGAATGAGCAGTTCAGCGTTAACTATAAGCTATAGCTGTGCGTAAGGCAAGTTTCCTAACTTCATTCATATTTTAAATGAATGCTAGTTTCTAAACTTCTCGGATGTTGAACTTGAGAAGTTACGTCTACATATGCAAATGTGTGATATTTGTACAAGGTGTTAGAATATATGAGGCCTTGTGCCACTGATGTGAACACTGCCGGTGTTTCTATGATATGAAGCTGATACGTGATTGAAGCTATTCAATATGAGCATGTTCTGTTTATACATGAACCGTTATTGTTAAGTCCGTGCTATTGATTCTAGCCAGACAGAATGTGTATGAAAAAGAGTAGAGAATGAAAGTATTTCAAAGGGAATGTAACTAATGTTTTAAAATGATAGGAATCGAGATTATTCCTATTATTCAAGCTGCTTCATAACCTTTGTTCGGTTATTGGAGTCTTAAAAGAATGTTTGAATTCTTGAAGATGTTTGTTCAACTGTTATGACTTGCTGGGCAAATGAATGCTCACACTTGCTTTAAATAAAAACATTTTCAGCGAACGATGTTAGAAAGAACTTAAGGATCCCGGAAAGATCAAGCTGATCGGTATCCATAAGAAGTGCCATTCATTATATGAATGTGCGTGAGGATCAAGCGAAGACTTATAATATAGAATGATAGAATTAAACTATAGAATTGTTTAATGAACGATTATGTATCCTTGGTGGCGGATAAAAGTCACTTGTACAAGATGTAAAGAATAATGTAATTATCATTATTTGGAATGAAAAAGGTTTTAAGGTTTAAGAACCTAGGATTTGAGGATGTATGTTGTTATATTTAGCTATATAATGATGTATGTTTGGAAGAAGATGGGATCGTAACGTACGGAATCCGGATGTGAAAATAGACCAGATTTTGGGGCGTTACAGGTTGGTATCAGAGCTGATAGGTTATAAATCTTAGGTATGAGTACCTAAGACTATAATCGTGGAGAGAAGGATAAGAAGATCACCACGTGATCATAGTAAATCGTAGTAACAGGCGAACTGTTAAACGATGAATGATTTATAGCTAATGCTATAAATGAATGGTACTACGAAGTTGTACGGGAAGAAGAACTCAGATTGAGTTGTAAAGGATAGTATACGAATTAAAGAAAATTCATATTAAGTAAAGAGAAAGTTAGAAGTTGTAAGATTTCAATTGAGGACTCATGTGATAGCTGAGTTGTATGAATCTTTGTATGGGCAGAGGTTTATGCTTTGGTGTAACAGCCACTCAATTTATTACAGTGATAATCATTGAAATTGGTTGCGCTGTCAAGATATATATGACAAGAAGGTGAATCTTTTCTCATGTATATACTTGATAGGTAGAGAATGATAAGGTAGGTGTGAGTTCTTGAAACTCATACTTATGGTAAGTTCGTGACTCATAATTATATGGTATGTTTTTGAACTTCTCAGCGAATGGAGGCTTATGGTCTGTTTGGGATAGTTCTTAAACTCATATTATTGTGGAAAGTTCATGAACTCATAATGTGTGGTAAGTTGATGGACTGTACTAAGGTATAGGGATGTTTAGACTGAAATAAGTTATTTTCAGTAGACTTAGCATTGAAGGTGCTAGAGAAGATTAAGTATTGTCACAAGTAAGATAATGAAGGAAGATGGAGGATAAGATATTCCAAGTCATCTAGCTATGCTAGATTTCGAAGTTTCTTGAATTCGTGCTGAAGTGCGCGTTTTGGAAAATGAAAGAATTGGTTCAATTTTTGGAACCAATGGATTTTAAAAGAACTATTCTTGATATGTCTATGCTAGTTGATTCGACTAGACAGAAATTGATTTAAAATATCAAAATGAATTTTATATCATCAGTGCATTTGATGCAAAGATGGTAAAAGGATGGAGTTATTAATGCAACTGAACCTAGTGTTGGAAGTGATCTTAGGATCAACAACCCGCTATGGTATGATGTATAATGACGAAGTCATAAATTGACGAAGTCCTCAACGTACTGTGAAAAGTTCGGTATCATGACGTCATGAAACGTTTTGATGTATTGCAAAAGAATTTAAAGAATTGGTCGATGTCAAAAGAGTTGACTAGACGAATGTTTCAAGTTGATGTCCAATTTATTGGTATAGTCTAAGCTACTTGATTTGGCTAAGACGAATGGTATGTCATGATTAAAGAGAATCGAGCTTTCTTTGAAGAGCTATGCCAAACCAAATTATTTTGGTGCGGATTCTAATGATTAAGTCTGAGGTGAACATATCCTGAAATGGGGTTATACGATAGGTTGATCACCTACTTATGGAAGAGGTGGTTTACCTTCTTTGTGATTGTAAACTGACCGTGTAAGAAGGGTTTACGGTGAAATAATGTTAAACCTAGTAAGAGTTCATGGTCGATTTGACCCCTCAGCAAAAGTATGAAATGTTTTAAAGGAATCCTTATATTCCTAGTTATTCCTTTCACTCCATGATTCTTGATAAGTTATGAAGGGTAGGGCATCAATGAAAGATAAGAACTTCTTTGAAGAGAAGTTGAGAAGATGAGTAAGATAAAATTTCGAGGACAAAATTCTTTGAAGACGAGGAGAATGTGAGGACCCGGGTAAGGGTTTGGTTTTAAGAAATTCCGAGGACAAAATTTTTTTAAGGAGGGAAGAATGTGACAACCCGAAAAATCGGATTGTCCAGAATTTAAATTTAAAGAATTAGTTATTAATAAAATAAATTTTATTAATACTATTCTGTGCTATGTGTTTATTGATCGTTCTATAACCTAGAATGATTATTAATCGGGAAGATTCTGGCTACGAGCTAGACTGAACGAGTAAGAATTTTCAAGACGAAAATAAAAGTTTTCCGGGAACAAAATATTTTTCGGGGAAAAAGACGAAATAGGCACTATTCATCCATTTCTGCTCGGAGATTTATTTTGAATTTTTGAGAAACGCGTAATGATATAATCCTAAGACGTAATGGAATATTCAATAATATTTCAGTTATGGCAAAAATGAAGTTTTCGCCTGCGGACTTAAAACCTAAGGGTTAGGAAAAGTGAGTTCCGAGAATTTTATGATTTCGTATAATAATTAGAGTTATTATGCGTGAGAAATACGAGTATAATACTAGTTATTATACAAGTATAGTACGAAGATTAGTACGACGTATAATACGAATATCGTACAATCTATATACGAAGAGAATACGAGAATGGAATGCGTAGAATACGATTATTTTAAATGGACTTTGAGTTTATGGACTTTGAAGAATCCAATTGGACTTGGATTATATCAAGGCAATGGAATGTGTAATCAAGCCTAGGGTAGACCCAGTAAGAATTAATGTAAGGCCCAGTGTTAGATTTAATTAAGCCCGATCCAAGAAAATAAACCATGGATCGAACCGATGGGTCACCGGATGGGTAAAACCCATGGGGCAACCCATGGGCATAAGGGACGGCCACTTGGCCACCAAGTAAGGGTGTGAGTGCAACGCCCCGAAAAATCGAACATTTTGTAATTACTTTTAATAATGAATAAAATAATATTGTTTATTATTATTACTTGTTGATAAGATGAATGTCGTTCTATGACCTAGAAATGTCAGAATGTCGTAGTTTTTTAACTACGTGAGAGAATTAAGGTGTTTGAATTTCTAAGACGAAAAATAAAAGCTTTCCGATAAATTTTTCAAAAAACACTATTCATCAATTTCTGCTTGGGAATTATTTTTGAACTTCCGAGAAATACGTAACGTTATAATATCAAGGCAATATTAATTATGTAATAATAATCTAAGTATGGAAAACGTAATATTTCGCATGTGGACCTAAATTGAAAACGTTAGGTTTATTAAGCGTAAAGGAAGAAAGTTATGATCGTATAATGTGTATAAATTGTATGAAGTGATGAATGTAAGTATAATACGACGTATTGTACTATTATGTATGAAGAACGAGATAACGTATATTACAAACTAGTATACGAGTTAGCATGCGAAGATTATACGTGGGGTATAATTGTTAAGATGGTTAACTAAAGATAATGGACTTGTAGGATTATTAGCATAATAAGTATAAGTCCAATATAATGTGACAATCAAGCCCAAGTGTTTGATATATCATTAGTCCAAACTATGTAGCACAAGACCATTAAGAAAGTAGTTAGATTAATTAACCAAGCTCAATAAGAAGCCTTGATCCATGGGTCAAACCAAGTAGGAAGTGGGTAAGCTTGATGGGCAAGGATTATGTGTGATGACCAAGTACTTTATGTGGTTAGCAAGTAGACTTAGAGGTCAAGCAATGAATAGTAAGGAGGTGGAGGATGAGGAGGTGGAAATGAGGAGGTGGGATGGTTTAAAGTCCATTTTGCCCTAAACTTTAGTTGCCTATAAATAGAGAAATCACAATTCATTTGTTGGTTGTTCAATAATCATCCAACTCCTCTCAATTATAAGCTACTTATTTGGTAGAGCAAATAAGCACTTTTAAGTCAAAGTTAGATTTTCTAAGAAGAAGAAGTTAGACTTCAAAGGTAATGATCTTGTGTCTAATGTTCTTTCATCTCTATTATAATACCATCGGGAAGTGTTATTAATGAACATGTATGCTAAGATCATGTAATAAGTTAATAAGGAATGAACTTAAGCCGAATAATTTGGATAAGCAACTTGAACACTAATAAGTTGCTAGAACCATAAGGAACTTATCATATGTTGTCATATGATGATTAGTATGTTGAATATAGCATAAGAATATTGATTAGTGGACTTAAGTTATTAATAAGTTATGAGCATGAAGATTTATAGTTCATAAGTTGAATAAGTTATTGACTTATGAGAATAAGTTATTAACTTTGGATTATAAGTTGGTGTAATAAATAATTTGTAATGATCATATGATGGTTGAAATCCATTTAGAATCATTAAGAATGTAGTTTTGCCGGAATTCACACGATTGGACGATTATCGTCGAATTCGTAAAATTCTCAGAATGGAAGTCGTATTTTGTGGTTGAAGTCGGAAACGTTGGTTTTCGATGGAGACAAGTCATATTTGGCATTATAGAGTTGCGGACTAAAAAATGACCGAATTCTGACTTAGAACGAAGAAACGAGCGTTGAACGTTCATGAATGTTTATCGTTTTCGTTAA
Organism: Panax quinquefolius; assembly: GCA_020205615.1. Lineage (NCBI taxonomy): Eukaryota > Viridiplantae > Streptophyta > Magnoliopsida > Apiales > Araliaceae > Panax > Panax quinquefolius. The sequence goes on along the minus strand of CM035157.1, from coordinate 92,554,637 downwards.
AAATGAACTCATAAGTGAAATTTTAGCAAACGAAGTCAAATAGATAAAATTCTTGCATAAACGCATAGAGTATGTAATTTGTGAATCGTAGGCTTTTGAACGGACCAATTCGAACTTATAACGAAGATGTTATGCGTCCGGGAGTTTCGTGAAATTTTCAAAATTTTGCAAAGCTCGAGGCACGAGAGTCATGTGCATGGCCGACTCACGAATACTTAAAGCCCGTGGCAAATAAAAGCGTGGGTCGAACTGCATCTCTCGCTAACTTTCAAGGCGCGTCACGAGATCTGAGAGTTAAGTGTGGTACCGCTTGTATGGCCTTGATCCTAGAATTTTGTTGGACAAGAATGTTTACAAGTGTTGAATGAAAAGGAACTTGTTAGTAATGAACTGAGATATAAACATAACATTGTAAGGTACTTGTAAGACACTAATGCATGATGATTAAGAGTTAATAATCAATTGAAAGTGAACGTAATGTGAATGACGTAATGAAAGCCGGAAACCCATAATAGTATATCTAAGTTAGGATTTACATTGAGATGAAGGGTAAGATATAGTAGTATACATACTTGATTATATATAACCTAATGTGGTACGTTATATGATCATGTATTGTAGAAACGTAGAGACTTAAAGTGTACATGTGTTAATCAGTAAGCAGATGCTGAAGGCAAGTATTCTAACCCTTGTTCCAGTTCAGTCTGGACAAGTTTTGTAATTCATGTATTCTTTCACATGAAGTTTTGAACGATGAAGTCTAAAGCCAATTCTTTCGGCTAGACTTATATTATGATTCTGACAAGCATGATTTATGTTTACCAAGTTATATTGGTATGGTTTTCAATCGAAGACCAAGTATGCTAAAATGTTTTTGTCGTTTAACGACAGGCACGTGAGGTTGCCACAACTTAAACGTATACACGTTTAATGAATGTAGTGTTGATCAATATAGAGTTCTATAGGCTGATCACCTAGAAGTGCTTGTAAGCTATGCCGGACTTATGGACTTAGTGCCAGGTTGTCCTTTTCAAAAGAACTTATGATATGCTCATAGTCTTGAGCCATAATTGTTATTCCACTGAGTATGGTTGTTATAAAATGTTTTGAAGGAAAAAAAGTGCTTTTTTGAATTATCGATAGTACTTTATAACTATTGTTCAGTTACTGAAGATATATGAGTTCTATGTTTCAAGCATGTTGTTTATTAGAATTGTTGTACTTGCTGAGCTAGTCATGCTCACTCTTTCTTGAACCATATGAACACAGCTAAGATCGAGCGGACCGAAGGCTCAGGTAAGGACAAGGGCAAGGCGAAGACGAACCCTTAGATTGCTTATGTAATAAAATAGTTGATCGATTTGTAATATATTTGATATTATGACAAGAATAAACGAATGGATTACAAAGAACCTGGGGAATGTAATATTATTTTGAATATATAGAAGTTATATTGGTCCTTTTGAGACTATTTCATGGAATGAATGAATGAATGGTACTACCGTGTAGCACCATTTGTCGGGTTGGAAAATACCCGGATTTGGGGGCGTCACAGGTTGGTATCAAAGCATTAAGTTATAAAACTTAAGGGGGGAATTAAAAACCTTAAGTCATAACCTTAAGAGAAGTCAAAGAAGTACAAGAAAGGAAAATAACCTTATAAAAATGCATTATGATTATGTTATGTATTTTTATTATTCTACTGACGTGTACTAATCAACTTAATTATTTTGTGTAGATGTCAGGAGTAAACAAGATGTTTGTAAATGAGCAAACCATTAGTGAAGAATCGGTGAACCAAGTAGAGGTTATATCGAACCCTATAACAGAGCCAGATGTAGTGATTATTGAGTCAGGAGACTCAGAGGAAGCTGACTACATATCAGTATTTGACGGGATGATAGAGGAGGAGGTAGAGACAATTTCCTTTAACCCGGTGGCTATAGCAGCAGAGATAGCTCCTAGGGGGTCGATGATGTCTCTTTTCATGTCAGTGTTGGATAGAAATATCCATTACTGTCAGGAAGTCAAGGAGCTGAAGGCAGAGCTCCTAATGGTTATAGAGAACAAGACTGATGTCGAGTCCATGTAGGAGCAGGAACATGATGAGAGGATTATGGCTAAGGACAAAGTCCATGATTTAAAGCACGAGGTCTTTGAGCTCAAGGAGGAGCTAAAGACTAAGGTGCAGAAGAAAGGGAGGATGTCCTATATCTATAGGAGTTCTCACACGGATTTCCAGCAGCAGGTAGCTGGATATCCGGTGGAGGTGGGGCAAACACAACATACTATTAGCTGTGATATTATTGCCGGTCTTGCCAAGGCAGATTTCGATAATGCCTTGAGGCAGATGTAGATTAGGGGTAGTCAGACTAGTATGTAAATATTTTTTTTAGATAGTAGTGACGTAAAACCCTTTTTGTATAGTAAAGGGTAGTCTTTTGTAAATCCCAATTTTTGGAAAGTGATAGCGGGAAAGTAATGTAATCAGCTTAGGCTGTGTATGTAACCGATGTAGTATTATACTACGAGAATGAATATAAAGACCTTTTTATGGAAAGCAATGAGTTATGGATGTTGGAGTTATTGTTTAATATTGAATGATAACTAATAAAGAAAGGAATAATAACGCAATGTGTTTATTGTATCAGCAAAATGCCGCCAAGAAGAGTGCAACGTAATCAAGGTGCGAGCGTAAATCAACCGGAGGGAGGTCCGATTAACCCGATGCAGGAGTTTGTTAATTTAATAACAGCTGCCTTTAATAGAACAGGGGCTAATATCCCCGTAAATCCAGGAGTAGCACGAGCTACTACCTTTAAGGATTTCAAGAGCGTAGGTCCGCCGGAGTTCAAGGGAACTATGGACCCTATCGAAGCCCAAACATGGGTTAAAGAGATAGAGAAGGTATTTGTAATAGCAAATATCGACGAGACCTAGAAGGTTGCCTTTGCAACCTATATGATGAAGGGAGAGACCAACTTTTGGTGGGAAGCCAATCAGGCTAGGGTTGGGATAACGACTCTAACGTGGGATAGGTTCAAGGAGATATTCTTCGAGAACTACTTTCCCACGAGCATGTAGAGAAGGATGGAGATGAGGTTTCTCGAGTTGAAACAAGGGAACATGACAGTTCCCCAATATGCTGCCAAGTTCAATGAACTGGCGAGGTTCGCTCCACACCAAGTGGATCCGAGGTGAGGAAAGTATGACAGTTCGGCGAGGATTGAAACCCTGGCTCTATAACCGCAAGTATATCGGTATTCCAAAGTATTTCTTTTGGGACCCGTTTTAGAAGGCGATAATCATGAGAAGGTGGTAGTGAGGCGTTGAGCCAATACCACAAAGAAAAGAAAAATAAGGGTAAGGTTGATGGGGAGTAAAGATCGAGGGAGCCGGTGGTAGTGGTGAGGTCGGAAAAGGAAGGTATTTAGCTCTGGGAATACGGAGTGAAGCAAGGAGACCCGAAGAAAAGAATGGAGGCCTGCAAAACCTGTGGGAAGACTCATTTAGGAGTCTGTCTCAAGGGGAAGGCCGTTTGTTACAATTGTGGACAGGAGGGGCACATTGTGCCTAATTGTCCGAGTCCGAAGAAGAACCATGGATGCTTTGTGTGTGGATCAACTGACCACATGGCAAAGAACTGTCCGAAGAAGGGGACGGACGGGAATCGGGGCGCTAATAGCGGTAAGCTAGCTATTAGTGGGCCAGTACAGCTGGGTAGGCCAATGGGCCGTACCTTTAACATGACAGTCCAAGATGCAGTTGCATCAGAGGACGTCGTCGCAGGTATTATTCCGATTAACGATATCAATGCTTACGTGCTGTTTGATTCGGGTGCTACTTGTTCGTTTATAGCATGCGATTTTGCTAGACGATTAGGATTACTTCCCGAAAAGTTGCCTATACCTTTGTAGAGATAATTCCTATTGAAAATGTTCATAAGAGTTGTTGTGTAGATATACGTGGTTGTAAATTATCGGCAGATTTGTTACCAATAAAGTTAGGAGAATTTGACGTAATTCTCGGGATGGATTGGTTAGTGAACCATGGGGCAATTATAGATTATCAAAAGAAATGTGTGAACATTAAGACGTTAGAACAACCTCGGGTAGTATTTTATGGGAATAGATCGCCGGGACATTCGTGTTTTCTAACCATGACATAAACTAGGAAATTATTGAGGAAGGGATGCGTAGGTTATCTATGTCATGTTGTTGATACCCAGAGAGTGGTAGCAACCATGGAACAAATACCTGTAGTGAGAGAATTCACAGATGTATTTCCGAGTGAATTGCCGGGTCTTCCACCGGATAGGGAGACAGATTTTGTGATAGACATTGTGCTAGGAGCGGAACTAGTTTCCAGGGCACCGTATCGTATGGCGCCAGTGGAGATGAAGGAGTTGATGGTGCAGTTGTAAGAACTGTTGGACCAGAAGTACATTCAACCGAGTGTTTCACCGTGGGGAGCACCGGTACTATTTGTCAAGAAGAAGGACGAATTGTTAAGAGTATGTAGCGACTACCGAGAGTTGAACAAGTTAACGATAAAGAATAAATACCCATTGCCCAAGATCGATGATCTCTTTGATCAGTTGAAAGGGACTAAGTATTTTTCTAAAATAGATTTAAGGATGGGGTATCATCAGTTGAAGGTTAGGAAGGAGGATGTGCCAAAGACAGCATTTAGGACTCGTTATGGTCATTACGAGTTCCTGGTGATGTCGTTTGGGTTGACAAATGCACCAACTGCATTCATAGATATGATGAACAGAGTGTTCAAACAATATTTGGACAAGTTCGTCGTGGTGTTTATAGATGATATTCTAGTCTATTCTAAGACACCAGAAGATCATGCTGAACACCTTAGATTAGTGTTGGAGACACTAAGAAAGGAGAAGTTGTATGCAAAATTCACTAAGTGTGAATTTTGGTTGGAGAAGGTGCAGTTTTTAGGTCATGTCATTGACCATGAGGGAATTTTAGTGGATCCAGCGAAGGTGGAAGCCGTGATGAATTGGGAACAACCGAAAACTCCGACTGAGGTGTGGAGTTTCCTAGGGTTAGCGGGTTACTATCGGAGATTCATCTAGGATTTTTCGAAGATAGCTACTCTGTTGACTAACTTGACGAGGAAGACGGTGAAATATGCTTGGACTGACAAGTGCGAGGACAGTTTTCAAGAACTAAAGAAGAGATTGAGTGAAGCGCCTGTTTTGTCATTACCTGATGACACGGGAAATTTTGTAGTTTATAGCGATGCTTCGCATAGAGGACTTGGTTGTGTTCTCATGCAAAGATGGCAAGGTCATTCTTGTATGCATCTAAGGCGATTGAAGGATTATGAGAAAGTTTACCCTACTCATGATGGAGCCCGGGCTGCAGAGTTTTTTGCTCTAAAGATATGGAGACATTATCTTTATGGAGAAAAATGTGAGATGTACATGGATCACAAAAGTCTAAAATATATCTTCACACAGAAGGAGTTGAATATGAGGCAGAGGAGATGGCTGGAGTTGATAAAGGATTACGACTGTGAAATCTGTATCACCACGGGAAAGCTGATGTAGTTCTTGAAGCGCCTTAAGTAGGAAGGGTCGGGAAAAGTTGTTGTTGTTGACGGCTCAAACCGAGTTGATAACAGAGATGGCTAGGATGGAGTTAGAAGTGAAGCTGCCAAGTGAAGGAGGACAAATGTTGTTTGCGACTGAGATGCAATCTACCATTGTAGAGAGAGTTAAAGAGGTATAAATCAAAACGGATGAGTGTGACCGGATGAAGGAGAGGCTGGCTAATGAAAAAGATACTAAGTACAGTCTTGATAATGAAGGATTATTGAGATTTGAAGGATGAATTTGGGTTTCGAATGAGACGGAATTAAGGGAGCATGTTCTACAAGAGGCTCATAGTTCAAGGTTTTCGATTCATCCTTGTAGCACTAAGATGTATCAAGATCTTCGACAAAGTTTCTGGTGGCCGAACATGAAGAGAGAGATCGCCGAGTATGTGAGTAGATGCTTTACTTGTCAAAGAGTTAAGGCCGAACATCAACGACCAAGTGGCTTGCTACAGTCATTGGAAATTTCGGAGTGGAAATGGGAGAATATCATAATGGATTTTGTGGTGGGACTTCCGATTACTTAGAAGGGGTATGATGCGATTTGGGTTATAGTGGACCGATTGACAAAGTCGGCTCACTTTTTGCCAATTAGGGTCAAGTATAACTTAGACCAATTAGCTAGACTTTATATTAAAGAAATAATTTCTAGACATGGAGCACTAGTATCGATTGTGTCAGATCGTGACCCACGATTCACGTCGAACTTTTGGAGGAGTCTACAAGAGCAGTTAGGAACGCAGTTGAATTTGAGTACAGCGTATCATCCACAAACGGATGGACAGAGCGAGAGGACAATTCAGATGTTAGAAGATATGCTAAGATCTTGCGTCATGGATTTCAAGGGTAGTTAGGAAGATCATCTACCATTAGTGGATTTTGCGTATAAAAATAGTTATCATGCAAGCATAGGTATGCCGCCTGCCATACGAAGCTTTGTATGGGAGGAAATGCAGAACGCCACTGTATTGGGATGAGGTAGGAGAGCGCCGAATGTTGGGACCAGAATTGGTGCAACAGACAACGGATATTGTCAAGAAGATTCAGATGCATCTTCTAGTAGCTCAAGACAGGCAGAAGAAGTTTACGGATCCGCATAGAGAGAAACGGGAGTTTGAAGTAGGTTCATACGTATTCCTAAAAGTATCTCCCTGGAAAGGAAAGATACGTTTTGGAAAGAAGGGAAAGTTAAGTCCAAGGTTTATAGGACCTTTTGAGGTTTTAAAACGGGTGGGTGAGGTAGCCTATATGATAGCATTACCTCCAAACCTAGAACGAATACATAATGTATTTCACATATCCATTTTACGTCCTTATTAGCCAGATTATAAGCACATGATAGAATATGAACCTATTCATGTCGAGAAGGACTTAACGTCCGAGGAAACGCCAATTCAAATTGTCGATAGAAAAGAACAAGTTCTGCGGAACAAAGTCATACCTTCAGTAAAGGTGATATGGAAGAACCACAATGCAGAAGAAGCAACGTGGGAGTTAGAAGAAATGATGAAAAAGAATTACCCTCATTTATTTGTGTAATTTTTTTTATATATAGCGAGATTCTGGGGATAGAATCCTTATAAGGGGGAGAGAGTGTAACGCCTCAGAAAATCGAACATTTTGTAATTACTTTTAATAATGAATAAAATAATATTATTTATTATTATTATGTGTTGATAAGATGAATGTCGTTCTATGACCTAGAAATGTCAGAATGTCGTAGTATTTTAACTACGTGAGAGAATTAAGGTGTTTGAATTTCTAAGACGAAAATAAAAGCTTTCCGATAAATTTTTCGAAAAACACTATTCATCGATTTCTGCTTGGGAATTATTTTTGAACTTCCGAGAAATACGTAACGTTATAATATCAAGGCGATATTGATTATGTAATAATAATCTAAGTATGGAAAACGTAATATTTCGCATGTGGACCTAAATTGAGAATGTTAGGTTTATTAAGCGTAAAGGAAGAAAGTTATGATCGTATAATGTGTATACGTTGTATGAAGTGATGAATGTAAGTATAATACGACGTATTGTACTAATATGTATGAAGAACGAGATAACGTATATTACAAAATAGTATACGAGTTAGCATGCGAAGATTATATGTGGGGTATAATTGTTAAGATGGTTAACTAAAGATAATGGACTTGTAGGATTATTAGCATAATAAGTATAAGTCCAATATAATGTGACAATCAAGCCCAAGTGTTTGATATATCATTAGTCCAAACTATGTAGCACAAGCCCATTAAGAAAGTAGTTAGATTAATTAACCAAGCCCAATAAGAAGCCTTGATCCATGGGTCAAACCAAGTAGGAAGTGGGTAAGCTTGATGGGCAAGGATTATGTGTGATGACCAAGTACTTTATGTGGTTAGCAAGTAGACTTAGAGGTCAAGCAATGAATAGTAAGGAGGTGGAGGATGAGGAGGTGGAATGAGGAGGTGGAAATGAGGAGGTGGGATGGTTTAAAGTCCATTTTGCCCTAAACTTTAGTTGCCTATAAATAGAGAAGCCACAATTCATTTATTGGTTGTTCAATAATCATCCAACTCCTCTAAATTATAAGCTACTTATTTGGTAGAGCAAATAAGCACTTTTAAGTCAAAGTTAGATTTTCCAAGAAGAAGAAGTTAGACTTCAAAGGTAATGATCTTGTGTCCAATGTTCTTTCATCTCTATTATAATAGGATGATAAGGGAAGTGTTATTAATGAACATGTATGCTAAGATCATGTAATAAGTTAATAAGGAATGAACTTAAGCCGAATAATTTGGATAAGCAACTTGAACACTAATAAGTTGCTAGAACCATAAAGAACTTATCATATGTTGTCATATGATGATTAGTATGTTGAATATAGCATAAGAATATTGATTAGTGGACTTAAGTTATTAATAAGTTATGAGCATGAAGATTTATAGTTCATAAGTTGAATAAGTCATATTTGGCATTATAGAGTTGCAGACTCAAAAATGACCGAATTCCGACTTAGAACGAAGAAACGAGTGTTGAACGTTCACGAACGTTTATCGTTTTCGTTAAAAATGAACTCATAAGTGAAATTTTAGCAAATGAAGTTAAATAGATAAAATTCTTGTATGAACGCATAGAGTATGTAATTTTTGAACCGTAGGCTTTTGAACGGACCAATTCAGACTTATAACGAAGAAGTTATGCGTCTGGGAGTTTTGTGAAATTTTCAAAATTTTTGCAAACCGTATGCGAGGCACGCAGAGTCCGTCTTAGTAAGCGCGACTCACGACCTTAAAGCTTCGCCGCATAACCGCAACATGAAATTTGGAATCGTGCAGATATGTTAACTCGCGTCGCGACGTGAGATGCAGAGTTAAGTGTGGCGCCGCGGCACCAGTCCTAGAATTTTGTTGGACAAGAATGTTTACAAGTCTAGAATGAAAAGGAACTTGTTAGTAATGAACTGAGATATAAACATAACATTGTAAGGTACTTGTAATACACTAATGCATGATAATTAAGAGTTAATAATCAATTGAAAGTGAACGTAATGTGAATGACGTAATGAAAGCCGGAAACCCATAATAGTAGATCTAAGTTAGGATTTACATTGAGATGAAGGGTAAGATATAGTAGTATACATACTTGATTATATATAACCTAATGTGGTACGTTATATGATCATGTATTGTAGAAGCGTAGAGACTTAAAGTGTACGTGTGTTAATCGATGGCGCGTATTTGAAGGCAAGTATTCTAACCCTTGTTCCGATTCGACCTGGACAAGTTTTGTAATTCATGTATTCTTTCACATGAAGTTTTGAATGATGAAGTCTAAAGCCAATTCTTTCGGCTAGACTTATATTATGATTCGACAAGCATGATTTATGTTTCTACCGAGTTATATTGGTATGGTTTTCAATCGAAGACCAAGTATGCTAAAATGTTTTTGTCGTTTAACGGCGTGCACGTGAGGTTGCCACAACTTAAGCGTATACACGTTTAATGAATGTAGTGTTGTCGACAACATAGAGTACTATGGGCTGATCACCCAGAAGTGCTCGTAAGCTATGCCGGACTTACGGACTTAGTGTCGGGTTGTCCTTTTCAAAAGAACTTATGATATGCTCATAGTCTTGAGCCATAATTGTTATTCCACTGAGTATGGTTGTTATAAAATGTTTTGAAGGAAAAGAAGTGCTATTATAAAATAGTTGAACGATTTGTAATATATTTGATATTATGACAAGAACAAATGAATGGGTTACAAAGAACTTGGGAAATGTAATATTATTTTGAATATATAGAAGTTATATTGGTCCTTTTGAGACTATTTCATGGAATGAATGAATGAATTGTAGTACCTTGTAGTTTATTATGATGAACTTTTACTACTAGCGTATAGAACGCTTATCTTTGAATAAAAAGCTTGGTTTTAGTTTTTACCAAGTATGTTGGTTTAAAGTGATGTAAATGGCTTAATGCTATAAGACGATGAAATACCTTGGGTGTTATGTTTATAAATAAATATGCTTTTATTTAAGTATGTGATGTGATGATTAAGTTCTCTTCTTATGAATGATATATTCTGTAGAGTAAGTGATAAGATAATAACATTAAGTTCATTTTAAACAGATAGATGGCTAGAGGAAGATATTGTCAAACACCCGAGGGGTCAAGCTGTAATGCTAGGGATCCACTGAATCCTATACAGCAGTTTGTAGACATGTTAGTGGGGGCACTTCAGAATCGAACCCCGAATGCCAATAACCCTCCAGTGGCCCTAGTGGCACACTTCAAGGACTTCAAGAGCGCGGGACCCCCTAAGTTCAAAGGAACCACTGAACCCATCGAAGCTCAAACTTGGGTCAAGGAAATTGAAAAGGCGTTCGCTATCGCCCGAGTAGGTGATGATCAGAAAACAATCTTCGCCACTTACATGCTGAAGGGTGAAGCTAACTTCTGATGGGAGGCAAACCAGACTAGGAATGAAGAAGGCGTGATACGTTGGGAAGGGTTTAAGAAAATCTTTTCGAGAATTATTTTCTGGTTAGTATGCAGATTCGCATGGAGATGCGATTCCTGGAGGTGAAGCAAGAAGACATGACGGTACCTCAATATGCCGCAAAATTCAACGAGCTGGCGAGGTTTGTGCCTCACCAGGTCGACACTGAGGAGAGAAAAATGAGGAGGTTTGAGCAGGGTCTCAAACCATGGCTATCTCTTGAGACTCTCGGTGTTACAAGCGAATAGCCCGCGACTCTCCCGGAGAAAGCTATAATCACCGAGGAAGCAAGTGAGGAATACGATGAAATTTAACAAAGAGAAAAAGAAGAAGAATGAAGGAGGGAATCATGGGGAAGGTAGCAATAGTAGTGGTGCAAACAAGAGGAAGTGGAACAATAACAACAGTAGCAGCAACAATTTCAAATCGGGAAACTCTGGGGGAAAACCAGGGGAAGCAAAGAAGAGAACTGAGGCATGTAAGGAGTGTGGGTGGAATCACTCGGGGGCATGTCTAAAAGGAAAGAATGTCTATTTCAACTGCAGGCAGGATGAGAACATCTCTCCCAATTGCTCTGCACCAAAGAGAAATGGATGCTTCAACTTTGGATCATCTCACTTTTTGAGAAGTTGCAAAAAATGCTCTTCCTGAAACCACCGACTTTGTTTTGTCCGTATCCGCCTTTGGTGCCACCGTCCCAGCTGGACTTGACTTTGGTGCACGACAAAATCAGGCTAGGTGACCTTCTTTTCCACAATTGTAACATGCTTTGGAGTGCATCACGCAGTTTGGACTGATATCTCCCTCCCCTCCGCATTTGAAGCATACAATTGGTGGTCGTTCTCCTCCCCTAGAATTTGTTGCTGGTGTTGGTGCTGTTGTCGACGTCTTCCCATCATCGTTAAATCTTCTCTTCTTGAATTTTCCACTTCTATTATCTTGGCCATGATTATCACCGAAGTGGTTACCATTCTTGGCATGATAATTTCCCCCACGATAGTTATCATTGTTCCGATGGCCATTGCCACCGGTACGATTATTATCATGTTGTTGGTCGTTGCCTTTTGGTTGTGCTGACTCATTATCGTACTCCAATAACTGAGCCCTATTCACAACATCTGAATATAAACAAATTTTGTGAGAAATGAGGTATTGACGTATTTCGGGTTTCAAACCTCTTAGAAACATTCGCGTTATTCGCTCCTCATTATCAACCATGTGGGACGCAAACCGAGATAACTCGGCAAACTTAGCTTCGTACTGCGCCACGGTCATATTGTTTTGCTCAAGCTTGATGAACTCTACCTCCTTCATCTGACGAATACATTCAGGAAAGTACTTATCATTGAACAGCTCTTAGAACTTCTCCCAAGACATTTTGAGTGCGTCAGGCTAGGTACGCTTTACAGATTCCCACCAGTAATCTGCTCTTCACGCAACATAAAGGTGGCGAAGGGAACCTTTTGCTCCTCGGAGCATCCCAAGACATCAAATATCTTGGTGATCTACTTTAACCACGTCTCCGTCTTAAGTGGTTTTGGCTTTCCAAAAAACTCCGGTGGTCCCAGCTCCTTGAACTGCTTAGCGGTGACCATCCGAGAGTTGCCAGTGTTTCCACCTGCATTTTGGACAGGAGCCGCTCTCGTCTGATGTTGCATGAATTGCATAAAGCCTCTGAACATCCCATTGTTCACCATTCCATTGGTGTTATTGTTTACATGAGGATTATTGTCTTCCTGTTGCACATTTCCCTGGGTATTGATCGTTGGTGACTCAACGGTCTCATGTTGTTCATTATTGATCTCAACATTTTCAGATGCCATTTTCAAACACTGTCACAAAACAAGGGTTAATTGACATATCACATATTAGCCCTATACTATGATCGACCAATTAAATACCAAATAAACTTAGGTAGGTCATACTAGCGAAGGAATTCCTTGTCTCTCCCCTCCTAGTTCTTATCTCACATCTTAACCAGAGATCATATCCCTAAGCTTTGATACCAACTGTGACTCCCCCAAAATAGGTATACATCACCCATCTTGAGTCGCCAAATACATGGTACAAAATACAAATTCAACTTAATTATACAACCGTCGTGTAGTATACGACAATACATAGCTGAGAGTTTAAACAGGAATATTGCCTTCTAGACAATATCCACTCTCAAATAGAGTCCTCATTACATTTATTGTCACATTATTATGTAGAACAGTGAGGACTACTAATACACCATCTCGGACCATCACTCCATTCCCTGACTAGTCCCGACTACGTTCTCATTTCCTGAAGAGAACAATGAAAGGAAAAGGTGAGTATAACCGACCCGAGAAGAAATATTATGACTAAGATAATGCAGAATAAATTATCATTAGTCTTTAACAATGTTAAACTGATAAAACATAATAGACATCAAGTTTAACTGCAGCGGAATAAACAATCCATTAGAAGAGTCAAGTAGAGCATGATATCTACTATCTTCTACGATTAAAAAATGTTTTCATCAATTTTTATCACTGAGACTCAGCTTCATAAATAAACCACATCATCTAATCATCCCCCGCACTACGGCCGAGGATATTCATTAAATCATCAATGGTCATGACTATCTTGAATAATTCTGGTCATAATCATACCAAAAAGCGTCCATCAATGCATTCATAAAGACTCACGAGGACCTTAACCACATCATTTATAACATTACATGTCATGATTATACCGAATGATCCCTGGTCATAATTATACCAAGTCCATCTATGCACGTAAGCCAAAGATGACTTTCATCACAATATAAGCATGAGGATGATGACAATGACATAATAATTCAATAAAACAAGTTCAAGAATAAATTTTAAAGATTTATAAGTTAATTTATCCTGAAATCAATTACGTCCAAATTGTCAACATGATACTGCTTTGTAGAGTAAAATTCAAGAATTCACAGAAGAATATTTCCATGAAAAGATACTAGATAAAGCGCAAATATCCAGGGTATTCTACTAATTTCATGGAGTATAGAAGTCAAAACTTTAACCAACTGAGTATAATATAATATATGAAACTGCAAATGGATTTTCGCCCGCCATGCGGTAATCCACGTAGACAGATCATTTCAATAATTTAATAAGGAATGAATACGAAGGATCATTCACCATGCATGTGGTAATTCACATAGACATGTTATTCCAACAGAACAATAAGGAATGGAATAACAGAAGAATTCACCAGACATGCGATAGACCACACAGATAGGTTATTCCAATAGAATAATAAATAATGGAACCAGGTCATGCGTAAACGCACAGACAGGATATTCCAATAGAATAATAAATAATGGAACCAGGTCATACGTAAACGTATAGACATGATATTCTGACAGAATAATAAATAATGGAACCAGGTCATGCGTAAACGCACAGACAGGATATTCCGACAAAATAATAAAGAATAGAATAATAGAAGAATTTCACCGTGTATGCGGTACTTCGCATAGACAGGTTATTCCAACATAATAATAAAGAATGGAATAACAGAAGAATTTTGCCATATATACGGTAGTCCGCGTATACAGGTTATTCCAACAGAATAATAAGGAATGGAATAAAAATAGTTCTCTTCATGAATACGGAAGAAATAATACCCCTTTACCTCAGAAGAAAACTGGATACTGGAATAGTGAGGTAGCAGATTCTCTTCTTCTTTCTCTCTATAATTTCTCTCTATAATAATTGCTCTATATCTTTAGTGAATTGGTGAGAAATAAAGGAAGAATGAGCTTATATTTATAGAAAAATATAGTTTCGATAATTGCACGTTTTGGGGCTCGAAATATTACAGTATAATACCTTCCTCTTTTCCATCATTTTTAATTTAGTCCTGCAAGTATTATCAAACTTGTACCACCTCCCGTAATAGTAAATCATGTGAGTCAATAGTAAATCATGTGAATCAATAGTTTTAGACATGTGAAAATACGAATTATAGTATAGTACCTCCATCTATACCTCCATTTTTAACTTAGTCATGCAAGTATTATCAATCTTGCACCAACTCCCCTAATAGTAAATGAATGTGAATCAATAGTACACACATGTGAATAAATAGTTATAATCATGTGAATTAATAGCAATTAATTGCTCATTTATCCGGTTAATTACCCGATTGGTCAATATAACTACCAGACATCAATTATCATCGAAATAAATGTCGATTTTCACTAACACCAATAATCCCAACACAATAGAACTTTCAATTTCATCTTTAATCAACACGAACTTATTCATCATTAATATTATAACTCATAATATTTAACAACCACGTCGTTCCCAGGAAAGAGAGGGCTTTTCAATAAGGATTTCTCCTTATTGGCGCGCAATTAGGTGACCAAACCTCTCCTCGACAGAACTTTTAGACATTGTCAATATTGCCAATAATAATATGAATAACGTTGTCATCTCAATTATTGATTTAATAATATAACATATTATACAAATGATAATGTGACAATAATTGAATCAATAATATGAGAGATATGATGCATCAATTACTATAGCAATAATTGAGTATAACTGAGTGACTTTTCACGTAAGCATCAATAATCAATACCGCGTGCTACTATGCAACCACGCGTATTACTGTACTTTTACTACCGGGTAGTTCAACAGTTTAACGGTAACACTTTCGCCGTTATAAAAAGATAATTCTGTCCTTTTCTTACTACGACAATACACCCGTTGTGGGGTCCACCAATGATTGTGCCGTCGTACGAATATTCCCCGACCGATCAAATATTATATAACTACTTGCTTACTTTGAAAAGTTTTTAAATATTACCCACAACTATAACACTATATCAAATCCACACCATAATATTCAAAAAAAAATATTTCGAGAAATTTAAATCTTTATTCATAAAATCTGGGGTCTCACAATCTCCCCTCCTTATAAAATTTCACCCTCGAAATTTACGTACGTACCTAGTATGCCGAAGAGGTGAAGATACCTTGAATACCTTTATCGTCAAAAACATTATACGTTGCATACGTGCATGCCCGATGTCCTCCGATTGCCTATAAATGCACATCAGTCCCTAAAATAGCCATTTTAGGCCTTGATACCGACCTCAAATCTCAAAATATAAAGAATGAAAGTTTTAGGTCTACTCGTTATCTTTCCGAATCATCCTGAATTACCTCAATCGGAGTTTGTATAAAAATGTTATGCCTAATTTACTAAAGGACGTACGGATAGATTTTGGGTTAACACTTGACCAGTGCCTAGGCACCCAAATTTGGCCTTGGGCAAGCGCCTAGGTGCCCAAAAATAGATTTTAAGCTTTGAGCCTAGTGCCTAGGCACTCAACCTTTGGCACTTAACTCCAATTTTCCAGATTTTGCAACTTTTGACTCACATACTTCAAATCTTCATAACTTCTTTGTCCGTTATCGGAATTTGTCCATTTTTGAGGCTATGGAAAGCTTGTAACATGCTCTATAAAACTCCCATGATTTCATAATTTTTTAGATTCATTAATTATTCTGAAATTTGGCTCCAAAGTGCCCCAAGACTAAGTTTTTACTAACAACGATACGTGAAAAACGTTATGAACACGCGACATACTTGGCGGTAAAACGAGTCTATAGGCCACAGTTCTTGTTCGATCAAGGATTTCAAATGGGCCAATTAAATCGAGGGTTGATATTTCCTCTCTTCATCGACTCTTGCTTCTAGAATAACGCCCTCTTTGACCTTCTTCTTCACATTCATCAGCTCCGGGTGTGTAGCTTGAGCGACCTTTAACTTTATCAATTAAAGTCAATTCTACTCATATAGTTGATATCACCACGTGGGTCCCTAGAGTCTTAAACTCTATCTTCATCATTTGTAAGTTATACAAAATAGGTTTTTGTGTTAACAACGTCACACTCGTATCCGCATATGATCTTCTACTCAACGCGTCAGCTACCACGTTCTTTCTTCCACAATGATATTGAATGGTATGATCGTAATCTTCAACAGCTCGAGCCAACGTCTTTGGCGCATGTTACGTTCATTTTAGTTGAAGAAATATTTGAGGGTTTTAGAAATGGATTTTGTACTAAGGTCAATACAAAATTCGATTTCACGCTCTAGGGGTAGGTTAGGAAGTTTTCAAGAATACGTCAGGGAATTTATTAATAATAGAAATATCATTCAAAACTGTGACACTCATCCAAGACTTGGATAGTACGTCACATTGATACCTATCAACTTGCCATCGTCATTCACAATGTCCCCTATGGGTAGTCTGGCTTCGGTACCTTCCACACAAGGAAGTCACCAGCGAAAGGATCGGGGCTCTTTACTTATGGCTTGATATGACAGTGATTAACTTTAGTGGTTTGGTTGCTTGAATTCGCATAACAGGTTGGTTAGGAATATGAAAGCTAACAACTTTACGAAAATCTTGATCAGTAGTTAACCAATCGATTCCAAAAATCACATCAAAGGCTAGTATTTTCAAAGAGATAAGATCGACAGGTAACGTGAAAGTGTCGATTTGTATCAACAAGATTTATAAACAGTGGAGGTAACGAAGGTTTTTACTAACGAAGTTTCAACCAATCAGTCAAAGTCTAATTTCTCTGGAGTCAAATTTAAACGTTGAGCGCAAGCAAGAGAGAGAAAAGAATGGGTAGAACCGGTCTCTAATAAGGTATAGACTTCACAAAATTTATAATTGACAAACCCGTGCTAAATTCGTTCGGGTTACTCGCTTTTTGAGAAGTTGCAAAAAATGCTCTTCTTGAAACCACCAACTTTGTTTTGTCTGTATCCGCCTTTGGTGCCACCGTCCCAACTGGACTTGACTTTGGTGCATGACAAAATCGGGCTAGGTGACCTTCTTTTCCATAATTATAACATGCGTTGGACTGCATCACATAGTTTGGACTGATATGTCCCTCCCATCCACATTTGAAGCATACAATTTGTGGTCGTTCTCCTCCCCTAGAATTTGTTGCTGGTGTTAGTGCTGCTGCCGACGTGTTCCCATCATCGTTAAATCTTCTCTTCTTGAATTTTCCACTTCTATTATCTTGGCCATGATTACTACTGAAGTGGTTACCATTCTTGGCATGATAATTTCCCCCACGATGGTTATCATTGTTCCGATGGCCGTTGCCACCGGTACAATTATTATCGTGTTGTTGGTCATTGCTTTTTGGTTGTGTTGACTCATTATCGCGCTCCAATAACTGAGCCCTATTCAAAACATTTGAATATAAACAAAGTTTGTGAGAAATGAGGTATTGACGTATTTCGGGTTTCAAACATCTTAGAAACATTCGCGTCATTCGCTCCTCATTATCAACTAAGTGGGACGCAAACCGAGACAACTCGACAAACTTAGCTTCGTACTGCGCCACGATCATATTGTTTTGCTTAAGCTTGATTCGGTATAATCATGGCCGTAACGTTACAAATGATGTGGTAAAAGTCCTCATTGGCCCGTAGTGCATTGATGGACAGTTGTTGGCATGATCATGACCATTGATGAATACACGAATATCCTTGGCTCGTAGTGCATGGATAATTTGTGGTCGTAATACTAATGAATATCCTTGGCCGTAGTGCAGGGATGATGTGGATTATTTATTAAGCTGAGTCTCAGTGATAAAACTGATGAAAAACCTTTTTAAATCATAAAAGATAGTAGATCTTATTTTCTACTGGACTCTTTTAATAGATTGCTTATTCCGCTACAGTTAACCTTGATGTTTGTTATATTTTATCAGTTTAACAGTGTTGAAGGCTAACGATAATTTATTCTGCATTATCTTAGTCATAATATTTCATACTGGGCTAGTTAAGCTCACCCTTTCTTTCACCGTTCTCTTCAGGAAATGAGAACGTAGCCGGGACTAGTCGGGGAACAGAATGACGGTCCAGATGATAGTATTAGTAGTCCTCACTATTCTGTTAAATAGAGTGACAATAAATGTAACGAGGAATCCTTTGAGTGTGGATATTGTCTTGATGACAATATTCCTATTAAAACTCTCAATTTACGCATTGCTGTATATTACACGACGGTTGTATAATTAAGTTTGTATTTTTATTCTGTACCATATATTTGGCGACTCAAAATAGGTGATGTATATCTATTTTGGGGGCGTCACAAAAAGTACCCCAAATACCCGAGTGAATACTACTAGAGTGAATAGTAACCGGGTGAATTGTAACCCATAAATAGTAACTCGTGAATAGTACTCTGGCACAAAAAGTGCCCTGAATACCCGAGTGAATAATACTAGAATGAATAGTAACCCGTCAATAGTAACTCGTAAAAGAAAATTACAAAAGAAAACGATATTCCACAACGAGTACAAAAGAAATGATATCTCATACGAGTATAATAGAATATACGAAACTACAAATGGATTTTCGCCCGCCATGCGGTAATCCACATAGACAGATCATTTCCATAATTTAATAAAGAATGAATATGAAGGTTCATTCACCATGTATGCGGTAGTCTGCATAGACATGTTATTCCAACAGAATAATAAAGAATAGAACAACAGAAGAAATTCACCATGAATGTGGTAATCCGCGTAGATAGGTTATTCCAATTGAATAATAAGAATGGAATAACAAAAGAAATTCACCATGCATGCGGTAGTCCGCGTAGATAGGTTATTCCAATAGAATAATAAAGAATGGAATAACAACTCTTACGAGTATTGAAAGAAAATAACTCTGTTCATGAATTAGAAAAATAATACCCCTTACCACAATAATAATATCCCTTACCTCAGAAGAAGACTGGATACTGGAATAGTGAAGTAGTAAACTACTCTTCTTCTTTCAGGTTTGGAGTGTCGGATTTATAGGAAAACATAGTTTCGTTAATTGCACATTTTGGGTCTCAAAATATTATAGTATAATACATTCATCTTTTCCTTCATTTTTAATTTAGTCCTGCAAGTATTATCAAACTTGCACCACCTCCCCTAATAGTACATCATGTGAATCAATAGTACACTCATGTGACTCAATAGTTATAAGCATGTGAAAAAATAATTATAGTATAGTACCTTCATCTATACCTCTATTTTTAATTTAGTCATGCAAGTATGAACAATCTTGCACCACCTCCCCTAATAGTAAATGCATGTGAATTAATAGTACACACATGTAAACAAATAGTTATAAGCATGTGAATTAAGAGCAATTAATTGCTTATTTATCTGATTAATTAGCCGATTGGTCAATATAACCTACATAAATCAATTATTATCAGAATAGATGTCGATTTCCACTAAAACTAATAATCCCAACACAATGGAAATATCAATTTCATCTTTAATCAACACGAACTTATTCATCATTAATATTATAACTCATAGTATTTAACAACCAGATCATTCCCAGGAAAGAGGGGGCTTTCTGATAAGGATTTCTCCCTATTGGCACGCAATTAGGTGACCAAACCCCTTTCCTCGACAGAACTTTCTAGACATTGTCAATATTGCAATTAATAGTATGAATAACTTTGTTATCTCAATTATTGATTTAATAATAATAAATATTATGCAGATGATACTGTGACAATAATTGATTCAATAATATAAGAGATATAATGCAACAATTACTGTAGCAATAATTGAGTATAACTGAGTGACTTCTCACATAAGCATTAATAATCAATACCGTGTGCTAGTATGCAACCACGCGTATTACTATACTTTTACTACCGGGTAGTTCAACAGTTTAACGGTAAAACTTTTGCCATTATTTTTATAAAAAGATATTTTTGTCATTTTCTAATTACGTTAATACTTTCGTTGTGGGGTCCACCAATGATTATGCCGTCGTACAAATATTCCTTGTTAAAACGAATATTCCCCGACACAATGAATATGTTATATCAACTTGCTTACTTTACAAAATTTTCAAATGTCACCTTTAACTTTAACCTTTATCAATTTAACCATTTACTAAATAAAATAATAATTATAAGAAAATTGAATATTTTCATTTCATAAAATTCCGGATCTCACATTATCAATCACTTAATAATCTCATAATCTAATAGTATTAATATTATAACAATATTTTAATCATTTCTTTAACTTATAAATAATTTATTTTAATTGTTTACACTTTACTAATCAATGCATTTAATCATTCTAAAATGCCATACACATAAGATTTCATCACCAATGACCAAATCCCTCATCAAAAATCTGCATATACCCTATATAGGATTTCCAATCCATAAAATCCTATTTTTCAAATTTTTAACTTCACATAACATATTTAATTCATATGTTTGCAACTAAACCATTTTCATGAAAAATACCAAATCAGTCCCAAAAAATTTCTTTTTTTTCTCTGAATTTTTTAAATTCATTTATTATATTTCAAATGGCCAAAACTGCTGAATATTTAGTTATTTATCATAAACTGTACTTTTGTTCAAAAATTCTGAAATTTACAGGGTATACTCCTGTTATATACATGTACTCCCAATAAAAAGTTCACCAATTTTGGAGTTAACCACAAGGAATTATAAGGGTTTACTTTTAAATTAGTCGTTTCCCATAAAAGTCATAACTCCTAATCTATACATCCAAAATTCATTATTTTTGGACACAATCTAGAAAACTCATCAAATTATCATCTCAAATGTTTCCAAAATTTTTGAGGGTTGGAAAAATTATGAAACTACCCCTGGTAGAAATTGTTCCAAAACAGTTTTTATTTTTGTTAGAAAAATGGGAATATTTTGGCTTAATCAGTTACTACACCATGAAAACTCAACAGTTTTGAGTGCTAGCACTTGTGTTAACTAGTAAACACATATATCTAGCATCCCTCTTTGACGGATCGTAAAAAGGAGTTATAGATTTAAAACGGTGGATTTTCAAAGTACAAAGAAATTTGGGTTTCAAAACTAAAAAAATTATTTTTCTATTCCCTTTTGATTCCAACTATATTAACACCCAATATGTGTAAATCCATACATGAATCCGTGAAAAACACATAGATTATAGGGGTTTGAACTTCCAAATCAAAAACCCCCTTCCATCAAATTACAAAAAGAAAGAGAATGAAGCTTAGGAAGAAAAAAAAATTTAGTTTATATCTTTGCTTCTTCTTCTTCTTCTTCTTCTTCTTCTTCTTCTTCTTCTTCTCATGGAGATTTTCTCCATCTTTTTCCTTTCATAGAGTTGTTGATCTCTCTTCTTTTCTCTTCTATTTCACGCTTCTTTCTTTCTCTTTCTCCTTTCTCATTTTTCTCTTTCTTTATCCTTCTTTTCTCTCTCTTTCCTTATCTTTTATTTCCTTATCTCTTATCTTATCTCCAACAAAATCAATCCAATATCTTTTCCTCCTTATCTAATCGGGCCACTTGGCCCAAGATATCTTCCAAATCCTTGTTTTATTTTAATTGTTAATTTACTTAACAAATAACTAAATAGCCTCTCCTTAAGTGGGTCAAAAAATTGGGCCACTTATCAATTAAATTCTATTGAACTTGTAATTTTATTATTTTGCTTACTAACAAAATAAATTTGGGCTTCAACCCAAAATTTAATTTGGCCATTATAATACTTATCCCACACATAATATTTTGGGCTAGATTAACAATTTAATCGCCCTTAATCACTTTATCCACAAGTCACATGCTTAATTAATTAATTGGACTTGTTTAAATAATATAATCTCCTTAGTCCATTAAATCTAATTCTCTTAGACTCTATTTAAATTCTTGGGCTATGACCTTATTATAGTCCATTACTTTTAATTCTATTCCATTCTACCCTTATCATTTAATTAGGGTTCCACTACACCTTTGTAAATAAATTCCTTACTCATATATCTTTAATTCCATAACCCAATTAAACTTTAGTTATAAAATTAATTATTTGAGATATATAAAATAAATCTCTTAATGTTAGTATATATATATTTATATACTAATATTCTCTCATATTATAACCTCTTAGGTTATTTAATTATCACACGTAATATATATATTAGGCTACATAACCTAATTAAGTAATTCACTTTTATATACAAAATAAATGTATTCACATTATATAATGTGTGTGTGTGTATATATATATATATATATATATATATATATATATATATATATATTAATCATATACATAATTCACATAATCATATCATATTTCACTTCTCACACTAATTTTCACTTTTCTCCATAAAAAGTCAATTATTAACTTTGACCAAAAGTCAACCTTTACACATTTTGTGTTTACTGTCCATTCTGACTAAACTTGATGTTCCGGACGTAACCGAGCAGTCCATGCTTCAAAATTCTATCTCTAACTCAAATTTTGTGTTTTAAATTACTCCCTTCTGATTGCTAATCGTATTAACTAACGACTTTATACTTATTCAAAATCTTATTTGCCAGTCAAGGCCAACATTCAAGCTATGTTAATTACTAACATAGTTTTATCTTGATCCTTATATAATTAACTTAATTCATAATTCATCTTGCTAAAATATATATAGCACCTTACTAAGTATATACATATTTCTATACATAAACTCATCTTCGTTTAACCTCATAGCAACTCTTCATATGAAATCTTATCTCCTTAAGAAAATTTCCATATGTACTTATATAACATTTCTTAAACTATTCAGTTCACATCAAATTCACAGGTATTGTAATACCTTATTCTTGATATTCCTTCAAGTACATATTAATTCATTTCTAGGGTTTTGAAATTTTGTAACCCATACTTTCTCTATTCTCATTCGAATAGCAAACCATATAGGTCTTACTTAAAAATTTTAAATAAATCTTTAAATTCTCATCTAGGTTTTATTTTTTAACCTTTATTATAATCATTTAAGATTTTATGAATTTTTGGGTTATCACACAGATGACTATTCCCCAATATGCTACCAAGTTCAATAAACTGGCGAGGTTTGCTCCATATCAGGTGGACACTGAGGTGAGAAAGGCTAAGAGGTTTGAGTAAGGCTTGAAACCCTGGCTTTATAGCCGAATATCGGTGTTCTAAAGTATGTCTTTTGGGACCATTCCGAAGACGACGATAATCACCGAGGGTGGGAATGAAAAGAGGAAGGGATTTAACTCTAGGAATACCAGTGTGAAGCAAGGGGATCCTAGGAGGAGGATGGGGGCATGCAAGAACTCTGGGAAGACTCACTTAGGAGTCTGTCTCAGAGGGAAGGCGGTATGTTACAACTGTGGACTGGAGGGGGACATTTCGCCTAATTGTCTAAGTCAGAAGAAAAACTATGGATGCTTCGTATGTGGATCAACTGATCACATTGCGAAGAACTGCCCAAAGAAGGGGATGGACGGGAATAAGGGTGCTAATAGCATAAAGTTAGCTATTGGGGGTCCAGCCCAGATGGGTAGGCCGATGGCCCACACCTTTAACATGACGGTCCAAGACACAGTTGCATCAGGGGACGTAGTTGCAGGTATAATCCCAATCAACGATATAAATGCTTATGTGTTGTTTGATTCGGGTGCTACTTGTTCTTTTATAGCTTGTGATTTTGCTAAACGGTTAGATTTACTTCCCGAAAGATTGCCTGTACCTTTGAAAATGAAGGCAACAAATGAAGAAATAATTCCTGTTAAAGATATTCATAGGAGTTGTTATGTAGATATACGAGGTTGTAAATTATCGTTAGATTTGATACCGATAAAGTTGGGAGAATTCGATGTAATTCTCAGGATGGATTGGCTATTTAACCATGGTGCAATAGGAGATTGCCAAAAGAAATGTGTAAATATTAGAACGACAAAACAACCTCATGTAGTATTTTACGATAATAAATTGCCAGGACGTTCATGTTATCTTACTATGACACAGACTAAGAAATTGTTAACGAAGGGATGTGTAGGTTATTTGTGCCATGTTGTTGATACCCAGATAGTGGGAGCAACGATGGAACAAATCCTTATAGTTAAAGAATTCATGGATGTATTTCCAAGTGAATTTTTGGGTCTTCCACCGGATAGGGAGACCAAATTCGTAATAGACATTGTGCCAGGAGTGACACCAGTCTCAAGGGCACAGTACCTTATGGCGCTAGTGGAGATCAAGGAGTTAATGGTTCAGTTACAAGAACTGTTTGATAGAAAGTATATTCAACCAAGTGTTTCGCCGTGGGGAGCACCTATACTGTTTGTGAAAAAGAAGGACGGATCGTTGAGACATTGTATCGACTACCGAGAGTTGAACAAGTTAACGATAAAGAATAAATACCAATTGGTTAGGATCGATAATCTCTTTGATCAGTTGAAAGGGGTAAAGTATTTTTCTAAGATAGATTTGCGGGCAGGGTATCATCAATTAAAGGTTAGGAAGGAGGGTGTACCTCAGATGACATTCAGGACTCGTTATGGTCATTACGAGTTTCTGGTGATGTCATTTGGGTTGACTAATGCACCAGCTACAATTATGGATATGATGAACAGAATGTTTAAATAATATTTATAGTTTATAGCGATGCTTGGCATAGAGGACATGGTTGCGTGCTCATGTAGCATGGCAAGGTCATTTCGTATGCATCACGGTAGTTGAAGGATTATGAGAAAGTTTACCCTACTCATGATCTAGAACTGGCCGCGGTAGTGTTTGCCTTAAAGATATAGAAACATTATCTTTACAGAGAGAAATATGAGATATACACGGACCATAAGAGTTTAAAATATATCTTCACACAAAAGGAGTTGAATATGAGATAAAGAAGATGGATGGAATTGATAAAGGATTACTACTGTGAAATCCTGTATTATCCGGGGAAAGCCAATGTAGTGGCCGATGCCTTATGTAGGAAGCTTCGGGAAAAGTTATCTATGTTAACGGCTCAAACTAAGTTAATAACATAGATGACTAGGATAGAGATAAAGTTAAAGTTTCTGAGTGAATCAGTATAGAAACTGTTTACAATGGAGATTCAATCTACCATTGTAGAGAGAGTCAAGGATGTACAACTCAAAAATGATGAGTGTAACCTGATGAAGATGCGGTTAGTAGATGAAAAAAATTTAAAGTACAGTCTTGATAATGAAGGATTATTAAGATTTGAAGGAAGAATTTGGGTTCCAAATAAGACAGAATTAAAGGAGCAAGCGTTACAAGAGCCTCATAATTCGAGGTACTCGATTCATCCTGGTAGTACTAAGATGTATCAAGACCTTCAATAGAGTTTTTGGTGGCCGAACATGAAGAGAGAGATAGTCGAGTATGTGAGTAGGTGCTTGACTTGTCAAAATGTTAAGGTCGAACATCAACGAACAAGTGGCTTGCTACAGTCATTGAAGATTTCGAAATGGAAGTGGGAGCATATCACGATGTACTTTGTGGTGGGACTTCCAATTACTAAGAAGGGGTATATATGACGCGATTTGGGTAATAGTGGACTATTTGACGAAGTCGGCTCACTTTTTGCCAATTCAGGTTAAGTATAACTTAGACCAGTTAGCTAAACTATATGTTAAAGAAGTTATTTCCAGACATGGAGTACCAATTTTGATAGTGTCAGATCGTGACCCACGATTCACATCAAACTTTTGGAGGAGTCTGAAAGAACAGATGGGGACGCAGTTGAAGTTGAGAACGACTTATCATCCATAAACTGATGGGCAGAGCGAGAAAAAAATTTAGACGCTAGAAGATATGATGAGATCTTGCGTCATGGATTTTAAGGGTAGTTGAGATGATCACCTACCACTAGCATATTTTGTGTATAACAATAGTTATCATGAAATCATAGGCATGCCGCCTTATGAAGCTTTGTATGAAAGGAAATACAAAACACCATTGTGTTGGGATGAAGTGGGAGACGCCGAATGCTAGGGCCAGAATTCGTACAGCAGACATCGGATGTAGTGAAGTTAATACAGATGCGTCTCGTAGTCGCTCAAGACATACAGAAAAAGTATGCGGACTCACATCGAGTAAATAGAGAGTTTGAAGTAGGCTCATATGTATTTCTAAAGGTATCTCCCTGGAAAGGAAAGATACGCTTTGGAAAGAAGGGAAAGTTAAGTCCAAGGTTTATATGACCTTTTGAGGTATTAAAAAGGGTAGGCGAGGTAGCTTATATAATAACATTACCTCCAGACCTAGAATGAATATATATCGTGTTTCTTGTATTTGTGTTACGTCCTTATAAGCCAGATTAGAAACACGTAATAGAGTATGAGCCCATTCATATTGAGAAGGACTTAACGTATGAAGAGATGCCAATTCAAATTATAGATAGAAAAGAACAAGTTATGCGGAATAAAGTTATACCTTTAGTAAAGGTGTTGTGGAAGAACCACGATGTCGAAGAAGAAACGTGGGAACTTAAAGAAAAGATGAGGAAGGATTACCCTCAGTTATTTGTTTAATGTAAGACGAGATTCTAGGGACAGAATCCTTATAAGGGGGAATGATGTAATGACTGAGAAATTCGAATTTATTGTAAAATGATTTTATTTAATTAAACAATGAATAAAATTATTTTGTATATTATTATTATGTGTTAGCAAGATAAATGTCATTCTATAACCTAGATGTGTCGGAATGTCATAGTATTTTGGGTACGTGAAGGAATTAAAGTGTTTGATTTTCCAAGACAAAAATAAAAGTTTTTTGAGAAATTTTCCAAAAAAACATTATTCACTGATTTCTGCTCAGGAATTATTTTTGAACTTCCAAGAAATACGTAACGATAAAATATCAAGGTAAGATGGATTATGTAGTAATAATTCACGTATGGCAAACACAGTTTTTCGCCAGCGTACTAAGTTTGAGAAAGTTAAGGAACGTAAGGATTTGAATAAAGGATGATCGTATAATAGCGAGTATTATATGAGGTAAAAATACGAGTATCATACGAGGAATTATACTTGTATATATGAAAGGTAGTATTGCGTGTATGACGGAAGATAATATGAACTAGTATACGTATAGAGTACGCGGATTATACATTAAACGCTTTAATCCTATTGCAAGAGATTTGTAGGATTTGTATAGGAATGGTTAAAGACCAAGTGTATTCTTGTTAAAGCCCAATGTTTAAGAATGCAAGCCCAAAGATAAGTTAAAGTTATTTAAGCTTAAAACCTAAAGTAAGAATCGAACCCATGGATCGAACTAATGGGTAAATGCTTAAAAAAAACCATAGGGCAACCTATGCGGGCCCCATAGGTGAGTCATGGCTGATCTTGGTGAGCAAGTAAAGGATAAGTGTTGTGGAGTCCAAGTAATGAATAGTAAGGAAGTGAATTAAGGAGGTGGTGTGAAAGCCCCAATTCGAGTCCTAAATCACCACGGATCTGGTACAATCATTCTATAACTATTGTAGAAGATATAAATATAAATTGTTTATACAATACACTTTACATACTATTCCCCAATATCGAGTAACCTTAACTTATACACAATTCATAAACTATCTAACATATAACATTATTATCAAACTATAATATTACAAATTAGCTGCATATTTTATCCCAAGTTGAATTTGGCATTATCCTTTTCTTGTATCCGAACGTATTCGCCTTATATGTAGTGTTTATCATGATATAGCAAGGGTGAGCATGAAGGTTGCCCAACAAGTTTAAATTTTAATTAAAGATATATCATGATTGAAAGAGTCTGAATAATAAGCTGGCTATAATTCATCAATATAATTGAGAACTAGCATGAACAAACTTTTGACTGAACAAGTATTAAACATGAACTAATTTATCTGGACCGAATGGTAATGAAGGTGATCAGCCTTTCATACCTGACTTATACATTCAATATGTACAGGGTACAATTCTACATGGCAATCAACAATGATTAACCATAAGCATATCTGAATGAAACAACTCTTAGTAGAGTTAAGAAAAAAAACTTGCTTGTACCGTTGATTACCGCTATGCAATTTAATAAACTTTGTCTGAAGACCTATTATTAATAATATGTATTTATAAGTTAGAATAATATCATCACAGTATTTAAAATAACCTAAACACATTAACACATAACCCTATCAATCTATACAACACATAACACTCGATATCAAGTCAAACTATTTTAGTTTCAGTTGAATCCGACACAAATCTGACATCCCGACGATCTAGTCGGACAAAAGTTGAGTCTAAAATTATTAAGACTCGGTCTAAACTGGTTCACAGATATCTTAGATAATTTATTATCAGTCAAATTATTTTTCATAGGCTCATAATAATTTTCAGATAATTATTACCATTTATCATAATTTTTTAATCACTTATATCGTATTGATATTATATAAATACCACATAATTCCTTAATTATTAATAATTTTTTTACTATTAAATATTAATGAAAATCATTACATAATATTATAATATATTTATAATATTACAAAGTATTTTTAATACTTTAATTTCTCTTTATATAATTTATAAACCTTTAAATCTATTATCCGATAATTTCTATTAATATTAAAATATTAATATTTTCATGACAAAATATCAAAAGTTATATTTTATAACTCAAAATATTTTTATAACTCTTAAATCATTTTATATGATTTTTAAATGAATAATTCTATTTTTTCATATTTTATTTAGTACATTTATTAAATAAATTAATTACCATTAATAATAAATTATTAATGAAATGCATCACAAAATATTAAAAGTCGTCAAAAATAACTTAAAATATTTTCTAATATCATAATATAATTTTCATGAATTAAAACTATTTTTAAATAATTTATTTAATATTATAATTAAATAAATAAATATTTTTATATTCCAAAAATATTAAATATTTTTGAAATATACTCAAAATAATTAAAAACTAATTTTCGGACTTTAAAATAAGTTTTAGTAATTTATTTGGTATTTTTAATAATTAAAAACCCTTTTTTCTATTTATTTAATTAATTAATATTTTTCAGTAATTAAATGTCGCTAAAGGTACCATATGCGACAAAACCGTCGCTAATTGTGTTCTTGGGATGTTCTTTGCTTTGCTTGAGATCTTAAGTGTGATTTCTGAGGTTAGTAGTTAAATAGTAAATAATTTCATGTTCTAGTTGGTTTCTAGGCTTGCAATGGTATCCAGATTATAGTAATTATGTCATACTACACATACTAACTTATATCATGTCCATTTAACAACATAACAGAGAGATCAAAGCTCTCAAAAAATTTGTCGATATTTGTTCTTCAATTTACGGGTTTTAAAAATGAAGAAAGCGAAGCAAGCATCTTACTTTAAAATATCCATAGCTTGCATCCTGTACTCACATAGTGCGATCTAAAGGTTCATGATTGTAGTACTGATGTCAGGGTACAACACCCCATCATCAGATTAACAAATAAACATCAAACTTAAAAGATCTTGGCTGGTTAAAGTACTAGTCAGAAAACGCCCTTTGAAGATCTGGGTTACCTAGAATCTTCTTCCGGCAAGCTGGTCAACGGTTGTTTGACCACCATTATCTATGATTCAGTTATGTATCTGCTTGTTCTAAGAGCATGATTGGGTAGTCCTTATATCATACTATAGCATCAAAACAACAAATTGGTTAAAACATCAAACGCATGCAAGGTCAGAGGCCTTGAAAGTGCTTGTCAGACTTTTCTGGAAATTTCTGGGCTGCCCAGAAAACAGTTTCGTGATCGGTCAACTAGGTTTGACCATTCATAACCTACAATTTAAACATGATATGAACCTGATTTTAGTTCTAGATCCTATTCCACATGGCATACTACAGACCTATAACATAAAACACACAAAACACTTAACACACAGAGATCTAGAAGCCCTGACATTTGACTGTCAGACAACATTTTTCCAATTTTTCAGATTTGATAACTCTTTAAATTCGAGCACTTTGATGATATAGATCTGGGATCTAGCAACCCAGGTCACTAAAAGACACCATATAACACAACTTTAAATAACCAATTACAACATATAATATCAGTCTTAAAGATCTAGCAAAATTAGGGTTTATACCACTTTTTAAAGCTTGATCTTGATTTTGTCCTTGTAATCTGATCTTGTAATGATAACACATGATCTTGTCTTTGTATCTTACTCTCTCTTACTTCTCATTCCCGAATTTTAGAGGGAGAGTGGCTTGGGAGAAAATGATAGCTAAAGTGGTCCTTTCTTTCTCTTTAATCTATATAATGGATATGATTCAATGCATTTGTATAACATAGCTGCTGATTTAATTGATATAGGCACATGGCTGATATATTTGGTTGTTAAACAGCCAATATTTTGGCTATATTCACACTCCAACTTAATAAAATACAAAAGGGCATTCTAGTCATTTCTATACCATTTTAATTCTAAAATTGTCATTTGATCAAACCCTTAGAGTTTAACCCTTAGGGTTAAAACCTAAGGTTTACAAAAATCACATTTCTAGTATTTCTAGATTAGGGTTTTCAAAAATAAAAATTAATATTTTTAACCTATAATTAGAGTTTCCTAATTATATTATAATTTCCTAATCACATTAGGACTTAAACAAATTAGGATCAATATTTCCTAATTAAAAATTAAAATTACATAATTACCAATTAGGGTTTCAAATTTACAAATTAGGGTTCCTAATAATTAAGGTTTCTAATTATTAGAATGTCTAATTAATCAATTAGGGTTATCCCTAATTAAGTTTGAAATTAAAACACAAAGCGTTATTCCTAAAATTTAAATTCTCAGAATAGGGTTCTAATATCCCGAATTAGGGTTTTGAAATCCCTAGAACTGAAATTAGGGTTTTAGAAACAGTTTCTAGGGTTCCTTATAAGACATTAGGGTTTTCTAACAGAACGTCGATATTAGACAATAATATTAGGGTTTGACACTGATAAAATTTATCTGGTCAACCCTCGACCCTTCACCACATTCTGTACACATAATTGACCATATACACAGAACTTATACACTTATTTTCTGTCTAGGTGTATTATTTGACCTTAAATCCATCATTTAAGATTTTAATAAATTGTCTAATTTATCGTGTTGTCATATTCACCCCTTCTTCTAAGAATTTCATCCCCGAAATTTACCTTACAGCGTGCACCTTACACCATTCATACACAACATCACATACTACCCAATACACTACTCTCAAGAGTAAAAGTTTTTAAATTGTGCTAAGGAGTTATATAAACTATTTGTCTGTCATTTTCACAAAGGTTTTATGGAAATTCTTCCACAAACCGTCATAACTTACGGACATAGACGGTAATTAGCCTGATATGCCCTGTACTAGCCAAGTACTCGTTTTATCTATTTCTCGTCACTGCCATAGGCACAAAACTTTACCTCAGTCTTACTGGATTCCGCACCAAAATAATTTGGTTCGAGAAATTTCTTTCAATGAACACTTAGAGTTTTCATAAACATTAGTCTAGCTGAATCGAATAACGTAGACTCATATCCATAATTTCATTCAATCGAATTATTTAGGTGTAGCCAAACCCTGTTGGCAAATTAATATTTTGAAAACATTTTCGAAAATGGCATCATGATGCTGTACTGTATTAACTGTCCGTTTGAGGATGCCGTCATCGTATGACTTTGTCATAACACATCATACAATAGTGGAATAACAATTTTAGATCAAATTCATACTAAGTATTCCTGTATTTACAACTCCATCACCTTTTTATCATCTCTGCACCAGGTTACATGGTACATAAGTGATAAATAAAATATATTTTGATATTTTAAATCATTTGCGTCTAGCCGAAATAAGTAGCATAGACTGTACTTTAAAAGTTTCAAAAATGATTACGAGTCTATATTTTTTTTAAAAAGCACATAGTGCGTATTTAAGTTGATGTCAAAATTTTGAAGTCTAGCATAGTTAGAAGTTTTGGAAAAACTTATGTCTCCACTAATAATCATTTGCTTAAATAATTTATCTATTCTTATTATCCTTAATACTCCATTCACACACAAAAATATCCAATTCGTCAAACCACACTTATGAGTTCATAAACTTGCCACAATCATATGAGTTTAAGAACATTCCCTAGTCAGACCTTTGACATCCATTCGCTGAGGGATTCATAAACATTTCATATAACTATGAGTTAAGAATGTCACATAAGTATGAGTTTTAAGAACTCGTACTTAACCTTATATCCTCTACATATAACCTATCTATTTGTTATACACATGAGAAAGGAATTACCCTCTTAACATGCATATAGCAAATAGCGCGACACAAACATTTCAATGATTATCAATGTCAGAAACTAAGTGGTTGTTACACCACGTACAATTCCCCGCCCACACAAGGAATCATACAACTCAGCTGCTGACATGAGTCCTCACTTGAAATCCTACCTAATCTTAACCCCCTTCTCAATACGAATTTCATTTAATCCGCATTCATAATCCTTTCCTGAATCTGTACCAATTCACATAACAATCTTGTTGTAAACTTTCCAATCATCAGATTGATTCTTTTCCCTGCTATGTCCTTATCAGATCACGGGCTGATCTCATCGTATATATTACGATTCATTTCTATATCTTGATCATTTTGTTTTACGATCTCCTATCCCTGCACTTTTAGTTTTTTAGACTCGACATATTCATCATTACTGTTCAACTTTATTATTAGAGTTAGGGAACTCCGTATCTTTATAACTCGCCGAGATTCGTCTTTGAATCATACCGACCAACCAACTCTATGTGAGTTAGATCTTAGCCTAATCACTGCGATTATTGGTCTCAGGTATTCCTACCTAAGGTTCATAACCAACATCTTTGATACCACCTATGAAGGCCCCAAATCCGGGTCCTAAATCACCACGGATCTGGTATAATCATTCTATAACTATTGCGGAAGATATAAATATAAATTGTTTATACAATACACTTTACACACTATTCCCCAAAATCGAGTAACCTTAAATTATACACAATTCAAAAACTATCTAACATATAACATTATTATCAAACTATACTATTACAAATTAGCTGCATATTTTATCCCAAGTTGAACTTGGCATTATCCTTTTCCTGTATCCGATTGCATTCGCCTTATCTTGAATGTTTATTATGATATAGCAAGGGTGAGCATGAAGGTTGCCCATCAAGATTAAATTTTAATTAAGGATATATCATGATTGAAAGAGTCTGAATAATAAGCTGGCTATAAATCATCAATATAATTGAGAACTAGCATGAACAAACTTTTGACTGAACAAGTATTAAACATAAACAAATTTATCTGAACAAATTTATCTGGACCCTATCAGTCTATACAACACATAACACTCGGTATCAAGTCAAACTATTTCAGTCTGAGTTGAATCCGACACAAATCTGACATCCCGACGGTCTAGTCGGACAAAACTTGAGTCTAAAATCATTAAGACTCGGTCTAAACTGGTTCACAAATATCTTAGATAATTTATTATCAGTCAAATTATTTTTCATAGGCTCGTAATAATTTTCAGATAATTATTACCATTTATCATAATTTTTCAATCACTTATATAGTATTTATATTATACAAATACCATATAATTGTTAGGTTTGTAATATTCATGAACGCAATCAAATTGCAAAAATTAGCGGAAACGTGTAAAAATCAGAGTTTTAAATTTTTTACAAACCATATACCCGGATCACCCTTTATGCACAATTATTAATTAAACGAAGAATAAGAAATTATGAAATCATACCCGGTGTAAACGAAGCTTCCTAAGTGCGAGTTCACCTCCTACTTCTCGCGATCTCCTTGAATCTCGGGTAGATTCCTTCCTTTGATCAATGTAAGCCACCCAAGTGTATGGCCTCTAGAGGTGATCCACCAAAGAAGAAGAATTTTCAAGAAGAAAAGGGGTATTGGCTCAAACCCTAGTTTTTCCTATCTGTAGAAAAAGGAGGCGTACACTTGACTCTAGGAATTACATTATATTTTTGATATCGATATAAGACTCCTCTTATAAAGATATCGGGTAACCTTATTTAATAAAATAAGGTATTATTTAATTAAACTCTTTTAATTAAATGGGCTCCCTAATCTTATTAGGGATAATTAATTAAACTCCTTTAACTAATTTTCCTCCTAATCCTATTAGGAATAAATGAGAGTACTTATATTAAATTAATTTCTAAACTCTTTTAGAAATTAAAATAATAATAATTGTAATAATATTAATAAGACTCCTCTTATTAATTTATATTTAATATTTCTAAAATATTAAATAATAAATATTAAGCTATTTAATTTATTCTATCACCATAGATTAAATTAAATATACTTAACTATATTATTACGATTATGCCATTAACTTCTTAAATAATTATTCTTCCTTTTATGATGTGACCCTTTAGGTTCTCCGTATTAAGCCGGTTGTGAATAAATCAATTAGAACAATTCTAATCTTATTTAAATAAATAAATTAAACAATTAATTTATTTAAATAAATAATATTTATTCTCTGATAGGGATAAGCCTCCCTAGTGATCAACGACTTTCCGGATAATATAGATTTCAACATTAATCATAAAAGAACCTTTGAGTAAATAGTTCTGCAAATACAATTCAATCCTTCCACCATCTGATGTCCCAATTAAATATAAGACATTGGAATTCTTTGTCAAGTCTTATTTTATTTAATTATATGTATTTTCGACTCTTAAATGCACACTGACTCAAATAATGCAAATTAGAAACTCCTTTCTAATTTCATTACGCTATTGCCAAGGACTCTTTGGGTTGTCATTTATCGAATCACATAGGACATTTCTCTTCTTTTTAATAAGTGGTAGATTCTTTATTGATCATACATTATCTCGATGTACAACTTATTATACCCAAGCATACCCTTTGATATACCCTAAGGGTCTTAAGGAATAAGTCAAAGTATAACTCATCATACACAAGATACTATGATGATCTCAAGTCCAAGGATCACTTGTCTTACTATCACTCTGAGGAATTCCTATTGACGGTGCAAGTAAAACTCCATTAGGTATTCCTTAGCGAGCCACGTTCGATGAACTTATTCTCTAATAAGCACCTACATACTTGCTTTGGTGTCTCCACACAAATGATCATGAGATCAATCATCCTCATCCAATGAAAGCAAGCAAGCGTATGTACCAATCTATCCCGGATTCACTAATCCCCAATTTAGTAATCCAATGATTGGAAACTATTTTAGTTTTAAGCTTTCTAAGAATTTAGATCTCATTAGAATGATCATCATCATTATTCTAAAAGCATTGCTTAAAACTATGGGTTTATCACATATTTTAAAACGACATCATGTAGATAATTAAAAGCCTTTAATAAATTAATAATTTTTATTAATAAATGAATAAGATTATTACAAAGTATATGCTTTATCATCAAACATGATTGGCTTGTGTGCATACTACTTTCAATCTCCCACTTGCACTAAAAGCCAATCGTCATGGTATCTCATACTCTTCTTCTCTAAGTGGCGATTATCCTGCTTTGTTGGATAAGCTTTAGTTAATGGATATGTAATGTTTTTCATGAGAGTCCACTATCTCTATAGTGATTTCCATCTTTCAATGATTCTAATAATCAAATGAAAGTGCCACAACACATGTTTAGATCCAAGATGAGACTTAGGAACTATTCTAGTTACGTAATGAACTTTAATCCAAACAATCAACTTGCGGCTTCATTTATAGCTATATACTTTGTCTTTATCACTAAACCCGGCAACTCTTTCTTTGTTTGGAACCTTTCAATTCAACGCACCTTTGTTCAAGATAACGCTTTACCTTAAAGTGGTTTTTACATCATCTTAGTGCATGCGAAAACTTGAGTCTGTTAAGCCCTCTAGTTTTAATTTAGACCCACCATGAATATGATCACATCCTTAGTCTTGGGTTAAGCACTTTAAGATGTTTTCAACGACTCATAGTGAACTTCTCCATAATATGGTGATCAACATCGGGTCTCGTACATTTCATTGCATACATGATTGTCACTCATGCGACCTCTCTTTTCGAGAGTCGTGGGGACTATTAAAGAGATACACTCCTGACTCATCGACATGAGACATCTCTTGGAGTTTGCCATGCTAAGCGACTTTAGCATCAAATGAATATCGTTCCTTGGGTTAAGTCGAGCATCCTCTTAAATCTATCTATATAGATTTATATCCCCAAATAAGATACTCTTCAAATCATTCATGGAGGAATGTTTAGACAACTTTATCTTCTTGATTGTAGCATTGGTATGTCATTCCTTATCCGTAGTATATCAACATATAGTACTAGAAATGTCACGATGCTCTAATGACCCTTTTGTACACACTAAGTTCATTTTTATTTTGATAAAATCAAACTCTTTTGATTGCCTCATCAAAAGCGAATGTTCCATATTTGAGAAACTTGCTTCAATCCATTTCTCCGAGTGTCTACAACACTTACCTCATCGTATATAGCTGGATCATCATCTTCATGATGTGTACCTCATCATCATCATCTATGATGAATCCATACCTTCCGGTATCTTGGTACTATTCGATTTACAATTGGTTGTGGTATAATGGAATTCATCTCTGGGTTCCTCTTATTTGACTTATAGTATTTTGTGGTTCTTGAACTCTTCAAGATCTATTATCCTCCACTAGCCCCTTTTAATGATAAACACCTTTATCTTAGAAGCGGCGTGTTTCGTAACAAACACCTTTTGCTAAGTAGAATTATAGAACATATACCTAAACTTACTTTAGGATGTCCCACAAATCTGTACATGTCAAATCTTATCCCAAACTTATCCTTGAAACCTTTTCACATAAGTTGGACAACCCCTTATCTTAACATACTTAAGATTAGGAATCCTCCACATCCATAACTTTTATGGATCTTTGGTAGGATTTTGAGGTTACCATTTTCGTAGATATCTGACCATTTCTAGGACATTATCGAGGAAGGATCTTGGAATGTCGATAAAATCATTATGGACCGCACCATGTCCAACAAGGTACGATTTTTCATTCGAGATACATCAATCAATTATTGCGTGTCGAGGATGTGTCCATTATGAGAAAACCATTTGAGATGATCTAGAAACTTATTGCACAAGTATTTATTCCTTGATCTAATCAAAGAATCTTAATACATTGCCAATTTCTTTCACTTACGAATTCTTTGAACCTTTCAAGTAATTCACACTTGTATTTTAGCAAATACACACATTCGACTCTTTGAATAATCATCTCCTTTTCTTATACTAATTTGTTCGATATGCAAAATTATTTTCATGTAAGTCAAGTATACAAAATTTATTAAGTAATATTCAATTCTATACAAAACATTATTATTATAAATAGAACAACAATTGTTCTTAATTATAATACCAAAGATTTCATTGTCCAACAATAAAATGGAAATAATATTTTTAACAAGAAGCTGGAATCTGATAACAACTTATTGACTTAATAGATTTGCCCGTAGGCATTGCTAAACTATAAGTTTCTATGGCTAATATCAAACAACCTTTGCTTCATTTCCACACATAGGATTACTTACCTTGTTTAACTTTCTACTTACGCTTGGTCCTTCATAAATCTATATTTATGATAACCAAAGTCGGTATCCAATACCCAAGTAGAACCTTGACTTAAAGAAAAATTTATTTTAAATCATGAACAAATTTGTATTTGTAATCGAAACTTCACTAAGCTTCTTTTGGTTAGCCTCAGCAAGATGCTTCTTGCAGTTTCTTTCCAGTGTCCAGGCTTATTGCAGTGGAAGCAAACTCCTTTGCTATCCGTATCAGTTTTGTTCTTATTATCCTTTGGTTTTGCCTTTCTATTTACCTTCTTAGAATCGTTCTTCTTTTCAGAAGATTCTTTGGCCCCTACTAGTAAGACATTGTCTTTCTTGGTTGGAAAGTGACTCTCAACATTTTTCAATATGTTAAGCAAATCAGCGAGGCTGATATCTAGTTTGTTCATATGAAAAATTCACAACAATTGTGAAAGGAGTCCGGGAGTGAGTACAAGATCAAATCTTGGCTCAACTATCCATCCATGACGAAACCTGTTGTCCTAATTGATCAATCAAATTGATAAAGTTAAGGAAATGTGTCTGTACTATAGTGTCATCGGTCATTCTAGATCGGAAGAGCTCCTTAGATATCTGATATCTTTCAGTCCTACTTTCCTCACCATCAACTACTTGATGTGCAGGAATATAGTAAAACATCCATAGTTTCATCTCGTGTTTGAAGCTCGTTACTTATGGATGCGAGCATGATGCGATGAGCCAATGTGCATCATTTTGCCACTTTCTAAAAGTAGCAATCTCTTCCTCGAGGCATTATGCGCAACCATTGCGAGAGGATAGGCATATTAAGGACATAAGATAACTTTTCACCATGAGAACTATTCTCAAATTCCTTAACCAATCCGTTTAATTGATGCGGTTAATTTAGCATCTAATATGCCAGCGATGATAGTAATTTTAGACATTGTAAAATTACGTAAATGAATTTGTAATTAACAACATTTTAACATACATTCTTTTATTAATTACCAAAATAAATTAGGTCGTGTTGTTTTAAATTGGTATCTCCCTTTATTTTCTTCAAACTATATTACCCTCACTTATATAGTTAAAGCAAAATCTAATTAAAGATTTGCTAGTGAGAATAAGGATCCCATTTCAAATGTATATAGCCTTGTGGTGACACAACAAACTATATATAAATAAATAGGTAGACAACTTTTTGTCAATTATATCAACTATGCAACTCCTTTTCTTTTGCCTCTTAGATTATTTTGATCAGTGGTGGCACATCAGAATCAAAATTATCCAAGTTAAGTCAAACCTAGCACTCCATATATTCAAAAAAGAAAAATATCATCCTTGTGGTGACACAACAAAATAATATTGTTCAATTTTCTTTATAAGCATCAAATGTGATAAATTAACATCTTAAATACTTAATACTTGCCTTGTGGTGACACAACAAACTCATATTAAATATTTAATACTCTATTAATTTTATCATGCTTAGAAAGCGACGTTCGATATTCCAAATATCTTTGAGCGCTTAGGACTTAATATAAAAATTGAGGGGTTTGTTATTAATTTGTCTCATCTTGTTTTAGCATGCATATATATATATATATATATATATATATATATATAAAAAATACGTCATATTAATGAACATACGAAGCATGTTTGCATAATATATAATATATATAGTATAAGCATGCACATATAGAATACTATATTCTACCGGATTGATTATGGACTTTTATTCTAGTTTGGTTCACTAGAGCCACCAAGTTAACCAAAAGGTCAAACCACAGGGTGCAAGAAATAATATTTAAATATAACTATTACATTTAAAACCCGGGCTCCATTACAAAGCGGGTCTTCAAGTGCGCTCCTTGTTCTTGATCTCCAATTAATTCTAACTATTCCTATTACAAACTATTTAAAATAAATAGAAACCTTGATCGTGATCGAGGAAAGTACATAGGAGGAGATAGAATTTACATTAAGAAAAAATTAGAGAAGGCAGTGCATGAGACCCCATTTAATAAAACCCATACATTCGTACATCCAACTAAAATAAAATCCAATCACATTTGGTCGATAGTCCATAATCAATCCCATTTATTATCATACACATCATCATATGCATCGATAAATAACATTCATCATATGAATAATAAACATTTAATATATATATTGATATCATTTAATGGGCAAATTTAGTTAGTATAAAATCTAATTTTGAATCAAAATAAACTCCTTTATTTTAATCCAAATTTAAATCAAAATAAAACTATTTTATTTTAATTTATCTAATTTTGAATAAAATAAACTATTTTATTTTAATCAAAATCTTTAATCAAAATAAACTCCTTTATTTTAATTAATTATGGAATCCAATTCAAGTAAAAAAAAAAATTATTAAAGGAAACACGAATTCTTTTTCTATTCACAAATAAACTCCTTTATTTTGAATAATATGAAATCTTATTTCATATTTAAATAAACTCCTTTATTTAAGGAAATTAGGCAATCCAATTTCAACTCCAATTAGTTATCATGGAATCAAATTCCAACTCTAATTAGTTAGCATGAAATTTAATTTTAAAATTAAAATAAACTTTTATTTTAAAATTAAAATAAACCTTTATTTTAATTATAAAATTATTGAGAATAATATATTATATATATATATATATAATATATAATATATTATAAAATAAATAGAATATATATATATATATATATATATATATATATATATATAAAGCAAATGCGATTATAATATAATATATATATTATATCCGTGCCTTCCTTTTAAAATGAATAACCTGTAACCTTTTTCAAAAAAAAAAAAATAACTTGCCAATCAGTTTTTCGTGCAGTATCTACCAAGATTCACTATAAATCTTTTGAAAATAAAATCGATACATACTTCGTGAACATAAAAAAAAGCGTTTCAGAAAAATGATTTACATGAAAATAATTATCACGTTTTTTTTTTAAATTTTATATAACAAAATTATGCCCAATAAAATTGTTCTAAACACATATCAATATACATATCAAATCTGAACAATTAATAATTCGCATAAAGGTTTGGCTACGATACCCTTTATTAGGTTTGTAATATTAAATGAACTTGATCAAATTGCAAAAATTAAGCGGAAAGCGTGCAAAAATCGAGTTTAAAAATTTTTACAAACCATATATACGGATCACCATTTATGCACAATTATTAATTAAGCGAAGAATAAGAAATTATGAAATGATACCCTTGTAGAAAGCGAGCTTCCTCAGTGCGAGTTCACCTCCTACTTCTCATGATCTCCTTGAATCTCAAGGGTAGATTCCTTCCTTTGATCGATGTAAGCCACCTGAGTGTATGGCCTCTAGATGTGATCCACCAAAGAAGAAGAATTTTCAAGAAGAAGGGGTATTGGCTCAAACCCTAGTTTTTCCTATTTGTATAGAAAAAAGAGGCGTACACTTCAACTCTAGGAATTACGTATATTTTTGATATCTGATATAAGACTCCTCTTATAAAGATATCAGGTAACCTTATTTAATAAAAAAAGGTATTATTTAATTAAACTCTTTTAATTAAATGGGCTCCCTAATCTTATTAGGGATAATTAATTAAACTTCTTTAACTAATTTTCCCTCCTAATCCTATTAGGAATAAATGAGAGTACTTATATTAAATTAATTTCTAAACTCTTTAGAAATTAAAATAATAATAATTGTAATAATATTAATAAGACTCCTCTTATTAATTTATATTTAATATTTCTAAAATATTAAATAATAAATATTAAGCTATTTAATTTATTCTATCACCATAGATTAAATTAAATATACTTAACTATATTATTACGATTATGCCATTAACTTCTTAAATAATTATTCTTCCTTTTATGGTGTGACCCTTTAGGTTCTCCATATTAAACCGGTTGTGAATAAATCAATTAAAACAATTCTAATCTTATTTAAATAAATAAATTAAACAATTAATTTATTTAAATAAATAATATTTATTCTGATAGGGATAAGCCTCCTAGCGATCAGCGACTTTCACGATAATATAGATTTCAACATTAATCATAAAAGAACCTTTGAGTAAATAGTTACCGTACAATTCAATCCTTCCACCATACAATGTCCCAATTAAATATAAGGCGTGGAATTCTTGTCAAGTCTTATTTTATTTAATTATATGTATTTCGACTCTTAAATGCCTGACTCAAATAATGCAAATTAGAAACTCCTTTCTAATTTCATTACGCCATTGCCAAGGACTCTTGGGTTGTCATTTATCGAATCACATAGGACATTTCTCTTCTTTTAATAAGTGGTAGATTCTTTATTGATCATACATTATCTCCATATACAACTTATTATACCCAAGCATACCCTTTGATATACCCTAAGGGTCTTAAGGAATAAGTCAAAGTATAACTCATCATACACAAGAATACTATGATGATCTCAAGTCCAAGGATCACAGATACTACTATCACTACTGAGAATTCCTATTGGTGAGCAAGTAAAACTCCATTAGGTATTCCTTAGCGAGCCACGTTCGAGTGAACTTATTCTCTAATAAGCACTTACATACTTGCTTTGGTGTCTCCACACAAATGGTCGTGAGATCAATCATCCTCATCCAATGAGCAAGTTAACGTATGTACCCAATCTATCCGGATTCACTAATCCCCAATTTAGTAATC
The DNA here is from genome assembly GCA_020205615.1 of Panax quinquefolius. Lineage (NCBI taxonomy): Eukaryota > Viridiplantae > Streptophyta > Magnoliopsida > Apiales > Araliaceae > Panax > Panax quinquefolius. The sequence goes on along the minus strand of CM035157.1, from coordinate 92,511,764 downwards.
CAATGATTGGGAACTATTTTAGTTTTAAGCTTTCTAAGAATTTAGATCTCATTAGAATGATCATCATCATTATTCTAAAAGCATTGCTTAAAACTATAGGTTTATCAAATATTTTAAAACAACATCGTATAGATAATTAAATCCCTTTAATAAATTAATACTTTTATTAATAAATGAATAAGATTATTTACAAAGTATATGCTTTATCATCAAACATGATTGGCTTGTGTGCATACTACTTTCAATAATTCCTTAATCATTAATATTTATTTACTATTAAATATTAATGAAAATCATTACATAATATTATAATATATTTATAATATTACAAAGTATTTTAATACTTTAATTTCTCATTTATATGTTTTATAAACCTTTAAATCCATTATTCGATAATTGCTATTAATATTAAAATATTTATATTTTTATAACAAAATATCAAAAGTTATATTTTATAACTTAAAATATTTTTATAACCCTTAAATCATTTTTATATGATTTTTAAATCATTAATTCTATTTTCCCATAATTTATTTAATATATTTATTAAATAAATTAATTGCCATTAATAATAAATTATTAATGAAATTCATCAAAAAATATTAAAAAGTCATCAAAAATAACTTAAAATATTTTCTAATATCATAATATAATTTTTCATGATTTTCATTAATTAAAACCATTTTTAAATAGTTTATTTAATATTATAATTAAATAAATAAATACATTTTATATTCCAAAAATATTAAATATTTTTGAAATATACTAAAAATAGTTAAAAATAATTTTTAGTAATTTATTTGGTATTTTTAATAATTAAAAACAATTTTTTTCTATTTGTTTAATTAATTAATAATTTTCAGTAATTAAATGTCGATAAAGGTACCATAGGTGTGACACCCCTAAAATTGGTATACATCACCCATCTTGAGTCGCCAGATACATGGTACATAAATTCAAATACAACTTAATTATACAACTGTCGTGTAAAATACGACAAAACATAAGCTAAGAGTTTTAACACGAAAATTGTCTTCTAGACTGTAACGCCCCGGAAAATAGAACATTTTGTAAATAGTTTAATAATGAATAAAATAATATTATTTATTATTATTGCGTGTTGATAAAATGAATGTCGTTCTATATCCTAGAAATGTCGAAACGTCGTAGTATTTTAACTACGTGAATGAATTAAAGTGTTTGAATTTCTAAGACGAAAATAAAAGCTTTCCGAGAAATTTTTCGAAAAATACTATTCATCGATTTTTGCTCGGGAATTATTTTTGAATTTCCGAGAAATACGTAACGTTGTAATATCAAGGTGATATTGATTATGTAATAATAATCTAAGTATGGAAAACGTAATATTTCGCATGTGGACCTAATTTGGCAACGATAGGTTTATTAAGCGTTAAGGAAAAGAAGTTGTAATCGTATGATGTGTATGCATTGTACGAAGTAATGAACGTAAGTATAATACGACGTATTATACTATTAAGAATGGAGAATGAAATAACGTATATTACGAATTAATATACGAACTAGCGTACGAGGATTATACGTGGTGTATATATGTTAAGATTCTTAATTAATGGTAATGGACTTGTAGGATTAATAGCCTAATGATAGAAGTCCAATAGAATGTGATACTCAAGCCCAAGTGTTTGATAAATCATGAGTCCAAACTATTGTAGCATAAGCCCATCAAGAAATTAGTAAGCCCAATGAATTGGACATGATCCATGGAGCAATCCAAATATGATATGGGTAGTCTTGATGGGAAAGCATTTTAAGTGGCTAGCAAGAAGACTTGGTGAATAAGAAATGAATAGTAAGGAGGTGAAAGTGAGGAGGTTATTAAGGAGGTGGATTAAAGGAGGTGGGATGGCCTAAAGTCTATTATACCCTCACTTTGAGTTGCCTATAAATAGAAGACTTCATAATTCTTTTGCTGGTTGTTAAATTTCTCCAAACTCCTCTCAAGATAAGCAACTTAATTATTAGAGAGAATAAGCCACATAAGCACTTAAAAGTCATTTCAACCTTTGCTAGATTTTCCAAAGTGAAGTGAAGTAATAGTCTTCAAGGGTAAGACTCTTGTCTATTATATATTTATCTCTACCATGATAGGATTGATAGAGAAGTGGGATTGTATGCTAAGAACATGTAATAAGTCATTGATAAATGAACTTAAGCTGAATAAATTGAATAAGCAACTTGAACCTAAATAAGTTGATAAGCTTATGAAGAAATTATCATATGTTTGTCATATGATGGTAGTATGTTCAATATAGTATAAGAACATTGATTGATGGACTTAAGTTCATAGTAAGTCATAATCATGAGAATATGTAGTTAATAAGTTGAATAAGTCATTGACTTATGAGAATAAGTCAAAACCTACCTTGATAATAAGTTGGTGTAATAAGTAACTTGTAATGTTCATATGTTGGTTAAAATCCATTTAGAATCATTAGGGATGAAGTTTTGCCAGAATTCACACGATTAGATGATAGTCGTCGAATTCGTGAAATTCTCGGAATGGAAGTCGTATTTTGCGTTTGAAGTCAGAAACATTGATTTTCGATGGAGACAAGTCATATTTGGCATTATAGAGTTGCGGACTCGAAAATGACAGAATTTTGACTTAGAACGAAGAAACGAGCGTTGAACGTTCACGGACATTTATCGTTTTCGTTAAAAATGAACTAATAGGTGAAATTTTAGCAAACAAAGTCAAATAGATAAAATTCGTGCATGAACGCAAAGAGTACGTAATTTATGAATCGTAGGCTTTTGAACGAGACAATTCGAACTTATAACGAAGAAGTTATGCGTCCGGGAGTTTTGCCCAATTTGCAAAAGCTGCAAATTCTCTAAGGCACCTGAGTTCAGCCATGGCCAACCCAAGGCCAAATGAGTGGCGCAGATGCGATTAATACGAGCACACCGCTAACTTCATGGAGTAAGGACTTGGCCAGAAGTGCCGAGTCAGGACTTGCCTCTATTGTTAACTTCACTGGCGGCAGCGGATTGAAGAACAATGGGTGGCGCCGCAGCGCCAACCCTAAGATGTAGACAATAATGAATGCTTTCAGATATAAAGTGAATGAGAACTCATTAATAATGAAGTAAGATATAATCATAACATTGTTAAGGTATTGTTAGAAACTTATGTATGATGATTAAGAGTTAATAACCAATTGAAAGTGAACGTAAGGTGAATGATGTAATGAAAAGCCGACAGCCATAATAACAGACCCAAGTCAGGATTTAGATTGAGATGAAGGGTAAGATATAATAGTATACATACTTGATTATATATGACCTAATGTGGTACGTTATATGATCATGTATTGTAGAGACTTAGAGACCTAAAGTGTACGTGTGATAATCAGTAAGCAGATGCTGAAGGCAAGTATTCTAACCCTTGTTCCAGTTCAGTCTGAACAAGTTGTGTAATTCATGTATTCTTTCGCATGAAGTTTTGAATGATGAAGTCTAAGCCAATTCTTTTGGCTAGACTTAAATTATGATTCTGTTAAGCATGATTAACGTTTACCGAGTTATATTGGTGTGGTTTTCAATCGAAAACCGAGTATGCTAAAATATTTTTGTCGTTTAACGACAGGTACATGAAGTTGCCACAGCTTAAACGTATACACGTTTGAATGAATGTAGTGTTGATCAACATAGAATACTATGGGCTGATCACCCAGAAGTGCTCGTAAGCTATGCCGGACTTACGGACTTAGTGTCGGGTTGTCCTTTTCCAAAGAAATTATGAACTGCTTACAGTCTTCTGGCATAATTGATATTCTACTGAATATTGTTGTTGTAAAACGTTTTGAATGGAAAGAAGTACTATTTTGAATTATCGATAGTAGTTCGTAGCTATTGTTAAGTTACTGAAGATATATAAGTTCTATGTTTCAAGCATGTTGTTTATTAGAATTATAGTACTTGCTGAGCTAGTCATGCTCACTCTTGCTTGAACCATATGAACACAGCTAAGATCGAGCGGACCAAAGGCTCAGGCAAGGACAAGGGCAAGGCGAAGACAAACCCTTAGATTACTTATGTAATAGAATAGTTGAATGTCTGTAATATATTGAATATTATGACAAGAATAAACGAATGGGTTATAAAGAACTTGGGAAATGTAATATTATTTTGAATATATAGAAGATATATTAGTTCTTTTGAGACTTTTCAATTGAATGAATGTATGAATGGTAGTACCGTGTAGCACCATCTGTCGGGTTCGAAGATACCCGAATTTGGGGCGTCACAGGTTGGTATCAAAGCGTTAGGTTATAAAACTTAAGGGGAGATTAAAAACCTTAAGTCATAACCTTAGGAGAAGTCAAAGAAATTCAAGAAGAAAATAACCTTATAAAAAAATGCATTATGATTATGTTATGTGTTTTTATTATTCTACTAACATGTACTAATCAACTTAATTGTTTTGTGTAGATGTTAAGAGTAAACAGAATGTTTGTAAATGGTCAAACCATTAACGAAGAGTCTGTGAACCAAGTAGAGGCTATACCGAACCCTATAGCAGCAGATCCGGAAGTTGTAGTTATTGAGTCTGGAGACTTGGATGAAGTTGACTACATGTCAGTATTTGATGGGATGATAGAAGAGGAAGTAGAGACAGTGTCCTTTAATCCGGTAGCTATAGCAGTGGAGATAGCTCCTGGGGGGTCAATGATGTCTCTTTTTATGTTAGTAGTGGACAAAAATTTTACTGTGACGCCCCCAAAATTGGTATACATCACCCATCTTGAGTCGCCAAATACATGGTACATAAATCAAATACAACTTAATTATACAACTGTCGTGTAAAATACGACAAAACATAAACTGAGAGTTTAAACAAGAATATTGCCTTCTAAACAATATCCATTCTCAATGGAGTCCTCATAGACAGTATACAAACTCAAATTCAGTCCTCATTACATTTATTATCACACTATTTAACAGAATAGTGAGGACTACTAATGCTATCATCTGGACTGTTAATTCGTTCCCCGACTCGTCCCAACTATATTCTCATTTCCTGAAGAGAACAGTGAAGGAAAGGGTGAGCTCAACTAGCCCAATAAGAAATGTTAAGACTAAGATAATGCAGAATAAATTATCATTAGTCTTCAACAATGATAAACTGATAAAATATAATAGACATCAAGTTTAACTGCAGCGAAACAAGCAATCCATTAAAAGAGTCAAGTAGAGAATAAAATCTACTATCTTTTATGATTTAAAAAGGTTTTTCATCATTTTTATTGCTGAGACTCATCTTAATAAATAATTCACATCATCCCTACACTACGGCCAAGTATATTCATTAGTATCACGACCATAAATTATCCATACACTACGGGCCAAGGATATTCGTGTATTCATCAATTGTCACGATCATGCCATAAAATAATTCATCTTTGCACCCTTGGCCGAAGAGAATCCATAGCCATAATCATACCAAAAACTGTCCATCAATGCACTACAGGCCAATGAGGACTTTTTTCACATCATTTGTAACATTACGGTCATGATTATACCGAAGAATTCCTGGTCATAACCATACCAAGTCCATCTATGCACTACATGCCACAGATGACTTTCAACATAATATAAACATGAGGATGATGACAATGATATAAGAATTCAATAAAACAAGTTCAAGAATTAATTTATCCAGGAACTAATAACGTCCAAATTGTCAACGTGATACTTCTTTGTAGAGTAAAATTCAAGAATGCTCAGAAGAATATTTCCATGAAAAGATACTGGATGAAGCGCAAATATCAATGATATTCCACTAATTTCATAGAGTATAGAAGCTCCAGATTGATTTACTTTTAAACGGACGGTCCAGATTGGTTTACTATAAAATATTCTAATAAAAAAAATCTTTTAAATAAAATTTAATATATTCTATTTATAATCTAATAAAACGAATAACTTTATAAAAGTATTATGTTTTATATAAAAAGATTTTACTATGCAAACACTATGCGAGCACTATGCAAATACTATGCATAATAAAATATAATATATTCTAATTATTGTCTAATAAAACAAATAACTTTATAAAAGTATTACATTTTATATAAAAAGATTTTACTATGCAAAATACTATGCATAATATAATATAATATATTCTATTTATAGTCTAATAAAACGAATAACTTTATAAAAGTATTCTGTTTTATATAAAAAGCTTTATTGTTTTATTACATTAATAATACTAATAAAACAAAACTTCATCATCATTATTATAATTCACACTATTAATCGACAAGGTCATTCCCAGGAAAGAGTTCTAATAAGGATTTCTCCTTATTGGCGCGCAATTAGGTGACCAAACCTCTCATTGGCAGAACTTCTAGACATCGTTAATATTGCAAATAATAATATTAATAACTCATCATCTCAATTATTGATTTAATAATATATAAAATATAAACAATAATTGAATCAAATAACATGAGATCTATGCAACAATTCTTTGAAATAATAATTGAACAAAACTGAGTGACTTCTCACGTAAGCATCAATAATCAATACTGGTGCTCTTATGCAACCACGCGTATTCTTTGTACTTTACTACTTAGGAGTAGTTCAACAAAGATTAACGGTAAAACTTCCGTAGTTAATTTTATAAAAATATTTTTTTGTCGTTTTCTCGATTAAATGATAATTTCGTTAATGGGGTCCACCAATGATTGTGCCATCGTATGAATATTCCCTGTTAAAACGAATATTCCCCGACCAATCAAATATTATATAACAACTTGCATACTTTGCAAAATTTATAAATACTACTCACAACTATAACATTATCTCAAATTCACACCATAATATTCAAAAAAAATATTTTGAGAAATTTAAAATCTTTATTCATAAAATTTGGGATTTTACAATTATTGTCAGGAAGTAAAGGAGCTGAAAGCAGAGCTCCAAATGGTTATAGAGGACAAGACTGATGTCGAGTCCATGTGGGAACAGGAACATGATGAGAGGATTTTGGCTAAGGACAAAGTCCACGAATTAAAGCATGAGGTTTTTGAGCTCAAGGAGGAGCTAAAGACCAAGGTGTAGAAGATAGGGAGAATGTCCTATATCTATAGGAGTTCTCATACAAACTTCCAGCAGCAGGTAGCTGGATATCCTGTAGAGGTGGGGCAAACACGACATACTATTAGCTGTGATATCATTGCCGGTCTTGCCAAGGCAGATTTCGAGAATGCCTTAAGGCAGATGTAGATTAGTGGTAGCTAGAGTAGTATGTAAATATTTTGTAATTAGTAGTGACGTAAAGCCCTTATTATATAGTAAAGGGTAGTCTTTTGTAAATCCCAATTTTTGGAAAGAGATAGCGGGAAAATAATGTAATCAGCTTAGGCTGTGTATGTAACCGATGTAGGTTTATACTACGAAGAATGAATATAAGTCCTTTTTATGGAAAGCAATGAGTAATGGATGTTGGAGTTATTGTTTAATATTTAATGATAACTAATAAAGAGAAAGGAATAATAACGAAATGTGTTTATTGTATCAGCAAAATGCTGCCGAGAAAAGTGCAACGTAATCAAGGTACAAACGTGAATTAACCGGAGGGAGGTCCGGTTAATCCAATACAGGAGTTTGTTAACCTATTAACAGCTGCCTTTAATAGGACAGGGGCTAATATCCCCGTAAATCCAGGAGTAGCATGAGCTACTACCTTTAAGGATTTTAAGAGCGTGGGTCTGCCGGAGTTCAAAGGAACTACGGACCCTATTGAAGCCCAAACGCGGGTTAAAGAAATAGAGAAGACATTTGTGATAGCAACTGTCGACGAGGCCCAAAAGGTTGCCTTTACAACCTATATGATGATGGGAGAGGCCAACTTTTGGTGTGAAGCCAATCAAGCTAGGGTTGGAATAGAAAATCTGACGTGGGATAGGTTCAATGAGATATTTTTCGAGAACTAATTTCCCAAGAGCATGCAGGGAAGAATGGAGATGCAGTTTCTGGAGTTAAAACAAAGGGACATAACAGTTCCCCAATATGCCGCCAAGTTTAATGAACTGGTGAGGTTCGCTCCACATCAAGTGGATACTGAGGTGAGGAAGGTGAGACGGTTCGAGCAAGGCTTGAAACCCTGGCTCTATAACCATATTTTGGTGTTCTAAATTACTTCTTTTAGAACCATTTTAGAGAAGGCAATAATCACCGAGGGTGGTAGTGAGGCTCTGAGTCAATACCACAAAGACAAGAAGAGCAAGGGTAGAGTAGATGAGTGAGTAAATATTGAGGGAGCCAGTGGTAGTGGCGAGGGTCAGAAGAGGAAGGTATTTATCTCTAAGAATACCAGAGTGAAGCAAGGAGACCCGAAGAGGAGAATGGAGGCCTGCAAGATCTGTGGGAAGACTCACTTAGGAGTCTATCTCAAGGGGAAGGCCGTCTATTACAATTGTGGATAGGAGTGGCACATTGTGCCTAATTGTCCAAGTTCGAAGAAGAATCATCAATGCTTTGTGTGTGGGTCAACCGACCACATAGCAAAGAACTGCCCGAAGAAGGGGACAGACGGGAATAGGGGCACTAATAGTGGTAAGTTAGCTATTAGTGGACCAACGCAGCTAGGTAGGCCGATGGGCCGTACCTTTAATATGACAGTCCAAGATGCAGTTGCATTAGGGGACGTCGTCGCAGGTATTATTCTGATCAATGACATAAATGCTTACGTGCTGTTTGATTCAGGTCCTACTTGTTCGTTTATAGCATGCGATTTTGCTAGACGATTAGGATTACTTCGCGAAAAGTTGCCTATAACTTTAAATATTAAGGTAGCAAATGAAGAAATAATTCCTATTGAAGAGGTTCATAGGAGTTGTTGCGTAGATATACGAGGTTGTAAATTATCGGTAAATTTGTTACCGATAAAATTCAGAGAATTCGACGTAATTCTCGGAATGGACTGGTTAGTGAATCATGGGGCAATTATACATTGTCAAAAGAAATGTGTAAACATTAAGACATTAAAACAACCTCAGGTAGTATTTTATAGGAATAGGTCACCGGGACATTCGTGTTGTCTAACCATGACACAAACTAGGAAATTACTGAGGAAGGGATGTGTAGGTTATCTGTGTCATGTTGTTGATACCTAGAGAGTGGTAGAAACCATGAAACAAATACCTATAGTGAGAGAATTCGCCGATGTATTTCCGAGTGAATTGTGGTCTTTTCGTAGAATAAGGGACACGAGTTTGTGATAGACATCGTGCGGGGAGCGACACGGTTTCGAGGCACCGTATCGTATCGTATGGCGCCGAGTGGAGATGAAGGAGTTGATGGTGCGATTGCAAGAATTATTGGACGATGAAGTATATTATATTAGATGAGTGTTTCGCCATGGGGAACAAAGTCTTCGTTTGTCAAGAAGAAGGATGGATCGTTAAGACTTTTTATCAACTATCGAGAGTTGAACAAGTTGACGATAAAGAATAAATACCCATTGCCCAGGATCGATGATCTCTTTGATCAATTAAAAGAGGATAAGTATTTTTCTAAAATAGATTTAAGGACGGGGTATCATCAGTTGAAGGTTAGGAAGGAGGATATACCAAAGACAACATTTAGGTCTCGTTATGGTCATTACGAGTTTCTGGTGATGTCATTTGGGTTGACAAATGCACCAGCTGCATTTATGGATATGATGAACCGAGTGTTCAAATAATATTTGGACAAGTTCATCGTGGTGTTTATAGATGATATTCAAGTCTATTCTAAGATGCTAGAAGATCATGCTGAACACCTAAGATTAGTGTTGGAGACACTAAGAAAGGAGAAGTTATATGCGAAATTCACTAAGTGTGAATTTTGTTTAAAAAAGGTATAATTTTTAGGTCATCTCATTGACCATGAGGGAATTTCAGTAGATCCAGCGAAGGTAGAAGCCATGATGAATTGGGAACAATTGAAAACGCTGACTGAGGTGCAGAGTTTCTTAGGGTTAGCGGGTTACTATCAGAGATTCATCCAAGATTTTTTGAAGATAGCTACTTCGCTGACTAACTTGACGAGGAAGATGGTGAAATATTCTTGGACTGACAAGTGCGAGGACAGTTTTCAAGAACTGAAGAAGAGGTTGAGTGAAGCGCCTGTTTTGTCATTGCCCGATGACACATGGAATTTTGTAGTTTATAGCGATGCTTCGCATAGAGGAATTGGTTGTGTGCTCATGCAGCATGGTAAGGTCATTGCGTATGCATCTAGGCAATTAAAGGATTATGAGAAAGATTACCCTACTCATGATCTGGAACTGGCCGCAGTAGTTTTTTCTCTAAAGATATGGAGACATTATCTTTATGGAGAAAAATGTGAGATATACACGGACCATAAAAGTCTAAAATATATCTTCACACAGAAAGAGTTGAATATGAGACAGAGGAGATGGCTGGAGTTGATAAAGGATTACGTTCGCAAAATCTCAGTATCACCGGGAAAAGCGATGTAGTTCTTAAGCGCCTTTAGTAGGAAGGGTCGGGAAAAGTTGTCTTTGTTAACTGTTCAAATTGAGTTAATAACAGAGATGGCTAGGATGGAATTGGAAGTGAAGCTGCCAAGTGAAGGAGGACAAATGTTGTTTGCAACGGAGATGCAATCTACCATCGTAGAGAGAGTTAAGGAGGTACAACTCAAAACTGATGAGTTTGACCGGATGAATGAGCGGCTGGCCAATGAAAAAGATACTAAGTATAGTCTTGATAATGAGGAATTATTGAGATTTGAAGGAAGAATTTGGGTTCTGAATGAGACAGAATTGAAGGAGCAGGTATTGCAAGAGGCTCATAGTTCGAGGTTTTCGACTAATCTTGGTAGCACTAAGATGTACCAAGATCATCGACAGAGTTTTTAGTGGCTGAACATGAAGAAAGAGATAGCAGAGTATGTGAGTAGGTGCTTAACTTGTCAGAAAGTTAAAGTCAAACTTCAACGACCAAGTGGCTTGTTACAGTCATTGGAAATTCCGGAGTAGAAGTGGGAGAATATCACTGTGGATTTTGTGGTAGGACTTCCAACTACAACCATGGGTTATGATGCGATTTGGGTAATAGTAGACCGATTGACAAAGTTGGCTCACTTTTTACCAATTAGGGTTAAGTATAACTTAGATCAATTAGTTAGACTTTATATTAAGGAAATAATCTCCAGACATGGAGTACCAGTATCGATTGTGTCAGATCGTGATCCACGATTCACGTCAAACTTTTGAAGGAGTCTACAAGAGCAGTTGGGAACGCAGTTGAAGCTGTGTATGGCGTATCATCCAAAGACAGATGGACAGAGCGAAAGGACAATTCAGAAGTTAGAAGATATGTTAAGATCTCACGTCATGGATTTCAAGGGTAGTTGGGATGATCATCTACCATTAGTGGAGTTTGCGTATAACAATAGTTATCATGCAAGCATAGGTATGCCGCTTTACGAAGCTTTGTATGGGAGAAAATGCAGAACGCCACTTTATTGGGATGAGGTAGGAGAACGCCGAATGTTGGGACCAAAATTGGTGCAGCAGACAGCGGACACTGTCAAGAAGATACAAATGCGCCTTCTAGCAGCTCAAGACAAACAGAAGAAGTTTACGGATCTGCATAGAGAGAATCGAGAGTTTGAAGTAGGTTCGTACGTATTTCTATAAGTATCTCCCTAAAAAGAAAAGATACATTTTAGAAAGAAGGGAAAGTTAAGTCCGAGGTTCATGGGACCTTTTGAGGTATTAAAATGGGTGGGTGAGGTAGCTTATATGATAGCCTTACCTCCAGACCTAGAACGAATACATAATGTACTTCACGTATCCGTGTTACGTCCTTATAAACAAGATTATAAGCACGTGATAGAATATGAGCCTATTCATATCGAGAAGGACTTAACATACGAAGAAACACCGATTCAAATTGTCGATAGAAAAGAACAAGTTCTGCGGAATAAAGTCATACCTTATGTAAAGGTGATATGGAAGAACCACGATGCAGAAGAACCAACGTGGGAGTTAGAAGAAATGATGAAAAAGAATTATCCTCAATTATTTGTGTAATTTTTTTTATATAGCGAGATTCTAGGGACAGAATCCTTATAAGAGGGAGAGAGTGTAACGCCCCGGAAAATCGAACATTTTGTAAATACTTTAATAATGAATAAAATAATATTATTTATTATTATTGCGTGTTGATAAGATGAATGTCGTTCTATAACCTAGAAATGTCGGAACGTCGTAGTATTTTAACTATGCGAATGAATTAAAGTGTTTGAATTTCTAAGACGAAAATAAAAACTTTCTGAGAAATTTTTTGAAAAACACTATTCATCGATTTCTGCTTGGGAATTATTTTTGAATTTTCGAGAATTATGTAACGTTATAATATCAAGGTGATATTGATTATGTAATAATAATCTAAGTATGAAAAACGTAATATTTCGCACGTGGACCTAATTTGGTAACGATAGGTTTATTAATCGTTAAGGAAAAGAAGTTGTAATCGTATGATGTGTATGCATTGTATGAAGTAATGAACGTAAGTATAATATGGCGTATTATACTATTAAGAATGAAGAATGAAATAATGTATATTACGAATTAATATACGAACTAGCATAGGAGGATTATACGTGGTGTATATATGTTAAGATTCTTAATTAAAGGTAATGGACTTGTAAGATTATTAGCTTAATGATAGAAGTCCAATAGAATGTGATACTCAAGCCCAAGTGTTTGATAAATCATGAGTCCAAACTATTGTAGCATAAGCCCAACAAGAAATTAACTTGATTAGTTAGTAAGCCCAATGAATTGGATGATCCATGGAGCAATCCAAGTATGATATGGGTAGTCTTGATGGGCAAGCATTTTAAGTGGCTAGCAAGAAGACTTGGTGAATAAGAAATGTATAGCAAGGAGGTGATAGTGAGGAGGTTATTAAGGAGGTGGGATGGCCTAAAGTCTAATATACCCTCACTTTGAGTTGCCTATAAATAGAAGACTTCATAATTCTTTTGTTGGTTGTTAAATTTCTCCCAACTCCTCTCAAGATAAGCAACTTAATTGTTAGAGAGAATAAGCCACCTAAGTACTTATAAGTCATTTCAACCTTTGCTAGATTTTCCAAAGTGAAGTGAAGTAATAGTCTTCAAGGGTAAGACTCTTGTCTATTATATCTTTATCTCTACCATGATAGGATTGATAGAGAAGTGGGATTGTATGCTAAGAACATGTAATAAGTCATTGACAAATGAACTTAAGCCGAATAAGTTGAATAAGCAACTTGAACCTAAATAAGTTGATAAGCTTATGAAGAACTTATCATATGTTTGTTATATGATGTTAGTATGTTCAATATAGTATGAGAACATTGATTGATGGACTTAAGTTCATAGTAAGTCATAATCATGAGAATATGTAGTTAATAAGTTGAATAAGTCCTTGACTTAGTCAAAACCTACTTTGATAATAAGTTGGTGTAATAAGTAACTTGTAATGTTCATATATTGGTTAAAATCCATTTAGAATCATTAGGGATGATGTTTTGCCAGAATTCACATGATTAGACGATAGTCATCGAATTCGTGAAATTCTCGGAATGGAAGTCGTATTTTGTGTTTAAAGTAGGAAACATTGGTTTTCGATGGAGACAAGTCATTTTGGCATTATAGAGTTGCAGACTCGAAAATGATCGAATTTCAACTTAGAACGAAGAAACGAGTGTTAAACGTTCACGAACATTTATCGTTTTTATTGAAAATGAACTAATAGGTGAAATTTTAGCAAACAAAGTCAAATAGATAAAATTCGTGCATGAATGCATAGATTACGTAATTTGTGAATTGTAGGCTTTTGAACGAGCCAATTCGAACTTATAACGAAGAAGTTATGCGTCCGGGAGTTTCGCCGAATTTGCAAAAGCTGCAAATTTTCTAAGGCACAGAGTTGGCGCCGCGTCGCCAACCCAAGGCCAAATGAGTGGCGCCGCAACACCGGTACAGTGTCTGAACACACTGCTAACTCGCGCCGCATCGCGACCTATAGAGTAAGGACTCGCGCCGCAGCGCCGAGTCTGGGACTTGCCTACTGTTAACTCGCGCCGTAACGCGGATTGAAGAATAATGGGTGGCGCCGCAGTGCCAACCCTAGCATGTAGACAGTAATGAATGCTTTCAGATATAAAGTGAAAGAGAACTCATTAATAATGAACTAAGATATATTCCTAACATTGTTAAGGCATTGTTAGACACTTATGTATGATGATTAAGAGTTAATAACCAATTGAAAGTGAACATAAGGTGAATGGCGTAATGAAAAGTCGAAACCCATAATAACAGATCTAAAATAGGATTTAGATTGAGATGAAGGGTAAGATATAATAGTATACATACTTGATTATATATGACATAATGTGGTACGTTATATGATCATGTATTGTAGAGACTTAGAGACCTAAAATGTACGTGTGATAATCAGTAAGCAGACGCTGAAGGCAAGTATTCTAACCCTTATTCCAGTTCAGTCTGAACAAGCTATGTAATTCATATATTCTTTCCCATGAAGTTTTGAATGATGAAGTCTAAGCCAATTCTTTCGACTAGACTTAAATTATGATTCTGTTAAGCATGATTAATGTTTACCGAGTTATATTGGTGTGGTTTTCAATTGAAAACCGAGTATGCTAAAATATTTTTGTCGTTTAACTACAGGCATGTGAGGTTGCCACAGCTTAAACGTATACACGTTTAAATGAATGTAGTGTTGATCAACATAGAGTACTATGGGATGATCACCCAAAAGTGCTCGTAAGCTGTGACAGACTTATGGACTTAGTGTCGGGTTGTCCTTTTCAAAAGAATTTATGAATTGCTCACAGTCTTCAGCCATAATTTATATTCTACTAAATATTGTTGTTGTAAAACGTTTTGACTGAAAAGAAGTACTATTTTGAAATATCAATAGTACTTCATAACTATTATTCAGTTACTGAAGATATATAAGTTCTATGTTTCAAGAATGTTGTTTATTAGAATTGTAGTACTTGCTGAGCTAGTCATGCTCACTCTTGCTTGAACCATATGAACACAGCTAAGATCGAGCGGACCAAAGGTTCAGGCAAGGACAAGGGCAAGGCGAAGACAAACCCTTAGATTACTTATGTAATAGAATAGTTGAATATTTGTAATATATTGAATATTATGACAAGAATAAACGAATGGGTTATAAAGAACCCTGGGAAATGTAATATTATTATGAATATATAGAAGATTTATTAGTTCTTTTGAGACTTTTCAATTGAATGAATGTATGAATGGTAGTTCCGTGTAGCACCATCTGTCGAGTTGGAATATACCCGGATTTGGGGGAGTCACATAGACAATATCCACACTCAATGGTGTCCTCATTACAATTATTATCACATTTTTTCGTAGAATAGTGAGGACAACTAAAACCATTTATCCTGGACCATCACTCCATTCCCCGACTCATCCCAGCTATATTCTCATTTCCTGAAGAGAACAATGAATGAAAGGGTGATCTCAAGTAGCCTAGTAAGAAATATTATGACTAAGATAATGCAGAATAAATTATCATTAGTCTTCAACAATGTTAAATTGATAAAATACAATAGACATCAAGTTTAACTATAGCGGAATAAGCAATCCATTAGAAGAGTCAAGTAGAGCATAAAATCTACTATCTTCTATGATTTAAAAAGTTTTTCATCAACTTTTTCGCTGAGACTCAGCTTAATAAATAAAATCGAATCATCTTTGCATCACGACCAAGGATATTCATGTAATCTTCAATGGTCATGATTATACCGAATAATCCCTGGTCATAATCATACCAAGTCCATCTATGCATGTAAGCCAAAGATGACTTTCATCACAATATAAGCATGAGGATGATGACAATGACATAATAATTCAATAAAACAAGTTGAAGGATAAATTTTAAAGATTTATAATATAATTTATCCTGGAATCAATAACGTCCAAATTGTCAACATGATACTGCTTTATAGAGTAAAATTCAGGAATGCTCAGAAGAATATTTGCATGAAAAGATACTAGATGAAGCGCAAATATCCAGGACATTCTACTAATTTCGTGGAGTATAGAAGCCAAAATTTAACCAACTGATTATAATAGAATATATGAAACTGCAAATGGATTTTTACCCGTCATGTGGTAATCCATATAGACAGATCATTTCCATAATTTAATAAGAAATGAATACGAAGGGTCATTCACCATGCATGCGGTAGTCCACACAGACAGGTTATTCCAACATCATAAAAAATAATGGAATAACAGAAGAATTCACCAGGCATGTAATAGACCACACAGACAGGTTATTCCAACAGAATAATAAATAATGTAACTAGGCCACGCGTAATCTGCATAGACATGATATTCCAACAGAACAATAAAGAATGGAACCAAGTTATGCGTAATCCGCACAGACATGATATTCCAACAGAATAATAAAGAATGGAACCAGGTCATGCGTAATCCGCACAAACAGGATATTCCAACCGAATAATAAAGAATGGAATAACAGAAGAATTTCACCATGTATGTAGTACTTCACATAGACAGGTTATTCCAACATAATAATAAAGAATGGAATAACAGAAGAATTTCACCATGTATGCGGTACTTCGCATAAAAAGGTTATTCTAACATAATTATAAAGAATGGAATAAAAAAAGAATTTCACCATGTATGCGGTACTTCGCATAGACAGGTTATTCCAACATAATAATAAAGAATGGAATAACAGAAGAATTTCACGTGATACTGTGAGTCCACAAGATCTTGGTTATTCCAACAGAATAATAAGGAACGGAATAACAATAGCTCTCTTCATGAATACGAAAGAAATAATACCCCTTACCTTAGAAGAAGATGTGATACTGAAATAGTGAAGTAGCAGACTTCTCTTCTTCTTTCTCTCTATAATTTCTCTCTATAATAATTGCTCTATAGCTTTAGTGAATTGGTGAAGAATAATGAAGGAATGAGCTTCTATTTATAGGAAAATATAGTTTCGATAATTGCATGTTTTGGGACTCAAAATATTACAGTATAATACCTTCATCTTTTCCTTTATTTTTAATTTAGTCCTGCAAGTATTATCAAACTTGCACCACCTCCCCTAATAGTAAATCATGTGAATAAATAGTTCTAGACATGTAAAAATATAATTTACAGTATAGTACGTCCATCTATACCTCCCTTTTTAACTTAGTCATACAAGTATTATCAATCTTGCACCACCTCCCCTAATAGTACAAGAATGTGAATCAATAGTACACACATGTGAACAAATAGTTATAATCATGTGAATTAATAGCAATTAATTGCTTATTTATCCGGTTAATTACCCGATTGATCAATATAACCTCTAGACATCAATAAATGTAGATTTTCACTAACACTAATAATTCCAACACAATGGAACTATCAATTTCATCTTTAATCAACACGAACTTATTCATCATTAATATTATAACTCTCAATATTTAACAACCAGGTCATTCCCAAGAAAGGGGGGGCTTTCCGATAAGAATTTCTCCCTATTGGCACGCAATTAGATTATCTAACCTCTCCTTGACAAAACTTCTAGACATTGTCAATATTGTAAATAATAATATGAATAACTTTGTCGTCTCAATTATTGATTTAATAATATATCATATTATGAAGATGATATTGAATCAATAATATGAGAGATATGATGCAGCAATTACTGTAGCAATAATTGAATATAACTGAGTGACTTCTTACGTAAGCATCAATAATAAATACCTTGTGCTACTATGTAACCACGCGTATTATTGTACTTTTAGTATCGAGTAGTTCAATAGTTTTAACGGTAACACTTTCGCCATTATTTTTTATAAAATGATAATTCTGTCGTTTTCTAACAACGACAATACTTCCGTTGTGGGGTCTACCAATGATTGTGTCGTCGTACAAATATTCCTTGTTAAAACGAATATTCCCCGACCAATCGAATATTATATAACAACTTTCTTACTGTGAAAAATTTATAAATATTACCCACAACTATAACATTATATCAAATCCACACCTTAATATTCAAAAAAATATTTCGAGAAATTTAAATATTTATTCATAAAATTTGGGGTCTCACAATCTCCCCTCCTTAAGAAATTTCGCCCTCAAAATTTATGTACGTACCTGGTATGCCGAAAAGGTGAGGATACCTTGAATAACTTTATCGTTGAAAACATTACACGTTCCATACGTGAATGCCCGATGTCCTCCGATTGCCTCTGAATGCACATCAGTCCCCAAAATAGCCATTTTAGGCCTTGATACCGACCTCAAATCTCAAAACATAAAGAATGAAAGTTTTAGGTCTACTTGTTATCATCCTGAATCTCCACAATCGGAGTTCGTATGAAAAAGTTATGCCCAATTTACAAAAGCCGAACAAATTTTAGCTTAACACTTGACCAGCGCCTAGGCGCCCAACTTTGGCCTTGGCCAAGCGCCTAGGCGCCCAAGAATAGATTTTAAGTGCCGAGTCTAGTGCCTAGGCGCTCGACCTTTGGCACTTAACTCATATTTTCCAGATTTTGCACTTTTTGACACACATACTTCAAATCTTCATAACTTCTTCATCCCTTATCGGAATTAGTCCGTTTTCGATGCTATGGAAAGCTTGTAACATGCTCTATAAAACCCTCATGATTTCATAATTTTTCAGATTCATTAATTATTCCAAAATTTGGCTCCAAAGTTCCCCAATATTATGTTTTTACTAACAACGATATGTGAAAAACGTTATGAACACGAGACATACTTGGTGGTAAAATGAGTCTATAGGCCACAGTTCCTACTCGATCGAGGATTTCAAATGGGCCAATTTAATCGAGGGTTAAGATAATGCCTTCTTGAACCTTCTTCTTCACATTCATCAAATTTGGGTGTGTAGCTTGAGCGGCTTATCTTTATCGATTAAAGTTGATTGTACTCGTATATTTGATATCACCACGTGGGTCCCTAGAGTCTTTAACTCTATCTTCGTCATTTTTAAGTTATACGACATGGGTTTTTGTGTTTAACAACATCGCACTCGTAAACGCATACGATCTTCTACTCAACATGTTAGCTACCACGTTCGCTTTCCCACGATAGTATTGAATGGAATAGTCGTAATCTTCAATAGCTCGAGCCAACGTCTTTGGCACATTATATGTTTGTTTTAGGTGAAGAAATATTTGAGGCTTTTAGAAATGGCTTTGTACTGGGGTCAATACAAAATTCGATTTAACGCTCAAGGGGTAGGCCAGGAAGTCTTTAGAGAATACGTCAGGAAATTTATTAACAATAGAAATATCATTCAAAACTGTGACTCTCATCCAATACTTGGATAGCACGTCACATTGATACCTATCAACTTGCCACCGTCACTCACGGTGTCCCCTACGGATAGTCTGGCTTCGGTGCATTCCAATACTTGGAAGTCACCAGCGAAAGGCTCGGGGCTCTCTACTTATGGCTTAATATAACAATGATTGACTTTAGTGGTTTGGTTGCTTGAATTCGCATAACAGGTTGGTTAGGAATATAAAAGCTAATAACCTTAAGTAAAGCATGATGAGGAGTTACCCAATCGATTCCTAAAATCACATCAAATGCAAGTATTTTCAAAGAGATAAGATCGACATATAACGTGAAAGTGGTGATTTGAATCAAACAAGATTTATAAATAGTGGAGGTAATGAAGGTTTCTTCTAACAGAGTTTCAACAGATAAATCAAAGTCTAGTTTCTCCGGAGTCAAATTTACACATTGATCGCAAGTAGGAGAAATAAAAGAGTGGGTAGAACTGGTATCGAATAAGGTATAGATTTTGTAAGAGTTTATAATTAACTTACCCGTAATAACTGCGTTTGGGTTTATCTACAAACGCTCTCACATAAACTACCGAATTTGACTTTGCTATAGGGTACATTACACACTTAATTGTTTCATCACATTCCTGATCCATGATTCGAATCATTACTCTCCGATCCATATCGAATTGGGGTTGACCGCTCTGCACAGGGTAATTTCGAATTCGATGTTGGATTCTCCAATTGTTGTCCAAAAAGCAAAATCTATTTCATCTATTTTTGCCTTATTGGATCAAACGTCTTTTTCTACAATATCTACGCGTCGTGCGGCTTTTAACAATGCATCATCTATTCTCCTTTGTTTAGTTGTTTCTTCTTTCATCAGAACTTTGATCATAGAATTCTCAGATTTAAGCTCTAATATCTTATACTTTGCTAAAGAGTGCTTCTGTTCAAGAATCACACATCGGGTAACACAATTTTGAATTGTTGCATCTCTTTGCTCCACGAGCGCCTGCCGTTCTTCAGCCTGCTCTTCTAACTCATGAATATGATTTTGTAATTCTAATTTTTGATAATAAAATTCTTCTAATAAATTATCCTCAGGTTCCTCTTCTACCTCTTCTTCCTCACTCTCAGCTACTACCTCTGTAACTAGCTCGGGTACAACTATTAGTTCTTCACTCACCACGTAGATATTTCTAATTTCTTCTTCGTCTGACACCACATTAACCTGATTAGTGATTAAAGGTGTCTCAACGGTCTCATTCACTCCATTGTGAACATTTTCTGTTGCCATTTTCAAACACTGCAACAAAACAAGGGTTAATTAACATATCACATATTATCCCTATACTCTGACCGACTAATTAAATACCAAATAAACTTAGGTAGGTCATACTAGTGAAGGAATTCCCCGTCTCTCCCCTTCTAGTTCTTGTCTCACATCTCAGCCAGGGATCATATCCCTAAGCTCTGATACCAACTATGACACCCCCAAAATAGGTATACATCACCCATCTCGAGTCACCAGATACATGGTACATAAATTCAAATACAATGTAATTATACAACTGTCGTGTAAAATACGACAAAATATAAGCTGAGAGTTTTAACACAAATATTGTCTTCTAGACAATATCCACACTCAATGGTGTCCTCATTACAATTATTATCACATTATTCTGTAAAATAGTGAGGACTACTAAAGCCATTTATCCTGGACCATCACTCCATTCCCTGACTCGTCCCAACTATATTCTCATTTCCTGAAGAGAACAATGAAAGAAAGGGTGAGCTCAACTAGCCCAGTAAGAAATATTATGACTAAGATAATTCAGAATAAATTATCATTAGTATTCAACAATGTTAAACTGATAAAATACATTAGACATCAAGTTTAACTGCAGCGGAATAAGCAATCCATTAGAAGAGTCAAGTAGAGCATAAAATCTACTATCCTCTATGATTTAAAAAGTTTTTCATCAACTATATCATTTGAGACTCAATTTTTAATAAATAAAATCGAATCATCTCGCATCACGTACCAAGGATATTCATGTAATCATCAATGGTCATGATTATATCTAGAATAATCCTCGGTCATAATCATACCAACAATTGTCCATCAATGCACTATGTGCCAATGAGGACTTTTACCACATCATTTGTTACATTACGGTCATGATTATACCGAATAATCCCTGGTCATAATCATACCAAGTCCATCTATGCACGTAAGCCAAAGATGACTTTCATCACCGTATAAGCATGAGGATGCTGAAAATGACATAATAATTCAATAAAAGAAGTTCAAGGATAAATTTTAAAGATTTATAATATAATTTATCCTGGAATCAATAACGTCCAAATTGTCAACATGATACTGCTTTGTAGAGTAAAATTCAAGAATGCTCAGAAGAATATTTCCATGAAAAGATACTGGATGAAGCACAAATATCCAGTATATTCTACTAATTTCATAGAGTATAGAAGCCAAAACCTTAACCAACTGAGTATAATAGAATATATGAAACTGCAAATGGATTTTTGCCCGCCATGCGGTAATCCATATAGACATATCATTTCCACAATTTAATAAGAAATGAATACGAAGGGTCATTCACCATGCATGCAGTAGTCCACACGCATAAAGTTATTCCAATGTAATAATAAATAATGAAATAATGTAAGATTTCACGAGTGCATGCGATAGATCGCGGCAGACAAAGTTATTCCAATGTAATAATAAATAATAGAACCAGTCATGCATAATCCGATAGGCAGGATATTCCAATGTAACAATAAAGAATGAAACCAGTCAAGCGTAATCCGCGATGTATGTAATATTCCAAATGTAATAATAAAGAATGGAACTGTGTCATGCGTAATCCGCGCAGCATGGATATTCCAAATGTAATAATAAAGAATGGAATAATAGAAGAATTTTACCATTTATGCAATAGTTTGCATAGATAGGTTATTCCAACATAATAATAAAGAATGGAATAAAAGAAGAATTTCACCACGTATGCGGTACTTGCGTGATGTACACGTTATTCCAACATAATAATAAAGAATGGAACCAGTCATGCAGAATCTGCATGCATGGGATATTCCAAATGTAATAATAAAGAATGGAATAACGAGAAGAATTTCACCATGTATGCGGTACTTGACAGATAAAGTTATTCTAACATAATAATAAAGAATGGAATAATGTAAGAATTTCACCATGTATGCAGTATCAGACAGATAAAAGTTATTCCAACATAATAATAAAGAATGGAATAACAGAAGAATTTCACCATGTATACTAGAGTCGCGTGATCTGAGTTATTCCAACAGTAATAATAAGGAATGGAATAACAATAGCTCTCTTCATGAATGCGAAAGAAATAATAACCCTTACCTCAGAAGAAGACTGGATACTAGAATAGTGAAGTAGCAGACTTCTCTTCTTCTTTCTCTCTATAACTTCTCTCTATAATAATTACTCTATAGCTTTAGTGAATTGGTGAAGAATAATGAAGGAATGAGCTTCTATTTATAGGAAAATATAGTTTTGATAATTGCACGTTTTGGGGCTCAGAATATTATAGTATAATACCTTCCTCTTTTCCTTTATTTTTAATTTAGTCCTACAAGTATTATCAAACTTGCACCACCTCCCCTAATAGTAAATCATGTGAATCAATAGTTCTAGACATGTGAAAATATAATTTATAGTATAGTACCTCCATCTATACCTCCATTTTTAACTTAGTCATGCAAGTATTATCAATCTTTCACCACCTCCCCTAATAGTACAAGGATGTGAATCAATAGTACACACATGTGAACAAATAGTTATAATCATGTGAATTAATAGCAATTAATTGCTCATTTATCCAGTTAATTACCCGATTGATCAATATAACCTCCAAACATAAATAAATGTCGATTTTCACTAACATTAATAATTCCAACATAATAGAACTATCAATTTCATCTTTAATCAACACGAACTTATTCATAATTAATATTATAACTCTCAATATTTAACAACTAGGTCATTCCCAGGAAAGAGGGGGCTTTCCGATAAGGATTTCTCCCTATTGGCGCGCAATTAGATTATCTAACCTCTCCTTGACAGAACTTCTAGACATTGTCAATATTGAAAATAATAATATGAATAACTTTGTCGACTCAATTATTGATTTAATAATATAACATATTATATATGTCTGAATCCATGATGGATGCTCTCAGCCGATGCTTGCGTGGTAACTCTTATTGTAGGCAAATTCCACCAACGGTAATTGTTCATCCCAGCTTCCTTCGAAATCCATGACGGGTGCTCTCAGCATATCTTCTAATGTCTGAATCGTTTGTTTGCTTTGGCCATCTGTTTGCAGATGATATGTCGTACTCATTTACAATTGTGTTCCCATACATTCTTGTAGTCTCTTCCAGAAGTTTGATGTGAATCTCGAATCTTTGTCTGACACAATTGACACTGGAACTCCATGTCTTTCAACGATCTCTTTAACATATAATTTTGACAGCTGATCGAGATTGAATCTAATCTTTATTGGAAAAAAGTGTGCAAATTTTTTCAATCTGTCCACTATCACCCAAATCGCATCGTATCCTTTTTGAGTCGTTGGGAGACCTACCACAAAATCCATTGTTATATGTTCCCATTTCCATTCTGGTATCTCCAACGGTTGAAGTAACCCGCTTGGTCTTTGATGTTCGGCCTTGACTTTCTGACATGTTAAGCACTTTGCAACGCATTCTGTAACGTCTCTTTTCATGTTTGGCCACAAAAAATGTTGCCTCAAATCTTGATACATTTTCGTACTTCCCGGATGAATCGAATATCTCGAGCTATGAGCTTCTGTCAAGATGTACTCTTTAATATCTGGTACTGCTGGAACCCAGATTTGTCCCTCGAATCTCAATATTCCATCATTATCAACCTTGTATTTCACTTCCTTTCCCTCGACCACACTTTCTCTTATTTTTCTGCATTCCTCATCCTGCAGTTGAGCGTTCTTCACTTTGTCCACTAAAGTTTGACTGGCTTCCATCCGGTACAATTTCTCATCAGATTCTTTTGGAAATTTGATTTCCAACTCTAACCTTGACATTGCTGTAATAAGCTACTCCTTATCAGTTAACAACATCAACTTCTCTCTGCCTTTCCTACTCAAGGAATTTGCAACCACGTTTGCTTTTCCTGGATGATAAAAGATCTCACAATCATAATCCTTTATAAATTCCATCCATCTCCTTTGACGCATGTTCAAGTCTTTTTTAGTGAAAATATACTTCAGACTTTTATGGTCTGTGTAGATCTCATATTTCTCTCCATAGAGAAAGTGTCTCCATATCTTTAGTGTGAACACAACTGCCGCTAACTCTAAATCATGAGTTGGATACCCTTTTTTGTAGTCCTTCAATTGCCTTGATGCATACGCGATGACTTTTCCATTTTGCATAAGGACACATCCTAATCCCTTGTGTGAAGCATCACTGTACACCACAAAATTTCCTGTATTATCTGGTAATGATAACACAAGTGCCATACTTAGCCTCTTTTTCAATTCCTGGAAACTTCATTCACACTTCTCCGTCTAAACAAATTTTACAAATTTCCTCATCAAATTTGTTAACGGAGTGGCTATCTTGGATAAATCCTGAATAAATCGTCTGTAATACCCTACCAATCCCAAGAAACTTATTACTTCTAATGAAGTTCTTGGTTGTTCCCAATTTGTCACAGCTTTGACCTTTGATGGATCCACTAAAATTCCATCCTTGTCGATTACGTGCCCAAGAAATTGTACACGTTCTAACCAGAATTCACATTTAGAGAATTTTGCGTACAACTTTTCCTTTCTTAGTGTCTCCAGCGTTAGACGTAAGTGTTCCACGTGTTCTTCTTGAGTTCTAGAATACACCAGAATATCGTCGATAAACACCACCACAAACTTGTCTAAAAATGGTTTAAACACCCTGTTCATCAAATCCATGAACGCTGCAGGGGCGTTTGTCAAACCAAAAGACATCACCAAAAACTCGTAATGTCCATACCGAGTTCGGAATGCCGTCTTCGGTACATCCTCCTTCCTTACTTTCAGTTGGTGATACCCACTTATCAAATCTATTTTAGAGAAATATCTGGCACCCTTTAATTGATCAAACAAGTCATCTATTCTCGGCAATGGATATCTATTCTTAATAGTGACTTTGTTTAATTCCCTATAATTAATGCAAAGACGCATTGACCCATCCTTCTTCTTTACGAACAACACTAGTGCTCCCCACGGTGACACACTCGGCTGAATATATTTCTTATCCAACAGCTCCTGCAGTTGTACCATCAATTCTTTCATCTCTACCGGAGCCATTCTGTACGGGGCTTTCGATATCAGAACGGTTCTTGGCGCTAAGTCGATCAGGAACTCGATTTCTCTGTCAGGCGGAAGTCCTGGCAAATCCTCCAAAAACACGTCCACAAATTCCCTAACCACCGGTATTTCTTTCAGTTTTGCACCCTTCTTCTGAGTATCGACTATGTAAACTAAATAACCCACACAGCCTTGACTTAACAACTTCTTAGCCTGCATAATCATCAGACATCTCATTTGTCTAGGCGATTTGCTACCATTGAAAACTACCTTTGACGGAGTCATAAGGTTTACACATTTCTTTTGGCAGTCAATTATTGCTCCATAATTGAATAACCAATTCATTCCCAAAATAACATCAAACTCTCCAAGCCTAATCGGAATTAGATGCACCATCAAAATGTTTCCCTTAATGTTCACCCTACAGTTCTTGTATATGAACCTAACAGGAATTACTTCCTTATTCGTAATTTCAATGCTTAAAGGGAAATTCAATTCTTTACTAGGCAATCCTAATCTCATAGCAAATTCATCAGATATAAATTAGAAAGTAGCACCCGAATCAAATAATACATAAGCATCAATATCATTGATTGGGATAATACCTGACACCACATCCTTTGATTGCACATCATCTTGCATAGTTATGTTGAAGGTTCTGGCTGTGGGTTTGTTTGATGTCGTTGGCCCAGTAATGGCCCAAGTACCTCCACTCCTACCTCCCTCACTTCCTGTTGTTTCTCCAGCTTTCTTCTTAGGGCACTCAAGAGCAAAGTGATCCTTGGACCCGCAAGTGTAGCAAACATTCTTCGTAGGTTGATTGCAGTTTGGGGCGATGTGACCCTCCTGGCCACAGTTAAAGCATACACGTTTCCCCATTAAGCATACACCCTTGTGAAACTTCCCGCATGTAGCACATGCTTCAAACTTCTTATTTTGCTGGTTACCTTGTTGATTCCCAGCACCCACATTTCCATTCCACTTTCTTTTCAAGTTGTTGTCACCATTTCCATTACCACCACCTCCATTCTTCACCTCTACATCATTCTTCCTCTTTTTCTGTTCTTGATTGAACTTGGTTACAGCCTCGCCTCCACCTTCGACGAGAATTGCCTTTTCCATCACGGCTACAAACGTCTTCAACTGGAGCAAGGAAACCCTACTAAAATTCCAGGGCTTCAGTCCCAGTTCAAACCTCATCGCCTTGCGCTCATCTGTGCTGACTTGGTATGGCTCAAACCTCGCCAACTCGTTGAATTTTGTGGCATACTCCGACACAGTCATCGTTCCCTATTTCAAATCTAAAAACTGCACCTCTAGCTGACTCTTTGAACTCTCTAGGAAATAGGTCTCGAAGAACACCTCCTTAAACCTTTCCCAAGTTATAACTCCTGGTCCTCCTTGGGTTGTATTGGCCTGCCACCAATAACTAGCCTCTGCTTTCAACATAAATGTTGCAAAAGTAGTCTTC
This sequence comes from Panax quinquefolius, assembly GCA_020205615.1. NCBI lineage: Eukaryota > Viridiplantae > Streptophyta > Magnoliopsida > Apiales > Araliaceae > Panax > Panax quinquefolius. The sequence continues at coordinate 92,484,480 of CM035157.1, read as the reverse complement.
TGATCTTCCCTTACTCTCGCAACATCAAACACTTTCTCTATCTCCATGACCCAGGTCTGTGCCTCAATCGGGTTCATGGACCCACGAAATTCTGGTGGTCCAACAGCCTTAAAGTCCTTAAACGTTATAGCTTGTTTTTGTGGTTGATTCCACGGTTGATTCTCAGAAGGCACTTCGTCAAGAACGTCACAAATTACCGAATGAGCAGCGGGGTTAGCTTCAACATTATCGTTGTTGGTTCCTTCAACGGTTCTCTGACGATGTGGTTGACGTCTTGGAGGCATTTTCTGTTAAAAAATACACTCATTAGATTATTACTCAACTCTTTCAAGTAACTTCTAATTAACTTGCCCCCAAAATAATCACCACATAACACATAACACTTTGGATAAAAGAAGATAATAACTTTTATTCATACTTAATTCTTTAAAAACATCATAACAATAGCATCACTACTATTTACATTATTTTCCTGAACTACTAAAGTTTCAGGACATCATCATCATATCCTATAGGTTACATAACACTTGGGATTTACATATTATTTATCATAACATAAATCATAAAACAAGTACACTTCCTACGATGTCCTATTAAGATACTACAAAGCCTTGCGACGCTCTTCTTCCATAATTCGGAACATGGTTCGACGATCTAGTATGTACGAGGGTAGTGATAAGTGGTATTTTTACCTACTTATTGCATACCAATTCATGCAAATTGTGCCCATCTCAAGTACATTTCATTGTGTTTTAGTTGCAATTCACGTTATTTTGCATTGCATTTACTTAAAACTCTTTTTGATGAATAAGTGCAGGAATTGGCTTAATTTTGGTGGTATTAGAGGCACGAGGCTAATGGATGCGTGAAGGCTAATCACAAGGCAAGGATGTGCATGGCATGGATGGAGTACAATGAAGCATGGAGACCAAGCAAGCAAGAAGATCAAGCATAAATGAACAAGCAGCAGCAGCACAGAACCAAAATCTGCAGAGGACAAGCCGCGTGGCTATGCGGCAGGACAAGCTTAGACTCGCGTGCCCGCGCGAGCACATGGCTAAACAATGAGAACCTTTTGCAAGTCGCATGACTGCGAGGGAAGAGATGTGCGCCCGCGAGGGATGAACGCGTGCCCGCATGAGAGGTCGGCTGGACTGGATATACATACTGCAAGTCTCGCGGTAGCAAGACAAAGAAGCTATAGAGGCGCGTGGCCGCGCGCGATGCTAATGTTGTAATTCTGTTTTTATTTTTAATTCTTAATTAAATGTTGTGTAATGGTTTTAAAACGATTCTGACTGGTGTCAGACGTACACTTGATAACTTTTACGTATTTTTCATCATAGAAACTAGGGTTTACACCTTGGGAGAGATTCCAACGTAGAACGAAAGCTATAACGTCTACTTCTCTACTTCTTCTTGGAATTCTCTGTCATCGTGGATTTTGATTATTATCTATTGGATTTCTATGAGGATTTAATAGTTAATCATTGATTTTTATTCAGCGATTGGGTTTGATCGTTCTATCTCTCTTACTTCAATTGTTTGTTTATTGATCATGTTTAGCATTGATCCCATTATGGCCTTTGGTTCAGTCATGAACTAAACTCCATTATGGGATTCTAACGGATTTTAATATCATATGGGATATCTGTCATGGTTGTTTTATATGTATGAATGCTTGATCACCATTCGTCTCAGTATTTGTATGGAATTGATAATGAACATATAAATATGGATTGTAATCATCATAGCATGCGAATATGGGGCTGTTGTATATGGCTTGCGTATTTTGTGAACCAGATAGACATATACTATTTCACCGTATGAGCTAGAGTAAGGGCTTGTGCTCAAAATCAATAGGATTGCAATTTCGCATAGATATATGGTGATTGTGATTATATTTGTGATTACATAGAGTCTAACATCTGTAGATGCTGTGTAAGTAGGTTATAGTGCATTGAAAAATGGTTATAACTCTCTTCGTGCTCTTAGCTATTTTCCTGTGATATGTGAACACTTCTTGCATGACTGTGGCGATTAGATGAAATATTAAATGAAGTTAGGGTCCCATTATTTTCATATTATATTTACTTCATTTGTATCTTCATTTTCAGTTGGTAATCATACTTAGTTTAATTCAACAATTTAGTCATCAGTCTAAGCATATAATTATAGTGATTTAATTAATGCATAATAGTTTAAAATTAACAACTTTCTCTGTGGGATTGATACTCTACTTACTCTGTATTACTTGTTGACCCGTGTATGCTTGCATGAGTTAGAGCTCTTTTATAAGAACTATAAAAGAGGCAACAGGTAGCATCTCGAACTGAATTGGGTAACCCATGACCCGATCCTGAGCTTGATTGATCGTGATGTTGAACACGTTATCCATTTCCTGCATCTTCATTCTCTTTGCTTGTGCGTCTCCCTCTGCTATTTCGGCCCATTGATTAGCTTCCTCGTACGCGTCTTCGGCTCTTGCCCTTTTTGCAGAATCTTCTCTCAACTTGCTCTTCAACTCATAAATCTCTGCTCTCATTTGCTCGTTCTCTTCTTTAGTGTGAACCAGCTTTTCTTCAACATTGTTCAGTCGTTCTTCTCGATCCTGGATCTCGTCATCCTTCTGTGCCATTGAGGTCTGTTGTTCAGCTACTATCTCTTGCAATTCCTCTACAGTATCTTGAAGTTCCACGTTGTGGTCATGCACCTCATCGTATATACGGCCAGCTATTGAGTTAAGTGGAATCCTTTCCTCCTCGTCCTCTTCATCCGTCTGTGGAAGCTGCAAGGAATCTTCCTCATCTATCTCTATCTCATCATCCTCATCACTCTCTCCTGCTCAACTACTGTGACCAACGGAACTGTTTCCCATGGTAGTAATTGTTCCCAAACTACCTGAATATCTCGAGGCTCCTCCTCCCTAGCTTGACTGGATCCTCCTATATTAGACATCCTGTCAACCAAAGTTTAAGTTTTAATTACTAATCATTACTACTCGACGCTCAAGAGCACATAAGTTGTAAACACATAAGCACATAAGTGTTTTATTACTTCTTCCTTAAAACTCGATAAGAGTTTATCATCACTATCTTTTCGAAGGTTACTTCCTAAGGCTTTTTCCCACCTAAGGTTCATAACCTAAGGCTTTGATACCAACTTGATACATCCCCAAACCCAGGTACTTCACTCCCCCAGGATTTGGTGTTTACTTGATCAAACATTCATATCTAACTACGCAATCACAACAAAACTGGATAAATAAAAACTTTCCCATTAAAGGGTTACATAATAAAAATCTCCCAGGTTGTCTAACCTTTAAATACAGTCATTCAAATGCGAAAATTAAATAATCGTTATTACAACCATTCCATTAAAAACTGATAATAAAATATCATCAAATTACAAGTCTTCAATACTTGTTCATCTTTCCTATTCCCTTATTGGTGCTAGGTACATCAACCTTCTCATCCTTAACTGTAATGGTTATATAAGCAAGAGTGAGCAAACAAAGCTCACTTGAAACAATAATGAATGAATTTTTTTTACAACAAATGTCAAATAAGAAGCTCAATAGAATTAAACAATATGATTTGTCAACGTTCTGAAGTATATAAATGAGGGTCCTAAGACCACGAACTATGTCCATAGTTATAAGTAATGTTTCAACTTAAACTTTAACAGTCATAAGACTATAGGGACTCCTCATACTTAGGGGGATCAGCCCTTCGTACAATGTATTGTACACAAACATTTCAACGCTAAGCGTAAGTTACCCCTAATAATAGGGTTGTTCATCTCAGTATTTAGAGTACAAGTCCGCACCAAAGTGAGTTTAGTTTGGATATATTTCAAGGTAATTTGGAATTCAATGAACATCAACTAAGGATTAGTTGAATGAAACCAATAACATCATACTATAGAATAATCGTAATTGAATCAACATGGTAAATTAAAGTCATGCTTTAGGAATAATCTAATAGCATACAACTTGAATAACTATAACACACCTTACTTGAACAATATTAAGCCAAGGTTATTTAGAATTGACTACTAAGCATGCATGGAAATATGAAAGATAAATATATTTGGGCATGCTAAACAACAAGTTAAATACAAGAATAACTTGTTCAATATCAAAATCAAAGTTTAGAAACCTTGCATTATTATATTGGAAACAATAGTTGATTCAACAAGATAATAGATTAGAAAACTTGCCTTCCTCGTAGACTAAACCGAACAATTCGAAACACAATATCCTATAAACATATGTCATCATGACATAGTTAGCCAATACCACTTTACAAACATAACTAAGTACGTTCATCATTTAAAAATTGGATTTTTAATCACATAATCAAGTTACAAAACAATTTAATTGTTAATAGCATGTTCATTCTAGGTATAGAAACATTAAAATCAACATTTTACAGTCCTACTATAATCACATAACCATTCTTTTAGACTTTGAGTACAAAATTAACAATCGTCGAGACCATTACGCTAACTTTCAGTCATGCGGCGCCACGAGTTATCTTGTAAAGTGCACAAGGACGACGATGATGGTGTCTTCTTGACACGACAATAATACTACCGAGCCACACTTGCGCAAGATGGAACCCGGTATGCAAATAGTACGAAATTAATATTGCTTGCCATGTTTGTAAGCTGAAAATCGCGATCGATCGACAAGCTTGACAAAGAATAAGATGAACAAAAGCCAATTTTGGCCTAAAAGTTCCTTTCTAACAGCCTAATTAGCATGTAATTCATACAAAGACTTCATGTAAACATAATTCAAGAACTCCTAACATGTTTCTACCCATACAACAATATAAGCAACAAATTTAACACATCAAATTTCACTGTTTTTGCTAAAAACTCACTTTTTGATGTTTTTGATGAAAATAAACATTGTGATTTTGTTTTTCAACCAAAACAGTTAATTCAAAGCACTTTATCAAAGTTTATACATACTCTACCACATTCAATAATCAATTTATCAACTAAACAACAAATAAACCCTTAATTTCTACCTTAAACCAAACAATATATATATACACAAAAACTCTTTGTAAAAATAGTTTTTCTTCACAACCATATACATAATATAAATTCATGGATTATTCTCAATTATAGCTTAAGAAAATAGTTTAACAACACTAGATTATCATATAAAATCATATACATAACAAATAATTTATCCTTACATAAGGATTTTACATAGAATTAGGGAAGAGAAAAAACTAAACCTTTAAAAACTAAAAGAAATAGGATGATACCTTGAAGAAATTGATGATACTATCTCTTTGATTGTCAAACTTTTCTCCTCTTCACTCCCAATTCTATAGGATTCTCTCACTTTTCTTCTTCTCTTCTTCTTCTTCCTCTGAGTTTTTCTTTTCTTCTCTCTTACCTCTCTCTTCTATTCTTACGTCTTAGAATATAACGCATATAAGATATAATATATATTAATTATATAATATAATACTAACTTAACTGACATCAGTTATTTTTATTTTGAAAACCAAAAGCTATAAGGCTTGTTTGGCTAACCACTAAAAAAATAATCAATTAATCATTATGCCTTGTTTGGTAAAACACAATTAGATTAAAGACTTAATAAGCATTAGGCCTTGTTTGGCAAAACTGAATTAAAACTCCTTCAAGTTATTTTAATAACTACTTATAAAAGATTATTTGTCATACTTTTATTAAATTAAATTAATTCTAATAACAATTTATTAAATTACTTCATCACATAAATCAATACCACAAAATTATAATTTTCTATATAATTATAACTTTATTTAATCAACTAACACATCCTTTTAAGTACAATTTCAAATAAAAAGAATAATAATTCAATTAATCAAAAAACTCTAACTTAATAATTAAATTAAATTAGCATAAAATAATTAATTTCCTTAATTATTTATTTAACAAATAGTTAACCAAATTAAATCAAATTTGAACAATTATTTATTCAACAATAAACACATCCATTAAATACTTAAATAATTCAATAAATATTTAATATAACAATTAAAAATTCTAAATTGTTACATCATTCCCTCCTTACAAGGATTTTGTCCTCAGAATCATAATTCAAACAATTCATTCTTCACAATCGGTATCCAGAAGAAGTACCATTCATTATATGAATGAGCGTGAAGATCAAGCAAAGACTTGTAATATAGAATGATAGAATGAAACTATACAATAGTTTAATGAACGATTATGTATCCTTGGTGGTGGATAAAAGTCACTTGTACAAGATGTAAAGAATAATATAATTATCATTATTTTGAATGAAAGAGGTTTTAAGGTTTTAGAACCCGGTATTTGAGGATGTATGTTGTTATATATAGCTATATAATGATGTATGTTTGGAAGAAGATGGGATCGTGACGTACGAAATTCGGATGTGAAAATAGACCGGATTTTGGGGCGTTACATGGCATACTATAGACCTATAACATAAATCACACAAAACACTTAACATACAGAGATCTAGAAGCCCTGACATTTGACTGTCAGACAATATTTTTCTAGTTTGATGATATAGATCTGGGATCTAGCAACCCAGATCACTAAAAGACACCATATAACACAACTTTAAACAACCAATTACAACATATAATATCAGTCTTAAAGATCTAGCAAAATTAATTAGGGTTTATACAAGCGTTACGTATTTCTCGGAAGTTCAAAAATAATTTCCGAGCAGAAATCGATGAATAGTATTTTTCAGAAAATTTCTCGAAAAGCTTTTATTTTCGTCTTAGAAATTCAAACACTTTAATTCTCCAACTTAGTTAAAATACTATGACATTCCAACGTTTCTATGTTATAGAACGACATTCATCTTATCCATACGTAATAATAATAAATAATATTATTTTATTCATTATTAAAAGTATTTACAAAGGTTCGATTTTCTGGGGCGTTACAAAGATACCGAGATTTGGGGGCATCACAAAAGCTATTACATTTCTATCATGCGATTCACTTCTACAAAATTTGGGATTTACAAAAAGACTACAGTTTAATTATACAAAAGAGGGTTTTACGTCACTACACATATACAAAAAGATCTACTAATCTACTAATACTGCATCACATCATTCTCATGCTTCTGATTCTCAAGAATTGACACAATATCTCGACTAATATTATGTCCACTTTGTCCCGACTCAATGGAATAACAAGCAATTTTCAGCTTGAAATCCTTATGAGCACTCTCATGGATGTAAGACATCCGTGCTATATTCAGGTTCTTTTCAACCAGTTCCTTATGAAGCTCTATGGCATCATTCTTATAGCCCCTCGCCTTATCCGTTATGAGCACTTTCTCGTCATGCTCTATATCTAAATCTGCTTCTGCAGACTCCTTCGCATCATTGAGATCACTAATCTCCTTATTCTAGTTCTGCACAATAGTCCGCAATTACACATTCCGGTCAAGTACCGCTAGATACAATGCCCTCATTGCGTCTGGAGGTGTTGGCTCTAGTGCAGGTACCACCATATTAAACGATGCTACCTCTATCTCCTCATCCACATCGACCACCATATCAAGATATGACGCTGATCCCATATTTTCCATATCTCCCTTAGAATAATCCTCCTTTGAATAGTCCTCCTCTAGCTCGGACTCTTCTAGGATCACTACTGGTACCCTAAACACTGGCATTGGTACAGGCTCTACCCGATTAACAGATTCTTCGCTCACCACGTGTGTATCCCTATACATGGAGCTATAGATGGACATCTACAATAACACATAACATATTGATTAGTACATAATACACAATAATATAAGCACAAATAACATTTAATTTATTTAGGGTTAATTTCCATCTTTTAAATCTTTCAGCAATGAGTTTCCTCAATACTTAATTAACTCATTTTACTCGAGTTCAATTCCTCCTAACTTCTCCTTTTCTAACGAGGTTATTAGCCTACAGTTCTTCCCCCCCTTAAGTTTTATAACCTAATGCTTTGATTCCAACCTGTGACGCCCCCAAATTCGGGTACTTTCAACCCACATATATGGTTCTACACGGTGCTTCTAATTATACATTCATTCCATTGAAAGAACATCAAAATGATTTTATTTACTACATTCTTATAATAATAATAATAATAAATCATTTCCAAGGTTCTGTAACCTATACATTCTTCGTTTATCATAATATGATTCTTACAAACATACTAGTCTATTTAGGATAATCTACTTATCCATCATAGCTTTGCTTTTATCCCTACTGGGATCCTCAGTTTTTTCGGCCTTAGCTATAATCATATAATTCAAGCAAGAAGTGAGCATAACTAGCTCAGCAAGTCTAGTAATAGATAATATCAATACCACGTCGAGAATTATATGATTATCTTTAATAATTGAACAAATAGTTACGAAGTACTATGAAACATTAAATAGCACTTTTCATTTCATAACATAATTCCAGAGTACATATAATAATTTAGGAATTATGAGCTGGTCAAAAGACCATGAACATTCTCTTTTGGTTTTCATTCATGAAAAAGGATAACCCGACACTAGGTTCGTAAGTTCGATATATCTTATGAGCACTTCTAGGTGATCAGCCTATAGAGTATTTACATGTATTTACGTGTAAGTTTTGGCAACCATACGTGCCCATCGAATAATCGATGTAAAATACATTTGTTTGTTCATACTCAAGCTTACCTTGAATCTGTACCAAATACTTGGCATAAGATAGCGTTAATAGTTCTATATCAAAAGACTTGTAAACAAATCATTCTAACTCTTAATATTAGTCTAGCCGAGTTAAAACTGGCATTGACCTTTTCATAAAACAATTCATGCATCTCAGGACATGAATCACAGGAAACTTGGCTAACACAAAGGTTAGACAAGCGTTAAGAAAACTTGCCTTCAAGCATCTTCAATTACAATTTTCAACAGTTCTTGGTCTTTACAGTCTCTACATGATATATTCACATAACACACTGTAATTAGCTACCAAACAATCTAATCACATTATTTTTACCAATTTCTTTATCTTTTATATCTTAATTAAAATTATTTCATTAATAATGCTTGTCGACATCGGGATTTTTATTTGTCCCTTTTTTGTTCTTCTTCTTTTGTGTTCTTATGTTATGTGAGATTTGTTTGAAAAAATAAGTGAAAAAGGTCTGACATGTATATGTCGATGATTTGACTGTAAGAGTCGTCAGTTGGTGTTTTTAACTGGTTGCACCAATGCAACCGAGAAAAGGTTTGCACATTGACCCAGTGATGTGACACTGCTAAACGGGTATGTGAAACTGAGATTCATTTGGGTTCAGGGGCTTGATAATGCGGAGGGAAGGTGTTAGGCACCCCCGACATCCGTGTCACCATGGTGACCGCCACTTTTTAAGAAACTATTATATGAATGTGTGTGTGTCTATGGATCAATGTGCAATTTATTTGGAAGTAGTGTGAGGCCTCGTTCGCACCTATATATAAAGGGTTTGAATTTATATAAAAATTTAGTTTTAAACATGATATAGAAGTGAAGTTTTGTAAAAGAGGTTTTTTCAAACCCTGTGCTCAATAGTAATTGAGACCTTTTCATACTTCTATTTTATTATTAAATGTTCGGCTTGTTTGCTTTTATTTTAGAGATGCGAAGCATCTTTGAGAAAATAATATATAGCAGTGCCAAACTCCTCATGGGCATGAAAGCCATCTAAGCAAATTCAAACACCGTGATTAATTTACAAGCTGCTTATAGCTGAAAAATGTCCATTAGGGGAACCGAATCTAGATTCAGTGGATTGAATATGTGATCACATGATTCCTACGCTCACATGATGCCACAGTTTATAGGAAAAGCAGTAAGCAGTTATATATATATAAAAGCTGTATACCAGCATATACCATGGTCCTATTGGAGTTACTGCCAACAGTATATATTGGCAGGGCTGCCTGACCTTTGCTGATTTGTGTATCATCGGATAGATCCGTGTTGGGTGAACTATCTAGGCTGCTTGACCTTTTTTGACGTGTGTATCCATGGATAGAATTGCGTTGTAACCCCCGTCAAGGATTCGTTCGTAGATGAAGAATACGTTGTAACCCCCATCGGGGATACGTGGAGGAATGAAATCTGCGTTGTGACCCCCGCCGGGGGTACTTTATCAATGATATCAGCGTTGTGACCCCCGCTGGGGGCACTATTTAGGGTTACAACCATGTATTTGGCAGTATCGGACCTGTGTGAGGCATTATCGAGTAAGATTTGCACAAGCTGAGCTCATCGGTATAGTATACCTTGTATTTAGGCGAATACCAATGAATGACATATGAAGCCATAATTTGACTTGTGACAACCAGGATTCCAAGCTATTCCGCTCAATCGCGTAACCTTTTTATTCTTGATTTGGCCTTTTCAGCTTGTGAAACCTCCTTTGCAACTCGAACTGGACTGATCCAGTAACGCCCAAGAAAAATTGAATTTTTATGAGAATTAAATTTTAATTTGATTATATGGATTAAATTAATTTAATTAATTAGTTATGGGAGTAAGCTATTTAAAGGTCGTTCTATGACCTAGACATATCGGAATGTCGTAGTATTTTGACTACGTGGTAGAATTAAAGTGTTTGAATTAAAGTGTTTAAATTCACAGTTGAAATCCTTTATCAACTCCAACCATCTCCTATGTCTCTTATTCAACTCCTTCTGTGTGAAGATATATTTTAGACTCTTATGGTCCATGTATATCTCACATTTTTCTCCATAAAGATAATGTCTCCATATCTTTAAGGCAAAAACTACTGCGACCAGCTCCAGATCATGAGTAAGGTAAACTTTCTCATAATCCTTCAACTGCATTAATGCATACGCAATGACCTTGCCATGCTGCATGAGCACGCAACCAATTCCTCTATGCGAAGCATCGCTATAAACAATGAAGTTTCCTGTGTCATCGGGTAATTACAAAACAGGCGCTTCACTCAACCTCTTCTTCAGTTCTTGGAAACTGTCCTCGCATTTATCAGTCAACACGTATTTCACCATTTTCCTTGTCAAGTTAGTCAACGGAGTATCTATCTTCAAAAAATCTTGGATGAATCTCCGATAATATCTCATTAACCATAAGAAACTCCGCACCTCAGTCGGCATTTTCAGTTATTCCCAATTAATCATGGCCTCCACCTTCGCTGGATCTACCGAAATCCCCTCATGGTCAATGACATGACCTAAAAACTATACCTTCTCCAACTAAAATTCACACTTAGTGAACCTCGCATACAACATCTCCTTCCTTAGTGTCTCTAACACTATTCTAAGGTGTTCAACATGATCTTCTGGCATCTTAGAATAGACTAGAATGTCATCGATAAACACTACGATGAATTTATCAAAATATTGTTTGAACACTATGTTCATCATATCCATAAATGCAGCTGGTGCATTTGTTAATCCAAATGACATCACCAGAAACTCGTAATGACCATAACGAGTCCTGAATGTCATATTTTGTACATCCTCCTTCCTAACCTTTAACTGGTGATAGCCCGTCCTAAGTCTATTTTAGAAAAATACTTAGCCCCTTTCAACTATTCAAAGAGATCATCGATCCTGGGAAATGGGTATTTATTCTTTATCGTGAACTTGTTCAACTCTCTGTAGTCGATACAAAGTCTTAACGATCTGTCCTTCTTCTTGACAAACAGTACTGGTGCTCCCCACGGTAAAACATTCGGTTGTATGTACTCTCTGTCTAACAGTACTTATAACTGTACCATTAACTCCTTCATCTCCACTGGCGCCATACGGTACGGTGCTCTAGAAACTAGTACCGGTCTTGGCACAATGTCTATTACAAACTCGGTCTCCCTATCCGGTGGAAGACCCGATAATTCACTCGGAAATACATCGACGAATTCTTTAAATATAGGTATTTGTTCAATGGTTGCTACCACTCTTTGGGTATCAATAACCTGACACAGATAACCTACACATCACTTCTTCAATAATTTCCTAGTTTGTGTCATGGTTAGACAACACGAACATCCTGGCGATCTATTCCTGTAAAATACTACCTGAGGTTGTCTCAACGTTCTAAGGTTCACATATTTCTTCTGACAATCTATAATTGCCCCATGGTTAACCAACCAATCCATTCCGAGAATTACATCGATTTCTTCAAACTTTATCGGTATCAAATCTACCGATAATTTACAACCCCGTATGTCCACGCAACAACTCCTATGAATATTTTCAACAGGAATTATCTCTTCATTTTCTACCTTAATATTTAAAGTTATAGGCAACTTTACGGGAAGTAATCCTAATCGTTTAGCGAAATCACATGTTATAAACGAACTAGTAGCACCCGAATCAAACAACACGTAAGTATTTATGTCGTTGATCAGAATAATACTTGCGACTACGTCCCCTGATGCAACTGCATCTTGAACTCTCATGTTAAAGGTACGACCCATCGGCCTACCCGGCTGCGCTGGACCACTAATAGCTAACTTACCGCTATTAGTGCCCCCATTCCCGTCCGTCCCCTTCTTTGGGAAGTTCTTTGCCATATAGTCAGTTAACCCACACACAAAGCATCCATGGTTCTTCTTCGAACTTGGACAGTTAGGCGAAATATGCCCCTCCTGTCCATAATTGTAGCGTACAGCCTTCCCCTTGAGATATACCACCAAATGAGTCTTCCCATAGGTTTTGTAGGCCTCCATTTTTCAGTTTGGATCTCCTTGCTTTACTCCGGTATTCCCAGAGTTTAACACTTTCCATTTTTGTCCCTCGCCACTCCCGCTGGCTCCTTCTATCTTCACTCCCCCATCAACATTCCCCTTATTCTTCTTATCTTTGTGGTACTGGCTTAGAGCCTCGCTACCACCTTCGGCGATTATTGCCTTCTCTAAAATAGTACCAAATGTAGTACTTTGAAACACAGATATACGGTTATAGAGCCAGGGTTTCAAGCCCTGCTCGAACCGTCGAGCTTTTCTAACCTCAGTGTCAACTTGGTGTGGAGCGAACCTCGCCAGTTCATTAAACTTGGTAGCATATTAGGGAACTATCATGTCCCCTTGTTTCAAGTCTAGAAATCGCATCTCCATCCTTCCTTGCATACTCGTGGGAAAGTAGTTCTCGAAGAAGATCTCCTTGAACCTCACCCACATTAAGTTCTCTATACCAACCCTAGCCTAGTTAGCCTCCCACCAAAAATTAGCTTCACCTTACATCATATAGGTTGTAAAGGCAAACTTCTGACCCTCTTCGACATTTGCTATTATAAATGCCTTCTCGATTTCCTTTACCCATGTCTGGGCCTCTATGGGGTCCGTAATTCCTTAGAACTCCAGCGGATCGACACTTTTAAAATCCTTGAGAGTAGTAGCTCGTGCTACTGTAACGACGCAGAAATTTAGATTTTTCCAGAATTTAAGGTTAAAGAATTAGTTATTAATAAAATGAATTTTTATTAATAATATTATGTGTTATGTGTTTATTAATCGTTTTAGAACCTAGGATGATTATAAGTCGGGAGGATTCTGGCTATGAGCTAGACTAAGCGATTAAGAATTTTGAAGACGAAAATGAAAATTTTCAAGAAAAAAAATATTTCTGGGGAAAAAGATAAAATATGCATTATTCACCAGACGAAACCTAAGGGTTACGGTTTGAATAACTTAAGCCGTTCTGAGAGTTCGGTATGTCGAAATGACATTATGTCAAAAGATTTGATGATAAAATATCGTGAAAAGTTAAGTAAGCCGATAAAAGTTTTTCTCAAAAAATGTGCAGAAATAAGACGAAATAAAAACGACAAAAAGTACTGTTATGTACTTTTCATTCGTTTAGCTACATTAGGGGAAAACGTGAAGAAAAACGCTTAACACCAAAAAGTGTTTTTTTAGTTTTTCGGAAATCCAAAGAATACATAAAAGTTAATCGGTAAAGGAAAAATGAAATATCCAAAAATATTTGGATTAGAGAATCATGATTTTTAAATCTTTCTGACGAAAACTTAGAAAGACGAAAACCACGTAACTTAAAAGGTATAAGTAGACTTAAGGGCTAAGTTAACTTAACACTTAAGTCATGAATAGTATGGAGGTGTGAATAGTAAGGAGGTTAGGGGGTGAAATGACTATTTTGCCCTAGCTTTGGATTTTCTATAAATAGGAAGCTAACTTTCATTTAAATGAGATTTTCAAAATCCTACAACTAGAGAGAGAGAGAGAGGGTTCGGATGAAGAGGGAGAAGGAATAACATGAGCATGATTGATCAGATCGAAAGTGTTCGTGAAATAGAAAAGCTAGCAAATCGCCGATTTTGTCTGGCGGAAGAAAAATAAAGAGGAAATGTATTAAAACCTAACTCCTAAGTTAACTTTTCTTAAGTTTTTATGTTTAAAACATAGATTAATAAGAATAAGAAGTAAATGATGTTAGGAATGATTTTATATGGTTGAAATCGTAAGAAAATGAAGAAATAAGAATTTAAAAGTTTAGTTTATTAATTTCTTAAGGAAGTATAAGATTCATAATGAATTAGAACGATCCGAGTGGATTATATAAATAATTAGGTGAAATAAGTAAGGAATAATGTTCTATAACATCAAATTCCAATAAAAAGAAATCATAACCCAAAAATATCGATTAAAATGAAGAACGAACGAAGAACATGCGAAGAACGTTGTTGATGGACAAATTTAAAACCATCGTAGGATATTTGTTGTTGATGGACAAGTTTAAAACCATCGCGTATAAGTTAGATGCATATTGTTTGGTTAGGAACAGTAGAAACGTTCATGAAGAACGGATTAAAACTTAGCTATAAAGAAGTTATGGCAAAAAATTCGTAAAAGACAAACAAGAATTAGAAAGCTAGTAAATGAACCCGAGGGTGTAGGGTTTCATAAGAATGTAAGAGAACATATAAAACGTGAGTCATGGACTCAAGAATGAATGAATTCTGAGTTAGGATGACCGAATTACGGATGAACAAACAAAGAGCGTTAAAACGTAAAATAAACAAAGGGTGAAGATTTAAGCCAATAAAATGGCACGTTAATAGATTCTGAATGAAGTTATGTTCGGGAGTATTGAATTACATAAGATAAGGAAGAGAATGGCTTTAGAACGACCTCGTTCTGAGTTATAACGAATAAGTTATGAAAGCGGGAAGTAAGCGTCTCAAATTGGATTTAACACTAAGAGAAATTTTCTAGGGTTAGGGCTTGGTGCCGCGGCGCCAGCCATGCCTTGTAAAGTGGTGCTGCAGCGCCATACCAAGAAGCCAACTACTGCAAACTCATGCCGTGGTGCAAGTGATAAAAGGGAGAGTGGTGCCGCAGCGCCAATGTAGGGAAAAAGCTAGAGAAGAGCTTTTAACTGCTCAACTCTTGGGGGAAACATAAGGGAAGATAAAGAACATAATGTTCAACTAATATAACCCTTAATCAAGTGTTTTAAACCTTTAATGAAGGTTGAACAAAAAGATTGAATGAGAGTAAAAGATAAAGAATGTAAATGCGGATAACGAAACCGATATCCGGGGAGCGTACTTACCATAAACGAATGTGGAGGATTGCTATGGTTGTGATTCCTTAGACATTGAGTGACGAGGGTAATGAATAACATTTTGATGTTATATCATGATAATGAGAGATAAGTGTGAAGTGTATAGATGTTGTGTACGCAACGCCGTTGCGATAAACGAGCGGTCTTAGCATACAACGAATGATATGGCTTCGACATTAAGAATGACTAATGAACATGGGGTTCAAGTATTGGATAACAAAAGTATTAAGTAAGATATGAATGGTATTAAGAAAGACGTTATGAACGGTAATAAGATTAATGAAAGTCGAAGGTGAGTCGTATAAGAATGAATCTAGGGTTATGGCAATTAGTTGCCAGAAAGCCGCAAGGAATAAGAAATTAACTTAACAAACGTTATAGTTAATGGTTAAGATAAGTTACGATAAGTTTAGGTTGTGGTACAATCGTAACCTTTGATAGTTGACATATGGGAGCTGGGCTAAAAAATTCCTTCAGAGAGCGAAGGTATATACAAAATTGGCAACCGATCTAACTCACTGTGATGGTAGTGTAGACGAGACGGGAACTTATTTGTTGGTTGTTTGTGGGAAACCACTCAGAGTACCATATGGACTACTAGTAGAGAAGCGATGTGTGTTGAGTCCTAGAGAAGTAATAAGAAGAAGATAAGATATAAAACATCAAAGATGATGAACGTAAAAGTGAGACATCACTGTATGTTATGAAGCCGTAGAACAGTAATGAAAGTGGTTGCGTAAACTTAGGTTACAAGAACGCAAACCCTAAGAAGTAAAGTTAAGCAAACTAATGCATAAGTCAAATATACATGACTAATTATTGTATGTGTTATTTTTCTTATGTGCTACATAGGAACCGGAATGAGCATTTCAGCATAAGCTGTAGCTGTGCGCAAGGCAAGTTTCCTAACTTCATTCATATTCTAAATGAATGCTAGTTTCTTAAACTTCTCAGATGTTGAACTTGAGAAGTTTTGTCTATGTTCTAATGTGCGATATTTGTGCAAGGTGGTAGAACATATGAGTCCTTGTGCCACAATATGAACACTTCGGTGTTTATATGAGTTGAACTGTTTTGTGATTTAACTATTCAATAAGAGAATGATTTGTTCATACATGATCCGTTATTGTTAAGCCTGTGCTAATGATTCCAGCCAGACAAAATGTGTATAAAAAAGGTAGAAGAATGAAAGTATTTAAAAATGAAAGTGAATATTGTTCTAAAATGATAGGAATCGAGATTATTCCTATTATTCAAACTGCTTCATAACCTTTGTTCGGTTATTGAAGTTTTAAAAGAATGTTTGAATTCTTGAAGATGTTTGTTCAACTGTTATGACTTGCTGGGCAATTGAATGCTCACACTTGCTTTAAATGAAAAACATTTTTACCGAACGATGTTAGACGAACTTAAGGATCCAGTAAAGATCAAGCTGACGGTGTCTAGATGGAGTTCCATTCAGGATGTAGATGAGCGAGAAGATCAAGTGAAGATTTGTAATATAAAATAAGTTAAATGAACTTTAGAGTAGCTTAATGAACTTTTATGTATCCTTAGTGGCGGATGAAAGTCAGTCGTATAAGATGTAAAGGATAATGTAATTATTGTTATTTGTAATGAAAGGAGTTATAAGGTTTTAGAACCTGGGAATTTAGAATATATGTTGTTATATTTTAGTATATAATGATGTATGGTTGGAAGAAGATGGGATCGTGACGTACGGAATCCGAGTGTGAAGATAGACCGGATTTTGGGGCGTTACAGATTGGTATCAAAGCTGATAGGTTATAAATCTTAGGTAAGAGTATCTAAGACTATAATCATAGTGAGTGGGATAAGAAGATCACCACGTGATCATAGTGAATAATAATAATAGATGAGCTGTTAAACGATGAATGATTTATAGTACTACGAAGTAATACAGGAAGAAGAACTCGGATTGAGTTGTGAAGGATATTATATGAATTAAAGAAAATTCGTCTTTAGTAAAGAGAGATTTAGAAGTTGGTAAAAATTTCAATTGAGGACTCATGTGATAGCTGAGTTGTATGAACCTTTGTTATGGGCAGAGGTTTGTGCTTGGTGTGTGACGCCCCCAAATCCGGGTATCTTCCAACCCGACAGATGGTGGTACACGGTACTCATAACTGTACATTCATTCTATTGAAACGACATCAAAATGTGTGTATCAACGACATTTTTATTACATTGATAATATTAAATCCCGTTCCCAGGTTCTAAAACCATTACATTCTTTGTTCATCATATTATAATTGTAACATTCCAGAATTTTAATTATTATATTAAATATTTATTGAATTATTAAAGTATTTAATGGTTGTGTTTATGGTTGAATTTGTAATTGTTCAAATTTGATTCGATTTGGTTAATTATTTGTTAAATAAATAATTAAGGAAATTAATTATTTTATTCTAATTTAATTTAATTATTAAGTTGGAAAGTTTTGATTAATTGAATTATTATCCTTTTATTTGAATTTGTAATTCTAATTTTGTGGTATTGATTTATGTGTTGTAATAATTTAATAAAACGGTGGCAAATAACCTTTTACAAAGGATTTATTAAAATAACTTAAAGGAGTTTTAATTCAGTTTTGCCAAACAAGGCCTATTGCTTATTAAGTCTTTATTCTAATTGTGTTTTACCAAACAAGGCATAAGGGTCAAATAAACATAACTGATGTCAATTAAGTTAGTATTATATTATATATTTAATATTATTATTATTATTATTATTATTATTATACGTTAGATATCTAGTACGCTAGATAGAGTTAGGAAGAAAAGAAAGACTTAGAGGAAGGAGAAGAAGAGAAGAAGAAAAGTGAGAGAGAAAAGAAGAGAGGAAGAAAGGCTAGTGAATTTGAGAAAAGAATTGGGGAAAAGAAGTTTGATAATCAAAAGGGATAGCCATCATCTTCTACAATCAAGGTATTCTACTAATTTTTTTTTAGTTTTAAAGTTCTAGTTTTCTCTTCTCCTATTTCTCTGTAAAATTCTTGTGATAGGGTAAATTGTTAATTTTATGGGTATTCATATGATTAACTAGTGTTGTAAAGTTATTTTCATAAGTTTTATATGATTATAATCAATGAATTGTTGTTATGTATGTAGTTTGTGAAGAAAACCTTTTTACAGTGAGTTTATGTGAATGAATATGGTTTAATTTAAAATAGAAATTATGGGTTGTTTAGTTGTTTTATTGATAAATTGGTTATTCAATTTGTTAGAGTATGTATATACTTTGATAAAATGCTTTAAATTAACTGTTTTTGTTGAAAAACAAAATCACAGTATTGATTTTCATCAAAAATATCAAAAAGTGAATTTTTATCCAAAATAGTGAAATTAGATGTTTTAAATTAGTTGTTTATGTTGTTGTATGGGTAGAATCATGTTAGGAGTTCTTGAATTATGTTTACATGAAGTCTTTGTATGAATTATATGTGAATTAGATTGTTAGAAACGAACTTTTAGGCCAAAATTGGCTTTCAGGCATATGATTTTCAGAGTTGTTGTCAAGTCTCACAGAGTGGCACCGCAATACAATGACTTGGCAAAAGATAAATCTCGTCTTGCAAAGACCATCGCCATGTTGCAATACGATCTCGTAGCTTATTTTCTCATGCACAATACCGCACCACAAGATAAAGCGTGAAGCCATGCAACATGAAGTTAGCGTAATGGTCCGACGATTGTACTTTTGTACTCAAATGTTAAGAAATTGTTATGTGATGATAGTAGGGGTTGTAAAATGTTGATGTTAGTATTTCTATACTATGAATAAGTATGTTATGAACAATTAAATTGTGTTATAACTTGATTATATGATTAAATAATCAAACCTATATGATGTATGTAGTTAGTTAAATTTGTAAAGTATTAGTGACTAACTATGTCATGATGACATATATATATATATATATATATATATATATATAAATATAGGGTATTGTGATCCGAATTGATTCGGTTTAGCCTACGAGCGAGGCAAGTTTTCTAATCCTTTATCTTGGTTGAACTAATTATGGTTTCCAATATAATAATGCAATGTTTCTAAACTTTTTTTTTGATATTGAACAAGTTATTCTTATATTTAACTTGTTGTTTAGCATGCTGAATATATCTGAATAGTTTATCATTCATATTGCCATGCATGCTTAGTATTCAATTCTAAATAACATTGGCTTAATATTGTTCAAGCAAGGTGTGTTATAGTTATTCAAGTTGTATGCTATTAGATTATTCCTTAAGCATGATTTAATTTACCACGAAGATTCAATTATGAGTATTCTATAGTATGATGTTATTGGTATTAATTCAACTAGTCCTCTAGTTGATGATCGTTGAACTTCAAATTACCCTTGAAAGCTTATCCAAACCAAACTCTCTTTGGTGCGAACTTGTACTCTAAATACTAAGATGAACAACCCTATTATTAGGGGATAACTTACACGTAGCGTTAAATGTTTGTGCACAATACATGGTACGAAGGGCTGATCCCCCTAAGTACAAGGAGTCCTTATAGTCTTATTATTTGTTAAAGTTGGAGTTGAAAGATTACCATGAATCTGTGGATATAGTTCATGGTCTTATGACCCTCGGTAATGTTTATTCCATACTTTGGATTTCAGTTCCTGATTATCATTGTTAGAATACTATCTAGTTTTGATGAGCCTACTCATTGGCAGTTAATATTGTTATTCTTCAATGATTCATTATTTTATCCAGTGAACAATTGTTTTGCTCACTCTTGCATATTTATAAACTCATTGCATCTAAAGTGGAGAAGGTAGATGAACCTTCAACTAGCAAAGGAAAGGGAAAATTGTACAAGTGATGCTGATTTGTACTTTTATTTATTATGATGATCTTAGACTTCTTAATAATGATGTTATGTAATAATTTTAATTCTGCATTTGAATGATTGTATTTAAAGGTTAGATAACCTGGGAGATTTTATTATGTAACCCTTTAATGCGAAAGATTTTATTTATCCAGTTTTATTGTGATTGGGTAGTTAGATATGAATGTTTGATTAATTGAACACCAAATCTTGTGGGAATGAAGTACATAGGTTTGGGGGTGTCACAATAATATATACAACTTACTAGTTTATTACAAGGTAAACTAATCGTTCATATTCGTCTTGCCTTTAACCTTGTCAGATTCCTCGGTTCGTTCGGTCCTAGCTGTATTCATATGATTCAAGCAAGAGTGAGCATAACATGCTCACCAAGTACAACAATTTCTTTTAAACGACACGCTTGAAACATAGGAATCATATATCTTCAGTAACTGAACTATAGTTACGAAGTACTATCGATAATTCAAAATAGCACTTCATTTCCTTCAAAACATTTTACAACAACAATATTCAGTAAAAATATCAATTATGGCTCAAGACCATAAGTAGTTCATAATTTCTTTGAAAAGGTCAACCCGGCACTAATTCCGTAAGTCCGGCATATCTTACAAGCACTTTTGGGTGATCATCCCATAGTACTCTATGTTGATCAACACTATATTCATTAAACATATTTACGTTTAAGTTTTGGCAACCTCAAGTTCCCATCGAATAATCGATGAAAATACATTTATTTATTCATATTCAGGCTTACCTTGAATCCGTACCAAACAATTGGCGTATGATAGCGTTAGCAATTCTATATTGAAAGACTTGTAAATAAATCAATCAATCTTCAAGATTAGTCTAGCCGAGTCAAAACTGGCATCGACCCTTTCTTTAAAATCATTCATGCATCTCATATCATGAATCACAAAAAACTTATCTAACACGAAGGTTAGACAAGCGATAAGAAAACTTGCCTTCAGCGTCTGCTTACTGACTATTACACGTATACTTTAAGTCTCTAAGTCTCTACAATACATAATCATATAACGTAACACATTAGGTCATATATAATCAAGTATGTATAATATTATATATTACCCTTCATCTCAATCTAAATCCTGACTTAGATTGTTATTATTGGTTCTGGCTTTTCATCACGTCGTTCTCATTACATTCACATTCAATTGAATATTAACCTTTAATCATCATACATAAGGTTTAAAAGTACCTTACAATACCTTATTAAGTTCCTCAGTTTATTGCTACTGAGTTACTGTTCATGTTATACTTGTAAACAATTATAACTGTTCAAAGTTCTAGAGTTAGCGCCATGGGCGCCACTCTTTTGCTCAGATGTCATATTGCATACGCGAGTCCTTACTCTTTAGGGCGTATTGCGGCAATGAAGTTAGAAATGTGGCCTATTCTCGGCCTCGCACTGCGACCCGAGCCTTTATGGCTGGAGTAGCGCTGCGGTGTGGACTCTATGCCTTAGAAATTTTAATAGTTTTCCAACTTTGCCAAATTCTCAAACGCATAACTTCTTCGTTATAAGTCCGAATTGCCTCGTTCAAAAGCCTACGGTTCACAAATTACTTATTCTACATCTTTATGCAAGAATTTTATCTATTCGACTTCGTTTGCAAAAAATTCACCTATTAGTCCATTTTTAACAAAAACGATAAACGTTCGTGAACGTTCAGCGCTCGTTTCTTCGTTCTAAGTCGGAATTGGGTCATTCTTGAGTCCGCAACTCTATAATACCAAAAGAGATTTGTCTCTAATGAAAACCAATATTTCCTAGCTCAATATCAAAATTTGACCTTCATTCCAAGAATTTTACGAATTCAACGATTATCGTCCGAACTCGTGAATTCCGCCATAACTTCACTGCTTAAGATTTGCTTTTCGCTTTAAATGGATTCCATCCATTATATTAATATATTGACATAAATACTTCATTAACTTATTTACATGATAAGTTATTACTTGTTCTTCATTAGTCTAGAACTTGTAAAAGTATGAACTACTTATGAATTCACTTTGCATGACTTTATCATATCTTAAATCTTTTAACCATCATCCTTATATCTCATTATCATACAACCTTATTATTTCAACATAAAACAAGTTCCTACAAGTTCTTCCTTGTTTCATAACTTATATGATTACGAATTACTTATTCATGACTTATACGGCTTATTAAGACTTAAGCCCTTTGATTACTGATTCTTATCAATCCTTAGCAAACATGTTCTACCACTAACCATTTCCCTACCAATGGAAGAGAAAGAGAATTATGGTTTAAGTCCTTACCTATGAAGATCACTTGATTAATCCTTGTTCTCCTTCTTGCTTCTTAATTTAGGAACACAAGCTTTCTAGCTTTTCTAGCTTATTCTCTCTAACCAATGAGCTCTCAACTTAGTGGTGTTTTTGAACAAAGGAATAAATGAAATCCAAAGCTTGCTATTTATAGGAAAGTCTAAGTTAGGGCATAATGGTCATAAGATCACTCCACCTCCTTACTAAACCTCCAAACTATTCATTACTTAAACCCTAAGTTTACTTGCTTACCAAATAAGTTACTTGGCCTCCAGACTCTTTGCTTGGACATCACAACACTTAACCATTAAGTTAACTTGGTTACCACACATAAGCACTTTACTTGCTCATCACACATAAGCACTTTACTTAGCCTTTAAGTTACTTAACTTATCCTTTGCTTAACACTTAAGTCTACTTTCTCAACACACTAAATTCTTGGTCACCAATTCACCGATGGGTTGCCCCATGGATCAAACTTTACCCATTGGATCTTATTTTGGGCTTAAGGTTTAATTAACCTAACTTATACATTGGTCTTGCATTAACAATTCTTTGGGCTTTACCATTTTCTACACTTGGGCCTTATCAATACTTATTGGACTTTACAATTTCCCACACCATCCTACAAGTCCATTACATAAGCTAAAGCCTTATAACGTATAATCTATATATTGATCTTGTATTCTAACTCGTATACTTATTTATTTACACCATACCATCATTCATGCATACTCGTATGATACTTTGTATCACACTTGTATTCATTACTTCGTACAATACCTAAGTATTATACGATCATTCATCATACACACTTCATTTCCTTCTCGGAAATTATTTTTCCAAACCGTTAGGTTTTAAGTCCGCAGGCAAAAAATTGCGTTTGCCATAACTGAAATATTATTAGATATTCTATCTCACCTAGATATTCTATCGTTACATATTTCTCAGAAGTTCAAAAATAATTCCGGAGCAGAAATGCGTGAAGTGTTTTTCGGAAAATTTTTCAGAAAATTTTTATTTTCGTCTTGGAAATTCAAACACTTTAATTATATCACGTAGCCAAAATACTACGACGTTTCGACATATCTAGGTCATAGAACGACCTTCAATTAGCTTACTCCCATAAATAATTAATTAAATTCATTTAATCCTCATAATTAAATAAATACATCCACCATTAAGGAAAATTTTTCCATCAGTTTAATTTAAAATTCCCACACTGCTTCTTCGGCGTTGTGGTTTCTCCAATTCACCTTCTCCGAAGGTATTATCTTAATTCACATGACTTGTCACTTCCCATCAATAATCCTAGTTGGATATATGAAACTCAAATTCCTCCTTCAAAATGAGATGATACTTGATCATCTCTTTATCCTGTATCCTCTTCTTCATTCGTTTGCACTCCTCGTTACCTAGTTGTACTTAATTAACTCGTTCCCTTATCGTGGATTGAGTCTACGTTATGAATAACATTTCTACTACTTCATTCAATAATTTAACTTCTAACTCCGTTCTCACCATCTTCGTTAATAAATCACTTTGAGTCCTTCTCTACCCCATATTCACTCCTTCTTTGTAAAGATATATTTCAGACTCTTAGAATTCGTCTATATCTTACCTTTCTCCCCGTATCAATACTATCTTTAGATTTTTAATTCGAAAATTATAGCTGCCAATTATAGATCATAAGTAGGATAGACCATCTCACAATCCCTTAACTGATGTGATGCATACATAATGGCCTGGCCATGCTACATGAGCACGCAATCTCGTCATCTATGTGAAACATTGAGATACACTACAAAATTACTCATATCATCTGATAGAGACAATACAGGTACCTCACTTAACTTCTTTTTTTTTTAGTTTCTAAAAACTACTTTTCTCACTTCCCATTCCAACAATGCTAATCTATGACGCTAACGGTACTTTCAAATATAGCACCTCACAAGGGTACCTATCAATTTGCCACCGACTTGCTCAGCGCCCCTTACGGAAAATCTAACTTCAGTACAACAGTCAACCAATATCACATAACCATAACTCATAATAACCATAACGATTTCTGAATATCATCTTAGGTACCTCATCCTTCCTTACATTCATCCAGAGATACCTCGTACACAAATAAATCTTAAAAAAAATTCTTTGACCCTTTTCAACTGATCAAAATAGATCATCGATCCTGGGCAATGACATACAGCTTACAGCTTACAGCTGCATGACATACAGAGATGTCTTACTTACTATGCTCATCATCTTAGATGATTTACAATCTTATCTTCTTATTATTACTTCTCTAGGATTTAGCACACATCGCTTCTTTGCTAGTAGTCCATATGGTGCTCTGAGTGGTTTCCCACAAACAACCAACAAACAAGTTCCCGTCTCATCTACACTGCCATCACAGTGAGTTAGATCGGTTGCTAGTTTTGTATATACCTTCACTCTCTGAAGGAATTGTTTAGCTCAACTCCCATATGTCAACCATCAAAGGTTACGATCGTACCACAACCTAATATTAACATCCTTCTAGATTGTGCCATTATTAGACAACAAGAAAGTTTCGGTGATTTATCACCGTAAATTACTACCTTGGGTTTCTTTAGAAAACCAAAGATTCATACTTTTATTCTAACAATTTATTAAATTTTTATGGTTAATCAACTCATTCATACCGAGAATTACTTCAAATTCTCCCAACTTTATCGGTACTTATCTACCGATACTTATTTTTATTTATTTTTCATGAAACCATTTCCTCAAATATAATTAAAAAAATTTATACCCCTCATTCTCTACCTTAACGTATAAAGGTATTTATAATCCCTTTCGGGAATGAACTTAATCATTTAGCAAACTCTCATGCTATAAAAAGATAAGTAGCACTCCAATCAAACAGCACATAAGCATTCATTGTATTGACTGGATTGATAACTGCTGCTAAATCCGCTGATGCAACCGCATCATGGCTAACTTACCATTACTAACACCTTTACTTTCCTCCGACCCCTTCTTTGGGAAATTTCTTGCCATGTGGTCTTACGACCCACATACAAAACAACCATAGTTTTTTTCTTAGGATTAGGACAATTGGGTAACATATGACTCTACTGTCTACAGTTATAACAAACTAATCTCCCTCTCAGACAGACTCCTTAATAAGTCTTTCCAAATGTCTTACATACCTCAACCCTACGCTTAGGATCCCTTTGTCCTACTCCAGTATTTCTGGAGTTAAAATTCTTTATTTTTAGCATAATGCCACTACCACTGGCATTCTCTGCCTTAATTCCTCTCTCTTCCTTGCTCTTATCTTTTCTCTCTTTGTGATATTGGGTTAACACCTCACTACCATCCTCTGCTAAATCACCTTCTCCAGAATAGTCTCATAGGAAACACTCTGGACACCGAAATCCTACTATAGATGTAAGACCCCGAAATTTTTAAATAAAAAGGAATTTCCTTTATTTATTATTTTGAAATAGTAAGGGTTGATTTGATTAATATGGATAGTTAAGGGTTAAATACGCAAATATTTCAAAATAAGCAAGTGGTTATAAAATATTCATTATCGTGGGAATATTCGTTTGGTCGTGGAATATTAGATCTTTGTGGGAATATTCGTATTTACTGACAAAATGACCATGTGTGGGCCCCATGTGAAAGCGATTGGATGAAGAAAGCGACAAATATAAGTTGTTTTTAAATAACTGGCGTAGTCATTGCAGTAATATCTTGTTGGAATACCCGGTGGTTAAAACACACTAATCGCGTTGTTGAGCAAGTAGCACTTTCGGTATTGCACCAATTATTGATTCTTACGTAAGAAGGCACTACTCAATAATGGTTACAGAATTAATGCTCAAGATTATTTTATTTTATTGATTCAATAATTCTCTGCGTTGATATTTTATATTCTTTGTTGTTTCAATAATTGTCATTACACAAGTATTTTCATTATCGAAGCAATAATTCATATTATTTGAATAATATTATTAGATAACATTATTGGCAATGTCTAGAAAGTTCGGCATCAAGGAGAGGTTTGGTCACCTAATTGCGGCGCCAAGAAGAAGAAATTCTTATTGGAAAGCCCCTCTTTCTGAAGCGCACGGTTGTCAATATTGTGATTCTGTAATATTATTTATGAATAATTAATTATTGATTTATATGATGAGGAAAATATTGATTTTATGTGGATATAGATGGAGAAAATTTTAAAATGACAATTGTTGAAAATTAATATTTTATCTTTTTTCGATAAAATAATTCATTTAAATATATTATTTTAATAATATATTAACGGTGATATTTTTACAACGAATGTGGGATATATGAGTATACGAGGAGGAAGAGTATTTTGTTGCAATAAATGTTTAAAACATGTTAAACATGTCGGTGGACCCCATTTATCGAGTGAAATTTGATTATAGCTTGTAAAATCACCCGTTTGTGGATTTTGGTCAATTTCGATTGGAATTTGGAAAAACTTTATTCTGCAAAGTTGTAGAGAATTGAATTTCCTATAAAAATCATGAGATTCGAATTTTCTGATGAAAGGGCTATTTATTATGAATTATTGAAGTTCAAGCTCAAATAATTGATTTTTGAAGTTTAAAATATTTAAAATTAGAAAAACGTTTTTCTTATTTTTTTTCTAGAAGGTGGCATGTGTTTGATGGCTGAAATCAGATTCTAGACATGTGTAGAAAATAATATAATTATATTATTAATTTATTAAATTTTACGCTTTGGTGTTCTAAGCAATTTCCTATAAATAGGTGCTTGGGTTAGAATTGAAAATCATACCGTAAACTAAAGTTTTCTCTCTATATTATCGAGTTTATTCTTGTGAGTATTTTGAGTATACTTTGAGTATTGCTATACGGTGCAAGTTCAAGTCATAGCCTATATCCGGTGTTTCAACTAGAAGTACATATTTTTCGAGGTAAGGGATATTATTTTTTTGTAATGATATTATTTCTTCAATATCATTATACTGAAATGTTGATCTGAAGTTTTTATCAAATTTGGAACTTTTTCATGTCGGGGTTACTATTCATGGGTTACTATTCATGAGTTACTATTCATGAGTTACTATTCATGAAAGTTACTATTCACGAAGTTACTATTCACGAGTACTATTCACGAAGCGTGAAGATGTTTTTTTGTGGAATTTCTATCTTTTGGTGTCTGAGTTACTATTCACGATATCTAAGACTATTCACGATATCTGGACTATTCACGATACTGATACTATTCACCAAAAATAAAATTTCTTCTTTTCGTCCAAAACATCTATTCGGATACTAACTCGATTGTATCCATGTTTTGATCATTCTTGAATTTTACACCACTATGATTATTTTTGATGTATTTTGGGGTGGATAAAACCAAGTACTGAATCCTTAATCCTTAATCCTTGTCATTTTGTTTCTTTGGATTCGTTTCTTTTAAAATATTTTCATCATCCTCGGCCTTAAATGATGATATTATTGAATATCTTTGGCTTTGTAGTGCAAAGATGAATGATTTTGAAGAATATCTTTGGCCTGTAGTGCAAAAGATGAGCAGTGTTGAGATGAACATGACCGATTGATTAATATCTTTGGCCAGTAGTGCAAAGATGAGCAGTGTTTAAATGAACATGACTAATCGATGAATATCTTTGCCACAGTAGTGTAAAAGATGAATATTTGATTCCGATGATATATTGATTGATGTTACAGGATAAAATATTGATGATGGATCGTTAAATTCATAGATTATAGTAGATTTCATTCTCTACGTAACTCTTCTATGAATTATTATTTCGCATGTAATATTGATCCGAAACTTGTTGTCTATTGTATTCTATCGATTTTTCCTCGTTGAAGACTAACGATAATTTGTTGTATATTATCTTAGTCATAATATTCTTTTATCGGGCTAGTTGAGCTCACCCTTTTCCTTGTTTTTCCATTTTTCTTCTCGGGGAGGCGAGAATGTAGCGAAAGTACTAGTCGGGGTATGGAATGAAGGTTCTAGAGAGTTGTTTAGTAGTCCTCACCATTTTTGTAAAATAATGAATCAATAATTATGATGGGGATTTATTTGCGTGTGGATATTGTCTAGATGGCAATATCTCGTATTTAAACTCAAAGTTTATATGTTGTAATAATAAAGTTGTAGTTATTTCGTACCATGTATTTGGCGACTCGAGAATGGGTTGGATGGAATGGACCTATTTTTGGGGCGCCACGGTTGGTATCGAGCTTAGGATATGATCTCTGGCGGAGATGGGAAATAGAACTAGGAAGGGAGACGAGTAAATCCTTCGCTAGTGTGTCCTACCTAAGCTTATTTGTTAGTCGGGTCAAGATATAGGGATATTATGTGATATATTGATTTCCTTAATTAACCCTTGTTTTATGACAAGATTTGAGAATGTCGTCGAGAATATTAACAATGGAGTAAATGAGACCGTGGAGATGCCTCTGATTTACCAACGAGGAGAACGTGCGGCAACAGTTTGGTAATGTACCTCCCATGAACAACACCACCGGAAAGCGAGATGATGAACGAGGGATGTTTAGAAGCTTTTTGCGATTCATGCAAAATCGCACGAGGAGACTTCGTGTTCAAAATACTGAGGAGGAAATGATAGCAATTCACGGGTGGTCACTGCCAAGCAGTTCAAAGAGTTGGGACCACCGAGTGCTGGGAAAGCCAGATCCGATTAAAGCGAGACGTGGGTCAAACAAATTACCAAGATATTCGATGTCTTGGGATGTACGGAGAAATGAAAGTTCCATTCGCTACTTTTATGTTCCGTGGCGAGGCAGACATCGGTGGGAATCGTGGAAGCGACTCCATCCAATTTGCACTCAAAGATGTCATGGGAGACGTTTGAAAAGCAGTTCAATGACAAGTACTTCCACGAAAGTATTCGTCATATGAAGGAAGTGGAGTTTATTAGACTAGAAGAGAATAACATGACGGTGTCCCAACACGAGGCGAAGTTCGCGGAGTTATCTGTGTTGCACCTCATTTGGTGGAGAATGAGGAACGATGACGCGGATGTTTCGAGAGGTTTGAAACCGACATACGCCAAGATCTCATTTCTCATAAATTTTCTCTCTATTCGAGATGTTGTCAATGTGGCTCGGTTGTTAGAGCGAGATAACGAAAATACGCTCAACCGAGGGACCATAACCAGGATCATATCAAGATAGCGGTCATCGTAATAACGATAACCAAATGGAGAAAGAAGAATCTGTGACAAAGGCTACAGAACCACTCGGTGGTAATCGTGGCCATGAAAATAGAAGAAGCGAGTCGGGAGGAGATTTTAAAAAGAGGAGATTCAACAACCACCATGTGAAGACGCAAAGACCAAAGAGCAACTAGTTTTATGGAGGAGAAACGACCACCGGTCGTATGTTACAAATGCGGAAAGAGGGACATATCACCCCAAAGCGCCCACAACAGCTTTAAGGTATGCTATAATTGTGGAAAACAAGGACATATCGCTTCGAGATCAGACGATATCGAAACCCACCAAATGAGCGGTGACTCAAAAGATCGTCCCGTAAAAGTCAAAGTCAACGGTTCTTGGAAGAGCGCTTTGTCGTGACCGGTCAAAATACGAGAAACCCGAATGAAGTTAGCACGGGTTAGTTAATTATAAATTCTGCGTAAGTTTATACCTTACTAGATAACCCTGGTTCTACCCATTCTTTTATCTCTTGCTTTGCGCTCAACGTTTGAACTTGACTACGGAGAAATTAGACTTTGAACCTATTTATGGAGAATCCTGTTAGAGAAACTTTCATTACATCTCGTTGTTTAGAAATCTTGTTTGATTCAGTTGGCACTATCACATTACCGTTAACCTTATTTCTATAGAGATATTTGTTTTGATGTGATTTTAAGGTTAACTACTCATCATGCCGAAATTGATTATTTTCGTAAGGTTGTTAGTTTTCATATTCCTAAGCAACCCGTTATTCAATTCAAGCAATCAAACCATTGTAGTCAAACATTTTCATATCAAGCCATGAAGTCATTCGTTTATTACGGATGTCAAATTTTCTTAGTCCATGTTATGGATTTGAATAAAGACACGCCGATTTGAATAATATTCTGTTGTTATTGATTTTCCCCACGTATTTCTGAAGAATTTCTTGGCTTACTCCCAAAGCTCGATATTAAATTTTGTATCGACTTTGAACCCTAAGACAAAACTCATTTCTAAAATCTCATATCGAATGGCTCCTATTGAACTTCGTGGAGTTAAAAATTCAACTATAGAATTTGGTATCTCGAGCCTTTATCTTGTGACTTCCTTTGTGGAATTCACTAAGCGAGACTCTCTGTAGGGACGTCATATTCGATGCGATAGTAAAGCCGATAGGTGTCATTGTGACGTCTTATCCAAGATTGGGATATGAGTCGCGCTTGAGAGCAACCTAAGTCGATTATCGAAAGACGTAGCTTTCTAGGCTTAATTGGTTATTATCGGAGATTCGTTGAAGGATATTCTCGAATCGCTATTCCATTAACGCAGCTGACTCGAAAAGATACAAAATTCGTATGGAGAGAGGAATGCGAGAAGATTTTCCAAGAGCTCAAGAGGCGACTCATTTCGGCACATGTTCTGATCATGCCATCCTGGAAAAGCGAACGTGGTAGCTGACGCGATGAGTAGAAGATCATATGCGGGAACGAGTGCGATGATGTCAAGTATACGCATAGAGCCAACTTTAATAGAAAAGTTAAGGTTGCTCGCCACCGACTCTGAAATGATGCGTATGAAGAAGAAAGTACAAGAAGGAGCTATTCCGTGGCGAGAATTGATGAAGAAGGAATACTTGAGTCCACTCTAGACTTTGTGTTCCTAACGACTCTGATTTGAAGCATAGAATCATGATGGAGGCACACAACACATTTTTTGCAATCCATCCTGGGAGTACCAAAATGTATTATGATCTTCAACATATATTTTGGTGGAGCAATATGAGGAGAGAGATCGCGTAGTTTATCTCGAGATGTTTAACTTGTCAATGTGTAAAGGCGGAGCATCTTGTACCTAAGGGTCCGTTGCAACCACTTGAGATTAGGAATGGAAGTGGGAACACATTACTATGGATTTCATTACGGGTCTTCTGCGGTTTCTCAAGGCATCAATGCTATTTGGGTTATTGTTGATAGATTAACCAAGTCCGCTCATTTCTTACCGACACGGAGACTTATTCCTTGAACGTTTTGCTAGTATATGACGTGAAACGAGATTGTGAAGTTGCATGGCATGCCAAGATCCATAGTTTTAGATCGTGACCCAAGATTCACTTCATGATTTTGGGTTAGTTTGTAGAAAGCTATGGGCGCAATTTCTGATTCGGGATTTGTCATACCATCCTCAAACGGATTGGCAATCGAAAGGACTACTCAAACTCTTGAAGATATATTAAAACTCGTGTCCTAGATTTCAAAGAAGTTGGGATAAGCACTTGCCATTGGTGGAATTCTCATACAACAATAGTTATTAAACAAATATAGGCATGGTTCCATTCAAGCATTATATGGACGAAAAATGTCGTTCTCCAATATGTTGGGATGAGGTGGGTGAAGCAACATTGTTGGGACCCGAAAGTTAGTACGTATGACTCACCGAAAAGATCCAAATGATTCGATAACGATACAAAACGGCACAAGATCGATAAAAGAGTTATGCGGATCTTCATCGAAAGGACGTGGAATTTAATGTAGGGGATCATGTATTGTTGCGAAGTTGCTCCATGGAAGGGAGTTACAAGATTTGGGAAGAGAGGAAAGCTCAATCCACGATTTATCGGTCCATTTTAAATTCTTGACCGAGTAGGAAATGTAGCCTATAGACTTGCGTTACCTCAAAGTATGTCTCAGATTCATAATGTATTTTTACATATATCGTACTTCGTAAATATGTGAAAGACCCAACCACGTTATAGAGTTAGAACCGGACGAGATAGCGCCAAGACTTAACGTATGAGGAGGTTTTGTCAAGATTTTGGATAGGAAGGAGCATGTCCTACGCCAAGAAAGGTTATACCACAAGTTAAAGTTTTGTGGAAGAATCATGCTATAGAGGAAATGACACTGGGAATTGGAAGCGGAAATGAAAGCGAGGTATCCTCACCTTTTGAAACACACAGTGTAAAGACGTCGTCAATTTCGAGGACGAAATTTCATAAGGAGGGAGGTTGTAAGACCAAAATTTTTAAATAAAAGGAATTTCCTTTATTTATTATTTTGAAATAGTAAGGGTTGATTTGATTAATGTGGATAGTTAAGGGTTAAATACGCAAATATTTCAAAATAAACAAGTGGTTATAAAATATTCATTATCGTCGGGAATATTCGTTTGGTCGTGGAATATTCATGCGCTTTGGGAATATTAACGACAACAAAAGCCATGTGTGGGCCCCAGCCCATGGAAAGCGATTGGATGAAGAAAATGACAAATATAAGTTGTTTTTAAATAACAGGCGTAGTTATTCATTAATTATCATTGTTGGAATACCCGGTGGTTAAAACACACTAATCGCGTTGTTGAACAAAGAGATTTTTCGGTATTGCACCAATTATTGATTCTTACGTGAAAGAAGGCACTACTCAATAATGGTTACGATGAATTCTTCGTTCGGTATTTTATTTTATTGATTCAATAATTCTTTGCGTTGATATTTTATATTCTTTGTTGTTTCAATAATTGTCATTTACAAAGATTTTTCATTATCGAAGCTAATAATTCATATTATTTGAATAATATTATTAGATAACATTATTGGCAATGTCTAGAAAGTTACATCTAAGGAGAGGTTTGGTCACCTAATTGCGCCAAGAAGAAGAAATTTTATTGGAAAGCCCCTCTTTCCTGAGAACCGCACGGTTGTCGATAATATTGTGATTTCGTAATATTATTTATGAATAATTAATTATTGATTTATATGATGAGGAAAATATTGATTTTATGTGGATATAGATGGAGAAAATTTTAAAATGACAATTGTTGAAAATTAATATTTTATCTTTTACGATAAAATAATTCATTTAAATATATTATTTTAATAATATATTAACGGTGATATTTTTACAACGAATGTGGGATATATGAGTATACTGAGGAGGAAGAGTATTTTTGTTGCAATAAATGTTTAAAACATGTTAAACATGTCGGTGGACCCCATTTATTGATTTGAAATTTGATTATAGCTTGTAAAATCACCCGTTTGTGGATTTGGTCAATTTTGATTGGAATTTGGAAAAACTTTCTTCTGCAAAGTTGTAGAGAATTGAATTTCCTATAAAACTCGCGAGATTCGAATTTTCTGATGAAAGGGCTATTTATTATGAATTATTGAAGTTCAAGCTTCAAATAATTGATTTTGAAGTTTAAAATATTTAAAATTAGAAAACGTTTTTTCTTATTTTTTCTAGAAGGTGGCATGTGTTTGATGGCTGAAATCAGATTCTAGACATGTGTAGAAAATAATATAATTATATTATTAATTTATTAAATTTTCGCTTTTGGTGTTCTAAGCAATTTCTATAAATAGGTGCTTGGGTTAGAATTGAAAATCATACGTAAATCAAGTTTTTCTCTCTATATTATCGAGCGTATTCTTGTGAGTATTTTGAGTATACTTTGAGTATTGCTATACGGTGCAAGTTCAAGTCATAGCTTTATATCCAGGTGTTTCAACTAAGTCTTGTCTTTTCGAGGTAAGGGATATTATTTTTTGTAATGATATTATTTCTTCAATATCATTATCTTTGAAATGTTGATCTGAAGTTTTATCAAATTTGGAACTTTTTCATGTATGGGGTTACTTATTCATGAGTTACTATTCATGAGTTACTATTCATGAGTTACTATTCACGAGTTACTATTCACATTTAGTACTATTCATGAAAGCGTGAAGATGTTTTTGTGAAATTTCTATCTTTTGGTGTCTGAGTTACTATTCACGATATTTGCACTATTCACGATACTGAGACTATTCACGATACTGGTATTATTCACCAAAAAATAAAATTTCTTCTTTTCGTTCAAAACATCTATTCGGATACTAACTCGATTGTATCCATGTTTTTGATCATTCTTGAATTTTACACCACTATGATTATTTTTGATGTATTTTTGGGCGTGGATAAAACCAAGTACGAATCCTTAATCCTTAATCCTTGTCATTTTGTTTCCTTTGGATTCGCTTTTCTTTAAAAATATTTTCATCATCCTCGGCCTTAAATGATGATATTATTGAATATCTTTGGCCTGTAGTGCAAAGATGAATGATTTTGAAGAATATCTTTGGCCCAGAGTGCAAAAGATGAGCAGTGTTGAGATGAACATGACCGATTGATTAATATCTTTGGCTCAGAGTGCAAAGATGAGCAGTGTTTAAATGAACATGACTAATCGATGAATATCTTTGGCTCAGAGTGCAAAGATGAATATTTGATTCCGGATGTATATTGATTGATGTTCTGTGGATAAAATATTGATGATGGACCGTTAAATTCATAGATTATAGTAGATTTCATTCTCTACGTAACTCTTCTATGAATTATTATTTCATTGCGAATATTGATCCGAAACTTGTTGTCATTGTATTCTATCGATTTTTCCTCGTTGAAGACTAACGATAATTTGTTGTATATTATCTTAGTCATAATATTCTTTATCGGGCTAGTTGAGCTCACCCTTTTCCTTGTTGTTCCATTTTTCTTCTCGGGAGGCGAGAATGTAGCGAAGTACTAGTCTGGGTATGGAATGAAGGTTCTAGAGAGAGTTGTTTAGTAGTCCTCACCATTTTGTAAAATAATGAATCAATAATTATGATGGGGATTTATTTGCGTGTGGATATTGTCTAGATGGCAATATCTGTATTTAAACTCAAAGTTTATATGTTGTAATAATAAAGTTGTAGTTATTTCTGTACCATGTATTTGGCGACTCAAAATGGGTTGGATGGAATGGACCTATTTTGGGGGCGTCACAATAGAGCCAGGGTTTTAGGCCATGCTCTAACCTACAAGCCTTCCTCTCCTCGATGTCCACTTGATGTGGAGCAAACCTTGCCAAATCGTTGAATTTGGTCGCGTACTGGGGAACCGTCATGTCCCCTAGTTTAAATTCTAAGAACTTAATCTCCCTCTTCCACTGCATATTTGTAGGGAAATAATTCTGGAAGGAAACCTTCTTGAATTGCTCCCACGTTACTGCATCTGATCTAGCCCCACCCTGGTGAGCCTCCCACCAAAAGATGGCTTCCCCTGTAAGTCGCAAAAGAAGTCTTTTGCCTCACCTACATTTGTAATAACAAACGCCTTCTCTATTTCCTTTACCCATGTCTGGGCCACTATTGGGTCTGTCGTTCCTTTGAACTCCGTCGGAACTAGGCTTTCAAATTCTTTAAAGGTACTCATTCTGGCTACCCTAGGTTTCGCGGTTATCCTACCCCTGGTTCAGTTAAATGAAGCCGTTAATAACTTTACGAACTCTTATATAGGGTTGTTTTGACCCCTCTTTAATTATCATTACGTGATTCCACTTCCTGATTACGTTGTCATCTCCTTAACGACAATTTCTAACTAAATCAATAGAATTTCATTATTACCTATTACTTACTTCTTTATTATTCGCCACATAACAACTCATACCATCACAAAGCATATTAAATGAAAAACTTCATTATATTCATATGCTTGTTCATAGTCAAAACTATTTACATTTTGCTTACATAGCCAAAAGCTATTCCATTTCTATCCCACAATTGAACTTCTCAAAAGTTTGGGATTTACAAAAAGAATACCGTATTATTCAAAAGATGGTTTTACGTCACTACACACATATTTATAACTCTAGCTTTCTAATAATGCATAACAACGTCCTCGTGTCTCTCATTCGCAATCTTTACTACAGTATCCCAACTAATAGTATGCCAAGTCTGCACTGACTCTATGAAATAACAAGCAACTTTCAGCTTCAAATCCTTCTGAGCACTCTCATGGATGTAAGACATTCGTGCTATCTTCCGGTCCTTCTCCTCCAGTTTCTTACGAAGCTCTACCACCTCGTTCATATAATCCCTAGCCTTATTTATCATGAGCACCTTTTCATCATGCTCGGACTCAAAATCTGCTTTTGGAGACTCATTCGCTATATAAAGAGCACTAATCTCTTCATTCTGATTATGTACAACTGCATTTCGGGTTGCACATTCTGTCAGTTAATCGCCAGATACAATGCTCTCATTGCATCTGGAAGTGATGACTCTGACGTAGGTACCACCGTACCAACTGACGTTATCTCCATTTCCTCCTCCTCATAGACCATCATATTAAGATATGACACTATATCCATATCTCCCTCGGAGTAGTCCTCCTCAGAAAAGTACTCCACTATCTCCATCTCCTCTATAATCACTAATGGTACCTCCGCCACTGGCATAGGTACTGGCATAAGTTTACTCTTTGGTTAAAAGATTTAAGCTATGATAAAGTCATGCAAAGTGAATTCATAATTAGTTCATACTTTTACAAGTTATAAACAAATGAAGAACAATTAATAACTTATCATGTAAATAATTTAATGAAGTATGTATGTCAAGATGTTAATATAATGGATTGAATCCATTTAAAGCGAAGAACAAATCTTAAGCAATGAAGTTATGGTGGAATTCACGAGTTCTGACGATAATCGTCGAATTCGTAAAATTCTCAGAATGGAGGTCGAAGTTTGATATTGAGCTAGGAAACATTGGTTTTCAATAGTGACAAGTCTCATTTGGTATTATTGAGTTGCGGACTCGAGAATGACCCAATTCTGACTTAGAACGAAGAAATGAGCGTTGAACGTTCACGGACGTTTATCTTTTTAGAACCTGGGAACGGGATGTAATATTATCAATGTAATAAAAATGTTGTTGATACGCACATTTTGATGTCATTTCAATAGAATGAATGTACAGTTATGAGTACCATGTAGCACCATCCGCTTTAATTTGGAAGATACCGAATTTGGGGGCGCCATACATGGTGTAACAACCGCTAGCTTATTACGGTGATAATCATTGGAATTGGTCATATTTGTCCAAGATGTATATGACGAGAAGGTGAATCTTTTCTCATATATATACTTGATAGGTAGAGAACGATAAGGTAGGTGCGAGTTCTTGAAACTCATACTTATGGTACGTTCGTGACTCAAAATGATATGGTAGGTTTTTGAACTTCTCAGCGAATGGACGCTTATGGTTTGTCTAGGATAGTTCTTAAACTCATATTATTGTGGAAAGTTCCTGAACTCATAATGTGTGGTAAGTTGATGAACTGTACTAAGGTAGAGGGATGTTTAGACTGAAAATTAGTTATTTTCAGTAGTCTTAGTATTGAAGGTACCAAAGTAGATTAAGTATTGTCGCAGTAAGACAATGAAGGAAGATGGAGAATAGGATATTCCATGTCATCTAGCTATGCTAGATTTCGAAGTTTATTGAAATCGTGCTTATTTGTTCGTATTTTGAAAATGAGAGAACTGGTTAAACTTTTGGAACCAATAGATTTTTAGAAGAACTATTCTTGGTATGTCTATGCTAATTGTTTCGGCTAGACATAAATTGATTTAAAATATCAAAATGAATTTTATATCATCAGTGCATTTGATGCAAAGATGGTAAAAAGATGGAGTTATTAATGCAATTGAACTTGGTGTTGGATGTGATCTTAGGATCAACAACTTGCTATGGTATGATGTATAATGACGAAGTCACAAACTGATGAAGTCCTCAACGTACTGTGAAAAGTACGATATCATGACGTCATAAAATGTTTTGATGTATTGCGAAAAGAACTTACAGAAATAGTCAATGTCAATTGAGTTGACTAGATGAATGTTTCACGTTGATATCCAATTTATTGGTATGGTCTAAGCTACTTGATTCAGCTAGACAAATGGTATGTCATGTTTAAAAGAAAATCGAGCTTTCTGTAAAGATGTTGTGCCAAACCAAATTGTTTTGGTGCGGAATCTAATGATTAAGTCTGAGGTGAACATATCCCGAAATGAGGTATACGATGGGTAAGAGGTAGTTTGCTTTCTTTGTGATTGTAAACTGACCGTGGAAGAAAGGTTACGACATCATATTGTTAAACCTAGTAAGAGTTCATGGTCGATTTGACCCCTCAGCAAAAGTATGAAATATTTTAAAGGAATTCTTATATTCCTCGTTGTTCATTCTACTTCTTTGAAGAGAAGTTGAGAAGAGGGGTAGGCTAAAATTTTGAGGACGAAATTCTGTGAAGAAGGGGTGAATGTGATGACCCGGGTAAGGGTATGGTTTTAAGAAATTCCGAGGATGGAATTTTTATAAGAGGGGAATAGTGTAACGACCCAGAAATTTGAATTTTTCCAAAATTTAAGTTTAAAGAATTAGTTATTAATAAAATGAATTTTTATTAATAATATTATGTTTTATGTGTTTATTAATCGTTCTAGAACCTAGGATGATTATAAGCCGGGAGGATTCTGGCTATGAGCTAGACTAAGCGATTAAGAATTTTCAAGGCGAAAATGAAAATTTTTCGGAAACAAAATATTTTTAGGGAAAAAGACGAAATAGGCATTATTCACCCAACAAAACCTAAGGGTTAGGGTTTGAATAACCTAAGCCGTTCTGAGAGTTCGGTATGTCAAAATGACATTCTGCCGAAAGATTTGATGATAAAATATCGTGAAAAGTTAAGTAAGTCGATAAAAGTTTTACTCGAAAAACGTGCAGAAATCGGACGAAATAAAAATGACAAAAAGTACTGTTATGTACTTTTCATTCGTTTAGGTACGTTAGGGGAAAACGTGAAGGAAAATGCTTAACACGAAAAAGTGTTTTTCAGTTTTTCAGAAATCCGAAAAATATATAAAAGTTAATCGGTAAGGAAAGACTAAATATCCAAAAATATTTGGATTCCGAGAATCGCAGTTTTTAAAACTGTCGGATGAAAACTCGAAAGACGGAACCACATAACTTAAAGGCTAAGTAGACTTAAGGACTAAGTTAACTTAACACTTAAGTCATGAATAGTATGGAGGTGTGAATAGTAAGGAGGTTAAGGGGTGAAATGACTATTTTTCCCTAGCTTTGGATTTTCTATAAATAGGAAGCTAACATTCATTTAAATGAGATTTTGAAAATCCTACAACTAGAGATAGAGAGAGAGATGGTTCGGATGGAGAGGGAGTAGGAAGAGCATGAGCATGATTGAGCGGATCGAAAGTGTTCATGAAATAGAAAAGCTAGCAAATCGCCGGTTTTGTCTGGCGAAAGAAAAATAAAGAGGAAAGGTATTAAAACCTAACTCCTAACTTAACTTTTCTTAAGTTTTTATGTTCAAAACATAGATTAATAAGAATAAAAAGTAAATGGTGTTAGGAATGATTTCATATGGTTGAAATAGTTAGAAAATGAAGATATAAGAATTTAAAAGTTTAGTTTATAAATTTCTTAAGGAAGTATAAGATTCGTAATGAATTAGAATGATCCGAGTGGATTATATAAATAAGTAGGTGAAATAAGTAAGGAATAATGTTCTATAACATCAAATTCCAATAAAAAGTGAAATCGTAATCCAAAAATATCGATTAAAATGAAGAACGAACGAAGAACACGAAGAACGTTGTTGATGGACAAATTTAAAACCATCGTAGGATATTTATTATTGTTGGACAAGTTTAAAACCATCGTGTATAAGTTAGATGCATATTACTTGGTTAGGAATAGTAGAAACGTTCATGAAGAAAGGATTAAAACTTAGCTAAAACGAAGTTATAACAAAAATTTCGTAAAAGACAAACGAGAATTAGAAAGTTAGTAAATGAACCCGAACGTGTAGGGTTTCATAAGAATGTATGAGAACATATAAAATGTGAGTCATGGACTTAAGAACGAATGAATTTCGTGTTTGGATGACCGAAGTACAGATGAATAAACAAAGAGCGTTAAAACGTAAAATGAACGAAGGGTGAAGATTTAAGCCAATTGAATGACACGTTAACGGATTCAGAATGAAGTTGTGTCCGGGGGCATTGAAGTACTTAAGATAAGGAAGAGAATGGCTTTGGAACAACCTCGTTCCGTGTTATAACAAATAAGTTATGGAAGCGGGAAGTAAGCGTTTCAAATTGGATTTAACACTTAGAGAAATTTTCTAGGGTTAGGGCTTGGCGCCGCGGTGCCAGCCATGCCTTGTAAGGTTGCGCTGCAGCGCCAGACCAGGAAGTGGGCTACTGTAAACTTGGGCCGTGGCACTAGAGATAAAAGGGAGAGTGGCGCCGTAGCGCCAGTGTAGGAAAAAAGCCAGAGAAGAGCTTTTAACAGCTCAACTCTTCGGGGAAACGTAAGGAAAGATAAAGGAGATAATGTTCAACTAATGTAACCCTTAATCAAGTGTTTTAAACCTCTAATGAAGGTTGAACGGAAAGATTGAATGAGAGTAAACAATAAAGAATGTAAATGCGGATTACTGAACCGATATCCGGGGACTGTAGTTACGATAAACGAACGTGGAGGATTGCTATGGTTGTGATTCCTTAGACATTGAGTGACGAGGGTAATGAATAACATTTTGATGTTATGTCATGATACTGAGAGATAAGTGTGAAGCGTATAGATGTTGTGCATGCAACGCTATTGCGATAAACGAGCGATCTTAGCATATAACGAATTGTAATCAAAGTATTAAGTAAGATATAAATGGTATTAAGAAAGCCGTAATGAACGGTAATAAGATTAATGAAAGCCGAAGGTGAGTTGTATAAGAATAAATCTAGGGTTATGGCAATTAGTTTCCAAAAAGCCGTAAGGAATAAACTTAGGTTATAAGAACGCGAACCTTAAGAAGTAAAGTTAAGCAAACTAATGCATAAGTCAAATATACATGCATAATTAGTGTATTTGTTGTTTTTCTTATATGCTACATAGGAACCAGAATGAGCAGTTCAGCGTAAGCTGTAGCTGTGCGTAAGGCAAGTTTCCTAACTTCATTCATATTCTAAATGAATGCTAGTTTCTTAAACTTCTTAGATGTTGAACTTGAGAAGTTCTGTCTATGTGCTAATGTGCGATATTTGTGCAAGGTGGTAGAACATATGAGTCCTTGTGCCACAATATGAACACTTCGGTGTTTCTATGAGTTGAACTGTTCTGTGATTTAACTATTTAATAAGAGAATGCTTTGTTCATGAAAGTGAATATTGTTTTAAAATGATAGGAATCAAGATTATTCCTATTATTCAAACTGATTCATAACCTTTGTTCGGTTATTGAAGTCTTAAAAGAATGTTTGAATTCTTGAAGATGTTTGTTCAACTGTTATGACTTGCTGGGCAATTGAATGCTCACACTTGCTTTAAATGAAAAACATTTTCAGTGAACGATGTTAGACGAACTTAAGGATCCAGTAAAGATCAAGCTGACGGTGTCTAGATGGAGTTCCATTCAGGATGTAGATGAGCGAGAAGATCAAGTGAAGATTTGTAATATAAAATAAGTTAAATGAACTTTAGAGTAGCTTAATGAACTTTTATGTATCCTTAGTGGCGGATGAAAGTCACTCGTATAAGATGTAAAGGATAATGTAATTATTGTTATTTGTAATGAAATGAGTTATATGGTTTTAAAACCTGGGAGTTTAGAATATATGTTGTTATATTTCAGTATATAATGATGTATGTTTGGAAGAAGATGGGATCGTGACGTACGAAATCCGGGTGTGAAGATAGACCAGTTTTCAGGGCGTTACAGATTGGTATCAGAGCTGATAGCTTATAAATCTTAGGTAAGAGTATCTAAGACTATAATCGTAGAGAGATGGATAAGAAGATCACCACGTGATTATAGTGAATCGTAGTAACAGATGAGCAGTTAAACGATGAATGATTTATAGTACTACGAAGTAGTTTATG
This sequence comes from Panax quinquefolius, assembly GCA_020205615.1. Classification (NCBI taxonomy): domain Eukaryota; kingdom Viridiplantae; phylum Streptophyta; class Magnoliopsida; order Apiales; family Araliaceae; genus Panax; species Panax quinquefolius. Next base: position 92,441,689 of record CM035157.1, on the reverse strand, counting down.
AAGAAGAACTAGGATTGAGTTATGAAGGATAGTATATGAATTAAAGAAAATTTTTCTTTAGTAAAGAGAGATTTAGAAGTTGTAAAAATTTCAATTGAGGACTCATGTGATAGCTGAATTGTATGAACCTTTGTTATGGGCAGAGGTTTGTGCTTGGTGTGTGACGCCCCCAAATCCGGGTATCTTCCAACCCAACAGATGGTGATACACGTTACTCATAACTGTACATTCATTCTATTGAAACAACATCAAAATGTGCCTATCAACAACATTTTTATTACATTGATAATATTACATCCTGTTCCTAAGTTCTAAAACCATTACATTCTTTGTTAATCATATTATAATATATACAAATTACTAGTTTATTACAAGGTAAACTAATCATTCATCTTCGTCTTGCCTTTAACCTTGTCAGATTCCTCGGTTCGTTCGGTCCTAGCTACATTCATATAGTTCAAGCAAGAGTGAGCATAATAAGCTCAGTATGTACAACAATTTTTTTTAAACAACATGCTTGAAACATAGGAATCATATATCTTCAGTAGCTGAACAATAGTTATAAAGTACTATCGATAATTCAAAATAGCACTTCGTTTCCTTCAAAACGTTTTACAACAACAATATTCAGTAAAATATCAATTATGGCTCAAGACCATGAGCAGTTCATAATTTCTTTGAAAAGAACAACCCAACCCTATGTCTGTAAGTCTGGCATATCTTACGAGCACTTCTGGGTGATCAGCCCATAGTACTCTAGGTTTATCAACACTAGATACATTAAACGTGTTTATGTTTAAGTTTTGGCAACCTCACGTGCCCATCGAATAATCGATGAAAAAACATTTGTTTATTCATATTCAGGCTTACCTTGAATCCGTACCAAACAATTGGCGTAGGATAGTGTTAGCAATTCTATATTAAATGACTTGTAAATAAATCAATCAATCTTCAATATTAGTCTAGCCGAGTCAAAACTGGCATCGACCCTTTCTTTAAAATAATTCATGCATCTCATAACATGAATCACAGAAAACTTGGCTAACATGAAGGCTAGACAAGCGATAAGAAAACATGCCTTCAGCGTGTGCTTACTGACTATCACACGTACACTTTAAGTCTCTAAGTCTCTACAATAAATAATCATATAACGTACCACATTAGGTCATATATAATCAAGTATGTATACTATTATATCTTACCCTTCATCTCAATCTAAATCCTGACTTAGATTGTTATTATTGGTTTCGGCTTTTCATTACGTCGTTCTCATTACGTTCTCATTCAATTGATTATTAACCTTTAATCATCATACATAAGGTTTAAAAGTACCTTACAATACCTTATTAAGTTCCTCAGTTTATTAAGCATCGAAAGTTCTTTGTTCATGTTATACTTGTAAACATTTATTACTGTTCAAAGTTCTAGAGTTGGCGCTGCGGTGCCACTCTTTGCTCTGTATGTCGCGCTGCGGCGCGAGTTAGCAGTGTGCCCTATTCTCGGCTTCGTGTTGCAGTGCGGGCCTTTATGCCTGGAGTCGCACTGCGGCGCGAACTCTAAGCCTTAGAAATTTTTAATAGTTTTCCAACTTTACGAAATTCCCAGACGCATAACTTCTTCGTTATATGTCCGAATTGGCTCGTTCAAAAGCCTACGGTTCACAAATTACATACTCTACATGTTCATACAAGAATTTTATCTATTCAACTTCTTTTACTAAAAATTCACCTATTAGTTCATTTTTAATGAAAACGATAAACGTTCGTGAACGTTCAACGCTCGTTTCTTCGTTCTAAGTCAGAATTGGGTAATTCTTGAGTCCACAACTCTATAATACCAAAAGAGACATGTCTCTATTGAAAATCAATGTTTCATAGCTCAATATCAAAATTCGACCTCCATTCCGAGAATTTTACTAATTCGATGATTATCGTCCGAACTCGTGAATTCCGCCATAACTTCATTGTTTAAGATTTGTTCTTTGCTTTAAATGGATTCAATCCATTATATTACCATCTTGACATACTTACTTCATTAAATTATTTACATGATAAGTTATTACTTGTTCTTCATTAGTCTATAACTTGTAAAAGTATTAACTACTTATGAATTTACTTTGCATGACTTTATCGTAGCTTAAATCTTTTAACCATCATCCTTATATCACATTATCATACAACCTTATTATTTCAACATAAAACAAGTTCCTACAAGTTCTTTCTTGTTACATAACTTATATGATTACGAATTACTTATTCATGACTTATACGGCTTATTAAGACTTAAGCCCTTTGATTACTCATTCTTATCAATCCCTAGCATACATGTTGTACCACTACCCATTTCTTTACCAATGGAAGAGAAAGAGAATTATGGTTTAAGTCCTTACCTATGAAGATCACTTGATTAATCCTTGTTCTCCTTATTGCTTCTTAAAATATGAACACTAGCTTTCTAGCTTTTCTAGCTTATTCTCACTTATTCTCTCTAACCAATAAGCTCTCAACTTGTTGATGTTTTGGAACAAGGAATAAATGAAATCCAAAGCTTGCTATTTATAGGAAAGTCTAAGTTAGGGCATAATGGTCATAAGACCACTTCACCTCCTTACTAAACCTCAATACTATTCATTACTTAAATCCTAAGTTTACTTGCTCACCAAATAAGTTACTTGGCCTCCACACTCTTTGCTTGGTCATCACAACCTATGACGCCCCCAAATCCGGGTATCTTCCAACCCGACAGATGGTGCTACACGGTACTCATAATTGTACATTCATTCTATTGAAACGACATCAAAATGTGCGTATCAACGACATTTTTATTACACTGATAATATTACATCCCGTTCCTAGGTTCTAAAACCATTACATTCTTTGTTCTTCATATTATTATATATACAACTTACTAGTTTATTAGAAGGTAAACTAATCTTTCATCTTCGTCTTGCCTTTAACCTTATCAGATTCCTCGGTTCATTCGGTCCTAGCTGCATTCATATGGTTCAAGCAAGAGTGAGCATAACAAGCTTAGCATGTATAACAATTTCTTTTATACGACATGCTTGAAACATAGGAATCATATATCTTCAGTAACTGAACAATAGTTACGAAGTACTATCAATAATTTAAAATAGCACTTCGTTTCCTTCAAAATGTTTTACAACAACAATATTCAGTAAAATATGAATTATCTCTCAAGACCATGAGCAGTTCATAATTTCTTTGAAAAGGACAACCCAACACTAAGTCCGTATGTCCGGCATATCTTACGAGCACTTCTGGGTGATTAGCCCATAGTACTCTATGTTGATCAACACTACATTCATTAAACGTATTTATATTTATGTTTTGGCAACCTCACATGCCCATCGAATAATCGATGAAAATACATTTATTTATTCATATTCAGGCTTACCTTGAATCCGTACCAAATAATTGGCGTAGGATAGCGTTAGAAATTCTATATTGAAAGACTTGTAAATAAATCTAGCAATCTTCAAGATTAGTCTAGCCGAGTTAAAACTGGTATCGACCCTTTCTTTAAAATCATTCATGCATCTCATAACATGAATCACAGAAAACCTGGCTAACACGAAGGTTAGACAAGCAATAAGAAAAACTTGCCTTCAGCGTCTGCTTACTGATTATCACACGTACACTTTAAGTCTCTAAGTCTCTACAATACATAATCATATAACGCAACACATTAGGTCGTATATAATCAAGTATGTATACTATTATATATTACCCTCCATCTCAATCTAAATCCTGACTTAGATTGTTATTATTTGTTCTGGCTTTTCATCACGTCGTTCTCATTACATTCAAATTCAATTGATTATTAATCTTTAATCATCATACATAAGGTTTAAAATTACCTTACAATACCTTATTAAGTTCTTCAGTTTATTGCTACTAAGTTACTGTTCATGTTATACTTGTAAACATTTATTATTGTTCAAAGTTCTAGAGTTGGCCATTGCTCTTTACTCGCTTGCTCAGATGTCAGTTGGCACATGAGTTAACAATATGCACAGATCGGGACTTCGGTCTTCATGGCGCTAGTCCTTACTCTTTTGGGCGTGATGATGGCATGAGTTACCAATGTGTCTATTATTTCTACTACATGCAAGGCATGGGCCTTTTATGCTCGAGAGTCGTATTGCTGCAGCAGACTCTATACCTTAAATTTTTTTAATAGTTTTCCAACTTTGCAAAATTCCCGAACGCATAACTTCTTCGTTATATGTCTGAATTGGCTCATTTAAAAGCCTACGGTTCACAAATTACATACTCTACACGTTCATACAAGAATTTTATCTATTTGACTTAGTTTGTTAAAAATTCACCTATTAGTCCATTTTGAACAAAAACGATAAACGTTCGTGAACGTTCAACGCTCATTTCTTCATTTTAAGTCGGAATTAGGTAATTATCGAGTCCGCAACTCTATACTACCAAATGAGACTTGTCTCTATTGAAAACCAATGTTTCCTAGCTCAATATCAAAATTCAACCTCCATTCCGAGAATTTTACGAATTTGACGATTATCTTCCGAACTCGTGAATTCCGCCATAACTTAATTGCTTAAGAATTGTTCTTCGCTTTAAATGGATTCAATCCATTATATTAACATCTTGACATACATACTTCATTAACTTATTTACATGATAAGTTATTACTTGTTCTTCATTAGTCTATAACTTGTAAAAGTATAAACTACTTATGAATTCACTTTACATGACTTTATCATAGCTTAAATCTTTTAACCATCATCCTTATATCTCATTATCATACAACCTTATTATTTCAACATAAAACAAGTTCCTACAAGTTCTTCCTTGTTTCATAACTTATATGATTACGAATTACTTATTCATGACTTATACGGCTTATTAAGACTTAAGCCCTTTGATTACTCATTCTTATTAATCCTTAGCATACATATTCTACCAGTACCCATTTCCCTACCAACGGAAGAGAAAGAGAATTATGGTTTAAGTCCTTACCTATGAAGATCACTTGATTAATCCTTGTTCTCCTTCTTGCTTCTTAAATTATGAACATTAGCTTTCTAGCTTTTCTAGCTTATTCTCACTTATTCTCTCTAACCAATAAGCTCTCAACTTGTTGGTGTTTTTGAATAAGGAATAAATGAAATCGAAAGCTTGCTATATATAGGAAAGTCTAAGTTAGGGCATAATGGTCATAAGACCACTCCACCTCCTTACTAAACCTCCATACTATTCGTTACTTAAACCCTAAGTTTACTTGCTCACCAAATAAGTTACTTGGCCTCCACACTCTTTGCTTGGCCATCACAACACTTAACCATTAAGTTAACTTGGTTACCACACATAAGCACTTTACTTGCTCATCACATATAAGCACTTTACTTAGCCTTTAAGTTACTTAACTTATCCTTTGCTTAACACTTAAGTTTACTTGCTCAACACACTAAATTCTTGGTCACCAATTCACCCATGGGTTGCCCCATGGATCAAACTTTACCCATTGGATCTTATTTTGGGCTTAAGGTTTAATTAACCTAACTTATACATTGGGCTTGCATTAACAATTCTTTGGGCTTTACCATTTTCTACACTTGGGCCTTATCAATTTTCATTGGACTTTTCAATTTCCCACACCATCCTACAAGTCCATTACATAGGCTTAAAGACTTATAACGTATAATCTACGTATTAATCTCGTACTCTAACTCGTATACTTATTTATGTAGACCATACCATCATTAATGCATACTCGTATGATACTTCGTATCACACTTGTATTCATTACTTCGTACAATACCTACATATTATACGATCATTGCATTAATTCATCATACACACTTCATTTCCTTCTCGGAAATCATTTTTCCAAATCGTTAGGTTTTAAGTCCGCAGGCGAAAAACTGTGTTTGCCATAACTGAAATATTATTGGATATTCTATCTCACCTCGATATTCTATCATTACATATTTCTCGGAAGTTCAAAAATAATTTTCAAGCAGAAATGCATGAATAATATTTTTGGAAAATTTCTCAGAAAATTTTTATTTTCGTCTTGGAAATTCAAACACTTTAATTCTATCACATAGCCAAAATACTACGACGTTTCGACATAATTAGGTCATAGAACGACCTTCAATTAGCTTACTCCCATAAATAATTAATTAAATTCATTTAATCCTCATAATTAAATATAAAACTTAATTCTCAAAAAATTCAAATTTTCTGGGGCGTTACACTCTTCCCCCCTTATAAGGATTCTGTCCCCAGAATCTCGCTAACACTACATCCACCATTGAGGAAAATTTTTCCATCAGTTTAATTTCAAATTCCCACACTGCTTCTTCGGGGTTGTGGTTTCTCCAATTCACCTTCTCCGAATGTATTATCTTAATTCAAATGACTTGTAACTTCCTATCAATAATCCTAGTTGGATATATGAAACTCAAATTCCTCCTTCAAAACGAGATAATACTTTATCGTCTCCTTATCCTGTATAATCTTTTTCATTCGTTTCCACTTCTTGTTACCTAGTTGTACTTAATTAACTCGTTCCATTATCGTGGATTGAGTCTACATTATGCATAACATTTCTACTACTTCATTCCATAATTTAACTTCTAACTCCATTCTCGCCATCTTCGTTAATAAATCACTTTGAGTCCTTCTCTACCCCATATTCACTCCTTCTGTGTAAAGATATATTTCAGACTCTTAGAGTTCGTCTATATCTTACCTTTCTCCCCATATTAATACTATCTTTAGATTTTTAATTGAAAAATTACAGCTGCCAATTATAGATCATAAGTAGGATAGACCTTCTCACAATCCCTTAACTGGTGTGATGCATACATAATGACCTTGCCATGCTACATGAGCACGCAATCTCGTCATCTATGCGAAACATCGAGATACACTACAAATTCCTTGTATCATCTGATAGAGACAATACAACTACCTCACTTAACTTCCTTTTTTTTAGTTCCTGAAAACTATTTTTCTCACTTCCCATTCCAACAATGTTAACCTGTGACACTAATGGTACTTTCAAATATATCACCTCACAAGGGTACCTATCAATTTGCCACCGACTTGCTCGGCGCCCCTTACGGAAAGTCTAACTTTAGTACATCAGTCAACCCATATGATATAACCTTAACTCATAATAACCATAACGATTTCTGAATATCGTCTTAGGTACCTCGTCCTTCCTTACTTTCATCTAGAGATACCCCGTACACAGATATATCTTAAAAAAAATTCTTTGCCCCTTTTCAACTGATCAAAATAGATCATCGATCCTAGGCAATGGTTATTTATTCTTAACTGCTAACCAAATAGACATATATTTGACTTACGTATTGGTTTACGTAACTTTACTTATTAGGGTTCACATTCTTTCGACCTAAGTTTACGCAACCTACTTTCATTACCAGCTTACAGCTGCATGACATACAGAGATGTCTTACTTACTATGCTCATCATCTTTGATGATTTACAATCTTTTCTTCTTATTATTACTTCTCTAGGATTCAGAACACATCGCTTCTCTGGTAGTAGTGCATATTGTACTCTGAGTTATTTCCCACAAACAACCAACAAACAAGTTCCCATCTCATCTACACTACCATCATAGTGAGTTAGATCGGTTGCTAGTTTCGTATATACCTTCTCTCTCTGAAGGAATTGTTTAGCTCAACTCCCATATGTCAACCATCAAAGGTTACGATCGTACCACAACCTAATATTAACATCCTTCTAGATTGTGCCATTATTAGACAACAAGAAAGTTTCGATGATTTATCACCGTAAATTACTACCTTGGGTTTCTTTATAAAACCAAAGATTCATACTTTTATTCTAACAATTTATTAAAGTTTTATGGTTAATCAACTCATTCATACCGAGAATTACATCAAATTCTCCCAACTTTATCGGTACTTATCTATCGATAATTGCTTTCATTTCTTTTTCATGAAACCATTTCCTCAAATATAATTAACAAAATTTATCCCCCTCATTCTCTACCTGAAAGTATAACTGGGTAACATATGACCCTACTGTCTATAGTTATAACAAACCGATCTCCCTCTCAGACAGACTCCTAAATAAGTCTTTCCACATGTCTTACATACCTCAACCCTACGCTTAGGATCCCTTTGTCCTACTCCAGTATTTCTGGAGTTAAAATTCTTTATTTTTGGCATAATGCCACTACCACTGGCATTCTCTACCTTAATTCCTCCCTCTTCCTTGCTCTTATCTTTTCTCTCTTTGTGATATTGGGTTAACACCTCACTACCACCCTCTGCTACAATCACCTTCTCCAGAATAGTCACATAGGAAACACTCTGGACACCGAAATCCTACTATAGAGCCAGGGTTTCAGGCCATGCTCTAACCTACGAGCCTTCATCTCCTCAATGTCCACTTGATGTTGAGCAAACCTTTCCAATTCGTTGAATTTGGCCGCGTACTGGGGAACCGTCATGTCGCCTAGTTTAAATTCTAAGAACTTAATCTCCCTCTTCCACTGAATATTTGTAGGGAAATAATTCTCGAAAGAAACCTTCTTGAATTGTTCCCACGCTACCGCATATATTCTAGCCCCACCCTGGTGAGCCTCCCACCAAAAGTTGGCTTCCCCTGTAAGTCACAAAAGAAGTCTTTTGTGCCTCACCTACATTTGTAATAACAAACGCCTTCTCTATTTCCTTTACCCATGTCTGGGACTCTATTGGGTCTGTCGTTCCTTTGAACTTTGTCGAAACTAGGCTTTCAAATTCTTTAAAGGTAGTCGTTCTGGCTACCCTATGTTTCGCGGTTATCCTACCCCTAGTTTGGTTAAATGCAACCGTTAATAACTTAATGAACTCTTGCAAAGGGTTGTTTTGACCCCTCTTTAATTATCATTATGTGATTCCGCTTCCTGATTTTGTTGTCTTCTCCTTGACGGCAATTTCTAACTAAATCAATAGAATTTCATTATTACCTATTACTTACTTCTTTATTATTCGCCACATAACAACTCATATCATCACAAAGCATATCAAATGAAAATTTTCATTATACTCATATGCTTGTTCATAGTCAAAACTATTTATATTTTTCTTACATAGCCAAAAGTTATCCCATTTCTATCCCACAATTGAACTTCTCAAAAGTTTGGGATTTACAAAAAGACTACCCTATTATTCAAAAGAGGGTTTTACGTCACTACACACATATTTATAACTCTAGCTTTCTAATAATGCATAACAGCGTCTTCGTGTTTCTCATTCGTAATCTTTACTACAATATCCCGACTAATAGTATGCCGAGTCTGCGCCGATTCTATGGAATAACAAGCAACTTTTAGCTTGAAATCCTTATGAGCACTCTCATGGATGTAAGACATCTGTGCTATCTTCCAGTCCTTCTCCTCCAGTTTCTTACAAAGCTCTACCACCTCGTTCATATAATCCCTAGCCTTATTTATCATGAGCACATTCTCATCATGCTCGAACTCAAAATCCGCTTCTGCAGACCCCTTCGCTATATAAAGTGCACTAATCTCTTCATTCTGATTATGCACAACTGTACCCAGTTTCACATTCCTATCAAGCACTGCCAGATACAATACTCTCATTACATCTGGAGGTGATGACTCTAAGGTAGGTACCACCGTACCAACTGACGTTATCTCCATTTCCTCCTCTTCATAGACCATCATATTAAAATATGACGCTATATCCATATCTCCCTCGGAGTAGTCCTCCTTAGAAAAGTACTCCACTGTCTCCATCTCCTCTAGAATCACTAATGGTACCTCCGCCACCGGCATAGGTATGGGCATAAGTTTACTCTTTGGTTAAAAGATTTAAGCTATGATAATGTCATGCAAAGTGAATTCATAAGTAGTTCATACTTTTACAAGTTATAGACTAATGAAGAACAAGTAATAACTTATCATATAAATAATTTAATGAAGTATATATGTCAAGATGTTAATATAATGGATTGAATCCATTTAAAGCGAAGAACAAATCTTAAGCAATGATGTTATGGAGGAATTCACGAGTTTGGACGATAATCGTCGAATTCGTAAAATTCTCGGAATGGAGGTCAAATTTTGATATTGAGCTAGGAAACATTGGTTTTCAATAATGACAAGTCTCATTTGGTATTATAGAGTTGCGGACTCGAGAAAGACCCAATTTTGACTTAGAATGAAGAAACGAGCATTGAACGTTCACAAACGTTTATCGTTTTTGTTAAAAATGGACTAATAGGTAAAATTCTTTCATGAACGTGTAGAATATGTAATTTGTGAATCGTAGGCTTTTGAACGAGCTAATTCGGTCTTATAACGAAGAAGTTATGCATCCAAGAATTTCGCAAAGTTGGAAAACTGTTAAAAATTTCTAAGGCATAGAGTCCGCGCCGCAGCGCGACTCCAGGCATAAAGGCCCACGCCACAGCGCGAGGTCGAGAATAGGGAACAATGCTAACTCACACCGTAGCGCGCCCTGAAGAGTAAAGACTCATGCCGCAAATGAAGTCCTGGTCTGCGTGCATACTATTAACTCAAGGCAAGAAGGCGACATAATAATAGCATACAGGTGGCGCCGTAGCGCCAACTCTAGAACTTTGAACAGTAATAAATGTTTGCAAGTATAACATGAACAGTAACTCAGTATCAATAAACTGAAGAACTTAATAAGGTATTTTAAGGTACTTTTAAACCTTATGTATGATAATTAAAGGTTAATAATCAATTGAATGTGAACGTAATGAGAACGACGTAATAAAAAGCCAGAACCAATAATAACAATCTAAGTCAGGATTTAGATTGAGATAAAGGGTAAGATATAATAATATACATACTTGATTATATATGACCTAATGTGGTACATTATATGATTATGTATTGTAGAGACTTAGAGACTTAAAGTGTACGTGTGATAGTCAAGCAGACGCTGAAGGCAAGTTTTCTTATCGCTTGTCTAACCTTCGTGTTAGCCAAGTTTTCTGTAATTCATGTTATGAGATGCATGAATGATTTTAAAGAAAGGGTCGATGCCAGTTTTGACTCGGCTAGACTAATCTTGAAGATTGATTGATTTATTTACAAGTCTTTCAATATAGAATTGCTAACGCTATTTTACGCCAATTGTTTGGTACGGATTCAAGGTAAGCCTGAATATGAATAAACAAATGTATTTTCATCGATTATTAGATAGGCACGTGAGGTTGCCAAAACTTAAACGTAAACACGTTTAAAGAATGTAGTGTTGATCAACATAGAGTACTATGGGTTGATCACCCAGAAGTGCTCATAAGATATGCCAGACTTACTGACTTAGTGTCGGGTTGTCCTTTTCAAAGAAATTATGAACTGCTCATAGTCTTGAGCCATAATTGATATTTTACTGAATATTGTTCTTGTAAAACATTTTGAAGGAAACGAAGTGCTATTTTGAATTATCGATAGTACTTCGTAACTATTGTTCAGTTACTAAAAATATAAGATTCCTATGTTTCAAGCATGTCGTTTAAAAGAAATTGTTGTACTTGCTGAGCTTGTTATGCTCACTCTTGCTTGAACCATATGAATGCAGCTAGGACCGAACGAACCGAGGAATCTGACAAGTTTAAAGGCAAGATGAAGATGAACGATTAGTTTACCTTGTAATAAACTAGTAAGTTGTATATATTATAATATGATGAACAAAGAATGTAATGGTTTTAGAACCTGGGAACGGGATGTAATATTATCAATGTAATAAAAATGTCGTTGATACGCACATTTTGATGTCATTTCAATAGAATGAATGTACAGTTATGAGTACCATGTAGCACCATCTGTCGGGCTGGAAGATACCCGAATTTGGGGGCGTCGCATGGTGTAACAACTGCTTAGCTTATTACAGTGATAATCATTGGAATTGGTCGCGCTATCAAGATGTATATGACGAGAAGGTGAATCTTTTCTCATGTTTATACTTGATAGGTAGAGAACGATAAGGTAGGTGCGAGTTCTTGAAACTCATACTTATGGTACGTTCGTGACTCATAATGATATGGTAGGTTTTTTGAACTTCTCAGCGAATGGACGCTTATAGTCTGTCTGGGATAGTTCTTAAACTCATATTATTGTGGACAGTTCCTAAACTCATAATGTGTGGTAAGTTGATGGACTGTACTAAGGTAGTGGGATGTTTAGACTGAAAATTAATTATTTTTAATAGTCTTAGTATTGAAGGTACTGAAGTAGATTAAGTATTGTCGCAGTAAGACAATGAAGGAAGATGGAGAATAGGATATTCCAAGTCATCTAGCTATGCTAGATTTCGAAGTTTATTGAAATCGTACTTTTTTGTTCGTATTTTGAAAATGAGAGAATTGGTTCAACTTTTAGAACCAATAGATTTTTAAAAGAACTTTTCTTGGTATGTCTATGCTAATTGTTTCGGCTAGACATAAATTGATTTAAAATATCAAAATGAATTTTATATCATCAGTGCATTTGATACAAGGATGGTAAAAAGATAGAGTTATTAATGCAATTGAACTTGGTGTTGGATGTGATCTTAGGATCAACAACCTACTATGGTATGATGTATAATGACGAAGTCACAAACTGACGAAGTCCTCAACGTACTGTGAAAAGTACGGTATCATGACGTCATAAAACGTTTTGATGTATTGCGAAAAGAATTTACAGAAATAGTCAATGTCAATTGAGTTGACTAGATGAATGTTTCACATTGATATCCAATTTATTGGTATGGTCTAAGCTACTTGATTCAGCTAGACAAATGGTATGTCATGTTTAAAAGAAAATCGAGCTTTCTCTGAAGATGTTGTGCCAAACCAAATTGTTTTGGTGCGGAATCTAATGATTAAGTCCGAGGTGAACATATCCCAAATGGGGTATATCGATGGGGTAAGAGGTAGTTTGCTTTCTTTGTGATTGTATGGTAATAGTGGAAGAAAGGTTATAGCATCATGTTGTTAAACCTAGTAAGAGTTCATGGTCGATTTGACCCCTCAGCAAAAGTATGAAATATTTTAAAGGAATTCTTATATTCCTCGTTGTTCATTCTACTTCTTTGAAGAGAAGTTGAGAAGAGGGGTAGGCTACAATTTTGAGGAAGAAATTCTGTGAAGAAGGGGTGAATGTGATGACCCGGGTAAGGGTGTGGTTTTAAAAAATTTCGAGGACGGAATTTTTAAGAGGGGAAGACTGTAACGACCCAGAAATTTGGATTTTTCCAAAATTTAAGTTTAAATAATTAGTTATTAATAAAATGAATTTTTATTAATAATATTATGTGTTATGTGTTTATTAATCGTTCTAGAACCTAGGATGTTTATAAGCCGAGATGATTCTGGCTATGAGCTAGACTAAGCGATTAAGAATTTTCAAGACGAAAATAAAAATTTTCCGGAAACAAAATATTTTCAGGGAAAAAGACGAAATAGGCATTATTCACCCAACGAAACCTAAGGGTTGGGGTTTGAATAACCTAAGTCGTTCTGAGACTTCGGTATGTCGAAATGACATTTTGTCGAAAGATTTGATGATAAAATATCGTGAAAAGTTAAGTAAGCCAATAAAAGTTTTTATCGAAAAACGTGCAGAAATTGGACGAAATAAAAATAACGAAAAGTACTGTTATGTACTTTTCATTCGTTTAGCTACATTAGCAGAAAACGTGAAAGAAAATGCTTAAAATGAAAAAGTTAATCGGATCAAAAGTTAATTAGTAAAGGAAAGACGAAATATCCTAAAATATTTGGATTCCGAGAATCGCAGTTTTTAAAACTGTCTGACGAAAACCCAAAAGACGGAACCACGTAACTTAAAGGCTAAGTAGACTTAAGGGCTAAGTTAACTTAACACTTAAGTCATGAATAGTTTGGAGGTGTGAATAGTAAGGAGGTTAGGGGGTGAAATGACTATTTTGCCCTAGCTTTGGATTTTCTATAAATAGGAAGCTAACTTTCATTTAAATGAGATTTTGAAAATCCTACAACTAGAGAGAGAGAGAGAGAGGGTTCGGATGGAGAGGGAGAAGGAAGAGCATGAGCATGATTGATCGGATCGAAAGTGTTCATGAAATAGAAAAGCTAGCAAATCGCCGGTTTTATCTGGCGGAAGAAAAATAAAGAGGAAAGGTATTAAAACCTAACTCCTAAGTTAACTTTTCTTAAGTTTTTATGTTCAAAACATAGATTAATAAGAATAAGAAGTAAATGATGTTAGAAATGATTTCATATGGTTGAAATCGTAAGAAAATGAAGATATAAGAATTTAAAAGTTTAGTTTATAAATTTCTTAAGGAAGTATATGATTTGTAATGAATTTGAACGATCTGAGTGGATTATATAAATAAGTAGGTGAAATAAGTCAGGAATAATGTTCTATAAAATCAAATTCCAATAAAAAGTTAAATCGTAATAAAAAAATATCGATTAAAATGAAGAACAAACGAAGAACACGAAGAACGTTGTTGATAGACAAATTTAAAACCATCGTAGGATATTTATTGTTGATGGACAAGTTTAAAACCATCGCATATAAGTTAGATGCATATTCCTTGGTTAAGAACAGTAGAAACGTTCATGAAGAAAGGATTAAAACTTAGCTATAACGAAGTTATGGCAAAAATTTCGTAAAAGACAAATGAGAATTAGAAAGCTAGTAAATGAAACCGAACGTGTAGGGTTTCATAAGAATGTAAGAGAACATATAAAATGTGAGTCGTGGACTCAAGAACAAATGAATTCCGAGATCGGATGACCAAATTACGGATGAACAAACAAAGAGCGTTAAAACATAAAATGAACGAAGGATGAAGATTTAAGCCAATTGAATGGCACGTTAACGGATTCAGAATTAAGTTTTGTCTGGGGGTATTGAATTACATAAGATAAGAAAGAGAATGGATTTGGAACGACCTCGTTCTGAGTTATAACGAATAAGTTATGGAAGCGGGAAGTAAGCGTCTCAAATTGGATTTAACACTTAGAGAAATTTTCTAGGGTTAGGGCTTGGCATCATGGCGCCCGACCATGCCTTTGTAGGTGGCACGGCGCACAGACTAAGAAGTTGGCCATCGCAAACTTGTCTTGCACAGCCATAAGAGATAAAAGGGAGAGTGGCGCCGCAGTGCCAGTATAGGGAAAAAGCCAGAGAAGAGCTTTTAACAGCTCAACTCTTGAGGGAAACGTAAGGGAAGATAAAGAACATAATGTTTGACTAATGTAACCCTTAAGCAAGTGTTTTAAACCTTTAATAAAGGTTGAATGAAAAGATTGAATGAGAGTAAAATATAAAGAATGTAAACGCGGATTACGAAACCGATATTCGAGGACCGTAGTTACGATAAACGAACGTGGAGGATTGCTATGGTTGTGATTCCTTAGACATTGAGCGACGAGGGTAATGAATAACATTTTGATGTTATGTCATGATTATGAGAGATAAGTGTGAAGCGTATAGATGCTATGTACGCAACGTTGTTGCGATAAATGAGTGGTCTTAGCATACAACTAACGGTATGGCGTCGACATTAAGAATGACTAATGAACACGGGGTTCAAGTAATGGATAACGAAAGTATTAAGTAAGATACGAATTGTATTATGAAAGCGGTAATGAACGGTAATAAGATTAATGAAAGCCGAAGGTGAGTCATATAAGAATGAATCCAGGGTTATGTCAATTAGTTGCCAGAAAGCCGTAAGGAATAAGAAATTAACTTAACAAACTTTATAGTTAATTGTTAAGATAAGTTACGATAAGTTTAGGTTGTTGTACAATCATAACCTTTTATGGTTTACATATGGGAGCTGGGCTAAACAATTCCTTCAGAGAGCGAAGGTATATACAAAACTGGCAACCGATCTAACTCACTGTGATGGCAGTGTAGACGAGACGGGAACTTTTTTGTTGGTTGTTTGTGGGAAACCAGTTAGAGTACCATATGGACTACTAGTAGAGAAGCAATGTGTGTTGAGTCCTAGAGAAGTAATAAGAAGAAGATAAGATGTAAAACATCAAAGATGATGAACGAAAAAGTGAGACATCTTCGTATATCATGAAGTCGTAGAATGGTAATGAAAGTGGTTGCATAAACTTAGGTTACAAGAACGCGAACCCTAAGAAGTAAAGTTAAGCAAACTAATGGATAAGTCAAATATACATGACTAATTAGTGTATGTGTTGTTTTTTTATGTGCTACATAGGAACCAGAATGAGCAGTTCAGCGTAAGTTATAGCTGTACATAAGGCAAGTTTCCTAACTTCATTTATATTCTAAATGAATGCTAGTTTCTTAAACTTCTTAGATGTTGAACTTGAGAAGTTATTTCTATATGCTAATGTGCGATATTTGTGCATGGTGGTAGAACATATGAGTCCTTGTGCCACAATGTGAATGCTTCGGTGTTTCTATGAGTTGAACTGTTATGTGATTTAACTATTCAATAAGAGAATGCTCTGTTCATACATGATCCGTTATTGTTAAGTTTGTGCTAATTATTCTAGCCAAACAGAATGTGTATGAAAAAGGTAGAAGAATGAAAGTATTTAAAAATGAAAGTGAATATTGTTTTAAAATGATAGGAATCGAGATTATTCCTATTATTCAAATTGCTTCATAACCTTTGTTCGGTTATTGAAGTCTTAAAAGAATGTTTGAATTCTTGAAGATGTTTGTTCAACAGTTATGACTTGCTGGGTAATTGAAAGCTCACACTTGCTTTAAATGAAAAAACATTTTCAGTGAACAATGTTAAACAAACTTAAGGATCCCGTAAATATCAAGCTGATGGTATCTAGATGGAGTGCCATTCAAGATGTGGATGATCGAGAAGATCAAGTGAAGATTTGTAATATAAAATAAGTTAAATGAACTTTAGAGTATCTTAATGAACTGTTATGTATCCTTAGTGGCGGATGAAAGTCACTCGTGTAAGATGTAAAGGATAATGTAATTATCGTTATTTGTAATAAAAGGAGTTATAAGGTTTTAGAACCTGGGAATTTAGAATATATGTTGTTATATTTTAGTATATAATGATGTATATTTGGAAGAAGATGGGATCGTGGCGTACGGAATCCGGGTGTGAAGATAGATCGGATTTCGAGGTGTTACAGCTACTCCAGGATTTACGGGGATATTAGCCCCATTTCTATTAAATGCAGCTATTAATAAATTAACAAATTCCTGCATCGGGTTAACCGGACCTCCTTCCAGTTGATTTACGTTAGCGCCTTGATTTCATTGCCCTCTTCTTGGCGGCATTTTGTTGTTATAGTAAACAACACATTTCGTCATTATTCCTTTCTTATTAGTTAGTTATTATTCGAGATTAAACAATAACTTCAACATCCATTACTCAATATGTTCCGAAAAAGGCTTATATTGATTCATTCATTGTAGTATAATACTACATCGTTCTATTACACAGCCTAAGCTGATTACATTACCATCTCGCAATTACTTTCCAAAAATTGGGATTTACAAAAGACTAACCTTTGATATACAAAATAGGGTTTTACGTCACTACTAGATACACAATATTTACACATCTAAAACTACTCCAGCTTCTACTAGATTACATCTGCATTAAGGCATTATTAAAATTTATTGTGGCCAGACCAGCGATAACATCCCGACTGATAGTTTGTCGAGTCTGCCCAGCCTCTATTGGGTATCCAGCTACCTGCTGCTGGAAATCCTAATGAGAACTCCTATAGATATAGGACATTCTCCCTATGTGCAAAGACCACATGTTTACCTCCTTCTTGAGCTTTAGACCACATGTTTTAGCTCATGGACCTTGTCTTTAGCTAAAACTCGTTCATCATGTTCCAGTTCCTAGATCGACTCCACATCTATATTATCATGTAAGACAGCCTGGAGCTCTGCTCGTAACTCCTTCACCTCCTGACAATAGTGGAGGTTCCTATCTAACACTGCCATGAACAGTGACATCATAGACTCCCCTTAGGGTGTCTCTTCTACAACTGCTATTGGGTTGAAGGATACCACCTCCACCTCCTCTTCTATCATGTCGTCAAATACCAACATGAGATTGGGGTCCTCTTAGTCTCCAGACTCAATCACTACTATCTTTGGCTCCTCTGCTATTGGGTTCGGTATAACCTCTATCTGGTTAACCGACTTTTCACTAACTGCCTATTCATCTATATGCATTCCATTTACACCTGACATCTACACAAAACAAATAAATTGATTAGTACACGTTAGTAGAATAATAAAAACACATAACATATTCATAATGCATTTTTTTATAAGGTTATTTTCTTCGTTTACTTCTTTGACTTCTCTTAAGGTTATGACTTAAGGTTTTATTCCCCCCCCCCTTAAGTTTTATAACCTATTGCTTTGACACCAACCTGTGACGCCCCCAAATCTGGGTATCTTCCAACCCGACAGATGGTGCTCCACGGTGCTACAGTTCACACAAAAATTCAATTAAAATGCTTCAAAAGAACGAATATGTCTTATGTATATATTGAAAATCCATATTAACATTCCCCATTTTCCTTATAATCGTTACATTTGTTCTTGTGATAATATCAAATATTATCATTACACCTATACTATTACATAGGTATTCTACAGGTTCGTTTTTGCCTTTCCTTTATCCTTGGCGGATCCTTCGGTCCGTTCGGTCTTAGCTGCATTCATATGGTTCAAGCAAGAGTGAGCATGACTAGCTCAGCAAGTACAATAATTCTATTTAACAATATGCTTGAATCATACAAATCATATATCTTCAATAACTGAACAATAGTGATGAAGTACTACCGATAATTCATAATAGCACTTCTCTTTTCTTTAAAACATTTTACAATAACAATATTTGGTAAAACATCAATTCCGGTCCAAGACCTTGAGCATTTCATACTTATTTGAAAAGGACATCCCGTCATAAAGTCTGTAAGTTCAACATTTCTTACGAGAATGTCTAGGTGAGCCTATAGTACTCTATGTTGATTAACACTACATTCATTAAACGTATGTACGTTTAAGTTGTGGCAACCTCGTGTGCCTGTCATTTGACGACAAAACATTTTAGCATACTCAGTCTTCATTTAAAAACCACACCAATATAACTTGGTAAAACATGGACCATACTTTGATAGATTGTAAGAAATCCAACAAATCATAAGTTTAGCCGAAAGAATTGGCTTTTGACTTCATTATACATCAATTCATGCGTAAGAATACATGAACTACAAAGCTTGTCTAGATTGAACATAGACAAGGGTTAGAATACTTGCCTCCAGCGTCTGCAACTGTTATAACACGTTCACGTTAAGTCCTTAAGGTCTCTACAGTAGATGATAACATCACAAAACACATTAGGTCATGAATAAATATACATGGTTCTTACTGAATCTTACCCTTCTTCTCAATCTAATTTTGTATTAGATTTGTTACTATTGGTTTCGACTTTCCATTTATAATTCACATTATTCTTACGTTCATGATCAATTACTTATCTTTAATCTTTATGTATCATAATTAAGGTTTAATAATGCCTTAACAATGTTATAAATAAGTTTTACTTCATTGTTAATCAGTTGCCATTCATTCTATACTTGTAACCATTCCTTACTATGCCTTCCTTAAGGCTAGCGCTGCGACGCTAGTTATCCTTATACAACTCGCGATGTGGCGTGAGTTTCTAGTAGTTTAGGGTAGAACCTGGTGCTGTGGCTCCACTCTTTACTCTTCAAGCTACGCCGCGACGTGAAACTACAGAAGGTCATGGCACTGCACATGACGCTGCAACGCCACCAGATAGTTGACAGTTTTGAATTATACAACGAACTTCTCGGACTCCAAATTTGATCATTTTAAGTCCGAATTGGCTCTTTCAAAAGCTATTAGCTCATAAATCACATACTCTACGTGTTCATGTAAGAATTTTATATTTTCGACTTCGTTTACTAAAAATTCACATATTGGTTCATTTTTAACGAAAACGACAAATGTCTGTGAACGTTCAACGCACGTTTCTTTGTTCTAAGTCTATCGGCCATTTTCAAGTCTACAATTCTATAATGCCAAATAAGACTTGTTCGCATCGAAAACAAACGTTTCTGAGCTCAATATCAAAATTCGACCTCTAATCCGAGAATTTCACGAATTCAACGATTATCGTCCAACCGTGAGAATTCTGGCATAACTTCATTACTTATAATTTGATTATCATTCTAAATGTACTCTATTCATCATATTGACATTTCAACCTACATATTACATCAACTTATTTCATGATAAGTTATGTCTTGTTCATCATGCATTTATAACTTATCAAAGTATAAACTACAAATAGCTTTACTTCACATGGCTTATGATTGCTTAAATCTTTTAACCATCATTCTTACATACTTTCATCATGTTAACAACATTTATGCAAACATGACACAAGTCTTACAAGTTCTTACTTAATTCATAGCTTATCTATGAACAAAGTGCTTAATCTCGGCTTATGTAAGTCCTTACATTATTTATTCCTATCATTTCTTGGCATACATGATCACTAATCCACACTTCTCTTATCAACCTATAATGGTAGAGATGGAAGTCTAGTGACATGAGATCATTACCTTTGTTGAACTAGCTTTGTTCATCTCTTTTCTAATAAATGAAAGTAGCTTATTCTTGCTTATTCTATCTAACAATTAAGTTGGTTGTGTTAAATGAAATTAACAAGGAAATAATGAAATCCTAAATCTTATATTTATAGGAAAACCAAAGTGAAGGCATATTAGACAATTCACCAACCCACCTCTTTACTATTCATTTCCTAAATACTAAGTTAACTTGCTAATCACAACACTTATCCAATACTTGCTCATCATAACTTTTACTTGGTCAACACATAATTGTCTTGGTCACCAAGATTAACCACATTAACATGGGTTGCCCCATGGGTCACTCTAACCCATTGGATCCTAGCTTGGGCTTGGATTTAATTAACTTAACTTAACTTTGGGCTTGTACTACAAACTTACTTGGACTTCTCATTAACCACCACTTGGGCTTTAACATTACTTCTATTGGAATTACAATTTGCTAACAATCCTACAAGTCCAACGTAATTGGCTAAAAGCCTTATTACAAATTTTCTACGTATTGTACTCGTATTCTCACTCGTATATTAATTCAAAATATATGATATTCCCTCCTTCATACCTACTCATAGAATACTTCGTATTATACTTGTATTCATTACATCGGACAATACATACTCATCATACGATAAATACATTCGCTTACTAAACGCTTTATTTTTCCTAACATTCTCGAATTACGTCCGCATGTGAATAATTATATTTTCCATACTTGAATTATTATTACATGATCCAACTCACCTCGATATTCTATCATTAAGCATTTCTCAGAAGTTAAAAAATAATTCCCAAGAAGAAATCGATGAATAGTGTTTTTTTGAAAACTTCTCGAAAAACTTAAATTTTTGTCTTAGAAATTCAAACACTTTAATTCTCTCGTGTACTCAAAATACGACTAAGTTCTGACGTTTCTAGGTTATAGAACGACATTCATCATGCTAACACGTAATAATAACAAGTAATATAATTTTATTCATTATTTTATTAAATAAAATTATTTTATAAAGGATCCGAATTTCTCGGTCGTTACACTTTTACTGTCATTTCTTATCCTAATTGAGGACAAATGAGTAAAGGTGAAAAAATAGAATAATCCGGGTAATTAGAACACGCTTATGGATTTTTTCTATGATGTATTAATGCATGTAGGATGTATATGACTGTGGGTAGGTGTGCTACTACATGGCCACCTAGTCATGCCTATATGCATGTGGATAGTCCTTTTTACAAAGGGGACTATGGCAAAATTTTCCAAAATGTAGGCATTCGGTAGTCATGCATTTTTAACTCTACTGTAGACGTATCTTAAGATAATGCATGCACGCATGTAGTCATAAAAATGCATTTTGAAAAGCATCATGTCAAAATTTACCACACACTTTCTGAGGTGATTTGGAGACTTATTGTCCAGATATTATGGATCCGGATCAGCCGAGTAGTTCCCGCAGGACCACTTCTGGTGAACATAGAAGGCCTTCTGAAGTGCCTCAACCCCATTTTGCTAGACAGCCTCGTCGTTTAGTGGAGGCGGTGATACGTCCAGTCCAGGTTGATGTGCCATACGTTCAGGACGAGGAAGAGGATTTACCAGTTGAGGCTCCCGCTCCTGCTGCATCTGTTCTAGTTTGGAATTCACCAGGCATTCAGGTGGCGAACCCAGAGCTTTTGGGCGATTTGAGTCGACACCCTTCAGTTTACCTGCATGTAAACGAGGTATAAAGTTAGATCTTAATCTTCCTTCTTTTCTATTGATGAGGAGTAAATGATTCTGATGTTGATCTGCATTTGATGTAGGTTCCCGGCTTTACACAGCCTTGAGGAAATTGGTTCAGCATCCACTCTATGTATCAGGCTTTGCATGATGACTATAGAGTGATTGTACATGGCTGGGGATTCATGACGTTCTTTTCCATTTTTCCCCGCCGTTGTCACTGGGGTTACCTCAGGGCATTGTCTGAGCGCTGGTTTCACCAGACTCAGTCACCCCATTTGCTGGATTGTGAGGTGATGACGACGCCGATGGATTGGCAATTTATCATAGGTGTGGAGTTTAGAGGGGTACCAGTGCCTTGTACAACGTATATTACACCGACTGCCGTCAAATCCTTGATAGGAGTTCCGGCGGAGGCGCTCAAGGGTAGGACTTTACGTGTAGGTACTTTGAGCGTAGATTCTATGAGTGGGCTATTGAGTGAGCCCATACCCGATGATGTAAGAGTCAGGGATCACATTCTTCGGTGATTGATTCTGATGATCATTAGGGGCTGCTTCAAAGCAGATAACTCTTCAACGATGGCCTTCGCTTTGATCAGCGCCACTCGACACGTGGACCGTATTGGAGAGTATAATTGGGGTTTCTACACCTTTGCCTATTTCCTCAGGGGAATGTACATGCGTTCACAAGGCTTGACCGAGGCTTGGCTAGGATTTTACTCGTTTCTGCTGGTGAGTATTTCTCTTGTCTTTTCCCATGTACAGATTAAGAGTGTTAACTGACAATAGATGTTTATCTTTACATTAACAGTTCTGGGCCTATGAGAGACTCCCGTGTTTAGGTCCTGTAAGTGTGTTAGGCTTAGATAACTATCCACGGGGACGAAGATGGCATCATTCTATACTAGCGTAGGTCCCTGTTGCAGAGGGTTTCACTCATTGCCCCCAACAGCTGGAGTTATTAACAGCGGATGTCATCACGTGGGTTCCCTACTCTGGGGAACACTTGTGCATTGGATTTGAGGATGGGTATCTGATTGGAGTTGAGCACTTGATTTCCATCCATAGGATTCCTCTCACAGATGGAGGATGGGAGCTCTACTTAGGAGAGCGTGCTATTAGGAGCACCACAGAAGAGATTCGTATACCGATCTTTCCTCCTGTTAGGCGTTACTGGCCTGTTTCGTAGTCACCCATCATTGATATCCCATTGTTGGGTTTTGACAGTTGTTCACTGTCAGAGGGTCCCTACACTCAGGAGATGTTCCATCATTGGTGGTTCCCTCGTACCATTGAAGCCCAGACCTGCGCCAATCAGTTCATGGGGGATATGGTTCTAGGATCCATGATGATGATGGATTGGCTAGCCTGTGTCCGAGATCTGACTCATTTGACATAGATTGACAGTTTGACCCGGCAGTTGGACCGGGCACATTTCTTTATCCGACACTAGGGCATAGATCCTTCTGAGGCATATATTTTTGATCCCTCCAGCTCTGGCGCTGGCCCCTCAAGTGACCCATATGGTTTTAGCGGTGCAGATCCTCCATTGTATAGGCCAGACATCCCTGTGGATAGAGATCCAGTGACTCAGGAGGAGTTACATCAGGTGCATAGGATTGATGATGTAGACATTGACACCATTGCCTTCTTCTGATGTATATTCTCGTTATCACTTTTGTTAGGCCTCTGTTAGACATTGGGTAGATTCACCCCATCCTCGCTATATCTTTTGATAGGCCTCTGTTAGTTGTAGGGCAGTTTTTCCCCATTTCCACAAATTTTTGTTGTACAGAGATGTATTAGATGATTATATACTTAGGAATGTATGTACAAATTTCCATTCCCTATATCATATTGCCATCTATTGTATCATACATTTTATTATGTTATACATATATATGTATGTCCAGAGATATTAAGCATTGACCCCTGGATGGTCTTATGACACGGCCGGTACAGATGTCTTCTTCGACAGTTAGCCGTATTGATCATAGCTCACCATTATTGGTGGTATCTGGTATGCGATCATGGCATGATACTATGTTACCATCAGACAGGATGTGTGATGCCCCCAAATCCTGGTATCTTCCAACCCGACAGATGGTGCTACACGGTACTTCCATTCACACATACATTCAATTGAAAAGGCTCAAAAGAAAGAGTATGTCTTCTATATATTCAAAATAATATTACATTTCCCCAAGTTCTTTATAACCAGTACCTTCGTTCTTGTTATAATATTCAATATATTGCAAACATTCATCTATACTATTACATAAGAAATCTAAGGGTTCGTCTTTGCCTTTCCCTTATCCTTGCCAGAGCCTTCGGTCCGTTCGATCATAGCTATGTTTATATGGCTCAAGCAAGAGTGAGCATGACTAGCTCAGCAAGTACTACAATTCTAATAAACAACATGCTTGAAACATAGAACTCGTATATCTTCAATAACTGAATAATTGTTACGAAGTACTATCGATAATTCAAAATAGCACTTATTTTCATTCAAAACTTTTTACAACAACAATATTCAGTAAAACATCAATTTCAGTCCAAGACCTTGAGCATTTCATAAGTTCTTTTAAAAAAAGGACATCATGACACTAAGTCCGTAAGTTTGACATTACTTACGAGCATGCCTAGGTGATCAGCCTATAGTACTCTATGTTGATCAACACTTCATTCATTAAACGTGTATACTTTTTAAGTTGTGGCAACCTCACGTGCCTGTCGTTAAACGACAAAAACATTTTAGCATACTCAGTCTTCGTTTGAAAACCACACCAATATATCTTGGTAAACATTAACCATGCTTGATAGAAACATAATATAAGTCTAGCCGAAAGAATTAGCTTTGACTTCATCATACAAGACTTCATGCGTAAGGATACATTAATTTCAAAGCTTGTCCAGACTGAACTGGAACAAGGGTTAGAATACTTGCCTTTAGCGTCTGCTACAGTTATAACACGTTCTCAGTTTAAGTCTTTAAGTCTCTACTGTAATTGAAAACATCAATAACACATTAGGTTATGAATGAACATGCTTAGTTCCTAATGTATCTTACCCTACTTCTAAATCTAATTATAACTTAGATTTATTTTTATTGGTTCCGACTTTTTGTTACATCGTTTCATTACGTTCATGTGTGATTACTTCTCTTTAACCTTTAGACAACATAAATAAGGTTTAACAATACCTTACAATACCTTATTAAGTTGCTCAGTTCATTACTACTGAGTTACTATTCATGCTATACTTGTAAACCTTCATCACTGTCCAAATCCTAGGGTTGGCGCTGCGGCGCCACCCTTCCATCTCTAAGCCGCGCTGCGGCGCCACTCTGTAGTGGGTAAGGACCGAACTTCATTACAAATGCGTGTCCTTGTGTTTCATGTCGAGTCAGGCGCCAAAGTTCAGAGAGGTTGAGACATCGTGCTTGCACTGTAGTTGGCCACCCTTTAGCCTAGAATCAGCGTAACAGCCAACTCTGTGCCTCAAAAAATTTGACAAACTTTAAAATTTTGCGAAACTCCCGGACGCATAACTTCTTCTTTATAAGTCCGAATTGGCTCGTTTAAGAGCCTACGGCTCACAAATTACATACCCTACACATTCATGCAAGAATTTTATTTATTTGACTTCGTTTGCTAAAATTTCACCTATTAGTTCATTTTTAACGAAAACGATAAATGTTCGTGAACGTTCAACGCTCGTTTCTTCATTCTAAGTCAGAATCTGGTTATTTTTGAGTCTGCAAATCTATAATACCAAATATGACTTGTCTCCATCAAAAACCTACATTTCCGAGTTCAAACAAAAAATATGACTTCCATTCCGAGAATTTCACGAATTCGACGATTATCGTCCAATCGTGTGAATTCCGGCGAAACCTCATTACTAACGATTTGATTATCATTCTAAATGGATTTTAATCATCATACCAACATTTTAAGTTACTTATTACACCAACTTATTATCAAAGTAAGTTTTGACTTATTCTCATAAGTTAATGGCTTAATCAAATTATAAACTACGAATTCCATTTCTTATGACTTATTATGGACTTAAGTCCTTCAATCAATTTTCTCACATTATATTGAACATACTAACATCATATGACAAGTTCATCATAACTTATCAACTTATTTAGATTCAAGTTGCTTATTCATAACTTATTCGGCTTAAGTTCATTCATTAATCTCTTCTTATATGTTCTTAGCATACATGTTCATTAAATTACACTTCTATTATCACCCTGCAATGATAGAGATGAAGATGTATTAGACAAAAGTCTTACCCTTAAAGACTATTACTTCTCTTCTCTTTGAAAATCTAGCGAAGAATGCTTTGGCTTATAAAGTGCTTATTCTCTCTAACACTTAAGTTGATTTGTATTGGATGAAATTTGAACAATGAATAATGACTAGCAACTTCTTCTATTTATAGGAGAGCCAATGTGAGGGCATACTAGTCATTAATCACCCCACCTCCTCAACTAAACTCCTTACTAACCTCCTTACTATTCATCTACTTAACCACTAAGTAAACTTGTTAGCCACTCCTTTTTCTTGCTCATCACAACACTTGATCATCACATAAAGTACTTGGGCATCACATAAAGTTCTTGCCCATCAATTCACCCATGGGTTGTTCCATAGATCCTAATCAATTAGATCAATACATTGGGCTTAAATTGCTTAACTTAATTTAGCTTTGGGCTTGCACATCCGATTCCTATTGGACTTCTACCAATATACTAATAATCCTATAAGTTCATTCCATTTAATTAAAAACCTTGACATATATACTATACGTATAATTCTCGTATTATAACTCGTATATTTATTCGTAATATACGTTATTCCATTCTTCATACATACTCTTATAATACTTCATATTATACTTGCATTCAATACCTAGTATAATACTTACGTATCATACGATCAATATAAATTGTTTTTAACGCTTAATATTCCTTACGTGCTCAAATTAAGCCCGCGTACAAAATATTGCATTTTCCATACTTAGATTATTATTATATAATTCATCTCCCCTTGATATTATAACGCTACGTATTTCTAGGAAATTCAAAAATAATTCCCGAGCAGAAATCGATGAATAGTGTTTTTCAGAAAATTTATCGAAAAGCTTTTATTTTCGTCTTAAAAAATCAAACACTTTAGTTCATTCACGTAGTTAAAATACTACGAAGTTCTGACATTTCTAGGTTATAGAACATCATTCATCTTATCAACACATAATAATAATAAATAATATTATTTTATTCATTATTAAAAGTATTTACAAAAGGTTCGATTTTCTGGGGCATTACAGGGTGACTGTAGATCAGCTGTTGCAGTATACTATGACCCTGTTGATGTTTCAGGTTCCCACAGGATTCGTAGAGGGCATAATGGAGCACTGGGTATCAGAGAGGCATGTTTTTCGATTTGGGACCGAGGAGTTGACTCCTACTCTGGAGGTGTATGCACGTTTGACGATGCTACCACTGGACAGACCGTGCGTGCATATGGCGATTGGAGACATGAGTCGGTAGTTTATGACGGTCAATGGATTGAGGCGCAGGGTGGTGCAGGATGAGCTCATATCCGGCCACGTTATATCCAAGTGTTTTTTGTTTGATAGATTTCGCTTTGAGGATAGTTATACACGATAATCTGGGGATTTCACCACACCGAAGGATCATTGGCGTTTGTCCAGAGTGGATGTACTGCTATTGAGTATGTTATCGTATGTCTATATACCACGGTATATGGATGAGTTGGATATAGGAGTTATCATGATAGTGAGAACTCTCAGGGAGGGTCACACCATCATACCGATTATTATAGCAGAGACTCTGAGGTCGGCTACATCATCTTTGCACTTATCCAGATGGGAGTGTTCTGAGCGGACTTTCGGTCATTACATGACGTGTGGTTTATGTCACACCTAAGATCGATTGGCACTTTTAGATGGCATAAGTATTGTTTCACACATGATATAGCCATGTCATACTCCTTTCAGCCTGCGAAGTGTATAGATGCTGCATCTTGGTCAGCTTTCCTGGTAGGGATCGGAGATCCGTTTGATATATTGTCGTGTACAGGGCTCAGCTCACCCTACAGCTTCATCACTCATACTACGGGCATGGATTATCTCCCTCTGGCTGGTTTGAGAGGTATGATTACTTACCACCCACTGGCAGCGATGTGTCAGTTTGATCAGTTCTAGAATTTTCATCCTTTTAAGGGGGAATTAAGTCAGTGCTTCGCTTCTCACCACTTATCAGCAGAGGATAGATCCATGTTGTATGCCTATTGGGATCAGTGTGAGCTAGCTGAGTTTTTTATTAGCCATCCGGGTTGTTCTGCAGAGTATTGCGCATGGATGGAGATAGAAACTGCATCAGCTGCGATAGTATCCACAGTGCAGGGGACTGATTTCGACGATGAGGAGCTTATGGAGGAGACTGATATTCCCATCGATGAGGATTTGACTACTGGGTTGCCATCATTTATGACGGATTTTCCCACTACGAGTGCTATTATGATTCAGCATTCAGCACAATATCTGGAGCAGAGTTTACATCAGATGACCTTTGAGAGAGATCAGGCTAGGGCCTTGATGTTCACAACTCTTGATGGGAGAGACACAACTCTATTAGAGAGAGACGAGGCCATATCAACCAGAGATGCATTGATTATAGAGCGAGATGCTGCCCTATCTGCCCAGGATGTGGTTGTCACAGATAGTACTTCAGTGAGATCCCTTACGACTGGCATCCTTACCGATATGAGTGCATACATTGTTGAGCATCATGCCACCATGCAGTTAGCCTCAGATCTGCTAGCTCGTGTAGATACCATTGGGCATGAGCTTGCAGCGTTTTCTCCTTCTTCGGAGAGGGATGCTATGTTAGATCTGAAGGGTTTTGACACAGAAACGCACAACGGAAAATAAAAATTTATAGCAATTTTGAAACCCTAAACATGATCCATGTATAAATCAATTAACTCAGTGGTTAGAAATTATACCGATTGTGATAATAAAATTGATGCGCTCGAATCTCTAATGCAATCCAAATGAACCGCGCCTCTACGGTATCCACACGAATGCCCCGCGAACCGTCGTATGATCTGCAGTAAAAGGAACTACGGTACTAGCCACCCAGGATGAGGATTTCAGAACTATTTCTCTCTAGTCTCTCTCTAAGAGCGGCTAGGGTTTTGGTTTATGAATAATACCTAAAATGGCTGCTACATATCATATATATAGCGATTAAAAGGAATTATTCAAAACCTAATTTAATAAAATCCGAATTTATATATATATCTTAATTAAGTCTTACTTAATTAATATACCTATATATAAATTATCATATTAATTTAAATTCATAATTTAAATACTATCAATCATATTGATATATTTAAATCTTTACAATTTAAATTAATTCCCTTTTAATTATGTTCTATGTGTGTGACCCTATAGGTTATTATTAAGTTGGCAATAATTTTTAAAATCATATTATAAAATTATAAACAGTGAGCGACATCTAGTAATGCATCACTGCTACCCAAGTAATAATAAGATCGATGATTTGATGCAACCTTTTCGTGACCAATGTTTCAATGTAATTTAATCCTTTTAACCTTAATATCCTAGATTAAACTCGAGTCATGGAATGTGTCATACTCTTCATAATTTAATCTGAGATTTCTTGATCAATGAGTAGACTATATGAAACAAATCACTATTTGAGCATGGCCATGCATTTCATAGTCCTACTCAATCAAGAGGCCTATGGATATCACCCCTAAAATATACGAAGGTTAAATTCCATCTAGATCACTCATATTCCTCACACGATTCATGATGTACCCAATAATCACCTTTATAGTCCACCCTATTAAAGGTGGCATTTGATGATATCAAAGTACATAAATTCTCGTGTAGTAATATAGTGATTCCAGGTCGGAGGACCATTACATCATTGTCAATATGAGAATCGCTAATGACACTTTGCATAATGTTCCACATAGAATTCTCATGGTGGGTCTGTCCAGTACATTGTTCTCTAACATGTACCTACGCATTAACTTAATATCTCATATATTTATGACCAATGAGATTTGTTCATCAGTCAATCCACATATTGGTCTCAATGAATCATTGTTGTCCCATCAACAATGATACTCGACTAGGGACATTTAAGAACAATGATACTAATTGTAATTATATAATCTCATGTTCAAGTCACATACTTGAAACTATATAATTTGTATCACTATTCTAAGGATTTTTTTTATGTTAACATTTATATAACGCAGTAAATAAAACCATAATAAAATTATTCATTTATTCAATTAAATATAATATATAAATGTTAAGCAATTATATCAAATAATTGGCCTCTAGGGCATAAACTCTAACAGTCTCCCACTTGCACTAGAGCCAATCACTCATGTATCTAATACCCATGGAACTAGTGTGACCGATCGTGCTTTTCTTCATGACAAAGCCTTGGTCGATGGATCTACAACATTATCATTTGTTGGCACTCTTCCTATATGTACATCTCCTCTATCAATGATTTCACGGATGAGATGGTACCGCCTAAGTATATGCTTGGATCGTTGGTGAGATCTGGGTTCCTTAGCCTGTGCAATGGCTACATTATTATCACAGTATAGAGCAACCAGATCAACAATGGTAGGAATAACACTAAGTTCAGTGATGAACTTTT
Source organism: Panax quinquefolius (assembly GCA_020205615.1). Lineage (NCBI taxonomy): Eukaryota > Viridiplantae > Streptophyta > Magnoliopsida > Apiales > Araliaceae > Panax > Panax quinquefolius. Next base: position 92,410,543 of record CM035157.1, on the reverse strand, counting down.
TAATCCACACAGCGTCCTTGGCCGCACTAGAAGCAGCAATATACTCAGCCTCTGTTGTAGAATTGGCTACTGTCTCTTGCTTCGAACTCTTCCAGCTAACAGCAGTACCAACATTAAGGAAAAATACAAAACCTGACTGAGACTTATAGTCATCATTATCAGTCTGGAAACTAGCATCTGTGTAACCCTTTACTGCCAGTTCTTATTCACCTCCATATACCAAGAATGAATCCTTAGTCCTTTTTAGGTACTTGAGGATATTCTTGACTGCTGTCCAGTGACCTTCACCTAGATTCGACTGGTATCTACTCGTCATGCTCAAAGCATACGAGACATCCGGACGAGTACATATCATTGCATACATGATAGATCCAATTGCCGAAGCATAAGGGATCTTTCTCATACGCTCCTCATCATTTTGTGATTTGGGACATTAGGCCTTAGAGATCTTTACACTATGAGTCATGGGTAAGTGTCCTCTTTTTGCCTTTTGCATGCTAAACCGTTTCAGCACTTTATCAATATATGTACTATGACTTAGGCCGAACATTTTTCTCGATCTATCTCGATAGATCTTGATACCTAAAATGTAAACTGCATCGCCTAAATCTTTCATGGAGAAACATTTTCTTAACCATGTTTTTACAGCCTGTAATGAAGGAATGTCATTCCCAATAATTAATATGTCGTCAACATATAATATCAGGAATACAATGTGAATCCCACTAACCTTCTTATATACATAAGGTTCATCTTCATTTTTAATAAAGCCAAACTCTTTGACTGCTTCATCAAACCAAATATTCCAACTCCAAGAGGCTTGCTTCAATCCATAAATGGATCGCTGCAGCATACATACCTTTCCAGCATCCTTTGGAGTGACAAATCCCTCAGGTTGTCTCATGTACACATCCTCAAGGAAATTTTCATTAAGGAAAGCAGTTTTGACATCCATCTGCCAAATTTCGTAATCGTAAAAGGCTGCAATAGCAAGTATGATCCTAATGGATTTAACCATTTCCATTGGAGAGAAGGTTTCATCATAGTCAACACCTTGAACTTGTTTGTAACCTTTTGCTACCAGTCGACCTTTGTAGGTTTGTACATTACCATCCATGTCGGTTTTCTTCTTGAAAACCCATTTGCACCCGATTGGTTTTACCCCTTCGCATGGATCAACCAAAGTCCATACTTGGTTAGTATACATGGAGTCCATTTCAGAACTCATGGCTTCAAGCCATCTCTCATAATCTGGTCCATTCATAGCATCTTGGTAGGAAGTAGACTCATCCTGATCTATGAGCATCACATCGCCGTTTTGAGTCACAAGATATCCATAATATCTCTTGGGCTCTTGGCGTGTCCTACCAGATCTACGAATTCCTTGTGTAATTTTAGCAGGTTCACTTTCCACAATTTCTTGTGGTTCCTACTCACCTTCTAACTCAGGTTCAATGATATTTTGTGGTTCTCGAATTTCTTCGAGTTCTATTTTCCTCCCACTGTTTCCTTTGGAGACAAATTCTCTTTCTAGAAAAATACCAGTTCGAGCAACAAACACTTTATTCTCAGAAATTTTGTAGAAATAATACCCTTTTGTTTCTTTTGGGTATCCCACAAAATTACATTTGTCAGATTTGGGTCCGAGCTTGTCAGAATCAAAATGTTTTACAAGCGCCTCGCAACCCCAAATCTTCATGAACGACATACTAGGACGTTTCCCAGTCCACATCTCATATAGTGTCTTCTGAACTGTCTTTGTAGTAAAACGAATGAAGGGTGAATGCAGCTATGTCTAGGGCATGACCCCAGAAGCTTATTGGAAGATCTGCATGACTCATCATTGATCGTACCATGTCCAACAAGGTGCAATTTCTGCTCTCAGATACACCATTCCATTGTGTTGTTCCAGGTGGAGTGAGCTGTGATATAATACCACACTACTTTAGAAGGTCATCAAAGTCTTGGCTTAAGTATTCACCTCCTCGATCGGATCAAAGGGCTTTTATGCTTTTGCCAAATTGGTTTTGAACTTCATTCTTGAATTCCTTGAACTTTTCGAAGGATTTGGATTTGTGTCTCATAAGATACACATAGCCATATCTACTGAAGTCGTCAGTAAATGTAATGAAGTAATAAAACTTACCTCTTGCTAACGAACTCATGGGTCCACATACATCACTATGTATAAGTCCCAATATATCGCTAGCCTGCTCAACGTGTTCATACAATGAAGGGGCTTTAGTCATCTTGCCTAATAAACAAGATTCACATTTTTCATATGATTCAAAATCAAATGAATCCAAAAATCCATCTTTATGGAGTTTTGATATTCGTTTCTCATTTATATGGCCCAAACGACAGTGCCAGAGATATGTCGGATTTGAATCATTTGATTTAAATCATTTTGTATTTATGTTATAGATAGGCATTTCTAAATCAAGAATATAAAGATCGTTAAACAATTGTAGAACACCATAGCAAGTATCATTTAAGTAAAACGAACAACGATTGTTCTTAATTATAAATGAAAAACCTTTCTTGTCCAAACAAGAAACAGAAATAATGTTTTTGCTTATAACAGGCACATAATAATAATCCTCTAATTCTAGTACTAGCCCAGTGGGCAAAGATAAATGATAAGTTCCTACGGCCAGTGCAACAACTTTTGCTCCATTCCCAACTCATAGGTCAACCTCTCCTTTTGCTAAACTCCTACTCCTTCGAAGTTCCTGCACATTAACACAAATGTGAGAACCACATCCAGTATCCAATACCCATGATGTAGAAGTAGACAAATTGACTTCTATAACATATATACCTGAATCAAAAGTCACACTTCCTTTCTTTTTCTTCACTTCTTCCAAAATAAGCATGACAATTCCTCTTCTAGTCTCCAGGTTTTCAATAAAAGTGACAATCACCTTCTTTAGCCACCCCACCTTTAGGTTTTAAAGTCTGTTCGGTTTTGGAATTAGGTTTGGGACCAGAATTAGATGCTATCTTTTTCTTGCCTTTCTATTTTCCCTTAGCATTCCCCTTTTGCACCATCATTATAGGAGCGGGTCCTGCCTTTTTCATGTTGTTTTGAGCAGTTCTTAACATGCTCAACAACTCAGTAAAGGGGTTTCTCAATTTCATTCATAAGATAATTCATAACAAATTGAGAGTAGCTGTTGTTCAAGGATTGCAAAACAAGATCAGTTTGGGCTTCCGGAGTGATTGGAAAACCCAACCTATCAAGGAACTCAATATACCCAATCATTTTCAGCACATGCGGATCAACTGGATCACGTTCACCCATCATGCAGTGATACAACGCCTTGTTTGTATCATATCTCTCCTGTCGAGCATGCCCTTCTAATAATTTCTTGAGATGCTCGATCATCTCATAAGCATCCATCAACTCATGTTGCTTCTGAAGCTCAGCATTGATGGTTGCTAGCATGAGACAACTCACATCTAGAGCATCATCTTGATGCTTCTTGTAAGCATTATGCTCTGCACGTGGTGCAGTGACAGCTGGTGTTGCAGGAATGGGCCCATCTTGGATATATAGCTTGCACTCGTGTTTGAGGACAATCCTCAAGTTCCTGTGCCAGTCAAGGAAATTAATTCCACTCAGCTTGTCCTTCTCAAGGACTGATCGTAGTGAAAGACTACTTGTGTTGTTGTTGTTTGCCATTAATATCTACAATTTATAAGTGCCAAAGTAATAAGTCAAATTGCAGAGTTGATATTATTTAATTTATAATATTACATTCAAAATATACCTCCCATTATTTTATTCAAATTAATAGCCCTCACCATTAATTCGGAAAGCATTTTCTATTAAATCTTTCTAGTGAGCCAAGATCTATAATTCATTATGACTTAAGCTAGCTTTGGCTAATCTCTTAAAACATAATTATTTAGGTAGACAACCCTTTTGTCAATTATATCATATATAACTCTTGGATATTTTGGTAAACAACAATTGTTTCTAGTCCATCTAATGGTACCTACCAAACTTTATGCCTCTATCGGGCCCAATGATTTTAACAGTTTGGATATCACAATTATCCTATCGCATCTTACCTAAATAAATAGGGTACTTTGCTTTGGCAAACCTACATCTATTGATCAAGGACTTGATGAGTGTTATTCATTGGAAGACATCTGATTTAGACTTAATAATTTAATGAGGGATTTTATTAAAAAATTTAGATCTCACCAATATTAATCTTATTAAGCATGCACATTATTTATCATATCATATCACATACAAGCATAAATAAAGTGCAAAATTAAATGTGTCACAGTTATGGCCCAATCCACTGTCAATGTTTTCAAGCTAATGAAAGATTGAAGGTCAATCTAAGGCGGTAAAAGATCTCAAAATAGTAGCTTCCTTAGATCCTCCTCATACATGTGCCTCCTTTCCATCGTGTTCTCCATCTTGACATCTTCATCGATTACAGATTATTACATGACATAAAGAAACCTCGAGTTACATTCGAGGGGATTTAGATGAGAATAGAATGTTACATAAGAATTTATAGAAAGGCACGACATGCAAGCCGTATTTCAAAACCAAAACCACTAACCTATGGGTCAAAAGGCCATAATTGTGCACCATGTATATCACAATTAGCACATAACAATTTATATATAATTAATGAAAACTATATATATAACATATTGGGGTCACGACCATCATGCGGTACATATCATATATGTCCAGTTTCAATTAATCATATTAAACCGAATCTTCATACTTCTAATCCAATTAGTACATAAGTTGTATACAATTATTACGCCATACGAGATACAATTAACAAAACATCATATACATGCATATCTATCACTGATATTCATAATACCAGAATACGCTTACATACAGAATATTATATATTCAATTTCTGTTCGATAAAATTGTATGATCATATATCATATATATATCGAAAGCAATATAATCAATTTCAGATCGGTAAAATTGTAACATCATATATATCGAATACAATAAAACATGTAATCTGAATTAATCATTTTTGCAAGTAGCTCTGATACCACTGAAGGGTTTCGACACAGAAATGTACAGCGGAAAATAAAAATTTATAGCAATTTCGAAACCCTAAACAAGATCCATGCGAAAATCAATTAACTTAGTGGTTAGAAATTATACCGATTGTGATAATAAAATTGATGCGTTCTAATCTCCAATGCAATCCAAATGAATCGCGCCTCTACGGTATCCACACGAATGCCCCGCGAACCGTCGTACGATCTGTAGTAAAAGGAACTGCGGTACTAGCCACCAAGAATGGGGATTTCGGAACTATTTCTCTCTAGTCTCTCTCTAAGAGCGGCTAGGGTTTTGGTTTATTAATAATACCTAAAATGGTTGCTAGATATCATATATATATATATATATATATATATATATATATATATATATATATATATATATATATATATATATATATATAGCGATTAAAAGGAATTATTCAAAACCTAATTTAATTAAATTTGAATATATATATATATATCTTAATTAAGGCTTACTTATTAATATACCTATATATAAATTATCCTATTAATTTAAATTAGTAATAATAAGATCGATGATTCGATGCGACCTTTTAGTTACCAATGTTTCAATGTAATTTAATCCTTTGAACCTTAATATCCTAGATTAAACTCGAGTTATGGAATGTGTCATACTCTTCATAATTTAATCTGAGTTTTCTTGATCAATGAGTAGACTATATGAAACAAATCACTATTTGAGCATGGCCATGCATTTCATAGTCCTACTCAATCAAGAGGCCTATGAATATCACCCCTAATATATAGGAGGGTTAAATTCCATCTAGAACATTCATATTCCTCACACGATTCATGATGTACCCAATAATCACCTATATAGTTCACCCTATTAAAGGTGACATTTGATGATATCAAAGTACATAAATTCTCATGTAGTAATATAGTGATTTCAGGTCGGAGGACCATTACATCATTGTCACTATGAGAATCACTAATGACACTTTGCATATTGTTCCACAAAGAATTCTCATAGTGGGTCTGTCCAGTACATCGTTCTCTAACATGTACCTATGCATTGACTTAATATCTCATATATTTATGACCAATGAGATTTGGTCATCAGTCAATCCACATACTGGTCTCAATGCATCATTGTTGTCCCATCAACAATGATACTCGACTAGGGACATTTAAGAACAATAATACTAATTGTAATTATATAATCTCATGTTCAAGTCACATACTTGAAACTATATAATTTGTATCACTATTCTAAGGATTTTTATTATGTTAACATTTATCTAACGCAGTAAATAAAACCATAATAAAATCATTCATTTATTCAATCAAATATAATATCAAAACGTTAAGCAATTATATCAAATAATTGGCCTCTAGGGCATAAACACTAACAAGATCTGATAGACCGCATACACACAGACTCGTCGATAGACTTGTATTTTCCTGCACAGACTAGCTTAGCCATTTTGTCATGTACAACAAATATTGTATATATCAAACAGTATTATATATGGCATGGAAATATATTTTGATTCACTTCCCTTTAAGTTGTGCCTTGATACTTGCTTGATATTTGCCTATTTCTTCAGGGCTTGTGATCTTGATGAATTCTGAACTCATCCTTGATGTGTAGACATTGAGATGTCGCAGGATCTTTCAGAACTTATCATTGATCTGTGTGTATCCCTACCATCTTTGGTGTCATAGGACGGGTTTCTGTATGTAGATGTGGAGAGGAGTATGGCTTTTCCTCTCTGAGATTGACCGCACCATAGATGGTCGTCAGTACTCCTATTTAAGAGGAGCCAAGTTAATTCCATCTCTTATGGATTGGTATGGCTCTTTGAGGCACAACCGTAGCTTAGATGGTTGCCAAATCTCCTATTTGTGAGGAGAGATTAGGTAGTTCCATCCCTTTGGTCTAAAGCCGATGAAATATGGTGGATTGAAGTTTGATCCCAGTAACAGATGACAAGCATTTGTGTTTTGGTAGGGGTTTAGACCAAACCATAAATGGTTGCCTACGTACTCCTATTGAAGAGGAGATCAGGTCTGCGTAGTTCGAATCTGATGTAAGAGGTTCAACGCTGATTGTGAAAGGTCTAAATGGGTATAAAAGCTTTATTGATGAAGAAGGATGTAGATGTATTTTTGTGGTTTTTGTTTATGTTGAGAAGGGTAGAAGTATTTTTGTTTGTTTTTATAGAAAAAGGGCAGAAATGTTTTTGTTGTTGTTTTTTTTATTACGACCGGGCCATATAGCATATGGTTGCCTACGTACTCCCAGGTATCAGGGAGATCAGGTCGACGTAGTTCGCCCCTCAGGACGATTTTCAGCCGAAGAGAAGTCTGAATCCCATGTGCAGGCTATACTGTTTGGAAAAGAAAGTTTAATCCCATGCTTGGGACAAACTGTAGGTGTGAAAAAAGTTTGATCCCGTCTTCAGGACAAACTACAAGTGCAGAAAAGTTTAATCCCGTCTTCAGGATAAACTGAAGGTGTGAAAGGTTGAATCCCTGGGGGGATAACCGCAATTGTATGAAATGTTTGAAATGAGGTGAAACCAGGCTGCTGGTTTGAAGTGTATGTTTCCCTGAGGGGCAGAAGAGTATGTAAAAAGGGTTAGAAAACCAGAATGAGTGTTGATCTGATGATCCAAATCCAGGATTTTGCTTGATGGTAACCTAAGACATAGTACCGTTTTACGGTGTCCGAGTTGATAAGATGTGGAAATTCATCGCCATCCATTTCCTGTAGTTTGAGAGCGCCTCCTGTCCATACCTCCTTGATAACAAATGGGCCTTCTCAGTTAGGAGCGAATTTTCCCTTAGATTGATCTTGGTTGTTAATGATCTTCTTCAAAACCAAGTCATGTTGTTTAAACCGTCGTAGCCGAACTTTCCTGTTGTAGGATCTTGCGATCCTTTGCTGATATAACTGACCATGGAAGATAGTCGCGGTTCGCCTTTAGTCTATTAGAGACAATTGGTGATACATGTCTTGTACCCATTGGTCTTCATCCAGCTTAGTGTCCATCAACACTCTAAGGGATTCCATTTCCACCTCTATGGGGAAAACTGCTTCCATCCTGTAGGCTAATAAGTAGGGGGTTGCCCTAGTGAAAGTACGCATTGAAGTTTTGTAGGCTAATAAAGTTAGAGGCAAGAGGTCAGACCATCCTTTGTGATTAGCAAACATTTTTTCCATGATCTTCTTGATGTTTTTATTAGCTGCTTCAACAACACCATTCATCTTTGGACGGTAGATGGCGGAGTTAAGGTGTTTGACGTGGAGTTTACTGCATAACTCCTCCATCATTTTGTTGTTGAGCTTCTTAGCATTGTCTGACACAATTACCTTTGGTTGTCCATATCGACAAATGACATTGTTTCTGATGAAAGCAATGATGACTTCTTTGGTAACCCTAGGGAAGGAGGCTTCTTCTACCTACTTGGTGAAGTAGTCGATCATCGTGAAGATAAACCGATGTCCATTACTGGCTTTGGGCTCGATGGGCCCGATCATGTCCATTCCCCACATTGAGAAGGGCCAAGGTGAACTCATGTTGTGGAGTTCCCTTGGAGGGGTGTGAATAGAATTTCTATGAATTTGGCATTGATAGCACCTCTTGACGTGATCATCATAGTCAGCTTTGAGCGTAAGCCAATAATGTTCTGTTCTGAGGATTTTCTTAACAAGTAGGGGGTCGTTCATGTGTGGGCCACATACTCCACCATAGATCTCATCCATGAGCCTCTAAGCTTGGTCCTTGTCCAGGCATTTAAGGAGACCTAATCATGCATCTCTTTTATAGAGTGCATCTCTGCTCAGGTAGAATCTCATAGCCATTCGATGGATACGCCTCTTTTCAGTTGGGCTCGCCTCATCGGGTGTAGATCCATCTCCCAGATACTCCTCGACATGTTGATACCAAGGTTTGTGGATGGGAGGAAGCTCATCCGATACTTCTCCAACATAGTTCCCATAGTTTGGGGCCTTTTGTAGGGCAAGTGTGATGCTTGACATGTTTTCCTTGTTAGCTATGTGAATCAAGGAGGCCAATGTTGCTAGTGCATCCAAAAAATCATTCCTATTATGAGGAATGTGTGAAAAGGAGATTTCTTCGAACTCCAAAGCCATCTGTAAAACTTGCCGATGGTAAGGCAGCAAATGTAGTTCTTTATTTTGATAAATTCTCGTGGATTGTTTGATTACCAACTCGGAATTCCCAAAGACAATTAACCACCTGATGCCCATTCAATAGACAAGTTTTAGCCCCGTGATACAGCCTTCATAATCAGCTATGTTATTGGTGTTGACAAACTGTAATTTGACGGCGATGGGATACTGCTCCCACATACCAGATACTAGAACTGCTTCAGCTCCAGAGCCTTATGTGTTAATAGCTCCATCAAAATATATTTTCCACGTACGGCATGTATCGTACTGATAATGTCGCTAAACTACCATTACCCCTTTCATCGGGGAAGTATGTTTCCAAGGGTTTGAAGTCCCATGCAGGTGCGGCGACCAGTTGATCAATAATTCCTTGACCATTAATAGACTTTTGCGTCACGTAGACGATGTCAAATTGCTGTAGGATCAACTGCCATCTGGACAATCGATAATTTAGTATGGGCTTACTGAACACGTATTTGAGAGGATCCACGTGGGATATTAAATGGGTTGTGTGACCATTGAGGTAATGTTATAACCTCATGGAAGCCCGTGCTAAAGTATAACAAGTCTTCTCAATCAGAGTGTACTTTTGTTCACTGCTGCTGAATCTTTTGCTGGGGTAATAGATAGCTCGCTCTTGGCCTCTATCGTCTTTCTATCCCAACATGCAGCCCATAGCATTGTGATTAATGGACAGGTACATGAACAGGGGAACATCATCCATGGGAGGTACAAAATCAAGAGCGTTAACCAGTTGCTCTTTGTTTATAAAGAAGGCTTTCTGACACTCGTCATTCCATTTCATGAAGGAGTTCTTCCTTAACAATTTGAAGATGAGCTCACAGGTTGCTGTGAGTTGAGAGATAAACCTGCTGGCCTGGGCATTTTCTTGATGGCCTGGATTTTGGTGGGATCCAGCTTAATCCCTTTGTGGCTGACTAGGAAACCTAGCAACTTACCTGATTTAACGCCTAAGGCGCACTGGGCTGGATTCAATTTCAAGTTGTACTTACGTAACTTATTGAAGAGCTTTTTGAGATGGTCTAAGGGGTGTTCCTCCCTTTGGGACTTGACAATTATGTCATCCACGTAGATCTCTATCTCTTTGTGCATTAAATCATGGAAAAGAGCCATCATAGCTCGCTGATAGGTTGCTCCGACATTAATGAGGCCAAATGACAACCATCTATAGTAGAAGGTTCCCCATGGCGTAATGAAAGTAATTTTCTCACGATCCTACTCAGCGACTATAATCTGATGATACCCCGTGAAGCAATTCGCAAATGAGTACATATCGTATTCAGCAATATTGTCAATGAGAATGTGGATAAAGGGCACGGGAAAGCTATCTTTAAAGAAAGCTTTGTTAGATCACGGTAATCCACGGAAACTCACACCTTTCCTCCTAGTTTAAGCACGGGAACTATGTTGGATATCCATTCCGGATATGTAGACACCATGATAATGCCAGCTTAAAATTATTTCAAAATTTGTTCTTTCACCTTTAAACTCCACTTAGGTTTCAATCGCCTGAGCTTCTGCCTGACTGGCTTGAATCCCTCTTTAATGGGAAGGCGATGAATGACAATGTCAGTGGACAAACCCACCATGTCTTCATGAGACCATGTAAACACATCCTGGAATTGAGTTAGTAGCGCAACCATGTCATTCTGTTGGTTTGGGGTGAGGTCTGAACCAATCTGGATTAACTTAGTTCTTTCTAAGGTTCCGAGATTGAAAGAAATGGTTAGATCAAGATTAGGTTTAGGTTTGTCTTCGACCCATTCTTTGATCTCCTGAGATATCTCAATGTCCTTTTGTATTTCCATCAAGTCTGAGTCCAACTTTTCATCAAAGTTACAGTCCTTGTGGAGAAAAGGCACCTCATCAGCAAGTACATGCATATCTAAATTCAGAGTCCTGAAACAAAATATGTTTTCACTTAATATATGAAACTATTTAATCATACAAAAGTGTTAGCATGTACTGTCAAAATTACTGCTAATACTGTACAGAAAAGTAAGCAATTAAAGTTATCTACAAGGCAGAGGGATTTTCACCTATTTTACCCTCGTCGACCAATGCATGGAGTGCTTCTCCAATGGTTGAGGGTAAAGTCCTGATAGACTGTAGTGATGGAGGGGCCGTCATCGTCCTCCTTTTCCCGAATGATGACCATAACATCTGGGCAATCATCGTCTGGGGTGTATCTGTTTGTTTACTCATCATGGACAATGATGTGTATGCCTGACATCATCAGGGCGGTGTCATGTTTATGTTTTTGTTCCCTCTCTTCCACTTCGGGATCAGGAATCAGGACCTCTTTTGCTTTAAACGGTACTTCTTTGGGAAATAGCATAGCCATAACATGGGATGACACCATTACCGAAGACTGTATCAGCTCAGGAGTTGCTGGTGGAGAAAATCGTTGTGTGGCGGAAGCTTGAGGAATCTGCTTGTGGTTATGAGGATTTCTATGACTAGAACTGGAAGAATAGCATAGTCCGGTTGTCCCAGTTTGACTGGACATTTGAATTGGGTGCTTAATACCCTGCTGATTTTTACCAAGCCCTTGTCCAGGCTGATGACCCAATGACATCATTTCTTGGGTAGCTGCTATCACTTCGGCAGAAATCTTAGGTACGGGAAGTGGCGCTCCAATAGGATGGTATTGTGTGTTTCTCACTTCCAAAGAATGAAAACTGGCCGGTTCAACTTCTGAATTGAAGCTAATGAGTGGTAGGTCTCCTTGTTCAGGACATTCCGACTCAGTGTTGACAGTGATTAGGCTATTGTTAATAATGTATTTGAGTTATTGATAAAGTGAAGAAGGGACAACTTCAGCCATGTGGATCCATGGTCTCCCCAATAGAGGTTGTATCCTAAATCTATCTTGAGGAAGTGAATGGATACATTGAATGTATTTGTTCCAATCTCCACTAGCAGCTCAATCTCTCTGGCAGAATTTCGTCGGGAACCATCAAAAGCTTTGATAACCGTATGGCTACTTCGGATCCGCTTGAGATTGACGTTCATCTTCACTAAAGTGGCATAAGGGCAGATATTTAGAGACGAACCTCCATCTATCAAAACTCCAGCTAACATATACCCGGAGGACAAAACTACAATGTGCAATGGCTTACAATGATCGGTCCCTTTGAGCGGTATGTCATCATCAGTGAAGGATATCATATTGTTTTTAAAAATGTCATCAACCGGATGTTGAAATTTGTGAAAGCCCCAAATCTGGGTCCCAAATAACCACGGATCTGGTACAATCATTCAATAACTATTGTGAAAGATATAAACATAAATTGTTTATACAATAAACTTTACACACTATTCCCCAAGGTCAAGTAACCTTAACTAATACACAATACATAATCTGTCTAACATATAACATTATTATCATACTATATTATTACAATTTAATTCCACACATAATCCCAAGCTGAACTTGGCTTTGTCCTTTCCTGTATCCGATATTTTCATCTTAATCTGCAATGTTAATCATGATATAGCAAGGGTGAGCAATAGGTTTGCCCAGCAAGTTTAAGTTCAATAAAATTAAAGATATATCATTATAGAAATATCTGAATAATAAGCTGGCTAAAGTTCTACAATATAGTTGTGAACTAGCATGAACAAATTTTCATAATTGAACGAACATTGAACATGAATTACAATATTTGGACCGAATGGTAATGAAGGTGATCAGCCTTTCATACCTGATGAATACATGCAGTATGCACAGAGTGTGATTTAATAATTCTTAGACATGACAATTAGGGTTTTCCCGAATAATTAATTATTAATAATGTTTAAACCTTATATTAGCATTTACATTCCCAAATTTCAACTTTCGAATTAGGGTTTTGGATTCCCAGAACTGAAATTAGGGTTTCCAGAACCGATTTTAGGGTTTCTTATAAATCGTAAGAATTTTTTAACTGAACGTTGACGTTCTTAATATAATATTAGGGTTTGCTACTAATATAGCTTATCTGGTCAAACCTTGACCCTTAACCACATACTGTACACATATAATACCATATACACAGAACATATTCACTTATACCATTAATCTTGAATAATTCACCATAAAAAATTTTAAATTCAAAAAATTCCTTTTCGAAAATCTCAAATCCATTCACTTAGTTTCTGTCTAGGATTATTATTTAACCTTAATTCAATATTTTAAGATTTTATAAATATCCAAATTCTCGGGTTGTCACATTCACCCCTTCTTCTAAAAAGTTCGTCCCCGAAATTTACCTTACACCTTATACCATGCACCATACACCATTCATACACAGCATCACATGCTACCTAATACATTCCTCACAAGAGTAAAATTTTGAAATAGTGTTGAGGAGTTATATAGACTATTGTCTGTCATTTTCGAATAGGTTATATGGAAATTCATCCGCAAACGGTCATAACTTACGGACATAGTGGGTAATTAGCCCGGTATGCCCTGTACTTATTAAGTACCGCGGGTCGAATCAATTTCTCATCACTGCCATAGGCACAAAAATATTATCTCAGTATTATTGGATTCCTCACCAAAACTAATTTGGTTTGGGAAAATTTTCAAAGATCGCTTAGAGTTTTCATTAACATTGGTCTAGCAGAATCAAATAGCTTAAACTCATATCAATAATCAATTTCAATAGAAATACGAATGTGTATAGACAAACGATGTTGGCAAATTAAAATTTTGAAAGTATTTTGAAAATAATGTCATGATGTCGTACTGCATTAACAGCTCGTTTGAGGATGCCGTCATCGAGTGACTTTGTCATAACACATCATACAATAGTGGAACAATGATTTTAGATCAAATTCAACACTAAGTATTCCTGCATTTACAACTCCATCAACTTTTTGTCATCTCTACACCAGGTTAAATGGTACATAAGTGATAAATAAAAGGATATTTTGATATTTCAAATCATTATCGTGTAGCTGAATTAAGTAGCATAGACTATACTTTAAACCGTTCAAAAATAATTACAAATCTGTTTTATTACCTCAAGAGGTAACGATGTGTCAGTGGCCCGAAGTCCACTCATACACAATGGTCATCCGGAGTGGAGAATAAAAATTTATTTTTTCAAAAGCACATAGTGCATATTTAACTTGATGTCAAAAAATTTGAGTTTAACATAGCTAGAAGATTTGGAAAACTTATGTCTCCACTAATGATTAATTGCTTAGTAATCTATCTATTCTTATTATCCTCAATACACATAACTATCCCCAGTTCGTCAAACCACACTCATGAGTTTAGGAACTTTCCACAATCATATTAGTTTAAGAACTTGTCCTAGTCAGACCATTGGTGTCCAATCGCTGAGGGGTTCATAAACATTTCATATAATCATGAGTCACGAATGTAACATAAATATAAGTTTTAAGAACTCGTACTTAACCTTATATTATCTGCCTATAACCTATCTATCTGTTATACACATGAGAAAGGAATCACCCTCTCAACATGCATATAGAAAATAGCATAACACAAACTGTAAGACCCCGAATTTTATGAAATAAAAGTATTCAATTTTTCTTATAATTACTATTCAAGAAATGGTTAAATTGATAAAAGTTAAAGTTAAGGGTGATATATGAATTTTTTTTTCAAAATACGCAAGTGGTTATAAAATATTTATTGTTGTTGGGAATATTCGTTTTAGTCGTGGAATATTCTTTCCGTTTGGGAATATTAAATATTTACAGTGCGTATCATTTGTGGGCCCCATAATGTAATAAGCGCTTCGGATGAAGAAAAACGATAAAATTAAGTTTTTATAAATAACGGCGTAATCATTACCAATTAACATTGTTGGAATACCAATTGGTTAAAATAAGAATATGCGTGTTTCGCACAAAAAGAATATACACGGTTTTACACAGTATTTTTGAATTATTGATCCTTACATAAGAAGGCACTACTCAATAATTATTACAGTAATTACTGTTCAATATTTTTATTTATTGATTCAATAATTGCTACGTTGAAATTTTATATTATTATTGTTCAATAATTGTCACTGCACAGTATTTCCCATTATCAGATCAATAATTCATATTATTCGATTAATATTATTAGATAGCATTATTGGCAATGCCTAGAAAGTTCTGTCAAGGAGAGGTTTGGTCACCTAATTGCGCGCCAGTAAGGAGAAATCCTTATTGGAAAGCCCCCTCTTTCCTGGGAACCTCCTGGTTATCATTATTGTGATTCTGTAATATTATTTGTGAATAATTAATTATTGATTTATATGATAAGGAAATATTTATTTGATGTGGATATAAATGATGGGTTTATTTATGTGGTTATAAATAAAGGAGTTAATGTTGAGGTGTTTTATCAATATTTTGTCGGATTGGAGGTATTAAAAGATCAAATCGGTGTTATTACAGCTTTATTGTGTGAGTTATAATATTTAATCCGACCGTTGGATCGTTGTAATTTTTGGATATGTTATACATATATAAGTTGAGTATATGTCCACAAATTTTGAACCGTTAAAATGAGCGTATAATTTGTTATGAATTTTAAGAGGTGGACTGATTGAAAATTAGGTTATAAATGATTTTGGTGGAAAATTCTAGAAATGGGTGGGCCCCACTTTTGGTTGTTGGGGATGGTGGCTGATTTTTGGTGGGTGGAATAGTAGCAGGTAAAGCCATCAAAGTTGCGAGTTAAGTCCGCTTTCTGCGTCTTTAACATTTTTCTATAAATAGAGGGCTAAGTTAGAATTGAAAATCACACCGTAATTCATAAGTTTTTCTCTTTCTCTCTAGATTATCGAGTGTATTTTGTGAGTATTTAGATACTTGGTGAGTTGTTATTCATCGGTGCAAGTTTCCTTCAGTCATATATCCGATATCCAAATGTAAGTCTTTGCTCTTTTGAGGTAAAGGATAGTAAGGGATGTTATTTTCTTCTCAAATGATATTATTTCTTCAATATCATTATCTTTGAAATATTAGTTGGAACTTTTTATCAAATTTGGAACTTTTTCATGTCGGGGTTACTATTCATGAGTTACTATTCACGAGTTACTATTCATGAGTTACTATTCATGAGAGTTACTATTCATGTAGTACTATTCATGAAGCGTGAAGATATTTTTTTGTGGAATTTCTATCTTTTGGTGTTTGAGTTACTATTCACGATACTAAGACTATTCACGTGATACTAAGACTATTCACGAATACTAAGACTATTCACCGAAAAATGAAAATTTTTCTTTTCGTCTAAAATATCTATTCTGGATACTAGCTTTGATTGTATCCATGTTTTGATCATTCTTGAATTTTACACCACTATGATTATTTTGAGATATTTTTGGATGTATAGATTGAGAGTTATGAATTTTATGAGAAAAGACTATTTTAAAAGTAACTATTTATAACTCCTTGCGGTTAACTCCAAAATTGATGAAATTTTTATTGAGAGTACATCTATATAATATCAGTGTACTCTGTGAATTTCGGAATTTTTGGATAAAAGTACAATTTATGATAAATGTTTAAATATTCGGTGGTTTTAGCCATATGAAAAATAGTAAATGAATTTTTAAAATTTCGAGAAAAATATATGTTCAATATGGGACTATTTTATGCTAAATCCCGTAAAAGAAATATTTTTAGAACTCGATTTGGTATTTTTCATGAAAATGTTCTAGTTATGAGCAAATGAATTAAATATGTTATGTGAAGTAAGAAAATTAGAAAATATGATTTTATGGTTTGAGAATCATATATGAGGTATATGCTTGATTTTTGATGAGGGTTTTAGTTATTGGTGATGAAATTCTATGAGTTTGGCATTTTATGATGATTAAATGCATTAATTAGTAAAGTGTAAACAATTTAATTAAATTGTTTATAAGTTTTAGAAATGATTAAAATATTATTATAATATTAATAATATTAGATTATGAGATTTCTAAGTGATTTATAACATTTGGATTAAGGTGTTATAAATATGGATATGAATTTTATTATGAAACTTTATCTTTTTCGTGTCGAGGTTACTTACGCACGATACTGGGGACTATGTATTTAACACGGGTACTATTCACAACAAATTGGTTTCTTCTCCACCAAATTATCGTTGATTTATGAATCTTACTCTTGAAATTAAAACCATGTTTTGATTATATTATTTTATATAACATTCTTATAACCCTAATGATGATATTCTCTTCGACTTGAGTGTAAAGATGGGTAGATTATTGGTATGATCGTGACCATAGGTTCTCTTTGGCAAAGAGTGCAAAAGTTGAATTGTTGACCGGTATGATCATGACCATTGAATTTACAATTGAATATTTTTAGCTTAAGTGCAAAAAGGTGGATTGATCAACATGGTTATAATTATTGTTATATAACTTCGAAATGATTATGTATTTCTTTGATATATGAATATCTTTCGCTCACAGCAAAGATGACCGTTGTTGAATATCTCTACCAGTAGTGCAAAGATGAATTATTGATGAATATCTTTGGCTCGTAATGCAAAGATGACTGTTGTTGAATATCTTTGCTTTGTAGTGCAAAAAAGATGAATTATTGATGAATATCTTTGGCTCGTAATGCAAAGATGACTGTTGTTGAATATCTTAGCTCAGTAGTAAAAAAGATGAATTATTGATGAATATCTTTTGCTCGTAATGCAAAGATGACTGTTGTTGAATATCTTTAGCTTCTGTAATGAATTATTGATGAATATCTTTGGCTCGTAATGCAAAGATGACCGTTGTTGAATATCTTTGCTTTGTAGTGTAAAGATGAATCTGTTGATGAATATCTTCAATTCGTGGTGCAAAAGATGAATTTATTAGTATGATTATGAGCAGAATCGTGATTTGGTATAACCATGATATTTGATGTTTTCGTAAAGACAGTGATAAAAATTATCTTCGTCCGGATGAGAAGAGGAATTTAGAATCACAATTATGATTATGAGTTATTCATATGATTGTGGAAAGGAACCTGTTGATTGATGTTACAGGATAAAATATTGTTGGTGGACTTTTAACGTGGAGAAGACAATAGACTTTATAGTCTATTTGACTCTTTTAATGGATCGCTCGTTCATTTGCAACTATGGTTGAAAAGTTTTATCATCTACCATATGTTCTAAATCTCGATTTACATCGATGAAGACTATTGATAATTTATTTATCTTTAGTCATAATATTCTTTATCGAGCTAGTTGTGCTCACCCTTTTGTTTCACAATTCTTTTGTGTAATAAAAGTGTAGCCGGGTCGAAGGGGGATAGCGAGAGAGGAATAGAGTGGTGGTCTATAGATGTTGAGGATGAGGTGAATTTAACTTGGAAGGGTGTTTTGTCACTATCATACAAGATGTCTAATGACATACAAACTCGTGTTATCATAAGACATGGTTGTGCTCATCCACTTGTCGAGTATATTTACAAGCACTACCTATATAATCTTGGTGTTTGTTTGGAGTATAATACCCAATTAGAGACAAAGTGGAGATAATGATATGTCAAGAAAAGACTCACCATTGGGAAGAATATGATAGTAATCTTCTCGCTTTTTCTTTGGGGTCTATTGGGTCAACCAAGGATAATTACGTGGCCATATGATATCTACCATAACCTAAAAGCATGGCCTCCCATGTACGAAGGTTTCTTGAGCACTTCCCAAAGATTCTAATTTCTAAAACAGCTTTTTGACTATAC
Source organism: Panax quinquefolius (assembly GCA_020205615.1). NCBI lineage: Eukaryota > Viridiplantae > Streptophyta > Magnoliopsida > Apiales > Araliaceae > Panax > Panax quinquefolius. Next base: position 92,391,582 of record CM035157.1, on the reverse strand, counting down.
CTTTATGTAAGGTGTCATTGTGACGTACTGAGTTGGTATATATTTGTATCCAAACTCACAAAGATATGTGTTGTTGTATTTTGCACGACAATTGTTGTAATAAAGTTGTAGTTGTTTTTCGTACTATATATTTGGCGACTCATAATGGGTTGGATGGAATGGACCTATTTTGGGGTCGTTACACAAACATTTCAATGATTATCAGTGCCAGAAACTAAGTGGTTGTTACACCAAGTACAATTGAACTCCCATACGAAGAATCATAAAACTTAGCTGCTGACATGAGTCCTTAATTGAAATCCCCACTTAATTTTAATTCCCTTCTCAATACGAATTTCATTTAATCCGTATTTATATTCCTTTCATGAATCTGTACCAATTCATAGTACAACTGACACACAACATTCTTTGCTGTAACTTTTCAATCATTCACTTGACCTTTCTTCATACTATCACCTTATCAGATCATGGGGTGATCTCATCGTATATATTACGATTGATTTCTATATTATGATCATTTTATTTTACAATCTCCTATCTCTGAACTTTTGGTCTTTTAGACTCTATCTACTCACACTAGTTTTCAACTTCATTATCAGAGTTAGGGAACTCTGTATCTTATAACTCGCCAAGATTCGTCTTTAAATCTTTTCGATCAACTAACTCTATATGAGTTAGATCTTACCCTATTCACTGTGGCTATTAGTCTCAAGTATTCCTACCTAAGGTTCATAACCTACAGCTTTGATACCAACTGTGACAGCCCCAAATCCGGGTCCCAAATCACCACGAATCTGGTACAATTATTCTATAACTATTGCGAAAGATATAAACATAAATTATTTATACAATAAACTATACACACTATTTCCCAAGGTCGAGTACCCTTAACTTATACACAATACATAATATGTCTAACATATAACATTATTATCATACTATACTATTATAATTTAATTGCACACATAATCCCAAGCTGAACTTGGCTTTGTCTTTTCCTGTATTCGACGTATTCGTCTTAATCTGCAATGTTAATCATGATATAGCAAGGGTGAGCAATAGGTTTGCCGAACAAGTTAAAGTTCAATAAAATTAAAGATATATCATGATAGAAAGATTTGGACAATAAGCTGGCTAAAGTTTTACAATATAGTTGTGAACTAGCATGAACAAATTTTCATAACTGAATGAACATTGAACATGAATAACAATATCTGGACCGAATGGTAATGAAGGTGATCAGCCTTTCATACCTGATGAATATATGCAGTATGCACAGAGTGCGATTTAATAATTCTTCGACATGGCAATAAGAAATGATTAACCACAAGTATAATTGAATAATACAACTCGAGGTCGAGTTAAGAAAAATTTGCCTGTTCCGTGGATTATTGTTACATAATTTAATAAGCTTAGTATGAAGACCTAATATTAATAATATCAATATATAAATTAAAATAATATCATCACAGTATTTAAACAACCTAAACACATTATAACATAATCATATCCGTCTATAACACGCATAAGACCTAGTATCAAGTCAAACTATTTAAGTCTGAATTGAATTTGTTACAACTCTAACATCCCGACGTCCTAGTCGAACAATACCCGAGCTTAATATTACTAAGGCTCGGTCTAAACTGGTTCACAAAATATCGTAGATAGTTTATTAACAGTCAAATATAATTTTCATAAGCTCATAATAATTTTCAAATACTTATTATCATTTATCATGATTTTTAAGTCATTAAGATCATATTTATAAGAATTAAATACCACATAATTCCCTTATCATTAATATTTATTTAATATCAAATATTAATAAAATACATGTCATAATATTATAATATATTAAAGTATTTTTAATACCTTAAATCACAATTATATGATTTTTAAACTTTTAAATCCATTATCCGATAATTGTTATTAATATTAAAATATTAATATTTTCATGAAAAAATATCAAAAGTTATATTTTATAACTTCAAATATTTTTCTAACACTTAAATCATTTTTATATGATTTTAAAACATTAATTCTATTTTTCCATAATTTATTTAATTAATTTATTAAATAAATTAATTACCATTAATATTAATTAATTAATGAAATTTCTCGTAAAATATTAAAAGTCACTAAAATAACTTCAAATATTTTCTTATACCATTATATAATTTTTCATGATTTTTCATGTATTAGAATTATTTTAAATGATTTATTTAATATTATAATTAAATAAATTAAATACCATTAATATTCCAAAAATATTAAATATTTATGAAATATATTCAAAATTATTAAAAACCAATTTTCGGATTTTAAAATAATTTTTAGGAATTTATTTTTGTATTTTTAATAATTAAAAACCATTTATTTCAATTTATATATTAAAATAATTATTTTCCAAAATTAACTGTCGCTATAGGGGATTTAGGCAACGCATCCGTCGCTGTTGGTGTTCTTGGCCAAACCCAGAAACTCATAAGCCGTTAACGAGTTAGCTAGTTTGACCGGTTCTAGATTCGTGATTATACAGTTTCTGGGCAATTGAATATGTTAATGTTGTATTACTAATGTAGTACTACAACTCTAAACAATTTACATGACCAAATCATAACACAATAGATAGATCAAAGCTCTTGAAAAGCTGTCAGAAGCTGTTCTTCATTTCTGGGTTTTCTAGAAATGAAGAACAGATCGAGATGGCCACCTCGGATCCTTATAACATGAAATCTGAGCTTGCTTTGTATGATATGAAGGTTCCAATTTGAAGTGGAGATGTCAAAGAACAACTTTATATCATCAGATCAGTCTAAAAAGAACAACAAAGGAAGATTTAGGCCTGTCAAAGTACTGGTCAGGAAACGGTTCTTGAAGATCTTGGTTTTCCAAATTTCATCATGAGGCTGGTGGTCAAAGCTGGTTTGACCTTGCATGACTTTGATCCAATGCATGATCTGGTGGGTCTAAGGGCTTTGATGTGTAGTTCTCATGTAATACTACCAAGATCAAACACTAACATGGTCAGTAACATTAACAGTAGCAAGATTCGTGGCCTACGAAAACGCTGTCAGAAAAATTTGGGTTTTTGGGTTACCCAGAAACCAGATTTTGTGAACGGTCAACGGGTTTTGACCAACAATAACGCTTAATCTACACTTGTTCTGGACTTGATTCATGTTCCAAATCAAAGTCCTTACAACATATTACAAGTACAAACTCTTAAAACACAAAAATAATTAACAAGCAATGACCTATGAGCCCTAACATTCGGCTGTCATACCATGTTTTAGGGTTCATAGATCATTTTCAAAAATTTGATTCTCGTGCATCAAGATGATATGGATCTAAGTTATTACAACCCAGATCACTCAATGACACCCTAATACACAATTTTAACCAACAAATTACAACATATAACATAAGATAACATGATTTCGAAATTTTATGGTTTATACCACTTTGATGCTTGATCTTGAATCTGATCCTTGAAGTTTGTTCTTCGATTGCTAGAGATCATGTTAGAGACTGAATTACCTACTAATTTCGTGGGTCTAGAGAGAGAAAATGTTGGTTGAGTGTTTGGTAACCAAATAGCTAGTTTTGTGAACTTCTCCCTCTCTAATTCTATATGTATATATTGGTACAATGTATTCAGCTGATAAGGTGGTTGAATGCTGTGAATTTAAGTCACATGGGGTAGTTAGAGTTGGTGAAAAACTCTCAATTTGCCATGATTTGCAAGCTATCTCATAAATAATGCAATAAGGGTATTTTGGTCATTTTGATTTTTATTTTAATGGCATATTTGTTAATTGTCCAAACCCTTAGGATTTAGGTTTTAACCCTTAGGATTTAGGGTTTAACCCTTTATGTTTTAAAAATAAATTATAGGATTTTCAAATTAGGTTTTCAAAATAATAAATTAATATTTCTAAATTATAATTAGGATTCTATAATTATATTAAAATTTCCTAATCATAATCCCGTTAGAGTTTATGCCCTAGAGGCCAATTATTTGATATAATTGCTTAACGTTTTGGTATTATATTTGATTGAATAAATGAATGATTTTATTATGGTTTTATTTACTGCGCTATATAATTGTTAACATAATAAAATTCCTTAGAATAGTGATACAAATTATATAGTTTCAAGTATGTGACTTGAACATGAGATTATATAATTACAATTAGTATAATTGTTCTTAAATGTCCCTAGTCGAGTATATCATTGTTGATGGGACAACATTGATGCATCGAGACTAGTATGTGGATCGATGATGACCAAATCTCATTGGTCATAAATATATGAGATATTAAGTCAATGCGTATATGTACATGTTAGAGAACGATGTAATCGGATGCACTCCACCTTGAGAATTCTATGTGGAGCATTATGCGAAGTGTCATTAGAAATTCTCATAGTGATAATGATGTAATGGTCCTCCCAATGAAAATCACTATATTACTACACGGAATTTATGTACTTTGATATCATCAAATGTCACCTTTAATAGGTGGACTATAAAGGTGATTATTGGGTACATCATGAATCGTGTGAGGAATATGATTGATCTAGATGGAATTTAACCTTCTATATATTAGGGATGATATCCATAGGCCTCTTGATTGAGTAGGACTATGAAATGCATGACCATGCTCAAATAGTAATTTGTTTCATATAGTCTGCTCATTGATCAAGAAAACTCAGATTAAATTATGAAGAGTATGACACATTCCATGACTCGAGTTTAATCTAGGATATTAAGGTTAAAAGGATTAAATTACATTGAAATATTGGTCACGAAAAGGATGTATCGAATCATCGATCTTATTATTTCTTGGGTAGCAGTGATGCATTACTAGATGCCGCTCACTATTTATAATTTTATAATATGATTTTAAAATTATAGCCAACGTAATAATAACCTATAGGGTCACACACATAGAACGTAATTTAAAATGGAATTAATTTAAATTTTAAGGATTTAAATATATTAATATGATTAATAGTATTTAAATCACTTAATTTAAATTAAAAAGGATAATTTGTATATATGTATATTAATTAAGTAAGACTTAATTAAGATATATATATATATATATATATATAAATTGATTTTATTAAAATACATTTTGATTAATCCCTTTTTAACTACTATATATGATATAGTAGCCACTTAGGTAATATCATAACATCATAACCCTAGCCGCTCTTAGAGATAGACTAGAGAGAAACAGTTCTAAAATCCATTCCTTTTGGTGGCTAGTACTGCAGTTCCCTTTACTGCAGATCGTACGACGGTTCGCGGGGCGTTCGTGTAGATACCGTAGAGGCGCAATTCGTTTGGATTGCGTTGGAGATTCGAGCGCATCAATTTCAGAAGCATTTTCATATTCGGTATAATTTATAACCACTGAATTAATTATTTTCGCATGGATCCTGTTTAGGGTTTCAAAAATTGCTTTAAATGTTCTATTTCCACTGTGCGTTTCTGTGTCGAAACCCTACAAATCCAAGTTTGCTAATTAGGATTATTATTTTCTAATTAAATTTGCTAATTTAGCAATTAAGTTCATAATTGTACATTAGGGTTTATAACCCAAGAATTAGGGTTTTAAATATAAAAATAATCTTTCTAGTTTAGAAATTAGGTTTCCTAATTAGATTAGGGTTTTCTAATTACTTATAACTTGAAAATTAGGATTAATGTCTCTTAATTAACATTAAATTTATTAATAGTAATTAATTGGGTTTTCCCGAATTATAAATTAGGGTTTCTAATCCAGAAATTAGGGTTTTCTAAATCAATTAGGGTTATCCCTAATTAGGTTATTATTAATAATGTTTAAACCTTATACTACCACTTGCATTCCTAAATTAGGGTTTTCAACTTCTGAATTAGGGATTCGGATTCCCATAACTAAAATTAGGGTTTCCAGAACTTGTTTTAGGGTTTCTTATAAATCGTAAGAATTTTCTAACTGAACGTTAACGTTCTTAATATAATATTAGGGTTTTCCACTAATATAGCTTATCTGGTTAACCCTTGACCCTTAACAACATACTGTACATATATAATACCATATACAAAACATATTCACTTATACCCTTAATCCTGAATAATTCACCATAAAAATTTTAAATTCACAAAATTCCTTTCCGGAAATCTCAAATCCATTCACTTATTTTCTGTCTAGGGTTATTATTTAACCTTAATTCAATATTTTAAGATTTTATAAATATCCAAATTTTTGGGTTGTCACAAAAATATTCCACATCCACTGATTTCGGTAAGTAGGCTTCTTCCAAAACCTTCAATACGATCTTCCTATGATCCTCGGAAGACGAAACCAAGTCCTGTATTGAGATTTAATTTGGAGTTTCTCTTAAGCTTAGAACCACCTTGGCTTCATTATAGCCCATAGTGCGGAGGAATTTCTCAATCTTCTCCATGAGAATCTTCCCCTTTGCTTTTATGGTGGGCTTCATCACCGTCTGAGGAATATACAGTGGATTTTCCTTTGACACTGTAGCAGTAGTATGAGACGTGATCCTTCAGCTTCTCCATAATTCCATGGTACTTTGTGTCGACTGACAGCAGGATAATATGGTCTGAAGTGTAAAGAAATTGGCTCTTGTACAACCACTTTCAAAGGATTATCACCACCTTTGAGTTGAATTGCTTGTATGGGAAATGGCCCGACAGTCTCATCAGCCTCAATGGATATAACTGCTACTAATCCCTTCCATTTGGTAGGACATGTATTCCCACTCTCGAGAAGCACGGTGTCATCGTCTGCCAATTGCAGTACACCGCTGTCAATTAAATTCTGAATAAGGTGGTGGAGTGCCAAGCATTCTTCTGTGTTGTGACCGCGAGAATGTGAATGATATTGATATACTCCATCAGCGTTGAACCGTCTTAAAGGGGGATTGATTGGAGGTAGAAGGGAGGTGATTCTTCCTTCGTTGATTACCATCTGAAATATCTCCTCCATAGGTTAGCCCAGGTATGTAAATTCCCTTCTATTAGCAAAATCCCGACGGGCTTTAGCACTTGCTGTCTTCGCATCCTTGTCATCCAGTGCTTCACTTTCTGAAGGTGATGATGGAGCATTCATAACAAAAGGAAGGAGATAGACATGCTCCTGGCTAACTAACTGGCGTGTGACTTGATGTCGATGGATCACCAGTTCTGCCAATTTTTCAACTTGCTTACAAAGAGCTTTCATCTTTCGTTCCATAGAAAATTGAAAATTTGCGTAATCCCATCTGTCAACACCGTCTTTGATGGTCTGGGAGGATTCACCATTAAAATTGGAACTCCTTCCACTGCTCCAACTAATCATATTGACATCTTCTTCTTTGTGTTGAGGAAGAGGGTTGTCTTGCACATGAGGTAGATCTGGTTTGGTAACCACGATCTCATCGTTATCTATCAGATCTTGGATCTTGTGTTTCAAGGCCCAACAATCTTGAGTATCATGTCCAGGTGCCCCGGAATGATAAGCACACTTCCGAGTAGCATTGAAACCCCTCCCTTTAGGGTTGGATGGTGGAAGAAGATGGGTGATTTTCTACTGAGTAGTCAGAAGAGCAAGAATATTCTCGAGTGAGTCCCCTAAGGGTGTGAACGTTCGAGGGCACTTTGCTTCACAACTTTTAGGCAATGGAGGGTTTGAAAAGGGGAGTAGTTTCTCCTCTGTATAGGCATATTCTGATTGCCTTTTTTACCTTATAGTATCAAGAAAACATCCTTCTCTTTATTTTTATGGACCCTCCGGGGGTTGTTTCCATAAGTTCCGGACTGGATGTGCTCAGCAACTACTTTAAGAGCGGTGAAGTCTTGAATATTTCCTGAGTTCAACCCCATCTCAGCAATCTCTCCGTGTTTGATCATTTCAGAAAATGGTTTGCCAATACCAGCTAAGACTCTCTCATAGAAAGGAGCTTCTTATATGTCTATGAAGGTCATGACCATTTATGATTCAATCATGGAAGGAATAACTTGAGCAGCAAGGCGCCTCCACCTTTGAGCGTACTCTCTGAAAGACTCATTAGACTATTTATTGACCTTGATAATCTGGTACCGGTCAGGAGCCATCTGAGATTGAAAGTTGTACTGAGTGAGGAACGTATGAGCTAGCTCTTCCCAGCTATGGATCTTTGAGTTGTCTAATTTGCTAAACCATGAATGGGCTTCTCCAGTCAGATTCTTCTGAAATAGCTGCATTCTGAGCTTCTCGTTTTCCGCATAAGATCCAAGTTCTCCAATAAACACCTTCAAATGTGTATATGGATCCCCTAATCCGTCATACTTTTCAAAGTCAGGGGTTTTGAACTTTTCTGGATAATGAACACTAGAGAATATGCAAAGGTCAGCATATGAAACACTCTCATATGCTCCAATCCCTTTGAGAGAAAGGATGGTTTCTTCCATTTGAAGGACCTTCTTCCTGATAGCACCTGTGTTTGGATCTCATTTGAGATGGGTGTTTTCAGTGTCTTTATTGGTCGTATCCAACTAAGGTTCCAGATTTGTTTTATCCAAACCTTGAGTTCCTCCTTGTGCGAAGGATTCTGTATGTTTAGGTATCTTTGAGCCCTCAGTAGACTGAAGCAATTCTTTAAGCAGAACAACCAAATCTATAATTTGTTTACTTAATTCGTCAAATTCTTCTCGAGAAACAGGATTAAACTGGTAAGAAGAAGACGTGATTGGCTGTAGGCTCGTGGCCTTTTTGGATTTTGAGCGAGTAACAGTCCCAATTGTTTCCCTGCAAAAACTTATGTAGTTTAGTCTTAGGGATATTGTAAATGTTTATATGCTATCATAATTTGTCCATTTTAGGAATATTATCCTGCAAAAAGTGGTGTCATTTGATAGCATGTTATGTATGTGCAAATATTCTTCATATTTTCCATTACATAAAGATGAACATGTAATAAAATTACAAGTAAATGCTTTTACAAGTAATAGAAAAATGGAAAGCATGAAGAGACTTTCCTTCACGTTTGGTTTATCAGAGGCTGACATATCTTAGGGTTACTCTCGCAGCTTTTTGGCATTAAGGTTCCCAGATCATTGCAATCTACTTGACGGGAAGTTAAGCCGGTCTTTTAACTGGAGCGAATCTGGGTGGTGTCTTTCAAGAGCCTCGATGGAATTAGTCTTCCTACGAGTCCAGTAATCAAACACCGACAGGATAGCCTCCTGGTGGATGAACCACACAACATACATTCAAATATAATGTGTCTCACCGTTTATTAAAATGATGACATGTGCGAAGCACTAATATCACAGATAGATATATTGCAGTGCAGTAAGTAAATGCATTCATACACATTCATAATAAATGTAAATGCAACATTCACACATAAGCATATAACAGTTTTGAAAAGCTTGTAGTAGCGGCTTAAGCCCTCTTACTGGTGTCCCCAGCAGAGTCGCCACCTGTCGACGTCAAGATTTTTATTTGTCCCTTTTCTGTTCTTGTACTTTGGTGTTCTCATGTTATGTGAGATTTATTTGAAAAAAAGTTAAAAAGGTCTGACATGTATATGTCGACGATTTGACTGGTCTCATCAGCGCAACCGAGAAAAGGTTTGCACATTGACCCAGTGATGTGACACTGATAAACGGGCTTGTGAAACTGAGATTCATTTGGGTTCGGGGGCTTGATTATGCGGAGGGAAGGTGTTAGGCACCCCCCCCCTCGACATCCGTGTCACCACGGTGACCACCACTTTTCAAGAAACTGTTATATGAATGTTTATGTGTGGATCAATGTGCAATTTATTTGGAAATAGTGCGAGGCCTCGTTCGCACCTATATACAAAGGGTTTGAATTTATATAAAAATTCAGTTTTAAACATGATATAGCAGTAAAGTTTTGTAAAAGAGGTTTTTTCAAACCCTGTGCTTAATAGTAATTGAGACCTTTTCATACTTCCATTTTATTATTAAATGATCGGCTTGTTTTCTTTTATTTTCGAGATGCAAAGCATCTTTGAGAAAATAATATATAGCAGTGCCGAACTCCTCATGGGCATGAAAGGCATCTAAGGAAATTCAAACACCGTGAATAATTTACAAGCTGCTTACAACTGAAAATGTCCATCACTGGAATTGAAACTAGATTCAGTGGACTAAATATGTGATCACATGATTCCTATGCTCATATGATGTCGTAGTTTATATGAAATGTAGTAAGCAGTTATATATATAAAAATTGTAAATATATATATATACAGACATGATCAACCACCACGAAGCACCTCTATGGGGGATCAGAAATGTAAATATATAAAAATGATAAATATATATATATATATAGATATGATCAACCACCATTAAGCACCTCCATTGGGGATCAAAAATGTAAATAAAGTAAAAAATGCGATCAACCGCCACGAAGTAAACTCCAGGTGGGACGGAATATAAAGAAAGCAGTAAAAGACCATGAAGTAAACTCTAGGCCTGACAGAAATGTAAATATATATATATATATATATATATATATATATATATATATATGAAAAAGAATGAAAACCACGGACCGAAGTCCGGGCATACAAACATAACATAACTCTCAATGTGAAGAATAGTGTGTGCAAAGATGAAGAGAAATGCTTTATAATGTGTAAGAAGGCTTACAGTGGGCGGCCAAAGAAGACTTCTATGACTATAAATGGATGAACACTCAGCTCTCGCCGGTAAAAATATAGATATATGTGAGCTAACAGGTGTTTAAAATGAAAAAACAATCAATAAGAGGTGTGTACATAGCAAATTTGACAGGGCTTCCTCGCCTTTTTCTCTTGAAATATGGCCACCCCAAGCTCTATATTTATAGAGTGGTGGTTTAGTGTACTGCTGCAGAACCAAGTGTGCACATTGGGCAACCATGCAGATACATGACGCGGCAGCATGCAGATGCATCATGGTGTTGCCGGGGTGCCCCTGTTCTCATGGGTCCCACTATCTCAAAGTATGTACACTCGTGCGCTGTAATGTCCGCTCAAACTTGCAGAACTTCAATTCTAGCATCCGAATGAGGTGTACAAGACCTTTCTCGAACTGCTTTTGTCGAGATTTACACAATGACATGGGATTAGAGGTTGTACGAAGTCAGGAAGAGGGAACCATGCCCATGGTCTTCAAGCTTCAAATTCTATCTGGTGTGCTGCCCTGCGTAATAGTCACTCGGGATTATAATTCCTTAGCTCTTCTGGGACATTGCTGTGTAGAAATGTATGTATGAGATGTTGAGACGGCGCAATGTGTGGTTGAGGTGGCAAGATGATGATTTTACCCGTCACCGGGGTTATCTCCGGTTTGGGCTGATAAAGAAGACGTTGTTGAGGGTTATCTCTGAGATTGGACTGCTGCAAGTGTTAGAATTCCTCAGGGTCATCTTTAAGTGTGCATATCTTCCTGATGTTATCTCTAGGTCTTTGGAATGAGTGCCTCGGCCGGAGTTCTGAGATTGAAGCTGATGGCATGCATTTGACACAAGCATTTCTGGGGTTATCGCCGGAACTACAACGACGACATTCCTTGGGGTTATCTCCAAGGATGAAACTCAGGGTTATCTCGGAGTTTGGAACTAATAATCCTGGTGTGTGTTTCGAGGTTGAGACTGAACTTCCGGTGGTATCCAGAATGGATGTGAGCTATCTTCCAAGGTTATCTCTGAAAGACGAATCTGCCCTCCTGCAATTTAGTAACATGTGTGCAGAAAATTTTTAGTGTCTATAAAGCTTGTTTGCCTTACTATTCTCCCTTAAGGCTTGTGATAAGTAGGTTTTATACCTACTTATCCGGTATCTTTTACTTGAATTAGTTCCTTATATTCATGTGTCTTAGTTACTTTTCATGCATTTTATGTTCATGTTTTGGGTTATATGTTTGGGAGCGGTGTGAGCGACTATTGGTAAGGAAAAGCAAGGAATCGCAATGAATCGGTAGGAAAACGCAAAGAAAAGTAATCCGGATATCGTTTATGGTAGTTTTAGCAGAGGAGGTTCTGGCAGAAAAAATAATTGGCAGATTGGGGGCAAGCCAGGGCTTGCTCTTTTGTGCCTTAGGATCCAGTCGGGGCTTGGGATCTGGGCAGAATAGCAGGTCACTAGCAAGCCGGGGCTTGCTATTTACATGGCAAATAGCAATTCGGGGCTTGCTTATGCACAAAAAGAGTAGATTTTGTCCGAATTTGTGTCCGAAAAGGATTGTTTTGAGTTGTTTGATTTAAGGACTTCCAAGAGGACTTAAATACATATAAAGAGACATATAAAAGGAGGAGAATTACAAGGATTAGTGGAAGTTTTTGGAAGAATTCCATTATATTATATTAGAGTATATAGGAAAAAAACCCTAGTTATTATGAGCTTTGGAGATCGAAGCAACTTGGAGACCTTTGAAGATTCAAAGTAGGAGCAAGGAGGGAGCATCAAATCTGCAGACAATAGATTATATCTTCTCATCTTCTTCTATCTTTGTCTTTTATTGTTTATTCAATTGTGGAATCTTAGTTTTAATTCAATGAGCTAATTCTTTGTTTGAGATTACAATGGATCTTATTGTGTAGTTCATTTTAATATGCTTCGTTATCAATTGTTATATTCTATCGTGAGGATTGTCTATTGTGATTTGGACTTAATTGTTTAATTGATTGGCCATCAATTACCGTGATAATCTATATGAACTCGAGAGATGAAGTATTGATTTAGATCTTATCATGATAGCATGTGTTCATGATTTTGTGAATAGCTTAATCTTGATGAATGTTAAGGTAGAGATATGCTTGACATTGCATGTAATCGGATAGAGAACTAATTCTTCAACCTTCTTCAATTGTAAGTCACTGCTTGAGATTGTTTGACATGGATGACGAAATTGACGGAGAACCCAAACCAAATCTACAACTGGATGAGCCTCGAGATGTTGAAAAAGAGGAGATAAGTGGGGATAATGACAACAAGGTCGGTGAAGAGCTAACTATGAGTACTAACGAGGATGAGCCGATGTTATTAATGCCTCAAGTGCCTTCTCCTCCATAGTTCAAGAATCCGCTTAGATTTGCAAAACCTTGTCTGATTGGTAGTCTTGTCGTCGGCAATACTCCTTGTGACGTAAAAGAGAGTACAACTTCGAAGCCATGGTGTGATGAGCTAGAGAAGATAGAAGAAGAGATTGTTGTGTCTGACAAGCCTCAATGCCAGAATCTATTCGCAAACACAATGCAGAAAACACCTAGATGTTGGATGTTCTTGAATGTATTCTTATCTAAAGAAAGCATGCTAGGTGACTTTAATACAATGGCTATCACAAATGGGAACCTACCAAAAGCTATATTATTTCTGATGGATGGAGGGTTCCTCAAATTTCGAAGAGGAATTGGATAGCATTGACCAGACAAAGTCAGGCTGAAAGACTATAAATAAAGCGCTGACTGGGAGGCAACCCATGAATTTTAATATTTATATGCTTTACTAGTTTATTTAGTAGATAGGAATTAAGTTGCTTATTAAGTTCTCTTATAATCTAATCCATGTTGTCTCTCTTCATTGCAGGTATTGGAGGTCCAATGGATAGCAAAATGATCGTCATGACCATCGCCACCATCAACTCACGCTTAGTCGACATGTGGAAGTTCTCTTACTTATCGCTATATTCTTACAATGAGGACATTGTAATTGCTAAGTTTGGGGGAGTTTAGTTTAGTTCGTTATTGCATGTTTAGTTTCATGTTTATGTTATGTTATTTTGCATATGTTGTTAATATAGTTTAGGTTCATTATTAAAAAAAATCAAAAATCAAAAAATCAAAAATAATAGTTAGTTACTATGTTCATCTTGCATGAGTCCAGCTGTTTGATAAGTTACAATCTATTTTGGCCAATGATGAGATTGGAATTGAGTAGACAATTATAGTACTGACTATTAGAGCTTTGATGTGATTTCTTGTTAGGAATTGAGTCTTTTTCTGTTTGAAACTGGTATAATAAGGATAGCACAGTAAAAACAACTTGTTGATTGATTGAGTTTAAATTGATATATAATGGGACTCTAAAGGATAATGCTAGTTTAAATGAAAAAATGACAAGAACAAGTAGTGATGGCTAAAGTTAAACAAGAACCTAAGTTTGGTGGAATATGTGAGATATATATACTATATAAAAAAATGAGAAAAAGAAAAAAATATGAATAAACACTGTGGCGTGGTTGTCTAGTTTTGTGGCCTTTGTTACTTGAGTAAGTAAGCCCGAGGGGATTGTCTTTACACCTAGCGCCGTAAGGTCTTAATGGTCTGGGAGTCGTTGGTCGAAAACTCATTAAGGTAGCATTGAAAAGCCTAAGGGAATAAGACATTGCATAGCTATGTGTATATAAAAAAAATTAATAAAACAGGAAATAAGAGCAAAAAGCTCCCGTAGATGAAAAATAAAGCATAAGTATCCCATGTTAACCCTCGATATTGGTAATTGTTTGATTTTAGTTGGATCTAGCTTGTTTTTGGATTTCTTGAGTTTACACTATATGATGCCTTCGAAGAGACTTGTTATGTGTTAAATTCGATTTTATATCAGTTAACATTGTTGTGGAGCACACACGCACTATACCAGTAATAACAATTTAAGACTTGATGATTGACTACGAAATTGTTGATTGGTTTTGATATGAAGTATTATCGTGTTTGCTTGATTGCTCTAAGGTCGAGTGAATAGATTTGATTCTATCGAATACTGCTGGATTCGTATATAGATTAGTTGCATTTCATTGCATTGCATTGCATTATGTTGTGTAGCTTGGGGACAAGCAACATTTTAAGTTTGGGGGTATTTGATAAGTAGGTTTTATACCTACTTATCCGGTATCTTTTACTTGAATTAGTTGCTTATATTCATGTGTCTTAGTTACTTTTCATTCATTTTGTGTTCATGTTTTAGGTTATATGTTCGGGAGCGGTGTGAGCGACTATTGGTAAGGAAAAGCAAGGAATCGCAAAGAATCTGTAGGAAAATGCAAAGAAAAGCAATCTGGATATCATTTGTGCTTTCATGTTCATTTCATGTTCTTGGCTTAGAACTTGGAATATATTGTAGAGCGTCTTCTTAGCTTTCCAGAACATCTTGAATCATTCCAATCGGAGTTCGGATGCAAGAGTTATGACATTTGTACCAACGAACGTTGAATTTCACTGTTTCGGGTGGTCATTTGCATAACAGTCAGTTCCAGTCCAATTTTTACCTTTATCCGTTCGTTATTTCTCAAAACTCAAAGAATAAAAGTTGTAGATCTCGTCGATAGCTTCGATTCAATAGGTGACACTCCCCGTAACTCCTCCCGGTTTAAACGTTATGGTAGTTTTAGCAGAGGAGGTTCTGGCAGAAAAATAATTGGCAGATTGGGGGTAAGCCGGGGCTTGCTCTTTTGGGCCATAAGATCCAGCCGGGGCTTGGGGTCTGGGTGGAATAACAGGTCACTAGCAAGCCGGGGCTTTCTATTTACATGGCAAATAGCAAGTCGGGGCTTGCCTGTGCTCAGAAAGAGTAGATTTTGTCTGAATTTGAGTCCGAAAAGGATTGTTTCGAGTTGTTTGATTCAAGGACTTCCAAGAGGACTTAAATACATATAAAGAGACATATAAAAGGAGGAGAATTACAAGGATTAGAAGAAGTTTTTGGAAGAATTCCATTAGATTATATTAGAGTATATTGGAAAAAACCCTAGTTATTATGAGCTTTGGAGATTGAAGCAACTTGGATACCATTGAAGATTCAAAGTAGGAGCAAGGAGGGGGCATCAAATCTACAGACAATAGATTATATCTTCTCATCTTTTTCTATCTTTGTCTTTTATTGTATATTCAATTGTTGATTCTTAGTTTTAATTCAATGAGCTAATTCTTTGTTTGAGATTACAATGGATCTTATTGTGTAGTTCATTTAAATATGCTTCGTTATCAATTGTTATGTTCTATCGTGAGGATTGCCTATTGTGATTTGGACTTAATTGTTTAATTGATTGGCCATCAATTACCGTGATAATCTATATGAACTCGAGAGATGAAGTATTGATTTAGATCTTATCATGATAACATGTGTTCATGATTTTGTGAATTATTTAATCTTGATGAATGTTAAGGTAGAGATATGCTTGACATCGCATGTAATCGGATAGAGAACTTATTCTTCAACCTTCTTCAATTGTAAGTCACATAGAGATATAGTGGGTTAGTTGATTAATGTGTTTAACGGATTTCTATCTTAATTGTGGATTGACGTTAATAAGGTATTAGTGCATCGAGAGGTGATTAATACTACTTTAGTGTTCTTGATTAACAATTCGGGATAGAGAGTAATTGATGAGAAGTGTGTTAACTTAAATGAAGCAATAAGTGAAGTTGTGATCTTAAATCTCCATAGTCTTAATTTAATTAGTGGAAGTTAATAGTAGTTTAATTTATTTAATTTGAAATTCATTCGTTTAAATAAGATTGAGTTGGTTACAGGTTAGTACTTGGTGATTTTTATTTAATAATTCTCTGTGGGAACGATACTCAACTTATCACTTTATAACTTGTTGACCACATATACTTGTGTGTTGTGCGTAATTAGATTTTACCCAAACTTGTTGGTAGATTTTGCAATCAATGAATACGTGCAAGTATACACGGTTAACAAGTAATAAAGTGATAAGTAGAGTATCGTTCCCACAGAGACAATTTAATAAGAAACTTAACTTAACAATTATCAATTTCCTATTAATCCTAATTTTATTAAACTATCCAATTCAATGATTAAAAATAATTATTCTAAATTAAAAAGTAATTAAACTATCACAAACCAATCATAAATATCAAAATCTGGAATTTCAAACAATTAATAGAGAATTAGACTTATGATTTCACCCTAAGCTTCACTCTAATTTTAACACTTTTATTCCAATTCAACTCACTATTCCAGTTTATTAATCAAGAACACGAACGTAGTATTAACCACCTCTCGATGCACTAATACCGTATTAACGTCAATCCACAATTAAGATAGAAATTCGTTAAACACCTTAAGCAACTAACTCACTATATCTCTATGTGAATTACAATTGAAGAAGGTTGGAGAATAAGTTCTCTATCCGATTACATGCGGTGTCAAGCATATCTCTACCTTAACACTCATCAAGTTTAAGCTATTAACAAAATCCTGAACACATGCTATATCAACTAGGTCTAGATTTGAATATCCTCTCTCGATTCCATCCAACTCCACAAAGAATTGTTGATCAGGCAATTCATAGATTCAAGCACAAATCAATATAGATAAAATGGAAATAGCTTATTAAATTGGAAATCAAAGTTTAAAAAATCATAGATTCACTTAAGGATCCATCACAAGCCTAAAAAGTGAATTAGTTCATAATAAATGAAATAAACACTAAATAAATCATGGAAATCATCCTTTCAATTAAAAATAATAGTCTAAGATAAAGAATATTGAAAAACACCCTTCACGTTCCCTAGAATCGTAATCGTCTCGAAAATCTCCTTGAAAAACTCCTCCAACGCTTGCTTAGAAAAACTGAGATTAATCTTCGTAATTTGCCTTGTGTGTCCTTTAATCTCAATGTTTGTTTTTAATTATATACTTCAACATGTATTTTGATTAAAATTCCATGCCAAAACGAGTCCCAAGTCATCACCATCACTAAAACTCCACACTTGTAGCACTAGAAACCAATTAGGAGTCTTAATTTTCGAGTACCCATTTGACTTGTTATTTCCCTTCAGACAAGCCACCGGCTTGCTCCTCTCTCGCTATTGTCGCTTGCACCAAATTTCGGCTGGATCCTATAGCACAAAAGGGCAAGCCCCTTGCCCCTAATCGCCAATTACTTTTCTTCATTGGAACCTCCTCTGTTAAAACTATCATAACTTTTAAACCGGGAGGCGTTACGGGGCTCGCGACCTATCAAATCGAAGCTATCGACGAGCTCTTCAACTTTTATTCTTTGAGTTTTCAAAAATAAAAAATGGATGACTGTCGCAATTGCATCGAAAGCAGCTGCTATGTAATGACAACCGACACAACTCTTAACTTTGTCTTTGTTGCTAGAAAACCATACTATCGCATCCGAACTTCCGATTAGAATGATGCAAGACATTCCAAAATGCCAAGAAAGAGTCCCACAACATAGTCCAAGTTCCACGCCAAGAATATGCAATACACATGAAATGAACATGAAGGCTCGAACGATACCCGTAATTGCTTTTTCTTGCATTTTTCATACCAATAGTTAGTCACTCCACTTCCAAACATATAATCTACAAAATGGAAACAAAATGCATGAAAAGTAACTAAGAAATACGAGATTAAGCAAATAATTCAAGTAAGAGATGCCGGATAAGTAGGTATAAAACTGACTTATCAAATACCCCCAAACTTAAACCTTTACTTGTCGTCAAGCAAAAACAAAACAAAGATGCAACGCAATGCAATGAAATGGAATTAATCTATATGCCTACGAGTCCAGCAGTATTGATAAACACAAGTCTTTTCGCCCGGCCTCAAAGAAATCAAGTAAACATGGTAATACATCATATCAAAACTCATCAGTAATTTACCGATCAATCATCAAATTCTAGACTGTTATTACTGATATAGTGCGTGTGTGCTCAACAACAATGCTAACTGATATAAAATCAAATTTAACACATAATAAGTCTCTTTGAAGGCATCATATAGTGTAAACTCAAGAAATTCAAAAATAAGTTCGATCCAACTAAAATCAAACAATTACCACTATCGAGGGTCAACATGGGTTACTTATGCTTTATTTTCATCTACGGGGGCTTTTTGCTCTTATTTCCCATTTTATTTTATTTTATTTTATTTATATATACACATAGCTATGCAATGTCTTATTCCCTTAGGCTTTTTAATGCTACCTTAACGAGCTTTCGACCAACGACTCCCAGACCATTAAGACCTTAGGGCGCTAGGTGTAAAGATAATCCCCTCAGGCTTACTTACTCAAGTAACAAAGGCCGCAAAACTAGATAAGCACGCCACGGTGTTTATTCGTACTTTTCTTTTTCTTTTTCTTTTTTCTTATTTATATAGCTTTTATATCCCAAATATTCCCCCAAACTTAGGTTCTTGTCTAACTTTAGCCATCACTACTTATTTTTGTCATTCTTTTATTCAAACTAGAATTATCCCTTAAAGTCCCATTATGTTTCAATTTAAACTCAATCAATCAACACGTTGTTTTTACTGTGTTATCCTTATTATACCAGTTTCAAACAGAAAAAGATTCAACTCATAACAGGAAATCACATCAAAAGCTCTAATAATCAGTATTATACTTGTCTATCCAATCCCATTCTCATCATTGGCCAAAATAGACTGTAATTATCAAACAGCTGGACTCATGCAAGATGAACATATTAAATAACTATTTTTTTGAATTTTTTTATTTTTTTTTCTAGATATATGTGGTAAATATAACATGAATGCAAAGATAAATAAAAACTATTTATATTAGTTACATTCCTAAGCTACTATGCAACTATATGATTACCTGAATGCAACACTTAACAATCCTAAACATAAACAATGAACTAGCATATGCAAACCTAGCTAATGAAATTAAATATGCACATGCAACTAAATCCCCCAAACTTGAAAATTACAATGTCCTCATTGTATAGATAAAGCAATGAATAAGAGAGGACTTCCCTGTAATCGCCTAAGTCTGGGTTGGTGGTGGTTGTTGTTCTTCATCGGAATCGCTGGGTGGGAACCTTAGTATTGGGGCTGGTTGCTGGAATGGGAATTGGGCAGTATGATTGAAGCTCTGGAGCGTAATGTTCAATGAGGCGAAAGATAAATTCATGGCCTCAAACATGTGGTTCTACCTTGCTGCTAGTCTCCGCATTTCTCTTCGTGCTTCCTTGTTATGCTCATCCACTTGTCGTTGAAGGTTGAGGAATTGAGGGCTAGATATTACTCCAGGCTGTTGTGATGTCTCTCCCATTGCCACATTCCCCTGAATCTCATCGTCATCCGAGGTGTCCTCAACGTCAGCCTCATCCTCCGAGGCTGAGGGAAATACAAATCCTACTCCTCTCAGGTGCGACTCGCCTCTGGGCCACACAACATATCTTGCAATTATTCTCGAGTCAAGTGTCTGCAGCGACATCTGGGTTATCTCATCATCTGACCAACGCACTCCCGCCTGTATGCACAATCCACAGATAAGTGATGGGTGTTGCAATCCTCCAGAGTATGGTCCTCAAAGGCATCTTTGGATCGAAAAGTTAATTATAGCCCCTATGTCCATGATGAAATCTTGTACCATAACATATAATAGCACTGCCTTATCCTTAGACACATTTGACGTGTGTGTAGATGGAAGTAACTTAGCGCACAGAAAGGCGTACCATATCTTCCCATACCGACTGAGATCTGTACTATGAAAGATAGTGCCTCCATGATTAGATTTTTTCCATGAGGTACCCGGCTTTGTCATCTCCTACATAATAGCCTCATAATCTGGATCATTATCACGTAAGTGTTGGTACTGGCAATATCTCGGTGCTCGAAACTGATAGTACGTGTTGATGGTGTCGGCACTGAAAGGCACTAATCTACCCCGTACAAAAGCATTGTAGGGGGCCTTATCCTCGGCGTTAGCGTAGAATTCTTTGACCACACTTACAACTGCGGCTTCAGGCTCTGGTGTTAATTTATTCCAACATTTTTGATATATTTGTTGCATCATTTCACCATCCATAGGCTCAGGTGCCAACCCCCGCTCAGGTGTGAGTGCTTTTGTCACCATATAATCAGAATTCATACGGCGGTAATGCAAGACTAATGAATTTTTGCCTATCAAAGGTTCGTGTTGGTTGTGTGGTCCCCGAACTCTCTCCTCGTTGCCTCTTTGATGTTGGTTTTGGTGCCATTGATTTGGAATTGATGAGCCTTAACACAAATTTCTCCTAAACTTCACTTTAACAATTTGTCGAGCACTTGGTGTGGGAGACTTGAAATTCCCACAAACTTGGTTATTTGGCTTGAACTATGGTGATAGAAGATGAGGAATTAGCAAACCAACTTCTTACTTGCAATATATGTCGAATTTGTTTGTAGAGATTTGTACAAATCCTATCCTTGAACTTCCAATTGGTGTGAATTAAGGTTGTTATATTGTGTGGTGAATGGGTGGTTTTATGGAGAGGAATTTATGTAAGTGGGTATTGGATGACTAGGTGGGAGGAGTGGGATTGTGTTTGATTTGTTGTGATGAGATGAGAGGTAATGTGTAAAGTAATTGCAGTCGTGGGTGGAAGTTGTGAAGGAGTGGGATTGTGGGAAGTTGAAAAAGAATGGCATTGAGATATCATGGCTTCATCATAGTAACTGCCGTAACTGCTCTATGAAATTCGGACACCCAGCCCCGGCTTGCCTCTTCTTCATCAAAAAGAAAGCCCCAGCTTGCTTATGGGCTGCTAATGCAGAAAGGGGGCAAGCCCCGGCTGGATGTGTTGAACTGTGATGGGCAAGCCCCGGCTTGGGGGTATTCTGCTAAAGCAGAAAAGGGTCCAGCCCCGGCTGGATGTTTAGTACTGCAAGGTGCAAGCCTAGGCTTGCTAGTGGACTGTTAAGGCAGAAATGGGGCTGCTAATGCACGGGTTCTTCTGCCTAACTTCATGTGTATCCCATAACTTCTTCTTTGAATACCTGAACACATGAAAAACATACTTATGAGTGAATGTTGAGCAAATTAAAGCATAGAGGGTAAGCTTATTAAGCTATCAAATATACTTTAATTACTACATGACTAAATTCTAAACCACATAGTATTCTAAACTACCATTTCACTAGCATGGATAAAATTACTTAAGAAAAGAAAAATGAAGAAAAATGAATAAAAATAAATAAAAATTGGGTTGCCTCCCAGTGAGCGCTTGATTTTAAGTCGTTCAGCCTGACTACTCCCTGTTTCATCCCGGATCAGTTGGGTTAACTTTGGCATGATGATTATTTATAGCGCAACACCAACATTGTTGTAATGCATGCCCGTTCACTTGCATGTTGGATAATGAATTTGACTTTCTATCCTCAACTAATGCCTTAAGACCACTATCCTCTTTGCAACCCCTAAACTTGACACGTGTAGATTCCTCGAGCAACTCGCACTCTTCCTTGTCAGTTGGGATTAGGATTTTCTTGAACACCTTTATCGTTACTACCGGATCAAACACTTTCATAATCAGTTCTCCGTTAGGCATGTCAAACAGTGTTTATCCAGTCGCCAGGAATGGTAGTCCCAAGATGATAGAGATGTTCTTATCTTCTTCAAAATCTAATACCACAAAATCGGCTGGAAAGATTAGTGACTCAACTTTGACCAATACGTCTTCGACTATTCCTAAAGGGTAGGTTATTGATCTATCGGTGAGTTGTAGACTAATATTGGTTGGTTTTGCTTCCTTTAATCCCAGCTTTCGGTAAATGGACAGTGGCGTAAGATTTATACTCGCTCCTAAATCACATAGAGCTCTTCCCACATCTTGATTGCCAATTGCACAAGGAATTGTAAAACATCTTGGATCTTTCAATTTAGGTGGGAGCTTTTTTTGTAGTATTGCACTGCATTCCTTGGTTAACGCCACTACTTCAAAATCCTAGAGCTTACGTTTTTTCAAAAGTATGTCCTTCATGAATTTAATGTAACGTGGCATCTGCTCAAGTGCTTCGACAAATGGAATATTAATGTGTAACTATTTGAATATATCCATAAACCTTGAGAACTGGTTCTTTAACTTGTTATTTTCTAACCTTGAAGGAAAGGGTGCAGGTTGTGTAGCTTAAAATTATTTCTCTTCCTTTGCTTTTTGCACTACTTTTTCTATACATTTCTTCTTTAATTCCTTCCCTTCATCCTCACATTCATCTCATGCACTAAATTTCTTATCCTAGTTAGAAACCAACTCTTTATTGCTTCTAAGCGTAATAGCATTACACTGCTCGTGAGTTCCCTTTGGGTTTCTCTCTGTATCGCTTGGTAGGGTCCCTTGTGGCCTGCTCTTCAATGCCAATGCCATTTGACCTATCTGATTCTCTAGATTCTTAATCCCCATATCTTGTGATTTCATAGTTATGGCGTGATCTTTTATAGCCAACTCGGTGGTAGTCATGAATTTTGCCAACATTTCCTCCAGATCAGATTTCCTTTCTTGATATTGGGCTGGTTGTTGCTGATTCTGAAATCCTAGTGGATATGATTGTCGTGAAGCTTGAATTTGCTGGTTGTTTCTCCGTGAGAAATTCAGATGATTCCTATTTCCTTGATTGTATGTGTTCTGATATGTGTTTTGCGGAATTCTGTTGTAATTGCCGATGAACTGCACAACTGCTGGATTAATTGCGTATTGATCCGTTGGGTGCTCTCCCGCGCACAACTCGCATATTATTGTCATTTACTGTACTTGCTATGTTTGTTGTGCTTGTTGTGTTTGTTCTACTTTCACCGACTCCAACATCTTTAAAAGTGCAGATATCTGTGCTTGCATCGCTGTCATACCATCTACTTCTAACACCCCAGCTGCCTTTGCCTGTGTCATTTTTGTTGTGGGCCACTTGTAGTTATTAGCCGCCATGGTTTCGATCAACTCGTATGCTTCCTCGTAACTCTTAGCCTTGAATGCTCCGCCCAACGCTGCATCAATACTTGTCCTGAGATTCCCATGTAGTCCATTGTAAAAGGTGTTCATTTGTAGCCACTGGGGAAATCCATGATGTGGGCATTTTCTGAGCAGTTCTTTGTATCTCTCACAAGTCTCATATAATGACTCCCCATGTTGTTGTTCAAACATCGTAATCTCGTTCCTTATCTTCGCAGTTTTCGCCGGTGGAAAGAATTTTGCGAGGAATTTCTGAGCTAAATCCTCCCATGTTGTTATCGAACCGAACGGTAGAGAATGCAACCAACTCTTTGCCTTGTCCCGTAAAGAGAATGGGAATAATCGAAGTCTCAGCGCCTCATCCGAAACCCCATTGAACCTAAAAGTGTCTCACATTTCCATAAAACTGACCAGATGCTCGTTCGGATCGTCATTTGCAAATCCCTCTAACTGAACTGAATTCTGAATCATTTGTATCATCTCAGGATTAATTTCGAACGTATTTGCTGCTATTGCTGGCCTAGTGATGCTTGACTGCAGTTCATTCACCTTGGGTGTTGCGAAATCACTTAATGCTTTTCGATCTTCGGCTGCCATTACTGTTACCTCTTCCTTTTCAGATGTTTCGAATTCTTGCCTCGTTTCCTTGATCCACTTACTCAATCTCTAAAACCTTTTCTCAATGTCGTCCTCGTTTACTTGATCCACTTACTCAATCTCTGAAACCTTTTATTGTTTATTCAATTGTGGATTCTTAATTTTAATTTAATGAGCTAATTCTTTGTTTGAGATTACAATGGATCTCATTGTGTAGTTCATTTTAATATGCTTCATTATCAATTGTTATGTTCTATTGTGAGGATTGTCTATTGTGATTTGGACTTAATTGTTAATTGATTGGCCAACAATTACCGTGATAATATATATGAACTCGAGAGATGAAGTATTGATTTAGATCTTATCATGATAACATGTGTTCATGATTTTGTGAATAGCTTAATCTTGATGAATGTTAAGGTAGAGATATGCTTGACATCGCATGTAATCGGATAGAGAACTTATTCTTCAACCTTCTTCAATTGTAAGTCACATTGAGATATAGTGGGTTAGTTGATTAAGTTGTTTAACGGATTTCTATCTTAATTTTGGATTAACGTTAATACGGTATTAGTGCATCGAGAGGTGGTTAATACTACTTTAGTGTTCTTGATTAACAATTCCGGATATAGAATAATTGATGAGAACCGTGTTAACTTAAATGAAGCAATAAGTGAAGTTGTGATCTTAAATCTCCATAGTCTTAATTTAATTAGTGGAAGTTAATAGTAGTTTAATTTATTTAATTTGAAATTCATTCGTTTAAATAAGATTGAGTCAAGTTACAAAAGTTAGTACTTGGTGATTTTTATTTAATAATTCTCTGTGGGAACGATACTCAACTTATCACTTTATTACTTGTTGACCACGTATACTTGCGTGTTGTGCGTAATTAGATTTTACCCAACAAGTTTTTGCAAGAACTTGTTAGTAGATTTTGCAATCAATGAATACGTGCAAGTATACACGGTCAACAAGTAATAAAGTGATAAGTAGATTATCGTTCCCATAGAGACAATTTAATAAGAAACTTAACTTCACAATTATCAATTTCCTATTAATCCTAATTTTATTAAACTATCCAATCCAATGATTAAAAATAATTATTCTAAATTAAAAAGTAATTAAACTATCTCAAACCAATCATAAATATCAAAATCTGGAATTTCAAACAATTAATGGAGAATTACACTTATGATTTCACCCTAAGCTTCACTCTGATTTTAAAATTTTTATTCCAATTCAACTCACTATTCCTGTTTATTAATCAAGAACACGAACGTAGTATTAACCACCTCTCGATGCACTAATACTGTATTAACGTTAATCCACAATTAAGATAAAAATCTGTTAAACACCTTAAGCAACTAACTCACTATATCTCTATGTGAATTACAATTGAAGAAGGTTGGAGAATAAGTTCTCTATCCGATTACATGCGGTGTCAAGCATATCTCTACTTTAACACTCATCAAGTTTAAGCTATTAAGAAAATCCTGAACGCATGCTATATCAACTAGATCTAGATTTGAATATCCTCTCTCGATTCCATCCAACTCCACAAAGAATTTTTGATCAGGCAATTCATAGATTCAAGCACAAATCAATATAGATAAACTGGAAATAGCTTATGAAAATAAAAATCAAAGTTTACAAAATCATAGATTCACTTAAAGATCCATCACAAACCTAAAAAGTGAATTAGTTCAAAATAAATGAAATAAACACTGAATAAATCATGGAAATCATCCTTTCAATTACAAATAATAGTCTAAGACGAAGAATATTGAAAAACACCCTTAATGTAGCCTAGAATCACAATCGTCTCGAAAATCTCCTTGACAAACTCCTCCAACGCTTGTTTAGAAAAACTGAGATTAATCTTCATAATTTGCCTTGTGTGTCCATTAATCTCAGTGTTTGTTGTTAATTATATACTTCAACATGTATTCTAATTAAAATTCCATGCCAAAACGAGTCCCATCACCATCACTAAAACTCCACACTTGTAGCACTAGAAACCAACTAGGAGTCTTAATTTTCGAGTACCCAGCCCCAGCTTGCTATTTCCCTTTGTACAAGCCACCCCTGGCTTGCTACCCTTCTGCTATTGCTGCCCAGACCCCCAGCCCCGGTTGGATCCTAAGGCACGAAAGGGCAAGCCCCGGCTTGCCCCCAATCTGCCAATTACTTTTCTTGCTGGAACCTCCTCTGCTAAAACTACCATAACTTTCAAACCGAGAGGAGTTACGGGGCCTGCGACCTATCAAATCGAAGCTATCGATGATCTCTTCAACTTTCATTCTTTGAGTTTTCAGAAATAACAAATGGATGACTATTGAAATTGCATCGGAAGCAGCTGCTGCTGTGTAATGACAACCAACAGAACTCTTAACTTTGTCTTTGTTGCTAGAAAGCCATACTATCGCATCCGAACTTCCGATTAGAATGATGCAAGATGTTCCGGAATGCCAAGAAAGAGTTCCACAACATAGTCCAAGTTCCACGCCGAGAATATGCAATACACATGAAGGCACGAACGATACCCGTAATTGTTTTTTCTTGCATTTTTCATACCAATAGTTACTCACTCCACTTCCAATCATATAATCTACCAAATGGAAACACATGAAAAGTAATTAAGAAACATGAGATTAAGCAAATAATTCAAGTAAGAGATGCCGGATAAGTATGTATAAAACCGACTTATCAGCTTGTTAACGTCTTACATTACTAAACCAATACTCAACTATCATTAGTTAATTATCAACGTTGAATAAACTTTACTTTCTTATACATCGTGTTCTTTGTTTAATTAATATCAAACAACATTCATCTCCTAAAGTCATTACTATATATATACTACATATGAATGGTCTTACCATGTATATTAAGTGTATACATGTCCCATTATTGGTTTATAATAATTTGGGATTAGAAACTAACTTGGCCAACCTTTCTTTTTACTACTGCAGGTCTTGCTGGCCACCTTGATCACACTACACTATTGAAATGTGCGGCCAACTAAGAGTATGTTAGGTCCAATCTACATTGTGCAAGACGAAATCCTCGGACTTTAGTGGTCTTTGTGATGCCATTCTCCAATAACTAATTCCTCCTACCCGGTGCTGTGGCGCGAGTTATAGAGCTTGGGTGCCTTGAGCCTTTTGAATTTTTTTTATAATTTCCAACTCGATTCTTTCCGGACTCATAACTTAGTCGTTTTAAGTCAAAATTGGCTCGTTCAAAAGCCGTTTTCTCACACGTGTCATATACTTTGATTTCATCTGGATAAAAGCTGTGAGACCCTAGATTTTATGAATAAAGATTTAAATTTCTCAAAATATTTTTTTTGAATATTATGGTGTGGATTTGATATAATGTTATAGTTGTGGGTAATATTTACAAATTTTGCAAAGTAAGAAAGTTGTTATATAATATTCGATTGGTCGGGGAATATTCATTTTAACAGGGAATATTCGTACGACAGCACAATCATTGGTGGACCCACAACAGATGTATTGTTGTAGTAAGAAAATGACATAATTATCTTTTTATAACGGCGAAAGTGTTACCGTTAAAACTGTTGAACTACCCGGTAGTAAAAGTACAGTAATATGCGTTGTTGTATAGTAGTACACGATATTGGTTATTGATGCTTACGTGAGAAGTCACTCAGTTATACTCAATTATTGCTACAGTAATTGTTGCATCATATCTCTCATATTATTGATTCAATTATTGTCACAAGATCATCTCAGATAATATGTTATATTATTAAATCAATAATTGAGATGGCAAAGTTATTCATATTATTATTTGCAATATTGACAATGTCTAGAAGTTACATCGAGGAGAGGTTTGGTCATCTAATCATGGCACAAGAAGGAGATATCCTTATCGGAAAGCTCCATCTTTCCTAGGAACAACCTGGTTGTTAAATATTATGAATTATAATATTAATGATGAATAAGTTCGTGTTAATTAGATGAAATTTATAATTCCATTGTGTGGGAATTAGTAGTGTTAGTGGAAATCGACATTTATTTCGATAATAATTAATGTCTGGAGGTTATATTGACCAATTGGGTAATTAACCGGATAAATGATCAATTAATTGCTATTAATTCATATGTTTATTACTATTTGTTCACATATGTGTACGATTGATTCACATTCTTGTACTATTAGGGGAGTTGGTGCAAGATTGATAATACTTGCATGACTAAGTTAAAAATAGAGGTATAGATGGAGGTACTATACTATAAGTCGTATTTTCACATGTCTAGAACTATTGATTCACATGATTTACTATTGATTCACATTAGTTACTATTAGGGGAGGTGATGCAAGTTTGATAATACTTGTAGGACTAAATTAAAAATGAAGAAAAAGTGGAAGGTATTATACTGTAATATTTCGAGCCCCAAAACGTTCAATTATCGAAACTATATTTTCCTATAAATAAAAGATCATTCTTACTTCATTTCACACCAATTTGCTAAAGCTTTAGAGCAATTACTATGGAGAGAAATTATAGAGAAAAAGAAGAAGAGAAGTCTACTACCTCACTATTCCAGTATCAAGTCTTCTTTTGAGGTAAGGGGTATTATTCTTTCGTATTCATGAAGAGAGTTACTTTCTTTCAATACTCGTAAGGGTTGTTATTACATTCTTTATTATTATGTTGGAATAACCTGTCTATGCGAAGTACCGCATATATGGTGAAATTCTTCTGTTATTCCATTCTTTATTATTCTGTTGGAATAACTTTCTGCAGGCGGTCTATGGGCATGGCATGCCTTGTGAATTACGTTGTTATTCCATTCTTTATTATTCTATTGGAACATCCTGTCTGCATGTGCGCGATTACGCATTGCGTGACTGGTTCCATTCTTTATTATTTTGTTGGAATATCTCAGATTCTGCGGATTTACGCATGACACGGTTCCATTCTTTATTATTCTATTGGAATATCACATGCATGCGGATTATGCATGACTGGTTCCGTTCTTTATTATTTTGTTGGAATATCCCACTGCATGCGGATTACGCATTTGACTGGTTCCATTCTTTATTATTCTATTGGGAATAACCTTTATATATGCGATCTATCGCATGCATGGTGAATTCTTCTGTTATTCCATTCTTTATTATTCTGTTGGAATAACTTGTCTATGTGGATTACCACATGAATGATGAATGATCCTTCGTATTCATTCTTTATTAAATTGTGGAAATGATCTATCTACGTGGATTACCGTATGGCAGGTGAAAATCCATTTACAGTTTCGTATATTCTATTATACTAAATCGAGATATCATTTCTTTTGTACTGGTCATGGAATATCATTTTCTTTGGTATTTTTTTATGAGTTACTATTCACGGGTTACTATTTACCCAGTTACTATTCACTCTAGTATTATTCACTCGGGTATTCGGGATACTTTTTGTGCCGGAGTACTATTCACAAGTTAGTATTCATGGGTTACTATTCACGCAATTACTATTCACTCCAGTATCATTCACTCGGGTATTCAGGACACTTTTCATGTCGGGGTACTATTCAAGGGGTACTATTCCCAAAGTACTATTCACGGGGTACTATTCACCCAAATTTTTTTTTTTTTTCTGTCCAAATTATTTTTGGTACATGAATATTATTCTTGAATTTTACTCTACAAAGCAGTATCATGTTGACAATTTGGACGTTATTGATTTCTGGATAAATTAAATTATAAATCTTTAAAATTTATCCTTGAACTTATTTTATTGAATTATTATGTCATTGTCATCATCCTCATGCTTATATTGTGATTAAAGTCATCTTTGGCTTACGTGCATAGATGGACTTGGTATGATTATGACCAGAAATTATTCAGTATAATCATGACCGTAATGTGACGGATGATGTGGTAAAAGTCCTCATTGGCCTGTAGTTCATTGACGGACAGTTGTTGGTATGATTATGACCAGGGATTATTCGGTATAATCATGACCATTGATGATTACATTAATATCCTTGGCCGTGGTGCAAGGATGATTCGATTTTATTTATTAAGCTGAGTCTCAGAGATAAAGTTGATGAAAAACTTTTTAAATCATAGAAGATAGTAGATTTTATGCTCTACTTGACTCTTCTAATGGATTGCTTATTCCGCTGCAGTTGTTCATCTAAAACTTGTTGTCTACTGTATTCTATCAGTTGTTATACTGTTGAAGGCAAAGGATAATTTATTCTGCATTATCTTAGTCATAATATTTCTTACTAGGCTAGTTGAGCTCACCCTTTTCTTTCATTGTTCTCTTTAGGAAATGAGAATATAGCTGGGATGAGTCGAGGAATGGAGTGATGGTCTAGGATAAGTGGCTTTAGTAGTCCTCACTATTCTATGAAATAGTGTGATAATAATTGTAATGATGACTCCATTGAGTGTGGATATTGTCTAGATGACATCTGAAAATGTTGAGATCAGCAATGAAGCACATGAGATCGTTGAGTCACCAACGATCAATACCCAGGATAATGTGCAATAGGAAGACAATAATCCTTAGGTAAATAACAACACCAATCAAATGATGAATGATGGGATGTTCAGAGGCTTTATACAATTCATGCAACATCAGGTAAGAGAGACTCTTGTTCAAAATATAGGTGGAAATAATGGCAACCCACGGTCAGTCACCGCTAAGCAGTTCAAAGAGATGGGATCACCGGAGTTTTTGGGAATGCCAGAACCACTTAAGGCGGAGACGTGGTTAAAGCAGATCACCAAGATATTTGATGTCTTGGGATGCTCCGAGGAGCACAAGGTTCCCTTTGCCACCTTTATGTTGCGTGAAGAGGTAGATTATTGGTGGGAATCTATAAAACGTACCCGGCCTAACGCACTCAAGATGTCTTGGGAGAAGTTCCAAGAGTTGTTCAACGATAAGTACTTTCTCGAAAGTATTCGTCACATGAAGGAGGTGGAATTCATCAAGTTGGAGCAAAAAAATATGACCGTGTTGCAATACGAGGCTAAATTTGTGGAGTTATCCCGGTTTGCATCCCATTTGGTCGATAATGAGAAGTAAATGACGTGAATCTTTCTAAGAGGTTTGAAACCCGATATACGTCAATACCTCATTTCTCACACACTTTGTTTATATTCAGATGTTGTGAATAAGGCTTAGTAATTAGAGCGCGATAATGAGTCAGCACAACCAAAAGGCAACGACCAACAACACGATAATAATCGTACCGGTGGCAACGACCATCGGAGCAATGATAACCATCGTGGGGGAAATTTTCATGCCAAGAATGGTAACCACTTCGGTGGTAATCATGGCCAAGACAATAGAAGTGGAAATTTCAAGAGGAGAAGATTCAATAATGATGGAAAGACATCAGCACTAGCACCTGTTGTTAAGGAAGGAGAACGACTACAAATGTAGAGGGGAGAGACACATCAGTCCAAACTGTATGCAGCAGTCCAAAGCGTGTTTTAATTGCAGAAGAGAAGGTCATTTAGCCCGATTTTGTCGTGCACCAAAGTCAAGTCCAGCTGGGATGGTGGCACCAAAGGCGGATACGGACAAAACAAAGTCGGTGGTTTTAGGAAGAGCATTTTTCGTGACTTCTAAAAAAATGAGTAACCCGAACGAAGTTAGCACGGGTTAGTTAATTATAAATTCTTGCGAAGTCTATACCTTATTAGATACCGGTTCTACCCATTCTTTTATCTCTCTTGCTTTTGCTCAACGTTTAAATTTAACTCTAGAGAAATTAGACTTTGACTTATCGATTGAAACTTCGTTAGCAGAAACCTTCGTTAACTCCACTGTTTATAAATCTTGTTTGATTCAAATAGACACTTTCACGTTACCTGTCGATCTTATCTCTTTGAAAATACTTGCCTTTGATGTGATTAGGAATCGATTAGTTAACTACTCATCATGCTTTTCGTAAGGTTGTAATCTTTCATATTCCTAACCAACCTGTTATGTGAATTCAAGCAACCAAACCACTAAAGTCAATCATTGTCATATTAAGCCATAAGTAAAGAGTCCTGAGCCTTTATCAGGGGACTTCCTTGTGTGGAATATACCGAAGCCAGACTTTCCGTAGGCGATGTTGTGAATGACGGTGGAAAGTTGATAGGTATCAATGTGACGTACTATCCAAGTCTTGGGATGAGAGTCATAGTTTTGAATGATATTTATATTGTTAATAAATTTCCTGACGTATTCTTGAAGAACTTCCTAGCCTACCCCTAGAGCGTGAAATCAAATTTTGTATTGACCTCAGTACAAAACCCATTCCTAAAACCCTTAAATATTTCTTCACCTAGAATAAACGTATTATCGCCAAAGACGTTGGCTCGAGCTATTGAATATTATGACTATACCATTCAATATCATCGTGGAAGAGCGAACGTGGTAGCTGACGCTTTGAGTAGAAGATCGTATGCGTTTACGAGTGTGATGTTGTTAACACTAAAACCCATTTTGTATAACTTACAAATGATGAAGATAGAGTTAAAGACTCTAGGGAACCACATGAAGATAACGAATATATGAGTAGAATCAACTTTAATCGATAAAGTTAAAGCCGCTCAAGCTACACACCTGAATCTGATGAATGTGAAGAAGAAGGTTTAAGAAGGCGTTATCTCAACCCTCGATTTAATTGGCCCATTTGAAATCCTCGACCGAGTAGGAACTGTGGCCTATAGACTCATTTTACCGCCATGTATGTCGCGTGTTCATAACGTTTTTCACGTATCGTTGTTAGTAAGCACTTAGTCTTGGGGGACTTTGGAGCCAAAATCTATTCGGACGTCCTTTAGTAAATTAGGTATAACCTTTACATATGAACTCCGATTTAGGTGATTCAGGATGATTCGGAAAGATAACGAGTAGACCTAAAACTTTCATTCTTTATATTTTGAGATTTGAGGTCGGTATCAAGACCTAAAATAGCTATTTTAGGGACTGATGTGCATTTTGAGGCAATCGGAGGACATCGGGCATGCATGTATGCAACGTGTAATGTTTTTGACGATAAAGGTATTCAAGGTATCCTCACCTCTTCGACATACTAGGTACGTACGTAAATTTCGAGGGCGAAATTTCTTAAGGAGGGGAGATTGTGAGACCCCAAATTTTATTAATAAAGATTTAAATTTCTCGAAATATTTTTTTGAATATTATGGTGTGGATTTGATATAATGTTATAGTTGTGGGTAATATTTACAAATTTGCAAAGTAAGCAAGTTGTTATATAACATTCGATTGGTCGGGGAATATTCGTTTTAACAGGGAATATTCGTACGACGACATAATCATTGGTGGACCCCACAACGGATGTATTATCGTAGTAAAAAAATGACAGAATTATCTTTTTATAACAACGAAAGTGTTACCGTTAAAACTATTGAACTACCCGGTAGTAAAAGTACAGTAATACGCGTGGTTGCATAGTAATACACGATATTGGTTATTGATGCTTACGTGAGAAGTCACTCAGTTATACTCAATTATTGCTACAGCAATTGCTGCATCATATCTCTCATATTATTGATTCAATTATTGTCACAGTATCATCTGTATAATATGTTATATTATTAAATCAATAATTAAGATGGCAAAGTTATTCATATTATTATTTGCAATATTGACAATAATAATATGAATGCGATCTATCGTATGCATGGTGAATTCTTCTGTTATTCCATTCTTTATTATTTTGCTGGAATAACCTGTCTATATAGATTATCGCATGCATGGTGAATGATCCTTCGTATTCATTCTTTATTAAATTATGGAAATGATCTGTCTACGTGGATTACCGCATGGCGGGTGAAAATCCATTTGCAGTTTTGTATATTCTATTATACTCGTCTGAGATATCATTTCTTTTTGTACACGTCATGGAATATCATTTTCTTTGGTATTTTTGTTACGAGTTACTATTCACAGGTTACTATTCACTCTGGTATTATTCACTCGGGTATTTTGGGTACTTTTCATGTCAGAGTACTATTCACGAGTTACTACTCACCCGATTACTATTCACTTTAGTATTATTCACTCGGGTATTCGGGACACTTTTCGTGTTGGGGTACTATTCACCCAAAAATTATATTTCTTTTCTGTCCAAATTTTTTTGGTACATGAATATTATTCTTGAATTTTACTCTACAAAAAAGTATCATGTTGACAATTTGGACGTTATTGATTTCTGGATAAATTAAATTATAAATCTTTAAAATTTATCCTTGAACTTGTTTTATTTAATTATTATGTCATTGTCATCATCCTCGTGCTTATATTGTGATTAAACTCATCTTTGGCTTACGTGCATAGATGGACTTGGTATGATTATGACCAGGGATTATTCGATATAATCATGACTGTAATGTGACGAATGATGTGGTAAAAGTCCTCATTGGCCGTAGTTCTTTGACGGACAATTGTTGGTATGATTATGACCAGGGATTATTCGGTATAATCATGACCATTGATGATTGCATGAATATCCTTGGCCGTGGTGCAAGGATGATTCAATTTTATTTATTAAGTTGAGTCTTAGTGATAAAGTTGATGAAAAACTTTTTAAATCATAGAAGATAGTAGATTTTATACTCAACTTGACTCTTCTAATGGATTGCTTATTCACTGCAGTTGTTGATCTAAAACTTGTTTTCTATTGTATTCTATCAGTTGTTATACTGTTAAAGGCTAAGGATAATTTATTCTGCATTATCTTAGTCATAATATTTCTTACTAGGCTAGTTGAGCTCACCCTTTTCTTTCATTGTTCTCTTCAGGAAATGAGAATATAGCTGGGATGAGTCGGGGAATGGAGTGATGGTCCAGGATAAATGGCTTTAGTAGTCCTCACCATTCTGTGAAATAGTGTGATAATAATTGTAATGAGGACTCCATTGAGTGTGGATATTGTCTAGATGATAATATTCTTGTTTAAACTCTAAGCTATGTTTTGTCTTATTTTACACGACTGTTGTATTAAAGAAGTTGTATTTGATTTATGTACCATGTATCTGGCGACCCAAGATGGGTGATGTATACCTGTTTTGGGGGTGTCATAACCTCCAAACATTAATTATTATGGAAATAAATGTCGATTTCCACTTACACCACTAATTCCCACACAATGGAATTATCAATTTTATCTTTAATCAACACGAACATATTCATCATTAATATTATAATTCACAATATTTAACAACCAGGTCATTCCCAGGAAAGAGGGGGCTTTCTGATAAGGATTTCTCTTTATTGGCACGCAATTAGATGACCAAACCTCTCCTTGACAAAACTTCTAGACATTGTCAATATTGCAAATAATAATATGAATAACTTTGTCATCTCAATTATTGATTTAGTAATATAACATATTATACAGATGATACTGTGACAATAATTGAATCAATAATATGAGAGATATGATGCATCAATTATTGTAGCAATAATTGAGTATAACTGAGTGACTTCTCACGTAAGCATCAATAACCAATACTGTGTACTACTATGCAACCACGCGCATTACTGTACTTTTATTACCGGGTATTTCAACAGTTTTAACGGTAACACTTTCGCCATTATAAAAAGATAATTCTGTCATTTTCTTACTACGATAATACATCCGTTGTGGGGTCCACCAATGATTATGTCGTCGTACGAATATTCACTGTTAAAACAAATATTCCCCGACCAATCAAATACTATATAACAACTTGTTTACTTTGAAAAATTTGTAAATATTACCCACAACTATAACATTATATCAAATCCACACCATAATATTCAAAAAAAATATTTCCAGAAATTTAAATCTTTATTCATAAAATCTGGGGTCTCACAAAAGTAGTTTTTAAATTTGTTAACAATGAATTCACTATTTAACAACTATTACACATTCGTTTATCGCTCGTGAGCATTCATAGCTCGTTTTCTTCGTTCTAAGTCAAAATGGCTCCTATTGAACTTCAGGAGTTAAAGACCCAACTGCAGGAATTGTTAGACATTGGCTTTATTCGTCCTAGTACTTCTCCTTGGGGTGCTCCTGTTCTATTCGTGAAAAAGAAAGATGGGAGTATGCGACTTTGTATTGATTATCGGGAGTTGAATCATGTCACCATCAAAAATAGGTATCCATTGCCACGTATTGATGACTGTTTGACCGATTGTAAGGAGCCAAATTCTTTTCAAAGATTGATCTTCGTTTGGATATCACCAAATGAAGATTAGAACCGTGACATTCCAAAGGCGGCTTTCGTAACTCCGATGACGGCATTATGAATTCCTAGTCATGTCCTTTGGATTGACTAATGCTCCCGCCGCCTTCATGGATATGATGAACCGAAAGTATTCAAGGAATATTTAGATCACTTTGTGGTAGTCTTTATTGATGACATCCTTATTTATTCCAAAAGCCGTGAAGATCATGAGCAACACTTGAGGTCGACACTCCAAAAGCTTCGTGAATATAAGCTTTATGCCAAGTTGAAGAAATGCGAATTACGGTTTGAAGAAGTAGCATTCCTTGGGCACGTGGTATCAAGTCATGGAATATCCGTTGACCCAAACAAATATGAAGCTATTCAAAGTCGGGAACAACCTAAATCAATGACCTAAAATCGTAGCTTTCGGTTTAGTGGTTATTATCGGAGATTCGTGGAAGGATTTTCTCGAATCGCTACTCCATCGACTTCGGTGACTCAAAAAGATACAAAGTTCGGTTGGAGCGAAGAATGTGAGAGGAGTTTTCAAGAACTCAAGAGGAGACTTATTTCAAAGACTGTTACGACAATACCATCCGCTCGGAGGATTTGTCATCTCATGATGATGCTTCGAGCAAAGGGTTGGGATGTGTTCTTATGCAACATGGAAAAGTTATAGCTTTATGCCTCATGACAACTCAAAGAATATGAGAGGAATTATCCTACTCATGATGCGAGTCAAAGCGGTCATTATTTGCACTTAAAATTTGGAGGCATTAATTGTATGGGGAGAAAGTGGAGATCTTTACGGATCATAAAAGCCTCAAATATTTCTTCACTCAAAAGGAACTCAACATGCGACAACGATGTTGGCTTGAACTGCTGAAAGATTATGATCATACCATCCAATACCATCCTCGAAAAGCGAACGTGGTAGGCGGCGCATTGAGTAGAAGATCGTATGCAAGTACGAGTGTGTTATTGTCAACACAAAGGCCCATTTTGTGTGACTTGCAAAGGATGGAGATAGAGTTAAAGACTCCAAGGACGCATGTGATGATAGCGAATATACGAGTAGAACCGACTTTAATCGATAAAGTTAAAGGCGCGCCAAGCCTCTGCACTGGAGCCGATGCGTATGAGGAAGAAGGTGGATGAGGGTGCTATCTTAGGAAGCAAGAATCGATGAAGAAGGAATACTTGAGTCAACTCTGCATTTTTGTGTTCCTAACGACCCTGATTTAAAGTATAATATCATGATGGAGGCGCACAACACACCATTTGCAATCCATCCTGGGAGTACCAAAATGTATCATGATATTCGTCATACATTTTGGTGGAGCAATATGAAGAGAGAGATAGTATTGTTTATCTCAAGGTGTCTAACTTGTCAACGAGTTAAAGCGGAGCATCAAGTACCAAAAGGTCCATTGCAACCACTTGAAATTCCAGAATGGAAGTGGGAGCACATTACCATGGATTTCGTTACCGGTCTTCCTAAGGTTTCTCAAGGCATTGATGTGATTTGGGTCATTGTTGATAGATTGACCAAGTCTGCTCATTTCTTACCGATACGAGAAACTTATACACTTGAACGTCTTTCTCGTATGTACATAAACGAGATTGTAAGACTGCATGGTATGCCGGTATCCATAGTTTCTGATCGAGACCCAAGATTCACTTCACGATTTTGGGTTAGTTTGCAAAAAGCTATGGGCACAGACTTACGATTTAGCTCGGCATATCATCCTCTCAGACGGACGGACGGTTGAGAGGACTATTCAAACTCTTGAAGATCTATTAAGACTCGTGTCCTTGATTTCAAGGGAGTTGGGACAAGTTCTTACCATTGGTGGAGTTTTCCTACAACAACAGCTTATCAAGCAAGTATTGGCATGGCTCCATTCAAGCGTTGTATGGAAGAAAGTGTCGTTCTCAAAGTATCTTTGGGATGAGGTGGGTGAAGCAACGTTGTTGGGACGGAGTTGGTACGTATGACTATGGAAAAGATTCAAAAGATCAAACAACGTATAAAAACCTCACAAAATCGATAAAAGAGTTATGTTGATCTTCATCGAAAGGACGTGGAATTTGATATAGGAGATCATGTGTTGTTAAGAGTTGCTCCATGGAAAGGAGTTACAAGATTTGGAAAGAGAGGAAAACTTAATCCTCGATTCATCGGTCCATTTTAATCCTCGATCGAGTAGGAGGCGTGGCCTATAGACTCGCTTTTACCGCCAAATATGTCTCGTGTTTATAACGTTTTCACATATCCATGTTACGTAAATATGTGAAAGACCGAACCATATTATTGAGTTAGAACCGGATGAAATAGCGGAAGATTTGACGTATGAAGAGGTTCCTATTCAAATTTGGATAAGAAGGAACATATTCTACGCTTCCAAGGTTATACCTCAAGTCAAAGTTTTGTGGAGGAACCACGATGTTGAGGAGATGACTTGGGAGTTAGAATCGAAATGAAATCAAGGTATCCTTACCTCTTCGACATACCGTAATGTACCTTAATTTCGAGGGCAAAATTTCATAAGAAGGGAGGTTGTAAGACCCAAACTTTTATAAATAAAGATGAATTTTCTATAAATATTATTTTTGAATATTATGGAATAATTTGATATAATGTTATAGTTGTGGGTAATATTTATAAATTTTGCAAAGTATGCAAGTGGTTATATTATATTCGATTGGGTCAGGGAATATTCGGTTTAGCAGGAATATTCGCACAACTACTCAATCATTGGTGGACCCCACAATGTAATTATTGTCGGATTGGGAAAACGACAAAAATATTTTATTGAAATAACGGCGGAAGTTTTACCGTTGATACTGTTGAACTACTCGTTAGTAAAAGCACAGTAATACGTGTGGTTGCATAGTAGCACACGGTATTGATTATTGATGCTTATGTGAGAAGTCACTTAGTTTGATTCCATTATTGTCGATTAATAATATGAATTATTATAGCGATAATGACATTTTGTTTTATTCGTATTATTAACGTAATAAAACAGAAACATCTTTTTATATAAAACAAAATACTTTATTAAAGTTATTTTATAAATAAAATATATTATATTTTATTATGCATAGTGTTATATAGTGTTTTGCATAGTGTTTGCATAGTAAAATGTTTTTATATAAATAGAATATATTATATTTTATTTAAAAGATTTTTCTTTAAATATGGACCGTCGATTAAAAGTAAATCAATCGGACCGATTCATGGATTAATTACAATGCATTCTATTTTCCTATAAATAGAAGCTCATTCCTTCATTATTTTCTTACTAATTCAATTGAAATTCTAGAGAGAGAAATTATAGAGAGAAACTATAGAGAGAAAGAAGAAGAGTATTCTGGTACTTCACTACTTTGATATCCAGTGTCTTTTACGGTAGGGAATATTATTTGTTGTGCCCGTGAAGGGTGTTATTCTTTCTTATTCATGAAGAGAACTTACATTGTTCCATTCATTATTATTACATTGGAATAACTCGTAAAAAGTGGCATACCCTATACATAACTTTCAGAGTATGCGGCATACCCTATACTTGGTGAAATCCTTATGTTATTCCATTGCTTATTATTACATTGGAATAACTCAGTATATGCGGTTTACCCTATACTTGGTCACATTCTTCTATTATTCTCATTGGAACATCACATGCGTGTGTTTTATCTGGGACTGGTTCCGTCTTTATTATTCTATTGGAACATCACATGCGTGTGTTTTACAGGACTGGTTCCGTCTTTTATCATTACATTGGAATATCCTATCTGTGTGTTTTACACGGATCTGGTTAAAATCTTTATTATTTTGTTGGAACATCATGTCGGTGTGAATTTCACACGACACGGTTCCGTTATTATTATTCTATTGGAATAACTCGCATATATGCAAGTACCGCATGCATGGTGATTTCTTTTGTTATTCTATTCTTTATTATATACTCGGTTGGTTAAAGTTTTGACTTCTATACTCCATGAAATTAGTAGAATATCCTTGATATTTGCGTTTCATCCAAATATCTTTTCATGGAAATATTCTTCGATCATTCTTGAATTTTACTCTACAAAGCGAAGATCATGTTGACAATTTGACGTTAATAATTCTCGGATAAAATAATTCTTGAACTTGTTTTATTGAATTCTTATATCATTGTCATCATCCTCATGTTTATATTATTTTTTTTAAAGTCAAATACGTATTTTGTAGAGCGTGGATGGACTTGGTATGATTATGACCATGGATTATTCGGTGTAATCATGACCGTAATGTTACAAATGATGTGGTAAAAATCCTCGATTGGTAGTAGTGCATTGATGGACGATTGTTGGCATGATCATGACCATTAATGAATACACAACTATTCTTGGCCCGTGTAGTGCATGAATAATTGTGGTCGTGATACTAAAGAATATCCTCGTCAGAAAAGTAGTAAGGGTGATTCGATGATGTGGATTATTTATTAAAGTCGAGTCTCAAACTTTAACAAATGATGAAAAACCTTTTAAATCATAAAAGATAGTAGATTTTATTTTCTACTTGACTCTTTTAATGGATTGCTTGTTCACCGCAGATTAAACTTGATGTTTATTATATTTTATCAGTTTAACACTGTTGAAGGCTATTGATAATTTATTCTGCATTATCTTAGTCATAATATTTCTTACTGGGCTAGTTGAGCTCACCCTTTCTTTCAAACTTACCACAAACGTCTAATAACAGACTCTTTATATACATCAAGGATTGAATAAATATTACCACAAATCATTTTATTTTTAATCAACACCTATTTAATCTTTCAACAATTATTAATCATTTATAACTTGTAAATGCGAATTAATAACATAACATATTATATAGATGATACTGTGACAATAATTGAATCAATAATATAAAAGATATGATGCAGCAATTACTGTAGTAATAATTGAGTATAGCTAAGTGACTTCTCACGTAAGCATCAATAATCAATACTGGTGTGCTACTATGCAACCACAGCAGACATCGTATTTTTTACCACGGGTAGTTCAACAGCTTTTAACGGTAACACCTCCGCCGTTATTTTTATAGAAAGATAATTTTATCGCTTTCTAACTACGATAATACTTCCGTTGTGGGGTCCACTAATGATTGAGTAGTCGCATTTAATATTCCCGACAAAAAGAATATTCCCCACCAAACGAATATTTTATAACAACTTGCTTACTTTTCAAAATTAATAAATATTATCCACAACTATAACATTATATCAAATTTATTCCATAATATTCAAAAATAATATTTATAGAAAATTCATCTTTATTTATAAAAGTTGGGGTCTTACAACCCATAACATCATCTAAGAGTCTCTTCGTCAATAGTATTTACCTTTGTCAATAGTAATTACCTTTGTGAATAGTAATTACCTTCGTCAATAGTATTTACCTTCGTCAATAGTAATTACCTTCTTCAATAGTATTTACCTTTGTCAATAGTAATTACCTTTGTGAATAGTAATTACCTTCGTCAATAGTATTTACCTTCGTCAATAGTAATTACCCCTTCGCAAATAATAGTTGTCCCTTCAATATTACCAAGAGTTAACTCGCCTCTTGATGTTGTTCGGTTAATTACCCCTTCATGAAATAGTAGTTGTCTCTTGATATTACCAAGAGTCATTTTGACCCTTCGTTAAGACCAAGAGCCACCATCGCTTTTTCTATAAATAGAAAGCTCATTCCTTCATTATTTCTTACTTAATTCACGGAAACTCTAGAGAGAGAAACTATAGAGAGAAAGAAGAAAAGTATTTCGCTACTTCACTTTTCCAATATTCAGTTCTTCTAAGGTAGGGAATATTATTTGTTGTACGTAGGGATATTATTCTTTTGTATTCATGAAGAGAACTTCGATTATTCCATTCCTTATTATTCTCATTGGAATAACTTTGATACGCGGACTACCCTATACTTGGTGACATTCTTCTATTATTCATCTTTATTATTACATTTGGAACATCCCATGTCATGTGTGTTTACACCGGACTGGTTAAAATCTTTATTATTCTGTTGGAACATCACATCATCGTGTTTTACAGGACTGGTTAAAATCTTTATCATTCTGTTGGAATATCCTATCTGTGTGTTTTACACCGGATCTGGTTCCGTCTTTATTATTCTGTTGGAACATCATGTCGGTGTGAATTTCACCTGACCTGGTTCCGTTATTATTATTCTATTGGAATAACCTGTCTATGCGAAGTACCGCATGCATGGTGATTTCTTTTGTTATTATATTCTTTATTATACTCAGTTGGTTAAAGTTTTGACTTCTATACTCCATGAAATTAGTAGAATATCCTTGATATTTGCGCTTCATCCAGTATCTTTTCATGGAAACATTCTTCTGAGCATTCTTGAATTTTACTCTACACAGAAGTATCATGTTGACAATTTGGACATTATTGGTTCCTGGACAAATTAATTCTTGAACTTGTTTTATTGAATTCTTATATCATTGTCATCATCCTCATGTTTATATTTTTTTTGAAAGTCAATTGTGGCCTGTAGTGCATAGATGGACTTGGTATGATTATGACCAGGGATTATTCGGTGTAATCATGACCGTAATGTTATAAATGATGTGGTAAAAGTCCTCATTGGCCCGTAGTGCATTGATGGACAGTTGTTGGCATGATCATGACCATTAATGAATACACAACTATTCTTGGCCCGTAGTGCATGAATAATTGTGGTCGTGATACTAAAGAATATCCTTGTCAGTAAAGTGCGGTGTGATTCGATGATGTGGAATATTTATTAAAGTCGAGTCTCTAAATTTATAACAGATGATGAAAAACCTTTTAAATCATAAAAGATAGTAGATTTTATTTTCTACTTGTCTCTTTTAATGGATTCTTTGGTTCTTTGTAGTTAAACTTGATGTTCATTATATTTTATCGCTTTAACATTTGTCAGAGGCTAATGATAATTTATTCTCGCATTATCTTAGTTATAATATTTCTTCGAGCTAGTTGAGCTCACCTTTTCTTTCACCGTTTCTTCGTGAAATGAGAATATATTTGGGACGAGTCGGGAACGGAGTAATGGTCCAGAGGATAGCATTAGTAGTCCTCACTATTCTATGAAATAGTGTGATAACAATTGTAATGAGGACTCCTTTTGAGTTTGTATAATATCTAGTAGACAACATTTGTATTCAAACTCACAGTTTATG
The DNA here is from genome assembly GCA_020205615.1 of Panax quinquefolius. Classification (NCBI taxonomy): domain Eukaryota; kingdom Viridiplantae; phylum Streptophyta; class Magnoliopsida; order Apiales; family Araliaceae; genus Panax; species Panax quinquefolius. The sequence continues at coordinate 92,347,806 of CM035157.1, read as the reverse complement.
TCGTATTGTACAGGACAGTTATATTAGTAAGTTGTATTTAAATTCTGTACCATGTATCTGACTACCCAAGATGGGTGATGTATAACTAATTTTGGGGCGTCACGGTTTTATCGTCGAGCTTAGGATATGATCCACGGCTAAGATGTGAGAATAGTACTAGGAGGGAGAGGCGGGGAATACCTTCGCTAGTATGACCTACCTAAGTTTATGTGCTATTTTATTAGTCGATCGTAATATAGGGATAATATGTTACATGTCAATTAACCTTTTGTTTTGTGGGCGATCTCGAAAATGACATCCGAGAATGTTGAGAATACTAATGGAGCACAAAGCGATCGTTGATTCACCACATATTAATAATCGAGGATAATGTGCATCGAAGGCGATAATCCTCATACAAACAACAACACCGACCAAATGATGAATGATCAAATGTTCGGAGGCTTTATGCAATTTATGCAACAAAGAAAGTAGAGCGACTTCGGCCCAAAATGTAGGTGGAAACACGGAAAACTCTCAAGGCCACCGCTAAACAATTCAAGGAGTGGGACCACTGGAGTTTAAGGAGAGCCAAAACCACTTCGGCGGAAGCATGGATAAAGCAGATTACCAAGATATTTGATGTCTTGGGATGCTCCGAGGAGCAAAAGGTTCCCATTCACGCCTTTATGTTTGCGGCGGAGGCAGACATTGGTGGGAATCGGTAGAAGCGTACTCGAAACTCGCTATATGAAGATATCTTGGGAGAAGTTCCAGAGGCATTCAACGACAAATACTTTCTCGAAAGTATTCGCCACATGAAGGAGGTGGAGTTTATCAAGTTGGAACAAAACAATATGACCGTGTCGTAATACGAGGCAAAATTTTGAGTTATCACGATTTCGTCCACTTGGTGGATAATGAAGAGAGAATGGCGCGAATGTTTTTAAGAGGTTTGAAGTCGGAGATACGTCAACATCTTATTTCTCATAAAGCGTGTTTGTATTCAGATGTTGTAAATAGAGCTCAATTAGTGGAGCGCGATAACGAGTCAACGAACTAAAAAAGAGCGGTACGGCAAAATTATAATAATACCGAGAGAGTAGTCATCGAAGCGGTGACAACAAGCGTGGAGGGAATCAACAAAGCGATATGGTAACCACGGTGGTAATCAGGGCCAAAACAATAAGAATGGACATTTCAAGAAAAGGAGATTCAACAATGATGGAAAGAGCGTCAAGACCAAAGACCCGTTGTTAAGGAAGGAGAAAGACCACCTATCATATGCTTCAAATTCGGAGGAGAGGGACACATCATCCGAATCGCGCTACGCCATGCCGCCCAAAGCATGTTATAATTGTGGAAGAGAAGGTCACTTAGCTCGATTTTGTCCTTCATCGAAGACAAATTCAACTAGGATGGAGGCACCAAAGGTCGTCCAGTAAAAAGTCAAAAACCTAGAAGGTAAGGGAGAACGTTTGTTGTGACTCTCCAGAGAGCAAGGAACCGAATGAGGTCATCACGGGTAAGCTTATCATAAACTCTAATGAAGTCTATACTTTATTTGATACGGTTCTACCCATTCTTATATTTCTCCTACTTGCGCTCATCGATTAAATTTGACTCAGGAGAAATTAGACTTTGACTTATCTGTGGAAACTCCGTTGGGAGAAACCTTCATTACATCCATGGTTTATAAGTCTTGTTTGGTTCAAATCCAGTACTTCACATTACCTATCGATCTTATTTCATTAAAAATACTTGCATTTGACGTGATTCTAGGGATTGATTGGTTAACTACTTATCATGCAAAAATTGATTGTTTTCATAAGGTTGTTAGCTTTCATATTCCTAATCAACCTATTATGCGAATTCAAGCGACCAAACCATTAAAATCAATCACGGTCATCTCAAGCCATAAAGCTATTCGTTTATTGAAAAATGGATGTCAAGCTTTCTTAGCTCATGTCATGATTTAAACAAAAATACGCCGTTTTGAACGATATTTCTATTGTTAATAAATTTCCGACGTATTCCCTCAAGAACTTCTGGCCTACCCCAGAGCGTGAAATTGAATTTTGTATCGACCTTGAACCCAGACAAAACCTATTTCCAAAGCCCCATATCGAATGGCTCTATTGAACTTCGTGGAGTTAAAGACCCAACCGCAGGAATTGTTAGACATTGGCTTTATTCGTCCTAGTACTTCTCCTTGGGGTGCTCCTATTCTATTCGTGAAGAAGAAAGATGGGAGTATGCGACTTTGTATTGATTATCGGGAGTTGAATCATGTCACCATCAAAAAATAGGTATCCATTGCCACGTATTGATGACCTGTTTGACCAGTTGCAAGGAGCCAAATTCTTTTCAAAGATTGATCTTCGTTAGGATATCACCAAATGAAGATTAGAACCATTGACATTCCAAAGACGGCTTTCGAATCCCCAGACGGGCATTATGAATTCCTAGTCATGTCCTTTGGATTGACTAATGCTCCTACTGCCTTCATGGATATGATGAACCGAGTATTCAAGGAATATTTAGATCACTTTGTGATCGTCTTTATTGATGACATCCTTATTTATTCCAAAAGCCGTGAAGATCATGAGCAACACTTGAGGCTGACACTCCAAAAGCTTCGTGAATATAAGCTTTATGCCAAGTTGAAGAAATGCGGGTTCTGGCTTGAAGAAGTAGCATTCCTTGGGCACGTGGTATCAAGTCATGGAATATCTGTTGACCCAGCAAAGATTGATGCTATTCAAAGCTGGGAACAACCTAAATCAGTGACTGAAATACGTAGCTTTCTCTGTTTAGCTGGTTATTATCTGAGATTCGTGGAAGGATTTTCTCGAATCGCTACTCCATTGACTCAACTGACTCGAAAAGATACAAAGTTTGGTTGGAGCGAAGTTTGTGAGAGGAGATTTCAAGAACTCAAGAGGAGACTTATTTCAAAGACTTTTTCGATATAATACCATCCGGCTCGGAGGGATTTGTCATCTCTGATGATGCTTGAAGCAAAAGGTTGGGATGTGTTCTTATGCAACATGGAAAAGTTATAGCCTATGCCTCGTGACAACTCAAAGAATATGAGAGGAATTATCCTACTCATGATCTAGAGTTAGCAAATTTGTTATCTTGCACTTAAAATTTGGAGGCATTACTTGTATGGGGAGAAAGTGGAGATCTTTACGGATCATAAAAGCCTCAAATATTTCTTCACTCAAAAGGAACTCAACATGCGACAACGACGTTGGCTTGAACTGCATTGAAAGATTATGATCATACCATCCAATACCATCCCGAAAAGCGAACGTGGTAGGCGACGCATCGAGTAGAAGATCATATGCAAGTACGAGTTTGATATTATCAACGCAAAGGCCCATTTTGTGTGACTTGCAAAGGATGGAGATAGAGTTAAAGACTCCAGGGACGCATGTGATGATAGCAAGTATACGAGTAGAACCGACTTTAATCGATAAAGTTAAAGTTTCTCAAGCTACAGACCTGGAGCTGATGCGTATGAGGAAGAAAGTGCAAGAAGGTGCTATGCCGGAAGCAAGAATTGATGAAGAAGGAATACTTCGAGTCAACTCCAGACTTTGTGTTCCTAACGACCCTGATTTAAAGTATAATATCATGATGGAGGCGCACAACACACAATTTGCAATCCATCCTGGGAGTACCAAAATGTATCATGATATTCGTCATACATTTTGGTGGAGCAATATGAAGAGAGAGATAGCGTTGTTTATCCCAAGGTGTCTAACTTGTCAACGAGTTAAAGCGGAGCATCAAGTGCCAAAAGGTCCATTGCAACCACTTGAAATTCCAGAATGGAAGTGGGAGCACATTACCATGGATTTCATTCACGGGGTCTTCCTAAGGTTTCTCAAGGCATTGATGCGATTTGGGTCATTGTTGATAGATTGACCAAGTCTCCGCTCATTTCTTACCGACACGAGAAACTTATACACTTGAACGTCTTGCTCGTATGTACATAAACGAGATTGTAAGATCGCATGGTATGCTTAAGTATCCATAGTTTTCGATCGAGACCCAAGATTCACTTTTACGATTTTGGGTTAGTTTGCAAAAAGCTATGGGCACAGACTTACGATTTAGCTCTAAGATATCATCCTCAAAGCAGACGGACGAATGGAGAAGACTATTCAAACTCTTGAAGATCTATTAAGACCCGTGTCCTTGATTTCAAGGGGAGTTGGGACAAGTTCTTACCATTGCTGGAGTTTTCCTACAACAACAGTTATCAAGCAAGTATTGGCATGGCTCCATTCGAAGCGTTGTATGGAAGAAAGTGTCGTTCTCTAGTATGCTGGGATGAGGTGCGTGAAGCAACGTTGTTGGGACCGGAGTTGGTACGTATGACTACGGAAAAGTTTCAAACGATCCGACAACGTATAAAAACCTCACAAAATTGACAAAAGAGTTATGCTAATCTTCATCGAAAGGACGTGGAATTCGATATAGGAGATCATGTGTTGTTAAGAGTTGCTCCATGGAAAGGAGTTACAAGATTTGGAAAGAGAGGAAAACTTAATCCTCGATTCATCGGTTCATTTTTAATCCTCGATCGAGTAGGAAGCGTGGCCTATAGACTCGCTTTACCGCTTAAATATGTCTCGTGTTCATAACATTTTTCACATATCCATGTTACGTAAATATGTGAAAGACCGAACCATATTATTGAATTAGAATCGACGAAATAGCGGAAGATTTGGACGTATGAAGAGGTTCTGTTCAAATTTTGGATAGAGAAGGAACATATTCTACGCCTCCAAGGTTATACCTCAAGTCAAAGTTTTGTGGAGGAACCACGATGTTGAGGAAATGACTTGGGAGTTAGAATCAGAATGAAATCAAGGTATCCCTACCTCTTCAACATACCAGGTACGTACCCTAATTTCGAGGGCAAAATTTCATAAGAAGGGAGGTTGTAAGACCCGACTTTTATAAATAAAGATGAATTTTCTATAAATATTATTTTTGAATATTATGGAATAAATTTGATATAATGTTATAGTTGTGGGTAATATTTATAAATTTTGCAAAGTAAGCAAGTTGTTATAAAATATTCGTTTGGTAGAGGAATATTATTTTTGTAGGGAATATTAAACGACGGCTCAATCATTGGTGGACCCCATTAGCGGAAGTATTGTCGTAGTTAGAAAGCGACAAAATTATCTTTCTATAAAAATAACTACGGAGGTGTTACCGTTAAAACTGTTGAACTACTCGGTGGTAAAATACAAGAATGTCTGGCATTGGTTGCATAAGTAGACAATCAGTATTGATTATTGATGCTTACGTGAGAAGTCACTTAGCCATACTCAATTATTGCTACAGTAATTACTGCATCATATCTCTTATATTATTGATTCAATTATTGTCACAGTATCATATGTATAATATGTTATGTTATTAATTGAGAAGACAAGTTATAAATGATTAATAATTGTTGAAAGATTAAATAGGTGTTGATTAAAAATAAAATGATTTGTGGTAATATTTATTCAATCCTTGATGTATATAAAGAGTCATCATATGAGACGCGTTTGTGGTAAGTTTGATTATTTTATAAATATATGTCATCATCTAAGAGTCTCTTCGTCTATAGTATTTACCTTTGTCAATAGTAATTACTTTTGTGAATAGTAATTACCTTCGTCAATAGTATTTACCTTCGTCAATAGTAATTACCTTCTTCAATAGTATTTACCTTTGTCAATAGTAATTACCTTTGTGAATAGTAATTACCTTCGTCAATAGTATTTACCTTCGTCAATAGTAATTACCCCTTCGCAAATAGTAGTTGTCCCTTCAATATTACCAAGAGTTAACTGCCACTTCGATGTTCCAAGGGTTAATTACCCCTTCGCAAATAGTAGTTGTCTCTTCAATATTACCAAGAGTCATTTTAACCCTTCGTTAAGACCAAGAGCCACCCTCAGTTTTTCTATAAATAGAAAGCTCATTCCTTCATTATTTCTTACGAATTCACTGAAACTCTAGAGAGAGAAACTATAGAGAGAAAGAAGAAAAGTATTCTGCTACTTCACTTTTCCAATATTCGGTTCTTCTAAGGTAGAGAATATTATTTGTTGTACCAGTAAGGTATATTATTCTTTTGTATTCATGAAGAGAACTTTGATTATTCCATTCCTTATTATTCATTGGAATAACTCAGTATCATGCGGACTACCCTATACTTGGTGACATTCTTCTATTATTACATCTTTATTATTCTATTGGAACATCACATGCGTGTGTTTTACAGGACTGGTTAAAATCTTTATTATTTTGTTGGAACATCACGTTCGTGTGTTTTACACCTGGATTGGTTCATCTTTATCATTCTGTTGGAATATCCTATACGTGTATTTTACACCGATCTAGTTCCGTCTTTATTATTACGTTGGAACATCATATAGATTGTGAATTTCACCGACCGGTTCCTTATTATTATTATTACATTGGAATAACTTTGTCATGCGCGGGCATCGCATGCATGGTGAATTCTTTTGTTATTCCATTCTTTATTATACTCGGTTGGTTAAAGTTTTGACTTCTATACTCCATGAAATTAGTAGAATATCCTTGATATTTGCGCTTCATCCAAAGATCTTTTCTTGGAAATATTCTTACGAGCATTCTTGAATTTTACTCTACACGTAAGTATCATGTTGACAATTTGGACGTTATTGGTTCTGGACAAATTAATTCTTGAACTTGTTTTATTGAGCTCTTATATCATTGTCATCATCCTCATGTTTATATTTTTTGAAAGTCATCTGGTGGCCTTTGTAGTGCATAGATGGACTTGGTATGATTATGACCGAGGATTATTCGATTGTAATCTTAACCGTAATGTTACAAATGATGTGGTAAAAGTCCTCATTGGCCCGTAGTGCATTGATGGACAGTTGTTGGCATGATCATGACCATTAATGAATACACAACTATTCTTGGCCCGTAGTGCATGAATAATTGTGGTCGTGATACTAAAGAATATCCTTGGCCGTAGTGCAAGGGTGATTCAATGATGTGGAATATTTATTAAAGCTGAGTCTCAGCTATAACAGTGATGAAAAACCTTTTAAATCATAAAAGATAGTAGATTTTATTTTCTACTTGACTCTTTTAATGGATTGTTGGTTCCGCTGTAGTTAAACTTGATGTTCATTATATTTTATCAGTTTAACACTGTTGTAGGCTAATGATAATTTATTCTGCATTATCTTAGTCATAATATTTCTTACTGAGCTAGTTGAGCTCACCCTTTCTTTCTTTGTTCTCTTCGTGAAATGAGAATATAGCCGGGGACGAGTGGGAAGCAGAGTAATGGTGGGGAGGATAGCATTAGTAGTCCTCACTATTACGTGAAATAGTGTGATAACAATTGTAATGAGGACTCCTTTTGAGTTTGTATAATATCTAGTAGACAACATTTGTATTCAAACTCGACAGCTTTATGTAGTATTATTACACTGACGCTTATATTAGTAAGTTGTATTTAAATTCTGTACCATGTATCTGACTACCCAAGATGGGTGATGTATACCTAATTTTGGGGGCGTCACACTTATATCCCATGTACATTGGGCTATTCCAAATAATATTCAAATTGGGCTAAATATAAATTTAGTTGGGTATTTTCAACCCATTATTTCCTATCACACCTTAATATCTCAATGATCATCTATTATCTTTTTATTAATTCTCTTTTAATAATTCCAATTAAACATTTAGTCTAGTTTAACATTAATACTCATGCCACACAAGGCTCATTTATCCCACTTACTAGAGTTATAAAACTCAAGCTCTTAATCTCATCAGTAAAATATTAGGGGTCTATGACACATTTGGATTTTCCCCAATCCCACTTCATTTTAATATTCATTTAATATAGGTTTGTGTGACACTGAATTATTTAATTTTTCTTGAATAATTATACACTTATAAACGTATACTTATAATACTTTCATCTACAAAAATAATCACTACCCTTAGAATCATTAACCTTTACTCCATTATTTAAATTATACGATTATAAGTATAATTATTTGATTGTCTAAGACAACTTCCTCAATCTTTACATTTAGCCACATGTTAAATATTAATCTACTATATAAATCTCTAGCCATTATTTATTTATATATATATTGGTTTCTTCTATTATCCATCACTTATTTTGCATTAACATCTTTCAAATATTAAACCCTATCATATATTACCATATTATGTAATATATATAAAATACTAAAATTAATTAATATAATCATTTCATTTTCTTCATGTAAAGAACATATATTAATTCACCATTTTACTTAAGTGAATTAATCCTTTCATTCAATTTATTATCACGCCATTGCCACACAAGGCTTTAATACTAAAATTATATTATTCCATAATATAATATTCAACTTAATTTAAGTTAACTAAAATTTATTCTTGTTTAGTTAATTTCTATAAATAATGTACAATTCATATAGTTCAAATTACACAACTCATCAGATTACACAAACTCATCATGAAATGTCTACAGACTAGTGTGGTCGCGCTGGTCTTAGGCTTGAGAGTGGTGCGGTCACGCCACCTTAAATTAGGACGCAGACATGTTATGCTTCAACAGAAACAGAACTCACAAATACTTCAACATGCTCCATACATGCTATCTCATTATACTAACCAAAATAAATCTCCTTTTTGACTTTACAAAATCAATTACTACATTCTTCAATAATTTAGAGATTAAACTTCAAGTTCAAACTCTATTTCCCTTAATAGTTCAACCAACTATAAAATCTCCTTTACGATTTCTTACCACCAATAACACAAATCTCAAAATATATAACACCTACTATAATCTCATATATATTCTTGTTCGAACCCATCTCATGCTTTAAGAATTTTGTCTACTAATTTCTTATTTTAATATTTTCTAAAAAATCAGATTCTTCCATCCTCTCCCCCTTATAAGGATTTCGTCTTCGGAATCACCGAAACCTTCTCTACTCAGTGCTATTCTGAATATTACATATTCTTTTGAATACTTTTATCCATTCTCTTTTTGAATGTTTTTATTATTATAACTCTCTCAAATGCATTCTACCACCTTTTCTTTTCTAAGGAACATTCTACTTACTACATTCATCCTTCAGAAGAATAAGAATCTTCCACGATTTTTCAATAATGGGGAAGTAGTATGAAAAATTTTAGATTCCAAATTATGCTGAGGGGTAACAAGACTGTGAACACTTCTCTAACCAGAGTGTTTATCAATCACAAAGACTGAAAACACCCTCCACACGTACACTAGGTGGCCAGCCTATTTGACCACTACGTTGGGCCGCAACCTTGTGTTTTATAATGACTATATGCGTTACATTCGGAACCATTGTCCCGAAAAATATATCCCCTTATAGGGTTGTTCACCTTAGCTTTTCAACATCTGAATCCGCACCAAAGCAATCTGGTTTAGCATAAATACTCAAGAATGCATGAATTCTATAAATATTTTTCAACAGCTGTCTAGTCGAATCAATTAGCTTAGACTTTTATCAACAATTTGGACATCAATCGAAATAATTTAGCCAACTTAATTGACCTTCTTCATAATTTACAAGAAAAGCAAAAATTCTTTTATGACGTCATGATACCATACCAGATTAGTAGTACATTGAGGATTCCGCCATTTTGTGTCTTTATTATATTACATCATACCATAGTGGGCTGATGATCTTTCTATCACAACCAACACTAGGTTCGACTGCATTGATGACTCCATCGTTTACCATTTCTACACCATATCAAATGATGCATATGGTCAGAAATACATTTTGAAAATTTTCAAATCATTTTTGTCTTAGCTGAAATAATTAGCATAGACATACGAATAACAATATTATTTTTAAACATCATTGGTTAATCACATGATCCAATGTTTTTCAAGAAAACAGAAGTGCAAACATCAGCACGAAGTCAATAAATTTTGAAAATCTAGCAGAGCTAGAAGATTTAGAAAATCCATGTTTCTCCATCAACTTTAATCATTACTCCATTATTCATTCTATCAATCTCTAACACCATCAATGCTTACTATACCAATATTTCATAATTCTTACCTTAGAAGTTTTCTATACCTAGTATAGTTCATCAAACTTAACACACTTTGGAAGTTTAGGAAGTTGCGACAATAATATGAGTTTAAGAACTTATCCTAGTCAGACCATAAGCGTCCATTTGCTGAGGAGTTCAAAACATGTCATATGAATATGAGTCACAAACTTACCATATGCAGGAGTTTAAGAACTCGCGCCTAATCTTAATATCTTTATCTTAGTCTTAATAATCTCTATCTATCAAATATGATATGAGAAAAGAGTCACCTTCTCACCATAAGCATATCGATAGCGCGACACCGATATTCCATTGATTATCATTGTGAGGAACCAAGTGCGAGCACAAAGCCTCCACCCATACAAAGGTTTATATAACTCAGCTCTCACATGAGTCCTTAACTGAAATTCCACTTAACTCTATCTCACTTTTAACTTACTCTTTGCTCGATATGAATTTTTCGTATCTCATCATTTAAAACTCCTCATGATTTTATCTCATACCATTTCATAATACCTTCTCTTATACCATTAACCTATAGCCACTTAGTCGTTACAAACTATTTATCCTTTCATAGCTCAATCTAATCACATCGTCATCACTGGTTTACCTTAGGGCTCTTTCCCATTATCAACTAAACTCCATTCGAGTTCATTCTTATAATCTTCGTCAGCTTCATCTTATAGACATCATCTTAACATTTTTATTACCGGAGTTAACAAACTCCTGAATTCTCATTCTATTAGATACTTCAAGATTCTTCTTTGAATATTCAGTTATATATATTTTAATCTTTATCTTTCTCTCTCTCAGGTTATAGCCCAAGGTACTTCTACCTAAAGTTTATAACCTACAGCTTTGATGCCAACCTGTGATGCCCCCAAATCTGAGTTCCTTCAAACCTCATATCTGGTCTTCCACGATACTACAATCGTTAACTATTTATATCTTTCATTCATAATTTAATGAATATAACCTTACTTATTACAATTTAGAATATAAATTCTTTCCATTTCCAGGATCTGTATAATGACCCCAAACTTTTATAAGTTTCAAATCTTGGTTATTTACCATTTCTGTCTTACATCATATTCGATGTTATAAAAATATGCGGAATAATTTAAACTTTTTCAATCTCCTCTGAACAAATCTTTTATTGAATGCTTAACTTAAATCAATTACATATCCTTTGAATCAAATTATGTTATGATTTATTCTATCCAAATTACTATATAAATTTTTACATCTCGATTTGAATTCCTCTATGTATCACATAGTATAACTTTACAACATAACATGTATTACACATCGTAAACTACTATAATGTACATCTCCTAGAACCTAAACATAGTTCAAGAGCATATATTTAAATAAATAAATCAATCTCCTTCGATATTTTTGAACTTTATCAATCAAGTAGCACATAATCTTTACCGTGAATCTTTAACTTGTAAAAGTAGTTATTTGCAAGGGTGAACTCAACATCCCAACAATTCTAATAGTTTTCATGCAGCACATAGCATATAATAACATACTCCATTCATGCATTCATAATCAATTAATATTTACTACGCACATTACTTCTCACATAATAGGCATAAAGATTTACTTCACAAGCATATTATCAAAGATCAACTTTCAATTTCATACATATATCATATGCATTTCATATATATATACATTAACATTCTCATAGCATAATATAGCTCAACTAACAATTATAGAATTCATATATCAAATAGGAACTAAAAGACCTGGCTAATTCGTAGTTTATCAACTACGACTTAACTGCTTATAGCTTATTTGCACTGAATGTATTCCTACACAGTTATATAATCATGGATTCATACCCATCAGTCATACATTTCATACGCTCTTAATATAAGAACAAATATTGTCTCCTAACTTGGTTTCATTTTTAATTGAACTTAGGATAACCATGAGACTAGCTCATTCTACCACCATATTTATTTAAACAATCTTGTTTCATATCTTTTAGTCTTTAAAGAATATATATAGACATGCCCTAAGTCCATAAAGTTAACAACTATTTTTGACCACTCTAAACCACGGCGCGGCAGTGTTGATAATGAGCTTGGGAGTGGCGCGGCCGCACTACTCCTTGACAAAACCAGAACTTGAAATTTTCAAAGTTTCAGTTTTCTTATTAGCATCTTAATCTCTTTGAACACAATATAAACATATAAAGACAAAGTTTAGAACACATTTGGTTTTCCATACTTATTAACATTGAGGTTAACTTCTAAAACTTTTAGTTTTCTTTTGAACTCATTTGCTCAATTAGGATTAACATGTTCAATAGTCTATGGACCGAGTTGAACACCTTCTCAGGTCTCTAAAACAAACCTTGAGATAATACTCAATTCAAGCTTAAATAATCCATTTCAAATCTATTTAATCGAGGCTAAATAGGTTTATTCAATAAGGGACTCGATATGTTAACCATTAAGTCACATAACGATTCTAACGATCTTTAATATACATGTTCATGTGTATCAAACTTATTTACACAGTTAGTATAGTCCTTACTTTCAAAACATGCTTAATAACTTATAACATGCTTAACTAATTGAGTGCACATATCATTCATGCTTAAAGGCATAAACAACTCTATCATGCTTGTTTATAAGGTTAGAACAAACGTACTTAATGTTCGTCCCTCCCAGTTTCAAAACTTCTAAATTTTCTTCTCATAATCAATGTCATACTAAACTAATCATGCAAGGCAACTTCAACTCACATGTCTTATTTGTTTGTACATGTTTCTACACACGTTTACGAGGTCAAAATATAACCACTACATGTATATAAAACTTAGTTTGCAAAAATATCTGAGTTTGCCTTCGAAATCATTTTTAACCAAATCAACGCAATCCAATACATGTAAATAACTTTGAATCTTACATCACACAAAATTAAACCTTGTACATATATGCTATCAATGTTAGTGTCGACGTTGGGATTTTTATTTGTCCCTTTTCTGTTCTTGTTCTTTGGTGGTCTCATGTTATGTGAGATTTGTTTGAAAAAACAAGTGAAAAAGGTCCGACATGTATATTGATAAGTAGGTTTTATACCTACTTATCCGGTATCTTTTATTTGAATTAGTTGCTTATATTCATGTTTCTTAGTTACTTTTCATGCATTTTATTTTCATTTTGTAGGTTATACGTTTGGAAGCAGTGTGAGCGACTATTGGTAAGGAAAAGCACGGAAAATGCAAAGAAAAGCAATCCGGACATCATTTAGGCTTTCATATTCTTGGCTTGGAACTTAGACTATATTTTAGAGCTTCTTCTTAGCTTTCTGGAACATCATGAATCATTCCAATTGGAGTTCGGATGAAAGAGTTATGACATTTCTACCAACGGACATCGTTGAACTTCATTGTTTTGGGTGGCCATTTGCATAGGAATCACTTCCAGTCCAATTTCGACCTTCATCTGTTCGTTCTTTCTCAAAACTCAAAGAATAAAAGTTGTAGATCTCGTCGATCGCTTCGATTTGATAGGTGGCTGGCCCCGTAATTCCTCTATCCTTATCTTTTTATGTGTATTCAATTATGGATTCTTAGTTTTAATTTAATAATCATGAGCTAATTTTTTGTTTGAGATTACAATGGATCCTATTGTGTAGTTTATTTTAATATGTTTCATTTTCAATTGTTATGTTCTATCATGAGGATTGTCTATTGTGATTTGGACTTAATTGTTTAATTGACTGGCCATCAATTACCGTGATAATCTATATGAACTTGAGAGATGAAGTATTGATTTAGATCTAATCATGATAGCATGTGTTCATGATTTTGTGAATAGCTTAATCTTGATGAATTTTAAGGTAGAGATATGCTTGACATCGCATGTAATCGGATAGAGAACTTGCTCTTAAACCTTCTTCAATTGTAATTCACATAGAGATATAGTGGGTTAGTTGATTAAGGTGTTTAACGGATTTTTATCTTAATTGTGGATTGATGTTAATATGGTATTAGTGCATTGAGAGGTGGTTAATACTACTTTAGTGTTCTTGATTAACAATTTGGGATAGAGAATAATTGATGAGAAGTGTGTTAACTTAAATTAAGCAATAAGTGAAGTTGTGATCTTAAATATCCATAGTCTTAATTTAATTAGTGGAAGTTAATAGTAGTTTAATTTATTTAATTTGAAATTCATTCGTTTAAATAAGATTGAGTTGGTTTACGGGTTAGTACTTGGTGATTTTATTAAATAATTCTCGTGGGAACGATACTCAACTTATCACTTTATTACTTGTTGACCACGTATACTTGCGTGTTGTGCGTAACTAGATTTTACCCAACAAGTTTTTGGCGCCGTTGCCGGGGAATTAGTTTAATACATTTTTACCAATATTAGCTTCAACCAAATTAGTCTTAATTTAAACATTTTTATTTTTATTTTTAATTCTCTTCCTATATTTCTCTCTTTTCAGGTACCATGGATGACTTTGTGTATCAATGGCCATACACGAACATGACTCAACCAAAGGAAGCGGAGATTGACAAACTCGCGACACTCTTCGCAATGTCAGCACAAATTGAAGAACTTTCGAGGAAGTTGGACGTTATCGCAGCCCAACAGAGTCGAAAGATGGCAGTTACTTGTGGCTATTGTGCTGGAAACCATCCGAGTCATCAATGCACCATCAATCTTGGGCCGGTACAGTATGGTGGTAACGACCTCAATCAGTATGCATATGATAATTACCATCAAGTTTGGGGGTATCACCCGGATTTGTCATGGAGCTACAATTATGAAGACCAATACTACGCTCCAAATTCAACATACACACCAGAATTTTCATGTCCACCTCCATTACCACAAGAAGAAAAGCCAAATCTGAGGGATGTAATGTTGAAGTGTATAGCAAACATAGAGGAGATGAGTATTAGCCAAGAGTTGTCAACCCAAAATTTTAATAATTGGATGGAACAACGTGTCATAACCTCAACCAATGGTCATCAGTACATGGCTTCCGAGACTAAAACAGAAGATTCAAGGTTGGATGAATTATTTTCCAAGTTCGTAGCATCAACTGAGGAGAGAATGAAAAATCTAAAGCGGTCAACTCAGAATCAATAGATATCAATTCAAAATCTGCAGAATAAGATAGATCAAATGACCAAAGCCGTAAGCAACCTTCCTCCAAACACTTGGCTTTATGACATGGATGACGAAATTGACGGAGAACCCAAACCAAATCTACAACTGGATGATCCTCGAGATGTTGAGAAAGAGGAGACAAGTGGGGATAATGACAACAAGTTTGGTGAAGAGCTAACTATGAATACTAACGACGATAAGCCGATGTTATTAATGCCTCAAGTGCCTTCTCCACCAAAGTTCAAGAATCCGGTTAGATTTGTAAAACATTGTCCGCTAGTAGTATATAAATTTAAGAAAGCTCTTTATGACATAAGAGCGAATACAATTTTGAATCCATGGTGGGACAAGAAAGAGAAGATAGATGAAGAGCTCATTGTGTGTGACAAGCTTCCATGCCCCAAAGTGTTCACATACACAATGGAGAAAACACCTAGATGTTGGACGTTCTTGAATGTATTCTTATCTAAAGAAAGAATGGTAGGTGACTTTAATACAATGGCTATCACAAATGGGAACCTACCAAAAGCTATATTATTTCTGATGGATGCAGGGTTCCTCAACTTTCGAAGAGAAATTGGATAACATTGACCTGACAAAATCAGGCTGAAAGACTATAAATCAAGCGCTGACTGGGAGGCAACCCATGAATTTTTATATTTAGATGCTTTACTAGTTTATTTAGTAGATAGGAATTAAGTTGCTTATTAAGTTCTCTTATAATCTAATCCATGTTGTCTCTCTTCATTGCAGGAATTGGAGGTCCAATGGATAGCAAAATGATCGTCATGACCATCGCCACCATCAACTCACGCTTAGGCGATTTGTGGAAGTTTCTTCTACTTATCAGCTATATTCTTACAATGAGGACATTGTAATTGCTAAGTTTGGGGGAGTTTAGTTTAGTTCGTTATTGCATGCTTAGTTTCATGTTTATGTTATGTTATTTTGCATATGTTGTTAATATAGTTTAGGTTCATTATTAAAAAAATCAAAAATTCAAAAAATCAAAAATAATAGTTAGTTACTATGTTCATCTTGCATGAGTCCAGCTGTTTGATAAGTTGCATTCTATTTTAGCCAATGGTGAGAATGGGATTGAGTAGGCAAGTATAGTACTGATTATTAGAGCTTTGATGTGATTTCTTGTTATGAATTGAATCTTTTTCTGGTTGAAACTGGTATAATAAGGATAGCACAGTAAAAACAACTTGTTGATTGATTGAGTTTAAATTGGTACATAATGGGACTCTAAAGGATAATGCTAGTTTGAATGAAAGAATGACAAGAATAAGTAGTGATGGCTAAAGTTTGACAAGAACCTAAGTTTGGGGTAATATAGTTAGGGGGAATATTTGGGGTATATAAGCTATATAAAAAAATGAAAAAAAAAAGTATGAATAAACACCGTGGCGTGCTTGTCTAGTTTTGTGGCCTTTGTTACTTGAGTAAGTAAGCCCGAGGGGATTGTCTTTACACCTAGCGCCCTAAGGTCTTAATGGTCTGGGAGTCATTGGTCGAAAGCTCATTAAGGTAGCTTTGAAAAGCCTAAGGGAATAAGACATTGCATAGCTATGTGTATATAAACCAAAAGAAAAAAAGAATAAAATGGGAAATAAGAGCAAAAAGCCCCCGTAGATGAAAAATAAAGCATAGGTATCCCATGTTGACCCTCGATATTGGTAATTGTTTGATTTTAGTTGGATCTAGCTTATTTTTTGATTTCTTCAGTTTACACTGTATGATGCATTCTAAGACACTTGTTATGTGTTAAATTTGATTTTATATTAGTTAACATTGTTGTGGAGCACAGACGCACTATACCAGTAATAATAATTTAAGACCTGATGATTGACTAGGAAATTGTTGATTGGTTTTGATATGAAGTATTATCGTGTTTGCTTGATTTCTCTAAGGCCGGTTGAATAGACTTATCTTTATTAATACTGCTGGATTCGTAGGCATATAGATTAGTTGCATTTCATTGTATTGCATTGCATTATGTTGTGTTGCTTGGGGACAAGCAACGGTTTATGTTTGGGGGTATTTGATAAGTAGGTTTTATACCTACTTATCCGGTATCTTTTATTTGAATTAGTTGCTTATATTCATGTGTCTTAGTTACTTTTCATGCATTTTGTTTTTATTTTGTAGGTTATACGTTTGGAAGCGGTGTGAGCGACTATTAGTAAGGAAAACCACAGAAAATACAAAGAAAAGCAATCAGGACATCATTTGGGCTTTCATGTTCTTGGCTTGGAACTTAGAATATATTTTAGAGCTTCTTCTTAGCTTTCCGGAACATCTTGAATCATTCCAATCGGAGTTCGGATGAAAGAGTTATGACATTTCTACCAACGGACGTCGTTGAACTTCATTGTTTTGGGTGGCCATTTGCATAGCAGTCACTTCCAGTCCAATTTCGACCTTCATTTGTTCGTTATTTCTCAAAACTCAAAAAATGAAAGTTGTAGATCTCGTCTATAGCTTCGATTTTCTAGGTGGTAGGTCCCATAATTCCTCTCGGATCAAAGGTTATGGCCGTTTTACCAGAAGACACTGCAGCAGAAAAATAATTGGCAGATTGGGGGCAAGCCGGGGCTTGCTCTTTTGTGCCTTAGGATCCAGCTGGGGCTGGGGATCTGGGCGGAATAGCAGGCCACTAGCAAGTCGAGGCTTGCTATTTAAAAGGGAAAAGGCAAGCCAGGGCTTGCCTATGCACAAAATGAGTAGTTTTTGTCCGAATTTGAGTCCGATAAGGATTGTTTCGAGTTGCTTGATTCAAGGACTTCCAAAAAGACTTAAATACATATAAAGAGACATATAAAAGGAGGACTTTTGCAAGGATTAGAGGAGGATTAGAGAAAAAATTCCATTATATTAGATTAGAGTATATTGGGAAAAACCCTAGTTATTATGAGTTTTGGAGATTGAAGCAACTTGGAGACCATTGAAGATTCAAAGTAGGAGCAAGGAGGGAGCGTCAAATCTACAGACAATAGATTCTATCATCTTATCTTCTTCCATCTTTATCTTTTAATGTGTATTCAATTGTGGATTCTTAGTTTTAATTTAATAATCATGAGCTAATTCTTTGTTTGAGATTACAATGGATCTTACTGTGTAGTTTATTTTAATATGTTTTGTTGTCAATAGTTATGTTCTATCATGAGGATTGTCTATTGTGATTTGGACTTAATTGTTTAATTGATTAGCCATCAATTATCGTGATAATCTATATGAACTCGAGAGATGAAGTATTGATTTAGATCTAATCATGATAGCATGTGTTCATGATTTTGTGAATAGCTTAATCTTGATGAATTTTAAGGTAGAGATATGCTTGACATCGCATGTAATCGGATAGAGAACTTGCTCTTAAACCTTCTTCAATTGTAATTCACATAGAGATATAGTGGGTTAGTTGATTAAGGTGTTTAACGGATTTTTATCTTAATTGTGGATTGATGTTAATATGGTATTAGTGCATTGAGAGGTGGTTAATACTACTTTAGTGTTCTTGATTAACAATTTGGGATAGAGAATAATTGATGAGAAGTGTGTTAACTTAAATTAAGCAATAAGTGAAGTTGTGATCTTAAATATCCATAGTCTTAATTTAATTAGTGGAAGTTAATAGTAGTTTAATTTATTTAATTTGAAATTCATTCGTTTAAATAAGATTGAGTTGGTTACGGGTTAGTACTTGGTGATTTTTATTAAATAATTCTCTGTGGGAACGATACTCAACTTATCACTTTATTACTTGTTGACCACGTATACTTGCGTGTTGTGCGTAACTAGATTTTACCCAACAAATTTTTGTTGGGTAAAATCTACGAAACCCAACAAGATTGCCCTTATTTTGAAAACCTTAAAGAATGAATGTTGTAGATCTACGTCTCCTCCCCGGCAACGACGCCAAAAACTTGTTGGGTAAAATCTAATTACTCACAACATGCAAGTATACGTGGTCAACAAGTAATAAAGTGATAAGTTGAGTATCGTTCCCATAGAGAATTATTTAATAAAAATTACCAAGTACTAACCCGTAACCAACTCAATCTTATTTAAACGAATGAATTTCAAATTAAATAAATTAAACTACAATTAAATTCCATTAATTAAATTAAGACTATGGAGATTTAAGATCACAACTTCACTTATTGCTTCATTTAAGTTAACACACTTCTCATCAATTATTCTCTATCCCGAATTGTTAATCAAGAACACTAAAGTAGTATTAACCACCTCTCGATGCACTAATACCGTATTAACGTCAATGCACAATTAAGATAGAAATCCATTAAACACCTTAATCAACTAACCCACTATATCTCTATGTGAATTACAATTGAAGAAGGTTTAAGAATAAGTTCTCTATGCGATTACATACGATGTCAAACTTATCTCTACCTTAACATTCATCAAGATTAAGCTATTCACAAAATAATGAACACATGCTATCATGATTAGATCTAACTCAATACTTCATCTCTCGAGTTCATATAGATTATCACGGTAATTGATGGCCAATCAATTAAACAATTAAGTCCAAATCACAATAGACAATCCTCACGATAGAACATAATAATTGATAACGAAACATATTAAAATAAACTACACAATAAGATCCATTGTAATCTCAAACAAAGAATTAGCTCATGATTATTAAATTAAAACTAAGAATCCACAATTGAATACACATTAAAAGATAAAGATAGAAGAAGATAAGAAGATAGAATCTATTATCTGTAGAATTTAACGCTCCCTCCTTGCTCCTACTTTGAATCTTCAATGGTCTCCAAGTTGCTTCAATCTCCAAAACTCATAATAACTAGGGTTTTTCCCAATATACTCTAATCTAATATAATGGAATTCTTCCTCTAATCCTCCTCTAATCCTTGCAAATCTCCTCCTTTTATATGTCTCTTTATATGTATTTAAGTCCTCTTGGAAGTCCTTGAATCAAACAACTCGAAACAATTCTTACCGGACTCAAATTCGGACAAAAACTACTCATTCTGTGCATAGGCAAGCCCTAGCTTGCTAGTGGCCTGCTATTCCGCCCAGACCCCCAGCCCCGGCTGGATCCTAAGGCACAAAAAAGCAAGCCCTGGCTTTCCCCCAATCTTCCAATTATTTTTCTCCTGCAGCATCTTCTGGTAAAACGGCCATAACCTTTGATCCAGGAGGAATTACGAGGCCTGCCACCTATCAAATCGAAGCGATCGACGAGATCTACAACTTTTATTCTTTGAGTTTTGAGAAAGAACGAAAATATGAAGGTCGAAATTGGACTGGAAGTGATTGCTATGCAAATGGCCACCCAAAACAATGAAGTTCAACGACGTCCGTTGGTAGAAATGTCATAATTCTTTCATCCGAACTCCGATTGGAATGATTCAAGATGTTTCGAAAAGCTAAGAAGAAGCTCTACAATATAGTCTTAGTTTCAAGATAAGAACATGAAAGCCCAAATGATGTCCGGATTACTTTTCTTTGCATTTTCTGTGATTTTCCTTACCAATAGTCGCTCACACCGCTTCCAAACGTATAACCTACAAAATGAAAACAAAATGCATGAAAAGTAATGAAGACACGTGAATATAAGCAACTAATTCAAGTAAAAGATACCGGATAAGTAGGTATAAAACATACTGAACATATATGTCGACGCTTTGACTATAAGAGTCACTAGTTGGTGTTTTTAACCAGTCGCACCAACGCAACCGAGAAAAGGTTTGCACA
This sequence comes from Panax quinquefolius, assembly GCA_020205615.1. NCBI lineage: Eukaryota > Viridiplantae > Streptophyta > Magnoliopsida > Apiales > Araliaceae > Panax > Panax quinquefolius. The sequence continues at coordinate 92,326,786 of CM035157.1, read as the reverse complement.
TTGACCCAGTGATGTGACACTGCTAAACGGGTCTATGAAATCAAGATTCATTTGGGTTCGGGGGCTTGATTATGTGGAGGGAAGGTGTTAGGCATCCCCTGATGTAACGACCGAGAAATTCGGATTTTATTGTAAAATGATTTTATTAAATTAAATAATAATAAAATCATATTCTATGTAATATCAAGATGGTTGTCATTCTATAACCTATTAATGTTGGAATGTCGTAGTATTTTAGCTACGTGAAGGAGTTAAAGTGTTTGAATTTCTAAGACGAAAATAAAAGTTTTTCGAAAAATTTCTGAAAAATACTATTCATCGGTATTTGCTTGGGAATTATTTTTGAAATTCCGAGAAATACGTAATCATAGAATATCAAGGTAAGACGAATTATGTAATAATATTCTAGTTATGGAAAACGTAATATTTCGCTTGCAGACTTAATTTGAGATTATTAAGGAAAGCGAAATATTAGTAAGTAAGTTATAATTGTATGATACTTAGGTATTATACAAGATAATGAAAACGAGTATAATACGAAGTATTATACGAGTTTGTATGAAGGATGGAATATCCTATATAATGAATTTGTATACGAATTATAATACGAGAATAATACATAGACAATATGTATATGTATTAAGCAATGTTAATGGACTTGGAAGATTGGTTAACAATTGGTACAAGCCCAAGTAAATTAAATGGTAAGGCCCAATGTTAATTAATAAGCAAGTGAGTGTTTGTTAAAGAAAGCCCAAAGGTTAAGTTAATTAAGCCAAGCTAGAATCCATGAGTTGATTGACCCATGGGGCAAACCATATTAATATGGTTAATATGTGGTAACCAAGGTATATGAGTGGTGACCAAGTGTTAGAAGTAATGACCAAGATAATGTGGTGATCAAGTTAATGTAATGACCAAGTAATGTAATGACCAAGTAAAAGAAGTAATGGCCAAGCAAAGGATAGGATTTGTGCTAGCCAATTAATTAATAGTAAGGAGGTGACTTAAGGAGGTGGGATTGGTTATTGACTAAACTACCCTAACCTTGGAAATTCTATAAATAGAGAAGGCTTACAAGCCATTTGTTACTTGTTCAAACAATCCAACCCATATAAAGTGCTTAATTGTTAGGGAGCTTAAGTTACAAATAAGTCACTTTCATTTAGAAGAAGAAGAAGAAGCTACTTTACAAGGACTTCAAATGTAAGACTCCTTCTCTAATTATCTTCTATCTCTATTCATGATAGGTTGATAAGAAAAGTTGGATTAAGGGACATGAATGTTAAGAAGTAAGAAGAGCGTGTAATGATGAACTTAAGCCATATAAGTTGGTAATAAGTCATTTGAACTTATAAAAGTTATGAACTTGTTATAAGTTAACCTTGAATGTTAGTATGAAAAGTTAAGGGTTTGTATGTATATGTATCATATAAACATGAAAGAAACTATATGTGAGAACATATATGCATGATGATTACAAGACTTTAACTTTCATAAGTTATGAACAATGAAGCTATAAGTAGTTTATAATTGAATAAGTTATAAGCTTATGGAAGGTTAAGTCAATATCCAACAATGAAAATAAGTTGTTGTATTATGTATGTTGAGATGTTCATAGAATGAATTGAATGCATTTGAAGTAATGATCAAATCATAAGTAATGATGATTTGCCTGAAATTGCACGATTGGACGATAATTGTCGAATTCCTGAAATTCCCGTATTAGAAGTCAAATTTTGAGTTTGAACAAGAAATTGTTATTTTCTGATGGAGACAAGTCATGTTTGTCATTCTAGAGTTGTGGACTTGAAAATGATCGAATTCCGACTTAGAACGAAGAAACGTCCGTTAAACGTTCACGAACATTTATCGTTTACATTAAAAATAAACCAATAGGCGAATTTTTAGCAAAAAAAGTCATATAGATAAAATTCTTGCATGAACGCGTAGATTACATAATTTGTGAACCGTAGGCTTTTGAACTAGCCAATTCGGACTTATAATGAAGAAGTTATGCGTCCGGAAAGTTCACAAAATTTAAAGTCTGAAATTTTTTTACGGTGCAGAGTGAGGCAGCCAGCGGCTCAACCCTAAACCATTGAGTGGTGGCCCAAGAAATACCGTAATGATGTTCGAAAGCACACTGGAAACTTCATGGCCATGAAGGCGAACCCTAGTACAATTGATGGGGCCGCAACATTACAAGATCAAGATCTATCTGCAGAGAGCAAGCTTATGCACTGTACCACTAAGTAAGGACTTCAACACAGCAATACCAAGTCAGGGACAATGCCCTTTGATAACTCGCGTCGCATCGCGAGATGATGAGAAATATAAAGTTTGGCCATGGCCAAATTTCGTGACAAGGATAGTGATGAATGTTTTTAATTACAAAGAAAAAAAAGTTAATTGATTTAAAAGTAAACACAACCTAAGGGGCGTAAAGTAACATTGTTTAAACTTTGTTAAACCTTAAGGATGTTGTATAAAGGTTCAGATAACCTAGTCAAATATAAATGCAAGGATAATGATAAGCTGGAACAGATAGTAACTGAATCTAATACACAATTAGATTGAGATGAAGGGTAAGATATAGTCATATACATACTTGGTTATATATGAACTAATGTGAGGCATTATGTGATCATGAATTATAGAGACTTGAAAAACTTAAACATAAAGTAATTACACCGTAGTAGACGCTAAAGGCAAGTATTCTAACTCTTGTCTCAGTTCAACCTGAACAAGTTTTGAAGTTCGTGTATTCTTACGCATGAACTAATGTATGATGAAGTTAAAGCCAATCCTTTCGGCTAGACTTGATATATTGAGTGGATTATTGATAATCTATTCATCTGTCATCAGATGTTATTATCTTTTGTCAACTACTTGATATGGTTCTCAAAAGAAGACTGAAATGTTAAACAAATGTTTTTTTTTATCGTTAAAGCGAAGCATGAGGTTGCCACCAATTAAGCGTATACACGTTTAATGAATGTAGTGTTGATCAACATAGAGTACAATAGGCTGATCACCTAGAAGTGCTCGTAAGTAATACCGGGCTTACGGACTTAGTTTCGGGTTATCCTTTTCAAAGAAGAATGAAATACTCATGGTCTTTGACCGAAGTGAATGTTTTACTCAATATTGTTATTATTGTAAAACATTTTAAAAGAAAGATGAAGTGCTTTTTTGAAATATCAATAGTACTTCATAACTATTGTTCAGTTATTGAAGATATACGATTCGTGTGTGTCAAGCGTGTTGTTTATTGAAATTGTCATACTTGTTGAGCTAGTTATGCTCACTCTTGCTTGAACCATATGAATGCAGCTAAGACTGAACGTCCCGAAGGATCGAATAAGGATAAAGGAAAAGCTAAGGCAGATAGCTAAGCTGTCTATGTAATAGTATAGGTTAATGTTGTAATGTTATTGATATTATGACAAAGAACCTTTGTAATGGGTTTAGAACTTGGGACAATGTAAATATTATTTTGATAATATAGAAGAGATGTTCATTCTTTTGAGGCTTTTCAATTGAATGAATGTATGAATGTTAGTACAGTATAGCACCATCTGTCGGGTTGGAAGAAACCCGGATTTAGGGGCGCTACAGGTTGGTATCAAAGTCTAGGTTATAAAACTTAAGGGGGAAATTTGAACCTTAAGTCATAACCTTAATAAAGAATAAAGAAGTAAAAGATGAAAGATAACTCTATAAAATGCATTATATTATGTTATGTGTTTTTATTATTCTACTGACGTGTTCTAATCAAACTATATTTTTTTTATTGTAGATGTCAGGAGAAAATGATATGTATAGAGATATACATGTAGTGAGCGAGGATTTGGTTAATCGAGTAGAGATACTACCCAATCCCGTAGTAGTAGAACCGGAGGTGGTGACAATCGAGTCTGGAGACTCGGACGATTTAGACTACATGTCTATATTTGATGGCATGCTAGAGGAAGAGGTGGACGTGATGTCCTTTGATTAGGTTCCACCTACAGAAGAGTTGACTATGGAGGAGTCAATGAACGCACTGTTCATGTCAGTATTGGATAGAAATGTCCATTATTGTCTAGAAGTTAAGGAGTTGAAAGAGGAACATATTGAGTATGGAGGGCATGTGGAAAGAGGAACACGATGATCGTGTTTTAGCCAAGGACAAGGTCCACGAGCTGAAACACGAAGTCTTTGAGCTCAAGCAGGAGCTAAAGACTAAACAGCAGAAGATAGAGAGGATGTCCTATATACATAGGAGTTCTCACGTGGACTTCCAGCAACAAGTAGCTGGATATCTAGTGGAAGCAGGGCAGACTCGATATACCATCAGTAGGGATGTTATTGCCGGTCTGGCCAAGAAAGATTTTGAGAATGCCATTCCGTAGATGTAATCTAGTTATAGCTAGAATAGATTAGATATGTAAATATTATGTATCTAGTAGTGACGTAAAACCCTCTTTTGTATATCAAGGGTAGTCTTTTGTAAATCCCAATTTTTGGAAAGCAATTGTGGGATGGTAATGCAATCAGCTAAGGCTGAGTAATGTAAACAATGTAGTGTTATACTACAAGTTATGAATTAATATAAGTCTTTTTATGGAACATATTGAGTAATGGTTATGAGTTTTTGTTTCATTATAAATAATAACAAAACAAGAAGAAGAAAGTAATAATGAAGTATTGTTTTCTTAACAGCAAAATGCCGCCAAGAAGAAGACAATGAAATCAAGATACTAATGTTGAGCAACCGGAGGGAGGTCCGGTTAATCCAATGCAAGAGTTCATTAATCTTTTAACGGCCGCGTTTAATAGAACTGGGGCTAATGTACCCATAAATCCTGGGGTAGTACGAGCTACTACTTTTAATGATTTTAAAAGTGTTGGTCCGCCGGAGTTCAAAGGAACTACGGACCCAATTGAAGCCCAAACTTGGGTGAAAGAAATCGAGAAATCATTTGTTATAACAAATGTTGAAGAAGGTCAGAAGGTTGCTTTCGAAACCTGTATGATGAAAGGGGTGGCCAATTTCTGGTGGGAGGCAAACTAGGCTAGGGCCGAAATAGAAAATTTAACGTGGGTGCGGTTCAAGGAGATTTTCTTCGAGAACTACTTTCCCGCGAGTATGCAGGGGAGGATGGAAATGAGGTTTCTTGATTTGAAACAAGGGGATATAACGGTTCCCTAGTATGCTGCTTAGTTTAATGAACTGGTGAGATTTACTCCACATCAAGTGGACACTGAATTAAGAAAGGCTAGACGATTTGAGCAGGGCTTGAAACCCTGGTTCTATAGCCGAATTTCTGTGTTCCAAAGCACTTCCTTTGGAACCATACTAGAGAAGGCAATAATTGTTGAAGGTGGGAATGAGGCTCTCAGCCAGTACCACAAAGATAAGAAAAATAAGGGAAAAGTTGATGGGGGAGTCAAGACGGAAGTAGCCAGTGGTAGTGGCGACGGTCAAAAGAGGAAGGGTTTTAACTCTAAGAAGAGTAAAGCAAGGGGATCCTAAAAGGAAGATGGAGGCCTGTAAAACATGTGGAAAGACTCATTTCGGAGTCTGTCTCAAAGGAAAGGTAGTATGTTATAACTGTGGACAGGACGGGCATATTTCGCGTAACTATCTCAATCCAAAGAAAAACCATGGATGTATTGTATATGGATCAACTGACTACATAGCAAAGAACTGTCAAAAGAAGGGAACAGATGGAAATAAGGGCATTAATAGCGGTAAGTTAGCTATTAGTGGTCCAGCTCAGCCGGGTAGATCAATGGCCCACACCTTTAATATGACGGTCCAAGATGCGGTGGCATCTGGGGATGTAGTTGCAGGTATTATCCGGATCAATAACTTATATGCTTACTTGCTATTTGATTTGGGTGCTACTTGTTCGTTTATAGCATGTGATTTCGCCAGACGATTAGAATTACTTTCTGAGAAGTTGCTTATACCTTTGAATATTAAGGTAGTAAACGAAGAAATAATTCCTGTTGAAGATATTCATAGGAATTGGTTCGTATACGGGGTTGTAAATTATCGGTGGATTTAATACAAATAAAGTTGGGAGAATTCGATGTAATTCTCGGAATGGATTGGTTGATTAACCATGGAGCAATTATAGATTGCCAGAAGAAATGCGTGAGCATTAGGACGTTGAAACAACCTCCTGTAGTATTTTACGGTAATATTTCGCCGGGACGTTCGTGTTATCTTACGATGACACAAACTAGAAAACTTTTAAGGAAAGGATGTGTGGGTTACTTGTGCCATGTTGTTGACACCCAGCGAGTGGGAGCAACCATGGAATAAATACCCATAGTAAACGAATTCATGGATGTGTTTCCAAGTGAATTACTGGGGTTACCACTAGATCGGGAGATCGAATTTGTAATAGACATTGTGCCAGGAGCGGCACCAGTCTCAAGGGCACCATATCGTATGGCGCCTGTGGAAATGAAGGAGCTAATGGTTTAGTTACAGGAACAATTGGATAGGAAGTACATTCAATCGAGTGTTTCCCCATGGGGTGCACCGATATTGTTTGTCAAGAAGAAAGACGGATCGTTAAGGCTTTGTATTGAATATCGAGAGTTGAACAAGTTAACGATAAAGAATAAATACCCATTGCCCAGGATCGATGATCTTTTTGATCAGTTGAAAGGGGCAAAGTATTTTTCTAAAATAGATTTGCGGACAGAGTATCACCAACTGAAGGTTATAAAGGAGGACATACCAAAGACGGCATTCAGGACTCGTTATGGTCATTACGAGTTTCTGGTAATGTCATTTGGGTCGACGAATGCACTAGCTGCATTTATGGACATAATGAACCGAGTGTTAAAACCATATTTGGACAAGTTCGTCATAGTGTTTATCGATGATATTCTAGTCTATTCTAAGACGCTAGAAGATCATGCTGAACACTTAAGATTAGTGTTGGAGACACTAAGAAAGGAGAAATTATATGAGAAATTCACTAAGTGTGAATTTTGGCTAGAGAAGGTACAGTTTTTAGGTCATGTCATTGACCAAGAAGGGATTTTAGTGGATCTAGCAAAGGTAGAAGCAGTGATGAGCTGGGAACAACCAAAAACACTGACTGAGGTGCGGAGTTTCCTAGGGTTAGCGGGATATTATCGAAGATTTATCCAAGATTTTTCGAAGATAGCTACCCCGTCGACTAACTTAACAAGGAAGACGGTGAAATACGTATGGACGGGTAACTGTGAAGACAATTTTCAAGAACTAAAGAAAAGATTAAGTGAAGCGCCTGTCTTGTCATTACCCGATGACACAGGAAATTTTGTAGTTTATAGCGATGCTTCGCCTAGAGGACTTGGTTGCGTGCTCATGCAACATGTCAAAGTCATTGCGTATGCATCACGACAGTTGAAGGATTATGAGAAAGTTTATCCTACTCATGATCTGGAACTAGCCGCGGTAGTATTTTCCCTAAAGATATGGAGACAATATCTTTATGGGGAGAAATGTGAGATATATACGGACCATAAGAGTCTAAAGTATATCTTCACTCAGAAGGAGTTGAATATGAGACAGAGAAGATGGCTAGAGTTGATAAAGGATTATGATTGTGAAATCCTGTATCACCTTAGGAAAGTCAGTGTAGTTGCCGACGCCTTAAGTAGGAAGGGTCGGGAAAAGATGAATAAAGATGAATTTTTCTATAAATATTATTTTTGAATATTGTGGAATAAATTTGATATAATGTTATAGTTGTGGGTAATATTTATAAATTTTGCAAAGTATGCAAGATGTTATAAAATATTCGGTTGGTCGGGGAATATTCTTTTTGTTAGGGAATATTCGTACAACGGCTCAATCATTGGTGGACCCCACAACAGAATTATTGTCGGATTGAGAAAACGACAAAAATATTTTATAAAAATAACTTGGCGGAGGTGTTACCGTTAAAAGCTGTTGAACTACCCGGTAAAGTAAAAAGACGATGTCTGGCATGGTTGCATAGTAACTACGGTATTGATTATTGATGCTTACGTGAGAAGTCACTCGCCTATGCTCAATTATTGCTCTGATAATTCTTCGCATCATATCTCTTATATTATTGATTCAATTATTGTCACAATTATCATCTCGTATAATATGTTATATTATTAATTGAGACGACAAGTTATAAATGATTAATAATTGTTGAAAGATTAAAATGTGTTGATTAAAAATAAAATGATTTGTGGTAATATTTATTCAATCCTTAATGTATATAAAGAGTCTATTATAAGACGTTTGTGGTAAGTTTGATTATTTTATGGGGGGGCCCATATGTCATCATCTAAGAGTCTCTTCGTCAATAGTAATTACCTTTGTGAATAGTAATTACCTTCGTCAATAGTAATTACCTTCATCAATAGTATTTACCTTCGTCAATAGTAATTACCTTCGTCAATAGTAATTACCCTTGTGAATAGTAATTACCTTCGTCAATAGTAATTACCTTTACCAGACATCAAACCACTTGCCGTTTCACATTACAGGCGTCAAACCACTTGCCGTTTCACATTACAGGCGTCGAACCACTTGTCGTTTCACATTACAGGCGTCGAACCACTTTTCTTTTCACATTACCAGTCGTCAAGCAACTTGCCTTTTCACACGGCAGGTGCTAAGCTAGAAATCTTCTATAAATAGAGGCCTAGTGCTTCATTATTTTTCACGAATTCATTCAAGCTATAGAGAGAGAAAGTATAGAGAGAATAAGAGAGAAAGAAGAAGAGTATTTTGTTACTACACTACTGCAGTATTCAATCTCCTACCAAAAGTAAGGGGTGTTATTCTTTCTTATTCATGAAGAGAACTGTTATTCCATTGCTTATTATTACATTGGAATAACTTTTTGTATCGTGGTTTACCCTATACTTGGTGACATTCTTCTATTATTCATTTGGAACATCACATGCGTGTGTTTTACAGGACTGGTTAAAATCTTTATTATTATTTTGTTGGAACATCACATGCGTGTGTTTTACAGGACTGGTTAAAATCTTTATTATTCTGTTGGAACATCCCATCGCATGTGTTTTACAGGACACTGGTTAAAATCTTTATCATTCTACATTGGAATATCATATCTGTGTGTTTTACACCGGATCCAGTTCCATCTTTATTATTCTGTTGGAACATCCCCGCTTGTGAATTTCACGACACCGTTCCGTTATTATTATTCATTGGAATAACTTTTCTGTCATGCGGCACCGCATGCATGGTGATTTCTTTTGTTTTTCCATTCTTTATTATACCCGGTTGGTTAAAACTTTGACTTCTATACTCCATGAAATTAGTAGAATATCCTTGATATTTGCGTTTCATCGATATCTTTTCATGAAAATATTCTTACGATCATTCTTGAATTTTACTCTACAAAATAGTATCATGTTGACAATTTGGGCGTTAATAATTCCCTGGATAAAATAATTCTTGAACTTGTTTTATTGAATTCTTATATCATTGTCATCATCCTCATATTTATATTTTTAAAGTCATCACGTGGCTGTAGTGCGTAGATGGACTTGGTATGATTATGACCGAGAGACTATTCGGTGTAATCATGACCGTAATGTTACAATGATGTGGTAAAAATCCTCGATTGGTAGTAGTGCATTGATGGATGATTGTTGGCATGATCATGACCATTAATGAATATACAAATATTCTTGGCCCGTAGTGCATGAATAATTGTGGTCGTGATCTTAAAGAATATCCTTGGTAGTAGTGTGGGGGTGATTCGATGATGTGGAATATTTATTAAAGTCGAGTCTCACTATATAACTTGATGATGAAAAACCTTTAAAACCTAAAAGATAGTAGACTTTATTTTCTACTTGACTCTTTTAATGGATTGCATATTCGCCGCAATTAAACTGGTTGTCTATTGTATTTTATCGGTTTAACATTGTTGAAGACTATTGATAATTTATTACGCATTATCTTAGTCATAATATTTCTTCTTTGGGCTAGTTGAGCTCACCCTTTCTTTCCTTTGTTCTCTTGAGGAAATGAGAATATATTTGGGACGAGTCGGGGAACGCAGTGATGGTCGAAGATAGCATTAGTAGTCCTCACTATTCGTGAAATAGTGTGATAATAATTGTAATGAGGACTCCTTTTTGAGTTTGTATAATATCTAGTAGGCGATATTTGTATTTAAACTCACGATTATGTATTAAGTTGTATTTAAATTACGTACCATGTAAGTGGCGACCCAAGATGGGTGATGTATACCTAATTTTGGGGCGTCACGGTTGTATCGAGCTTAGGGATATGATCCCTGGCTAAGATGTGAGAATAGTACTAGGAGGGGAGAGACGGGGAATACCTTCGCTAGTATGATCTACCTAAGTTTATGTGCTATTTTATTGGTTGGTCAAAAGATAGGGATAATTTGTTACATGTCAATTAACCTTTTGTTTTGTGGCAGTATCTGAAAATGACATCTGAGAATGTTGAGAATAGCAATGGAGCGCAGGCGATCGTTGATTCACCACATATCAATAATCAGGATAATGTGCATCAAGAAGGAGACAATCCTCATGCAAACAACAACACTGACCAAATGATGAATGATCAAATGTTCAGAGGCTTTATACAATTTATGCAACAAAGAAAGAGAGCAACTCACATCCAAAAGCGTAGGTGGAAACACGGAAAACTCTCGGGCGGTCACCGCTAAACAATTCAAGGGCTGGGACCACCGGAGTTTAAGGAGAGCCAAAACCACTTCTAAGCGGAAGCATGGATAAAGCAGATTACCAAGATATTTGATGTCTTGGGATGCTCGGAGAGCAAAAGGTTCCCTTTCGCGCCTTTATGTTGGCGAGAGGCGATTCTTTGGTGGGAATCGGTAAAAGCGTACTCAACGACTTGGCATCTTGAAGATATCTTGGGAGAAGTTCGGGGAGGCATTCAACGACAAATACTTTCCTAAAAGTATTCGCCACATGAAGGAGGTGGAGTTTATCAAGTTGGAACAAAACAATATGGCCCGTGTCGTGTCGAGGCAAAATTTGCGGAGTTATCACGGTTTCGTCCCACTTTGGTGGATAATGAAGAGAATGGGCGCGAATATTTTAAGAGGTTTGAAGCTAGGAGATACGTCAACATCTTATTTCTCATAAAGCTGTGTTTGTATTCGGGATGTTGTAAATAGGGCTCGATTAGTGGATCGCGATAATGAGTCAACGAACTAAAAAAAGCGCAAGGCAAAATTATATTACCAAAGAGAGTAGTCATGAGCGGTGACAACAAGCGTGGAGGAATCAACGGGCGGATATGGTAACCACTTTGGTGGTAATCGGCCAAAACAATAAGAATGGAAATTTCGAAAGGAGATTCAACAATGATGGAAAGAGCGTCGACCAAAGACCGTTGTTAAGGAAGGAGAAAGACCACCTATCATATGCTTCAAATGCGGAGAGAGAGGGACACATCGATCAAAGCGCATCATGCCATCCAAAGCATGTTATAATTGTGGAAGAGAAGGTCACTTAGCTCGATTTTGTCGTTTCTGAAGACAAATTCAGCTAGGTGGAGGCACCAGTAGCCCCGAGAAAATTCAAACCCAGATGCATGAGGAAAGCGCTTGTTGTGACCTCTCGGAGAGAGCAAGGAACCGAATGAGGTCGTCACGGGTAAGCTTATCATAAACTCTAAATGAAGTCTATACTTTATTTGATCTGGGTTCTACCCATTCTTTTATTTCTCCTACTTGCGCTCATCGATTAAATTTGACTCAGGAGAAATTAGACTTTGACTTATCTGTGAAAACTTCGTTGGGAGAAACCTTCATTACATCCATTGTTTATAAATCTTGTTTGGTTCAAATCGGTACCCTCACATTACTGTCGATCTTATTTCATTAAAAATACTTGCATTTGGCGTGATTCTAGGATTGATTGGTTAACTACTTATCATGCAAAAATTGATTGTTTAAAAGTAAGGTTGTTAGCTTTCATATTCCTAATCAACCTATTATGCGAATTCAAACGACCAAACCATTAAAATCAATCACGGTCATCTCAAGCCATAAAGTTATTCATTTATTGAAAAATGGATGTCAAGCTTTCTTAGCTCATGTCACGATTTAAACAAAAATACGCCGGTTTTGAGCGATATTTCTATTGGTAATAAATTTCTGACGTATTCTAGAAGAACTTACGGCCTACCCCCAGGCGTGAAATTGAATTTTGTATCGACCTTGAACCCGGTACAAAACCTATTTCCAAAGCCCCATATCGAATGGCTCTATTGAACTTCGAGGAGTTAAAGACCCAACTGCAGGAATTGTTAGACATTGGCTTTATTCGTCCCTAGTACTTCTCCTTGGGGTGCTCTGTTCTATTCGTTAAGAAGAAAGATGGGAGTATCGACTTTGTATTGATTATCGGGAGTTGAATCACGTCACCATCAAAAATAGGTATCCATTTCCACGTATTGATGACTGTTTGACCGATTGCAAGGAGACAAATTCTTTTCAAAGATTGATCTTCGATTACGGATATCACCAATTGAAGATTAGAACCGTGACATTCCAAAGGCGGCTTTCGGAACTTCGATGCGGGCATTATGAATTCCTAGTCATGTCCTTTGGATTGACTAATGCTCCGCCGCCTTCATGGATATGATGAACCAAGTATTCAAGGAATATTTGGATCACTTTGTGGTCGTCTTTATTGATGACATCCTTATTTATTCCAAAAGCCGTGAAGATCATGAGCAACACTTGAGGTCGACACTCCAAAAGCCGTGAATATAAGCTTTATGCCAAGTTGAAGAAATGCGAGTTCGGCTTGAAGAAGTAGCATTCCTTGGGCACGTGGTATCAAGTCATGGAATATCATTGACCCAATGAAAGATTGAAGCAATTCAAAGTGGGAACAACCTAAATCGATGACCAAGCACGTAGCTTTCTCGGTTTATTTGGTTATTATCGGAGATTCGTGGAAGGATTTTCTCGAATCGCTACTCCATCGACTTCGGTGACTCGGAAGATACAAAGTTCGGTTGGGCGAAGAAATGAGAGAGTTTTCAAGAACTCAAGAGGAGACTTATTTCAAGACTATTACGACAATACCATCGGCTCGGAGGGATTTGTCATCTCTGATGATGCTTTGGGCAAAGGGTTGGGATGTGTTCTCATGCAACATGGAAAAGTTATAGCTTATGCCTCATGACAACTAAAAGAATATGAGAGGAATTATCCTACTCATGATCTAGAGTTAGCATTTGTTGTCTTACACTTCAAATTTGGAGGCATTACTTGTATGGGGAGAAAGTGGAGATCTGACGAATCATAAAAGCCTCAAATATTTCTTCACTCAAAAGGAACTCAACATGCGACAACGACGTTGGCTTGAGGCTGTTGAAAGATTATGATCATACCATCCAATACCATCCGGAAAAGCGAGCGTGGTAGGCGGCGCATTAAGTAGAAAATCATATGCAAGCACGAGTGCGATATTGTCAACGCGAAAGACCCATTTTGTGTGACTTGCAAAGGATGGAGATAGAGTTAAAGACTCGAGGGGACGCGTGTGATGATAGCGAATATACTGAGTAGAACCGACTTTAATCGATAAAGTTAAAGGCGCCAAGCTACGGACACTGGAGGTGATGCGTATGAGGAAGAAAGTGCAAGAAGGTGCTATCTTAGGAAGCAAGAATCGATGAAGAAGGAATACTTGAGTCAACTCGGACTTTGTGTTCCTAACGACCACGATTTAAAGTATAATATCATGATGGGCGCACAACACACCATTTGCAATCCATCACAGGAGTACCAAAATGTATCATCATATTAAATCATACATTTTGGTGGAGCAATATGAAGAGAGAGATATATTTGTTTATCTCAAGGTGTCTAACTTGTCAACGAGTTAAAGCGAGCATCAAGTACCAAAAGGTCCATTGCAACCACTTGAAATTCCGAGAATGGAAGTGGGAGCACATTACCATGGATTTCGATTCTGGGGTCTTCCTAAGGTTTCTCAAGGCATTGATGCGATTTGGGTCATTGTTGATAGATTGACCAAGTCCGCTCATTTCTTTACCGACACGAGAAACTTATACACTTGAACGTCTTGCTCAGTATGTACATAAGCGAGATTGTAAAGGCGCATGGTATCTTGCGGTATCCATAGTTTCGATCGAGACCCAAGATTCACTTCACGATTTTGGGTTAGTTTGCAAAAAGCTATGAGCACAGACTTACGATTTAGCTTCGCATATCATCCTCGACGGACGGGACGATCGGAGAGGACTATTCAAACTCTTGAAGATCTATTAAGACTCTGTGTCCTTGATTTCAAGGGAGTTGGGACAAGTTCTTACCATTGGTGGAGTTTTCCCTCAACAACAACGGTTATCAAACAAGTATTGGCATGGCTCCATTCGAGCGTTGTATGGAAGAAAGTGTCGTTCTCTAGTATCTTTGGGATGAGGTGGGTGAAGCAACGTTGTTGGGACCGGAGTTGTAATGCGTATGACTACGGAAAAGTTTCAAACGATCCGACAACGTATAAAAACCTCACAAAATCGACAAAAGAGTTATGCTGATCTTCATCGAAAGGACGTGGAATTCGATATAGGAGATCATGTGTTGTTAAGAGTTGCTCCATGGAAAGGAGTTACAAGATTTGGAAAGAGAGGAAAACTTAATCCTCGATTCATCGGTCTATTTTAATCCTCGATCGAGTAGGGGCGTGGCCTATAGACTCTCGCTCTACCGCCAAATATGTCTCGTGTTCATAACGTTTTTCACATATCCATGTTACGTAAATATGTGAAAGACCCGAACCATATTATTGAGTTAGAACCGGACGAAATAGCGGAAGATTTGACGTATGAAGAGGTTCATGTTCAAATTTTGGATAAGAAGTAACATATTCTACGCTCCAAGGTTATACCTCAAGTCAAAGTTTTGTGGAGGAACCACGATGTTGAGGAAATGACTTGGGAGTTAGAATCTGAAATGAAATCAAGGTATCCTTACCTCTTCGACATACCAGGTACGTACCCTAATTTCGAGGGTGAAATTTCATAAGAAGGGGAGGTTGTAAGACCCCAACTTTTATAAATAAAGATGAATTTTTCTATAAATATTATTTTTGAATATTGTGGAATAAATTTGATATAATGTTATAGTTGTGGGTAATATTTATAAATTTTGCAAAGTATGCAAGTTGTTATAAAATATTAGGTTGGTGGGAATATTCTTTTGTTAGGGAATATTCGTATAAATGGCTCAATCATTGGTGGACCCCTAACGTAATTATTGCCGGATTGAGAAAACGACAAAAATATTTTATAAAAAATAACTACGGAGGTGTTACCGTTAAAAGCTGTTGAACTACCGGTGGTAAAAGTACGATGTCTGGCGTGGTTGCATAGTAGCACACAGTATTGATTATTGATGCTTACGAGAAGTCACTCTCACTATGCTCAATTATTTCTACGAGAATTCTTTGCATCATATCTCTTATATTATTGATTCAATTATTGTCACAGTATCATCTGTATAATATGTTATATTATTAATTGAGACGACAAGTTATAAATGATTAATAATTGTTGAAAGATTAAAAATGTGTTGATTAAAAATAAAATGATTTGTGGTAATATTTATTCAATCCTTAATGTATATAAAGAGTACATTATAAGGCGTTTGTGGTAAGTTTGATTATTTTATGGGGGCCATATATGTCATCATCTAAGAGTCTCTTCGTCAATAGTAATTACCTTTGTGAATAGTAATTACCTTCGTCGATAGTATTTTACCTTCATCGATAGTAATTACCTTCGTCGATAGTAATTACCTTGTGAATAGTAATTACCTTCGTCAATAGTAATTACCTTTACCATACGTCAAACCACTTGCCGTTTCACATTACAGGCGTCAAACCACTTGCTGTTTCACATTACAGGCGTCGAACCACTTGTCGTTTCACATTACAGGTGTCGAACCACTTTTCTTTTCACATTACCAGTCGTCAAGCCACTTGCCTTTTCACACGGCAGGTGCTAAGCTAGAAATCTTCTATAAATAGAGGCCTAGTGCTTCATTATTTTTCACGAATTCATTCAAGCTATAGAGAGAGAAAGTATAGAGAGAATAAGAGAGAAAGAAGAAGAGTATTTTGTTACTACACTACTGCAGTATTCAATCTCCTACCAAAAGTAAGGGGTGTTATTCTTTCTTATTCATGAAGAGAACTGTTGTTATTCCATTGTTTATTATTACATTGGAATAACTTTGTATCGTGGTTTACCCTATACTTGGTGAAATTCTTCTATTATTACATTGGAACATCACGTTCGTGTGTTTTTTACAGGACACGGTTAAAATCTTTATTATTATTTTGTTGGAACATCACATGCATGTTGTTTTACAGGACTCGGTTCCGTCTCTTTATTATACTGTTGGAACATCACATCAGTATGTTTTACAGGACTGGTTCCGTCTTTATCATTACATTGGAATATCCTATTCGTGTGTTTTACAAGAATCTGGTTCCATCTTTATTATTCTTTGGAACATCCTATCGGTGTGAATTTCACACGACCGTTCCGTTATTATTATTACATTGAATAACTTTGTCTGGCGCAAGCACCGCATGCATGGTGATTTCTTTTGTTTTTCCATTCTTTATTATACCCGGTTGGTTAAAACTTTGACTTCTATACTCCATGAAATTAGTAGAATATCCTTGATATTTGCGTTTCATCCGATATCTTTTCATGAAAATATTCTTACGATCATTCTTGAATTTTACTCTACAAAACAAAGTATCATGTTGACAATTTGGACGTTAATAATTCTGGATAAAATAATTCTTGAACTTGTTTTATTGAATTCTTATATCATTGTCATCATCCTCATGTTTATATTTTTTAAAGTCATCTCGTATTCTGTAGTGCATAGATGGACTTGGTATGATTATGACCGAGAGACTACCGATTGTAATCATAACCGTAATGTTACAAATGATGTGGTAAAAATCCTCGATTGGTCAGTAGTGCATTGATGGACAGATTGTTGGCATGATCATGACCATTAATGAATACACAAATATTCTTGGCCCGTGAGTGCATGAATAATTGTGGTCGTGATACTAAAGAATATCCTTGGCAGAAAAGTGCGGGGTGATTCGATGATGTGGAATATTTATTAAAGCCGAGTCTCGGACTATAATGATGATGAAAACCTTTTAAAACCTAAAAGATAGTAGACTTTATTTTCTACTTGACTCTTTTAATGGATTGCATATTCAGCCGCAGATTAAACTGGTTGTCTATTGTATTTTATCGGTTTAACATTGTTGAAGACTATTGATAATTTATTACGCATTATCTTAGTCATAATATTTCTTATTGGGCTAGTTGAGCTCACCCTTTCTTTCTTTGTTCTCTTGTGAAATGAGAATATATTTGGGACGAGTCTGGGAAGCGAGTGATGGTTCTGAAGATAGCATTAGTAGTCCTCACTATTCTGTGAAATAGTGTGATAATAATTGTAATGAGGACTCCTTTTTGAGTTTGTATAATATCTAGTAGACGATATTTGTATTTAAACTCACAGTTATGTATTAAGTTGTATTTAAATTCTGTACCATGTAAGTGGCGACCCAAGATGGGTGATGTATACCTAATTTTGGGGGCGTCACAGAGATGCAATCTACCATCGTAGAGAGAGTCAAAGAGGTACAACTCAAGAACTGACGAGTGTAACCAAATGAAGAAGCTGGTATCTGATAAAGAAGATACTAAGAATAGTCTTGATAATGAGGGATTATTAAGATTTGAAGGAAGAATTTGGGTTCCGAATGAGACGGAATTAAAGGAGCAAGTGTTACAAGAAGCTCATAGTTCAAGGTACTCGATACATCTTGGTAGCACTAAGATGTATCAAGACCTTCGACAGAGTTTTTGGTGGCTAAACATGAAGAGAGAAATAGCTGAGTACGTGAGTAGATGCTTAACTTGTCAAAAAGTTAAAGATGAACATCAAAGACCAAGTGGCTTGTTACAGTCATTGGAGATTCCAGAATGGAAGTGGGAGCATATCACGATGGACTTCGTGGTGGGACTTCCGACAACGACAAAAGGGTACGATTTGATTTGGGTAATAGTAGACCGATTGACAAAATTGGCTCACTTCTTACCAATTAGGGTCAAGTATAAGTTAGACCAGTTAGCTAAACTATATGTTAAGGAAATTATTTCCAGATACGGAGTACCAGTATCGATTGTGTCAGATCGTGATCCACGAATCACATTGAATTTTTCGAGAAGTTTGCAAGAACAGCTGGGAACACAATTGAAGTAAAGCACAACTTATCATCCACAAACTGATGGGCAGAGCGAGAGGACAATTCCGACGTTAGAAGACATGTTGAGGTCTTGCATCATGGATTTCAAGGGTAGTTGGGATGATCACCTACCACTTGTAGAGTTTGCATATAACAACAGTTATCATGCAAGCATAGGCATGCCGCCTTATGATGCTTTGTACGGAAGAAGGTGCAGAACACCATTGTATTGGGATGAAGTGGGAGAACGCCGTATGCTAGGACCAGAATTGGTGGAGCAGATAGCGGATGTAATAAAGTTAATTCGGATGCATCTTGTGACAGCTCAGGACAGACATAATAAATATGCGGACTCACGTAGATTAAATCGAGAGTTTGAAGTAGGCTTGTATGTTTTTCTAAAGGTATCTCCCTGAAAAAGAAAGATACGCTTTGGAAAGAAAGGAAAGTTAAGTCTCAGGTTTATAGGACCTTTTGAGGTATTAAAAAGGGTGGGAGAGGTAGCTTATATGATAGCATTGCCTCCAGACCTAGAAAGAATACATAACATGTTTCACGTATCTGTATTACGTCCTTATAAGCTGGATTATAAGCATGTAATCGAATATGAGCCGATTCATATCGAGAAGGACTTAACCTGTGTAGAATCGCCGATTCAAATCATTGATAGGAAAGAGCAAGTTTTGCGGAACAAAGTAATACCATCAATAAAGGTATTTTGGAAGAACCACGATGCCGAATAAGCAACGTGGGAATTAGAAGAAAACATGAAGAAAAATTTTCCTCATCTATTTGATTAAAGTAAGACGAGATTCTGGGGACAAAATATTTATAAGGGGGGAAGAATGTAACTACCGAGAAATTCGGATTTTATTGTAAAATGATTTTATTAAATTAAATAATAATAAAATCATATTCTATGTAATATCAAGATGGTTGTCATTCTATAACCTATTGATGTTGGAATGTCGTAGTATTTTAGCTACGTGAAGGAATTAAAGAGTTTGAATTTCTAAGACGAAAATAAAAGTTTTTAGAGAAATTTCCGAAAAACACTATTCATCGGTATTTGCTCGGAAATTATTTTTGAAATTCCGAGAAATACGTAATGATAGAATATCAAGGTAAGACGGATTATGTAATAATAATCTAGTTATGGAAAACGTAATATTTCGCTTGCGGACTTAATTTGATATTATTAAGGAAAGCGAAATATTAGTAAGTAAGTTATAATTGTATGATACTTAGGTATTATACAAGATAATGAAAACGAGTATAGTACGAAGTATTATACGAGTTTGTATGAAGGATGGAATATCGTATATAATGAATTTGTATACGAATTATAATACGAGAATAATACATAGACACTATGTATATGTATTAAGCAATGTTAATGGACTTGGAAGATTGGTTAACAATTGGTATAAGCCCAAGTAAATTAAATGGTAAGGCCCAATGTTAATTAATAAGCAAGTGAGTGTTTGTTAAATCAAGCCCAAAGGTTAAGTTAATTAAGCCAAGCTAGAATCCATGAGTTGATTGACCCATGGGGCAAACCATATTGATATTGTTAATGTGTGGTAACCAAGTTATATGAGTGGTGACCAAGTGTTAGAAGTAATAACCAAGATAATGTGGTG
Source organism: Panax quinquefolius (assembly GCA_020205615.1). Lineage (NCBI taxonomy): Eukaryota > Viridiplantae > Streptophyta > Magnoliopsida > Apiales > Araliaceae > Panax > Panax quinquefolius. Next base: position 92,306,798 of record CM035157.1, on the reverse strand, counting down.
ATCAAGTTAATGTAATGACCAAGTAATGTAATGACCAAGTAAAAGAAGTAATGGCCAAGCAAAGGATAGGATTTGTGCTAGCTAATTAATGAATAGTAAGGAGGTGACTTAAGGAGGTGGGATTGGTTTATTGACTAAACTACCCTAACCTTGGAAATTCTATAAATAGAGAAGGCTTACAAGCCATTTGTTACTTGTTCAAACAATCCAACTCATATAAAGTGCTTAATTGTTAGGGAGCTTAAGTTACAAATAAGTCACTTTCATTTAAAAGAAGAAGAAGAAGCTACTTTACAAGGACTTTAAATGTAAGACTCCTTCTCTAATTATCTTCTATCTCTATTCATGATAGGTTGATAAGAAAAGTTGGATTAAGGGACATGAATGTTAAGAAGTAAGAAGAATGTGTAAGCAATGAACTTAAGCCATATAAGTTGGTAATAAGTCATTTGAACTTATAAAAGTTATGAACTTGTTATAAGTTAACCTTGAATGTTAGTATGAAAAGTTAAGGGTTTGTATGTATATGTATCATTTATACATGAAAGAAACTATATGTGAGAACATATATGCATGATGATTAAAAGACTTTAACTTTCATAAGTTATGAACAATGAAGCTATAAGTAGTTTATAATTGAATAAGTTATAAGCTTATGGAAGGTTAAGTCAAAATCCAACAATGAAAATAAGTTATTGTATTAAGTATGTTGAGATGTTCATAGAATGAATTGAATGCATTTGAAGTAATGATCAAATCATAAGTAATGAAGATTTACCGAAAATTGCATGATTGGACGATAATTGTCGAATTCGTGAAATTCCCGGATTAGAAGTCAAATTTTGAGTTTGAACTCGGAATTGTTATTTTCCAATGGAGACAAGTCATGTTTGTCATTCTAGAGTTGTGGACTCGAAAATGATCGAATTCCGACTTAGAGCAAAGAAACGAGTGTTGAACGTTCACGAACGTTTATCATTTATGTTAAAAATGAACCAATAGGTGAATTTTTAGCAAACGAAGTCATATATATAAAAATCATACATGAACACGTAGATTACGTAATATGTGAACCTTAGGCTTTTGAACGAGCAAATTTGGACTTATAACGAAGAAGTTATGCGTCTAGAAAGTTCACAAAATTTAAAGTCTGAAAATTTTTTTTGGTGCACAGAGTTGGCACCGCAGCGCCAACCCTAGGCCATTTGAGTGGCGCCGCAGCGCCGTTACAGTGTCCGAGCACATTGGAAACTCGCATCACACCGCGAACCCTAGTACAATTGGTGGCGTCATAGCGCCATGCACAGTACAAGACCTACTACAGAGTGGCGCCGCAGTGCGACCTACTATGTAAGGACTCACGCCGCAGCGCCAAGTCCGGGACAATGCCACTGTTAACTCATGGCATGCCTGAAGATGTAAAGTATAAAGGCGGTACTGCAGTATTACCACGACCTCGAAACAAGGATAGTGATGAATGTTTTTAATTACAAAGAAAAGAAAGTTAATTGATTTAAAAGTAAACACAACCTAAGGGGCGTAAAGTAACATTGTTTAAACTTTGTTAAACCTTAACGATGTTGTATAAAGGTTCAGATAACCTAGTCAAATATAAATGCAAGGATAATGATAATCCAAAATAGATAGTAACTGAATCTAGTACACAATTAGATTGAGATGAAGGGTAAGATATAGTCATATACATACTTGGTTATATATGAACTAATGTGAGGCATTATGTGATCATGTATTGTAGAGACTTGAAAGACTTGAACATAGAGTAATTACACTGTAGTAGACGCTAAAGGCAAGTATTCTAACTCTTGTCTCAGTTCAACCTGAACAAGTTTTGAAGTTCGTTTATTCTTACGCATGAACTAATGTACGATGAAGTTAAAGCCAATCCTTTTGGCTAGACTTGATATATTGAGTGGATTATTGATAATCTATTCATCTGTCATCAGATGTTATTATCTTTTGTCAACTACTTGATATGGTTCTCAAAAGAAGACTTAAATGTTAAATAAAATTTTTTTTTATCGTTAAACGACAGGCACGCGAGGTTGCCACCAATTAAATGTACATACGTTTAATGAATGTAGTGTTGATCAATATAGAGTACAATAGGTTGATCACCTAGAAGTGCTCGTAAGTAATACCGGGTTTACGGACTTAGTTCCGGGTTATCCTTTTCAAAGAAGAATGAAATACACAAGGTCTTTGACCGGAGTGAATGTTTTACTCAATATTGTTATTATTGTAAAACATTTTAAAAGAAAGATGAAGTGCTATTTTTAATTATCAATAGTACTTCATAACTATTGTTCAGTTATTGAAGATATACGATTCGTGTGTGTCAAGCGTGTTGTTTATTGAAATTGTCATACTTGCTGAGCTATTTATGCTCACTCTTGCTTGAACCATATGAATGCAGCTAAGACTGAATGTCCCGAAGGATCGAATAAGGATAAAGGAAAAGCTAAGGCAGATCGCTAAGCTGTCTATGTAATAGTATAGGTTAATGTTGTAATGTTATTGATATTATGACAAGGAACCTTAGTAATGGGTTTAGAACTTGGGACAATGTAAATATTATTTTGATAATATAGAAGAGATGTTCGTTCTTTTGAGGCTTTTCAATTGAATTAATGTATGAATGTTAGTACAGTATAGCACCATCTGTCGGGTTAGAAGATACCCGGATTTGGGGGCGCTACACCTGACATCCGCGTTACCACGGTGACTGTTGGTCGTTTTACCGATCAGTATATGCGTGCAAGTATACACGGTCAACAAGTAATAAAGAGTAAGTAAAGTATCGTTCCCACGGATAATTAACTAATAAAGTTCACCAAGCACTAGCCCATAACCATTTCAATCTTATTTAAATGAATGATTTGATATTTTATATTTAAATTATGAAATTAAATAAATCTAACTATTCCTAGAGTGAGATTAGATAATGAAGACCTGAGATTACAATTTCATCTATTGAATAATTTAAATCAATGCACTCCCTGTTAAGCCAAATTACTTGCACTGGATTACTAGTCGAGAACACGAAAGTAAAGTACAGCCATATCTCAATGTGTTATACCCATATCAAAAATAATCCCCAGTTGAAGGAATACACATGAACACCCAAATTACCTAAACCACTATATGTCTATGTGATTTACAAATAATTAAGGTTTAAGGCCAAGTTCTCAATTGACTACGAGCGATACCTCGGTATATGTCTATCCTAAGCACAAATCATACATCCCAACACAATGTAGAACATACAATCACAAACTATCAAGATCAAATCTAAACCCATATTTCGCCTTTCAAGTTCATATGGGTTATCACAGTAATTAATGGCCAATCAACTAAGCAAATAAGCATGAAAATTAATAGACAATCCCATAGCAATCAATAAGGTTAACAATGAAGTATATCAGATTAAACTGAGCAATAAATTCCATTGTAATCTCAAAATAGAGTTTAGCTCATCATAGAATCAAAATCCATCATCCACAATATATTACACATTGAGAAATAAAGATAGAAGTAAAGAGATGTTTGGGAATTAGGAATGTGAATCTGATCTCTCTTGCTCCAATTCTGAATTTCCTATGCTCTCCAATTGCTTCACTCTTCAACTCTAATCTAATCTAGGGTTCTAATCTAATCTAAAAAGAAAGAGAAGAACAGAGAATATGTAATCTAGATTAATCCCCCAAGGGTGGAATATCTTTACATGATGAAAATACATCTAATATATAAGCCCTAATTGAACTCCCCTCTCCGTTACGCTTCCATCGCACTATCTAGTGAAAAAATCATCTCTAGTCAACACCCGAAGTGGCGCGTCCACGCAGGAATTGGCCTGAAGTTGGCCGCACCCTCTCTCAAGAGTTAAATCGCGTCTTTTTGCTCCAGGGACTCGCGCGGCCGCGCAGGAAATGAACTACAAAGTCGCGGGCCCGCGCGGTTGATTTTCTGCTGCAGTGTCCTCTGTTAAAATGGTCATAACTTTTGATCCGAAAAGAGTTACGGGGTCTGTCACCTATCAAATTGAAGCTATCGACGAGTTCTACAACTTTCATTCTTTGAGTATTAAGAAATAATGCACGGATGAAGGCTGAAATTAGATTGTAAGTGACAGCTATGCAAATGGCCATCCAAAATAGTGACGTTCAACGTTTGTTGGTACAAATGTCATAATTCTTGCATCCGAACTTTGATTGGAATGATTCAAGATGTTCCGAAAAGCTTAGAAGAAGCTCTAAAACATAGTCCAAGTTCCAAACCAAGAACATGAAATGAACATGATAGCCCAAATGATATCTGAATTGCTTTTCCTTGCATTTTTATACTAATAGTCGCTCACATCGTTCCCAAGCATAAGATCTACAAAATGAACACAAAATGCATGAAAAGTAACTAAGAAACATGAGTATAAGCAACTAATTCAAGTAACAGATACCAGATAAGTAGGTATAAAACCAACTTATCAGTGATCGCCACTTTTCAATAAACTATTATATGAATATGTGTGTGTGTGAGTGTAGATCAATGTGCAATTTATTTGGAAGTAGTGCGAGGCCTTATTCGTACCTATATACAAAGGGTTTAAATTTATATAAAAAATCAATTTTAAACATGATATAGCAGTGAGGTTTTGTAAAAGAGGTTTTTTCAAACCATGTGCTCAATAGTAATTGAGACCTTTTCATACTTCCATATTATTATTAAATGTTAGACTTGGTTACTTTTATTTTCGAGATGCGAAGCATCTTCTAGAAAATAATATATAGCACTGCCGAACTCCTTATGGGCATTAAATTCAGGCTCATCGAACATAAACGCACCGGATATAAAATCCAGGCTCATCGGACATAATCCGACAACAGTTCATATATATATATACGGTCCGGATCAAGTGCATATCCCTTATCTTACTCACCCGTGCTCACCCCCCTTTAGCGACGAACCCGGCGATGGTTCGGTCATACAACCGTCATCTATACTTTTAGCGACGTTATATGTTGTCCGTCGCTAAAAGTATGGCGATTTATTGTATGAAAAGCAAACCGTCACGTCCGTCGCTAAAGGGGGTGAGCACGAGTGAGTAAGATAAGGAGTATGCACTTGATCTCTATATATATATATATATATATATAAATGAAAACCACGGACCGAAGTTCGGGCATACACAACACAACTCTTAATGTGAAGAATAATGTGTGCAAAGATGAAGAGAAAGGCTTTATAGTGTGTAAGAAGGTTTACAGTGGGCTACCAAAGAAGACTTCTATGACTCTAAGTGGACGAACACTCAGCTCCTGCCGGGAAAAATATAGCTATATATGAGCTAACAAGTGTTTAAAATGAGAAAACGCTTAGTATGGGGTGTGTAAAGAGCAAATTTAACAGGGTTTCCTCGCCTTTTTTCTCTTTAAAATGGCCACCCCAATCTCTATATTTATAGAGCTGGTGGCCACATGTGTACATGCGGTAGCCGCAGATGCACCTGTGGCTACCCGAGGTGCCCCAGGCTCTGCGACTCCTACCACCTCGAAGTACGTGCACTCGTGCATTGTGATGTCCACTCGAACTTGTAGAACTTTAATCCGAGCATTTGATTAAGGTGTAAAAGACCTTTTTTGGACCGCCATTTTCGAGAGTTACGCAATGACATGGGATTAGAGGTTGTACGAAGTCAGGAAGAGGGGACCATGCCCATGGTCTTCAAGCTTCAAATTTTATCCAGTGTGTTGCCCTGCGTAATAGTCACTCAGGATTGGAATTCCTTGGCTCTTGTGGGACATTGTTGTGTATAAATGTATGTATGAGATGTTGAGACAACACAATGTGGGGTTGAGGTGGAAAGATGACGATTTTACCCCTCACCGGGGTTATCTCCCGTTTAGGTTGATAAAGTAGACGTTGCTCAAGGTTATCTCTGAGATTGGAATGCTGCAAGTGTTTGAATTCCTCAGGGTCATCTTTAAGTGTGACTGTCTTCCTGTTGTTATCTCCGTGTCTTTGGAATGAGTGCCTCGGTGGGAGTTCTGAGGTTGAAGCTGATTGCATGTATTTGAAACATACATTTTTGGGGTTATCCCTGGAACTGCAAAGGCATTCCTTGGGGTCATCTCCAAGGATGAAACTCGGGATTATTTCCGAGGTTGGAACTATTACTCCCGGTGTGTGTTCCGGGGTTGAGACTGAACTTCCGGTGGTATCTGGAATTGATATGAGCTGTCTTCCAAGGTTAACTCTGAAAGACAAATTTGCCCTCCTGCAATGTTAGTAACAGGTGTACAAAAAAATTCGAGTGTCTACAGATGCCCCTCTTTATCATATTCATGTAATTCCAGGCATGCATAGGATAAAGAATCCTATACACTTGAAATGCAACAAGATAAACATGATGTCATGTGCAGTAACATGATGCAAATGCATGATGCATGTGTTTGGTTAGATTATTTTCCAACATAATAGGATGATTGACAGTTCCCTGTTAACCATATCGGGGATGACAATCAGTGATGTGTTGGACATGTGATCCAAGTCTTCCAGGATGTTGACGCTGGGGTTATCACCAATGTCCTGAATCCTTGATATGGACTTTACTTTGAAGATGTGCCTCTCGTGTGCAAGAGATATGTGGATATAAAGCTTTGTCTGCTTGAGGATGTGTATAACATATTCCATCATCGGTCCTCTCTGATGAGGATGGTCTTCTCTGGTTTGTGTCACCAGCATATAACACGGTCATGTTAGAGTTACTGCCAACAATATGTATCGTCACGGCTGCCTAACCTTCGTTGATGTGTGTATCACCGGATAGATCCCTATTGGGCAAATTGTCAAGGTTGTTTGACTTTCATTGATGTGTGTATCAACAGATAGATCCCTATTGGGCAAACTATCATGGTTGCTTGACCTTCATTGATTTGTATATCAATGGATGAGAATGAGTCGTAACCCCCGCCGGGGATTCATTCATGGACGAAGAATGCGTTGTAACCCCCGCCGGGGCTTCGTTTATGGACAAAGAATGCGTTTTAACCCCCGTTGGGGATTCTTATTAATAAATGAAATCTACGTTGTAACCCCCACTGGGGAAAGGCTCTTAGGGTTACGACCCTGTATTTGGCGGCATTGGACCTGTGTGAGGCATTGCCGAATAAGATTTACAAAAGCTGAGATCATCGGTATAGCGTACCTTATACTTAGGCAAATACTAATGAGTGATATGTAAAGCCATAATTTTTACTTGTGACAACCAGGATTCTAGGCTATTTCGCAAACTCGCGTAGCGTTATTATTCCTGATTTGGCCTTTTTATCTTATGAGACCTCCTTTGAAACTCAAACTGTACTGAGCCGGAGAGGTGGGACCCATGTAGGGGTACTGTAGGTGGACCTGCGGCCAATCGTGAGTATGAAAAGGCTACATGTTTCTTTCATAAGTCATTTTTAAGTGGCACCGCGAAGGAAATCCGAGAGCTCTTCTTCAGATCTGCTATGTTCAGGCGACTTTCGGCAAACCGTACAAGTGTTCTACACTATCCTGGTAATGTATGTATGAATTTTGTTGATCTGCTGAGTTAGAAAATGACGTATCATATGAAATGCATCTAGACACATAGTAGTGAATATGCATGCTGATATAACTTTATAAAAAATATTCAACATAGTAAATGTTAGTATTAAACCATGCTGAACATAGTGATGTAAAAAAATTTGACTTTTGAAACAGTTAAATTGGCACCTTTTTACTGTCATTTCTTTTCCTATTTGAGGAGAAATGAGTAAAGGAGAAAAAGCAAAATAATCCTGGTAATTAGACTACACATACGGATTTTTTTTACTATGATGTATTAATATATGTAAGATGTATATGACTGTGGGTAGGTGTGCTACTGAATGGCCACCTAGTCATGCCTATGTGCATATGGATAGTCCTATTTACAAAGGGGACTACGGCAAAAATTTTCCAAAATGTAGGCATTGGGTAGTCATGCATTTTAACTCTACTGTAAATGTATGTTAAAAGACTGCATGCATGCATATAGTCATAAAATGCATTTTGAAAAGCTCCAGATTAAAAATTTACCACACCCTTTCTGAGGTGATTTGGAAACTTCTGTCCAGATATTATGGATCTGGATTAGCCTAGTAGTTCCTGGAGGACCACTTCTTGTGTACGGAGAAGAGCTTCTGAAGTGCCTCAACCCCGTTCTATTAGATAGCCTCGTTGTTTGGTGGAGGTGCTAATACATCCAGTCTAGGTTGATGTGCCAGACGTCGACGACAAAGAGGATGATGTTCCAGTTGCGGACCTCGCTCCTTCTACATTTGTTCCCCATAGGAATTGGTCAGGCATTCAGGTGGCGAACCTAGAGCTTCTAGGTGATTTGAGTTGACACCCTTCAGTTTACCTGCACGCAAACGAGGTATAAAGTTAGATCTTAATCTTTCTTCTTTCCTATTGATGAGGAGTAAAGGATTCTGATGTTAATCTGCATTTGATGTAGGTTCTCGACTTTACACAGTCTCGGGGGAACTGGTTCAACATCCACTCTATGTATTAGGCTCTACATGATGACTATAGAGCGATTGTAATGGCTGGGGATTCGGGATGTTTTTTTCCATCCTTTCCCGTTGTTGTCCTTAAGGTTACCTCAGGCATTGTCTGTGCGCTCGTTTCACCAGACTCAGTCACTCCATTTACTGGATTGTGAGGTGATGATGACACCAATGGATTGGCTTGTTATCATAGGTATGGAGTTTATAGGGGAACCAGTGCCTTGTACGGCGGATATTACCCCTACTACCATCAGATCCTTGCTAGGAGTTCCGACAGAGGTGCTCAAGGGCAGGACTGTTTGTATAGGTCCTTTGAGTGTAGATGTTATGAGTGGGCTATTGAGTGAGCCCATACCTGATAATATGAGAGTCAGGGATCACATTCTTTGGCGATTGTTCCTGATGATCATTAGGGGGCTGCTTCATAGCAGATAACACTTCTATGGTGTCCTTCGCTTCGATTAGCACCACTTGCCACATGGACCATAATTGAGAATATGATTGAGGTTCCTACACCTTTGCCTATTTCCTCAGGGGAATGCGTATACATTCGTAGGGCTTAACCGAGGCTTGGCTAGTTTTCTACCCATTTCTGCTGGTGAGTATTTCTCTTGTCTTTTCCCATGTACTGGTTAAGAGTGTTAACTGATAGCAGATGTTTGTCTTTACATTAACAGTTCAGGGCCTATGAGAGGCTCCCATGTTTGCATCCTATGAGTGTGTTAGGCTTAGATACCTATCCACGATGGCGAAGATGGCATCATTCCATACTAGTGGAGGTCCCTGTTGCGGAGGGTTTCACTCATTGCCACCTACAGCTGGAGTTATTGACAACGGATGTCATCACGTGGGTTCCCTACTCTGGGGAGCACTTGAGTATTGGATTTGAGGATGGGTACCCGACTAGAGTTGAGCACATGATTTCCACTCGTAGGATTCTTCTCTTCACAGATGGAGGATGAGAGATCTATTTAGGAGATTGTGCTATCAGAAGCACCACAGGAGAGATTCGTATATCGATCTTGCCTCCTGCCAAGCGTTATTGGCCTATTTCGCAGTCACCCTTCATTGATATCCCATTGTTGGGTGTTGACGATTTTACATTATCAAAGGGTCCCTACACACAGGAGATATTCTAGCATTGGTGGTTCCCTCGTACCATTATAGCCCAGACCCGTGCCACTCAGTTCATGGGGGATATGGTTCCTTCGTGTTGATGTTTGCACTTTTATTTTCTTGAAAAACATTGGATCAAATGATGAAACCAATGAGTTTTAAAAATAATAACGTTATTCGTATATCTATGCTAATTGCTTCGGCTAGAAAAAATGATTTGAAATATATCAAAATATATTTTTTTTTATCATCAATGCATCATGGAACCTGGTGCAGAGATGATAAAAATGATGGAGTCATCAATGTAGTATTACTTAGTGTTGGATGTGATCTAAGGATCATCAGCCCACTATGGTATGATGTACTATGATAAAATCACCAAATGACAGAATCCTCAAATGGACTGTAAATACAGTGCAGTATCATGACGTCATAAAAAGATTTTTGAGATTTCTTTAAGATATGAGAATATATATATATATGTATATGTATATTTTGATTGATGACCAAATTATTGTAGAAGTCTATGCTATTTGATTCAGCTAGACGAATATTGAAAGATGTTTATGAAATTCAAGAGTTTCTTGAGAAGTTATGACAAACCAAATTATTTTGGTAAGGATTCAGATGTTGAAAAGTTGAGATGAACAACCCTATTATAGGGGGAGTTATTTTACTGTGATGCATTTAGATGTTTGTGCACAATATATAGTACGAAAATTTGATCACCCTAATGCACGGGGAGTCCCTACAGATATTCTTTGTTAAGGTTAAAGTTGAAAGATTACTTTAAGCAAGTGGAATGGTTCGTGGTCTTGTGACCCTCGATTACATCTCTAAAAACGAGGAAGAACAACCCTATTATGGGGGAATTATTTTTTCTGTGATGTGTTTAGATGTTTGTGCACAATACATCGTACGAAGGGCTTAACACCCTAAGTATGGGAGTCCCTATAGTCTAATGACTGTTAAGGTTTAAGTTAAAAGAGTACTTATAACCATGGACGTAGTTCAAGGTCTTATGACCCCTAAGCATGATTTGGAATCTTTTAAATTCCTGAGTTATTCATAATTTTTCCCAATTATTGAGCAATTGTGGAAGATTCTTGCTATTCTAAAAGGCGAATGTGGTAAGGATGATATTCCTTAGAAAGAAGTAAGTCGTAGAATGCGACACTGAATGAAGAATATACTGAATAAGTGAGAAAAGAAATTTTGAAGTGAGAAGGAGATGAGTTATCAAAGAATAATAAAAAACTTTTAATAGAAAAGGTAATAATTGTAGAAAGATCTTTGTGGAAAGAAAGTGGTTATAGAACCCAATGATTGAATAAAGTATTAACGTAAAATCTATTTTGATAGATTGAAAATAGATAAAATTTCGAGGACGAAATTCTTAGAAGAAATGGTGAATGTAATATCCCGAGTAAATTTTGAAAAGAGATTTGGTGAAAACCGAGTAAGGGAGGTTTCTTTGATTCCGAGGAAGGAATCCTTATAAGGAGGGAAGGATGTGACAATCCGAATTTTCATAAGTTCTTAAAATAAGAATTTAATAATTAAAATTCTTATTATGAGGTGTATATATTTTGAATTATGTGATTTGGTGTGAAGAGAATTATATATTCATATATTGGAGAATGTGAGATATAATAGTTAATTAAACTATTAAAGAAATTAAATAATATTAGTTAATTTAATTAAGTTGAAAATATGTTATGAGATAATATAATTTTAATTATTATGCCTTGTGGGAAATGGAAATTATTATGAGTTAAGTTTCATAAATAGTGTGAATAATTCACTTAATTAAAATAGTGAATTAATACAAGTATAATTGATTTAATAAATGAGAAGGTAATATATTGCATGAAAATGTAAATGTTAGTATAATGCGAGTAAAATATTTATTAAGTATATTAAATATTTTAGTTGGAAACTTTATGGAATAAAATGAATATTTATGGTATTAAATAAATATTTGATGAAAATTGTTATGGGATAGTTTATTTAAGTGTGATAAAATAGATGGAATTTATCGTATTTTATTACGCGTGTATAATCATGATATTCTAATTTAATTAAATAATTAAATTAGAGGAGTGAAATTTGTTAAATAATGTTATGATTATAATGGTGAATAGAAATTATAATTTTACTGATAAGGTTAATTTTATTTCTTAAGAAATTAAAGGTACACAATCTAGTTTATATTTCTAGTTTATGTGTTCTTGAGTTTCTTTTAAAATTGGAGTTTTGGTTAATGAATTTGTGGGTTACGATGTTATATATGTTATTAAATATTTATAATTTGATAATGGTCATCTAGAAATAAATTTTCAGAAATCAAATTCATGTATTTATACTAAAGAAGAGGAATTTAGGTTTTGATTGTATTGTGTGTTTTGGTGTACTTTAGGACTAAAGTTGATGATGAATTCGTGATGGAAACTTTAAATTGATGGATGATTGTTGTTCTCCTCTATAAAACAAAAACAACGCAACTTGAACGGATAGAATTGGTTAAGAAACGAATTCGTGATGAATAAATACACTTAGCATGTTGAAAATAGGAAAATTTAGTATAAACAAATTAGAATTAGTATAAACCAAAACCCACATCAACTAAATTGAGAACTTTACCCTTTGCTAAACCTATAAATAGAAGGGCTTGATCCTTTGTTTCATTCACCAACAATAAGGCCTCCAATTTTGAGAAAGGCTTTATTGTGGGAGGACTTTTATAAAGATCTTCTTAGTTAAATTTTTGGTGAAAGCACGTATTAGGTTTGTGGAATTAGTATTTTCGTGTATGTTTCTTATTTAATTTTTGGTAATGTTATTATTTTAAATGTTATATTTAGTTTGTTAGTTAAAGTTTGAATTTTGGAAGTTTAGTTAGTTTTGTTAGTAAACTAGTTAGTTTACTATGTTTATTTTGGCTTGTAATTGATTATATAAATGAGTTCTAATGATTGTAATTAGAGATATGAAGCCTTAACATCATCCAAGTGTAACCAAAACTCACAAAATAAAAGATTTACAAAGAATCATGTCAACCAGTTTTTGGGACTGAGCTTCAGGACCATTTGTACTTTTGATTTATATCTAAAAGCTTAATTTGATGATTGTATATTATATCCCTCTAAGTTTTGAAGATTTCCTAACTTGAATGAACCAAAACGGAGTTAAAATGAATCCGTGGTGAAGATTTTAGTAAACCATGTCTAAAAATGAAAGCTGAATGAATAGTGACTATAGTGTCAAATTCTGGAATATCTATGTTGCCTGAAAAATTCTATGTTTCTGGGTAGTTGTAGTGCACTGAGTTAAGAAGCCATAGGCTTTGGAATGACCTCATTTCAACCTCGGATGAGGGAGTTACGGTGATTGGAAGGAAATGTGTCGAATTTGTCTAACTGAAAATCAGCAGCGGGACGTGCTATTCGGGACACTATTTCGATTAGTTAATATTTTCAAAAACTTTTGGGCGTTTGGTATGTTATAGTACACAGAATTATCTTAACATAGACTCCAGAACAGACTAATTCTGACTTCGGAGCAAAGAGTTATGACCATTCAAAGTAGTCGCGTCAAAACTGTCTAACCAACTCGGGGCAGTCACCTTGAACGAATTTTCCGGAATTCTGTGTCTTGAATTTGGAAATGGTCAAAGAATGAAAGATGTAGCCTCAGAAGTTAGATTCGCGTGGGCTCAAGAATCGCTCAAAAATGTTTTGAAACGAATTAGTTATGACTGTTTTAGCGAGAGAGTGTAAAGATGGAAAAAAATTGAAGACTGCTATGAACGTCAATTTTTGGCACGCTATTTAAACTACTTAACAAACCCGAAATGAGAGGTTAATATTTCTTAAAAATAATCTTGTATGCCATGAAAAACATACTAAAAAATTTCCTTACGATTGGATAAGTAGATTGCAAGCTATTAAGACGCGAAGTGGGTGTCAAAGGTGAGGGTTCGCCACAATGGCGTGAAGATAGATAGCAACGGTAGTGTAGAACATTCGGGGTTGTTGGGTAAAATCTATATACGCACAACACGCAAGTATACGTGGTCAACAAGTAATAAAGTGATAAGTAGAGTATCGTTGCCACAGAGATCAACTAGCAATAATCTTAACTTACAATTACCAATATCCTATTAATCCTAATTTTATTAAACTATTCAACTCAATGATTATAATTAAAGATTCTAAATTAAAAAATTATTGAACTACCCCAAAAGAATCACAAATATCAAAATCTAGAATTTCAAACAATTAATGGAGAATTAGACTTATGATTTCACCCTAAGCTTCACTCTGATTTTTACACCTTTATTCTAATTCAATTCAGTATCCCAGTTTATTAATCAAGAATACGAATGTAGTATTAACCACCCCTCGATGTACTAATACCGTATTAACTTAAATCCACAATTAAGATAGAAACAAGTTAAACACCTTAATCAACTAACTCACTATATCTCTATGTTAATTACAATTAAAGAAGCTTTAACATTAAGTTCTCTATCCGATTACATGCGATGTCAAGCATATCTCTACTTTAACATTCATCACAATTCTGCTATTCACAAAATTCGTGAACACATGCTATATTAACTAAGTCTAGATTCGAATATCCTCTCTTGATTCCATACAAATCCACAAAGAATTGTTGATCAGACAATTCATAAATTTAAGCTCAAATTAATATAGATAAACTGGAAATAGATTATTAAAATTGGAATTCAAAGTTCACAAAATCATCGATTCACTCGAAGATCCATCATAAGCCTAAAAAGTAAATTAGTTCACCATAAACAAAATAAACACTGAATAAATCATAGAAAACATTCTTTTAATTACAAATAATAGCCTAAGATGAAGAATATTGAAAAACACCCTTCACGTAGCCTAGAATTGCAGTCGTCACGAAAATCTCTTCGAAATACTCCTCCACCGCTTGCTTAGAAAAATTGAGCTTAATCTCTGTAATATGCCTTGTGTGTTGTTGAATTTGTTGTTAATTGAGTAATAGATGTCCAACACACAAGTCCCAGCCGAAATTCTCCAACAAGTAGAGTCCATGTGTAATTCAATATGTTAGAAATCATGTCCAACAAGAGTTTCAACCAAAATAGAACACAGCAACCGTCGACACCCCCTGCCTCGGTGGGGTTTATGAGTAAAACAAGCCCGCCTTGGCAGGCTACCTTTCTGCTAACTACTGATGAAGACCCTCCGCCCCGGTGGGGGTATATAGTACAAAAAAGCCCACCCCGGTGGGCTTCTATTCTGCTAACTAACTTGCTGAACTTCATGGCTTCTTCCAATTTTGCTCTAATTGACTCCAAATCATCCCAATTAACTCCAAATATATGTTAAATTCTCTAACAACCATCCTACACATGAAGTAACATAAAACAAGTAAAAATAAACATGATCACAAGAATTTAGCAATAAATAAGCATGAAATGGACACTGATTCGCGTATATAAAATCCACTTATCAAAATCCCCCAAACTTAAACCGTGCTAGTCTTCAATCACAAAACAACGACATGTTATGCAATGCAATGAGATGAAATGAATATGATCTAACTTATCTACTTTGGAGTCCATCAATATCGCAGAATCAAGATTATCTTAACGGCCTCAGCGAAACAAGCAACTATACAATATCAATCACCAAAACCAATCTACAATTCCACCTTAATCCTTAAATCTCAAGCCATCATCACTGGTATAGTGTGTGTGTGTGTGTGTGTGTGATCAACATCCATGATAACTGCTAAGGCCTCAAATTCAATACATAATCAATTTCTTAGAAGGAATCATATAATGCAAACTTGAAAATTTCTAAAGAAAGACAAGTTCCAACTAAACTAAGCAATTACTAATCCCAGGGGTTCACATAGGGTACTAATACTTTATTTATATAAATATTTTTCTTTCTTTTCTTTTTTTTCTTACGGGGGCTTTTTGCTCTTTTCCCGTTTTATTCATTTGCTTTATATATATATATATATATATATATATATATATATACATACAAACATGAATGTGCAATGTCTCATCCCATTAGGCTTACAGTGCTACCCCTTAGCGAGCTTTCAACCAACGACTCCCAGACCATAAAAGACCTTAGGGCACTAGGTGTAAAGATAATCCCCTCGGGCGTACTTGCTCAAGTAACAAAGGCCCCGAAACAAGACTAGTCATGATATCTTTATTTCTTTTCCCTTTTTTTTTCTCTTTTTTAAGATATAGATAAAGCGTATATACCCCACATATATCCCCCAAACTTAGGTTCTTGCCTAATTTTCGCCTTTACTATCTATCCTTGTCGTTTTCTCATTTACTATAGCATTATCCTTTAGAGACTATTTATGTATCAATTTGAACTGACCAGTCAACAAGGATGTTATTAATCGTGCTAACATTTTTTATACCAGTTTCAAACAAGCTCAAGATTGGATTCATAATAGAAATCGTATCACAGTTCTAGTAATCAATGCTGTATTGGTTAACTTATTAACAATCTCATTATTGGCCCACAAATAATATGAATTCTAACATTGTTGGACATATGCAAACACAATAATTAACTAACTAATATTTTTATTTTTATTTTCTTTTATTTTTTTTATAGATAACAAAATGCACTATGTACAAAACTAAAAATAATGCAATAACAAAAATACCCTAAGCTACTATGTATGCACCTAAGCTATCATGCAATACTGAAATTAAAATGCACTACTGGAATTAAAATGATAAAATGCACCCTAAGTACTACATATGCATGCAAACAATGCAACATGAATTTAAAATCCCCCAAACTTAAGTAATACAATGTCCTCATTGGATGATTAATCAAAATTAAGTACGTGAGGACTTCCCTGCTATCGCTTAAGTCTGAGGAGGTGGTTGTTGTTCTTCTTCATCTGAATCACTTGGTGGGAACCTCGACATTGGCATGGGCTACTGATATAGAAATTGAGCCGCCGAGTTGAAGCTTTGAAGGGTTGTGTTGAGTGAGGCAAAAGATGCGTTCATAGCATCAAACATATGATCTTGCCTCATTGCCAATCGCCACATTTCCCGACGTGCTGCTTTATTATGCGCATTCATTTGGTTTTGGAAATCAAGAAACTGAGGACTGGATATGGCCTCGGTCTGTGTTACCTGCTCGGCCCCTTGATCTCCCATAACTTCATCATCATCCTTCGATGCCTCTGTAGCATCAACTTCATCTTCCGAAGTTGACGAAAAAATAAACCCCAGACCACGCGGATGTGAATCGTCTCCTGCCCATACAGAATACCGCGCTATCATTCTGGAATCAAGAAATGCAAGCGGAATTTGTGTGGGCTCATCGTCGGACCATCTCACCCCTGCTTGACGGCACAACCCACATATGAGTGCGGGGTGTGGCAAGCCGCCCAAAAAATTTCCACGTAAACACTAGCGGATGGAGAAACAGATAATGGCCCCGACATCGATAATGAAATCTTGCATAATTACGTACAACAGTAACGCCTTCTCTTTAGTCACGTCTGAGGTGTGTTTGGACGGTTTAGCGCATAGGAATGCATACCAGATTTTTCCATATCGGCTGAGGTCCTTGCTGTGGAATACCGTGCCTCTCTTCCGACCTTTTATCCAAGATGTTTCCGGCTTTGTCATCTCCATGATTATTGCATCATAGTCCGAATCAGAATTTCGTAAGTGAGCATATTGGCAGTGGCGAGGTACCCGCAGTTGATAGTAGGTATTGAATGCATCGGCACTGGATGGAACCAACCGACCTCGCACAAACACATGGAATGGTTCTTTGTCCTCAGCGTTTGTATAGAATTCCTTGACAATGTTGACAACGGTGGGTTCCAGCTCTTTGGTAAATTTTATCCACCCCTTTTGATAAATTTGAGGCATTATCTCCCCATCACAAGGATTCGGTGTCAACCCCCGCTCCGGTGTAAGGGCTTTGGTGAGCATGTAGTCATACCGGTCGGCGGCGGCGGCGGCGACACTCATGAATTTCCAACGATCGAAGGTTCGGGTTGGTTGAGATTGCCTTGAACTTTCTCCCCTTTGGCGTTTTGATGTTGGTTGTGAAGCCATGGTCTCTCTCTTGTTGTGTTGCCTTAGCTCTCCCCCAAACTTTTCAAGTTGATCCTCTTTAGTTCTCTTGTAACCTCTAGGAATGGCCACTTCAAATTGTGTGAGAAATGGTGATAGGAGATGTGGTAATATATAGAGTTGGTAGACTGAATTCTATTGGTGGAGTGAAGAGGTGGGGGAGTCAATGGAGTTAAGGTGTAGTGGGAAGTAGAAGTGATGGTAATGGTTGGTAGTTATGGGGGATTTAATTAAGGTAGTGGGGTATTGGTCATGGGAAGAGGCTACTTAACTGCCTCATCAGTCTGTTGAATTTTAGGACCCCCACCCCATGGGTACTATCTTGAACTGACCCATTTTACGTGCCTAGCTTCTATTATCGACTTTGGGGACCCCCACCTACGGGGTTGTAGTCTAAAAGGGGCTGCCATTTCGGGCATGTTTACTGTCAAACTCCCTTGTTTTCTCACTTTTGCTTTCATGTAACTCACTTGATGATCCCTTTTCCATCCCGCATGACATAAAACATGAGGGTTAGTGAGTGGTTGATAACATGATGTATTGTGGAGAGATTAACAAGATTTTTATTGTATTCTTCTACCTAGTAATTTAATAAAAACTATAATTAAGCAAATATGAATGGAAAATATGAGAAATAAACTAAAGATTGGGTTGCCTCCAAATTAGCGCTTGATGTTAAGTCGTTCAGCCTGACTACTTCCCTTTTCATCCCGGATCAGTTGGGTAAACTGCGGCATGATGATTATTTATTGTGTAACACCAATATTGTTGTGTTGCATGCCCGTTCACTTGCATGTTGGATAATGAATTTGACTTTTTGTCCTCAACTAACGCCTTTAGACCACTCTCCTCTTTGCAATCCCTGAACTTGACACGTGTAGATTCCTCGAGCAACTCGCACTTTTCCTTGTCAGTTGGGATTAGGATTTCCTTGAACACCTTTACCATTACTACCTGATCAAACACTTTCATAATCAGTTCTCTGTTAGGCACGTTAATCAGTGTTCATCCAGTCGCCAGGAATGGTCGTCCCAAGATGATAGGGATGTTCTTATCTTCTTCAAAATCTAATACCATAAAATCGACTGGGAAGATTAGTGAATCAACTTTGACCAATATGTCTTCAACTATTCCTAATGGGTATGTTATTGATCTATCAGCGAGTTGTAGACAAATATTGGTTAGTCTTGTTTCCTTTAACCCCAGCTTTCGGTAAATGGACAGTGGCATTAGGTTTATACTCGCTCCTAGATCACATAGGGCTCTTCCCACATCCTGATTGCCAATTGCATAAGGAATTATAAAACTTCCTGGATCTTTCAATTTAGGAGGGAGCTTTTTCTATAGTATTGCACTGCATTCTTCGGTTAAAGCCACTGTTTCAAAATCCTAGAGCTTACGTTTTTTCGAAAGTATGTCCTTCATGAACTTAATGTAACGTGGCATCTGCTCAAGTGCTTCAACAAATGGAATATTGATGTGTAATTGTTTGAATACATCCATAAACCTTACAAACTGGTTCTTTAACTTGTTATTTTCTAACCTTGAATGAAAGGGTGTAGGTGGTGTAGCTTTACATTGTATCTCTTCCTTTTCTTTTTGCACCTCTTTTTCTGTACATTTCTTCTCTAATTCCTTTCCTTCAGCCTCATATTCATCTCCTACACTAGCTTTCTTATCCCAGTTAGAAACCAACTCCTTACTGCTTCTAAGCGTAATAGCATTACGCTGTTCATGAGTTCCCCTTGGATTTCTTTTAGTGTCGCTTGGTAACGTTCCTTGTTGCCTATTGTTCAATGCTAGGGCAATTTATCCCATCTGATTTTCCAAGTTCTTGATGGTCATTGTTTGATTTTTCATTGTTCCATCATTGTTAGTCATGTACTTCGACACCAACCCCTCAAAATCTGATTTTCTTTCCTGATGTTGAACCGGTTGTTGGTGATTCTGAAAACCTGGGGGATATGACTGTCGTGGAGCTTGATGTTGCTGATTATTGCTCCACGAGAAATTCAGATGATTTTTATTCCCTTGATTATCGTGATTACGATATGTATTACGTGGAATTTCATTATAGTTACCCCCACAACCGCATGAGATCTTTGGATTAATCCCGCATTGATCCGTTGGGTGCTCTCCCACACATAACTCATATATAACTACCACTTGTTGTGCTTGTTGGGCCTGTACCCCTGTCATAGAATCCAACTTCTTTGAAAGTGCTAAAATATGTGCTTGTATAGCTGTTACACCATCCACTTCTAATACCCCAACTGCCTTCGCATGTGTCATTCTAGCTGTAGGCCACTGGTAGTTATTAGCCGCCATGGTTTCAATCAAATTGTAAGCTTCCTCGTAGCTCTTGGCCATGAATGTTCCGCCCGATGCTGCATCAATACTCATTCTGAGATTCCCATGTAGTCCATTGTAAAAGGTGTTCATTTGTAGCCACTTGGATAATCCATGATGTGGGCATTTTCTGAGCAATTCTTTGTATCTCTCCCATGCCTCATATAACGACTCCCCATGTTGGTGCTCAAACATTGTTATCTCGTTCCTCATCTTTGTAGTTTTCGCCAGTCAAAAGAATTTAGCGAGGAATTTCTGAGCTAAATCCTCCCATGTAGTTATCGAACCAGACAGTAGAGAATGCAACCAACTCTTCGCCTTGTCCCATAAAGTAATTGGGAATAAGTGAAGTCTCACCGCCTCATCTGACACCCCATTGTACCTAAAGGTGTCGCAAATCTCCAAAAAGCTGACTAAATGCTCATTCGGATCGTCATTTGCCAAACCCCCAAACTAAACTAAATTCTGAATCATTTGAATCGTCCCAAGCTTAATTTCAAATGTATTTACAGCTATTGCATGCCTGGTGATGCTTGACTGCAGTTCAGTCACCTTGGGTGTGGCGAAGTCCCTTAATGCTTTATTATCTTCGGCTGCCATTTCCTCTTCTTTCTCAGATGTTGTAAAATCCCAAATTTTACGAATAAAGAATTAATTTTCTCGAAATATTTTTTTAATATTATGGTATGGATTTGAAATAATGTTATAGTTGTGGGTAGTATTTATAAATTTTGCAATGTAAGTTGTTGTATTATATTCGATTGGTCGGGGAATATTCGTTTTAGCAGATAATATTCGTACAACAGCGCAATCATTGGTGGACCCCACAACGGAATTATTGTCAAAATGAGAAAACGACAAAAATATATTTATGAAAATAACGGTGGAAGTTTTACCGTTAAAATTGTTGAACTACCCGGTAGTAAAAGTACAGTAATACGCGTGGTTGCATAGTAGTACACGGTATTGATTATTGATGATTACATGAGAAGTCACTCAGTTTTGTTCAATTATTACTATGATGTAGTTCTTGCATAGTATCTCACGTTATTGGATTCAATTATTTGTCGATTGTTTTATATATATATATATATATATATATATATATATTATATATATGAGTTTTGTTTTATTAGTATTATTAATGTAATAAAACAGAAAAGCTTTTTATATAAAACAGAATACTTTTATAAAGTTATTCGTTTTATTAGACAATAATTAGAATATATTATATTTTATTATGCATAGTGTTTGCATAGTGCTTGCATAGTGTTTGCATAGTAAATTTTTTTTAAAAGTTATTCATTTTATTAGATTATAAATAGAATATATTATATTTTATTGTAAACCAATCTAGGCCATCCGTTTAAAGTAAATCGATCTGGACCGTTCATGGATTGGTTACTATTCAGTCCATTCTTCTATAAATAGAATCTCATTCCTTCATTATTTCTTACGAATTCTTTGAAACTCTAGAGAGAAAGCGTAGAGAGAATTATTCTTCTATCTTGGCGTATTTCTTTAGCATTTAAGAAAGCTTTGAGTGTAGTGCAAGTTTCTTCAAGTATATCCCTCGCCTCTACCGTCAAGTACTCTTCTTTATAAGGTAAGGGTATTAATTTTTTCATATTCATGAAGAGAACTTACATTATTCCATTCTTTATTATTACATTGGAATAACTTTTATATACCTGGCCTACCCTATACTTGGTGATTTACATTGTTATTCCATTCTTTATTATTACATTGGAACATCCCGTCCTGCAAGCGCTTTTCTACGGGACACTGGTTTAAATCTTTATTATTCTCTATCTCATGCATTTTACATGGGACCGGGTTCCGCCTTTTTATTATTCTGTTGGAATATATCGTATGCATGCTTTTCGCCTTGATTCCGTTATTTATTATTCTGTTGGAATAACTCGTACATCCAAGTACCGCATACATGGTGATTTCTGTTGTTATTCCATTATTTATTATTACATTGGAATATCACGTCGGTGCGTATACGCTTTGACACGTTTTCGATTATTTATTATTCTGTTGGAATAACTGCAATCATCTGCAATACCGCATGCATGGTGATTTCTTTTATTATTCCATTCTTTATTATACTCAGTTGGTTAAAGTTTTGACTTCTATACTCCATGAAATTGGTGGAATATCTTTGATATTTGCGCTTCATCCAGTATCTTTTTATGAAAATATTTTTTTGAGCATTCTTGAATTTTACTCTACAAACAAGTATCATGTTGAGAATTTGGACATTATTAGTTTAATTCTTGAACTTGTTTTATTGAATTCTTATATCATTGTCATCATCCTCATGTTTATATTTTGTTGAAAGTCATCTGTGGCCTGTAGTGCATAGATGGACTTGGTATGATTCTGACCAGGGATTATTCGGTATAATCATGATCGTAATGTTACAAATGATGTGGAAAAAGTCCTCATTGGCCTGTAGTGCATTGATGGACAGTTTTTGGTATGATTATGGCTATGGATTCTCTTCGGCCAAGGGAGCAAAGATGAATTGTTTTATGGCATGATCAGGATCGTTGATGAAAACACAA
This sequence comes from Panax quinquefolius, assembly GCA_020205615.1. Classification (NCBI taxonomy): domain Eukaryota; kingdom Viridiplantae; phylum Streptophyta; class Magnoliopsida; order Apiales; family Araliaceae; genus Panax; species Panax quinquefolius. The sequence goes on along the minus strand of CM035157.1, from coordinate 92,284,029 downwards.
TTATCTTTGGCCCGTAGTGCATGGATAATTCGTGGTCGTGATACTAAATAATATCCTTGGCCTATAGGGCAGAGATGAATTGATGATGTGGATTATTTATTAAGCTGAGTCCCAGCAATAAAAGTGATGAAAAACTTTTTAAATCATAGAAGATAGTAGATTTTATTCACTACTTAACTCTTTTAATGGATTGCATGTTCCGCTGCAGTTAAACTTGATGTCTATTGTATTTTATTAGTTTAACATTGTTGAAGACTAATGATAATTTATTCTGTATTATCTTAGTCATAATATTTCTTACTGGGCTAGTTGAGCTCACCATTTCCTTCACTGTTCTCTTCAGGAAATAAGAATATAGCTGGGACGAGTCGGGGAACGAATTGACAGTCCAGATGATAGCATTAGTAGTCCTCACTATTCTGTTAAATAGTGTGATATTAAATGTAATGAGGACTCAATTGAGTGTGGATATTGTCTAGATGACAATATTTGTATTAAAACTCACAGCATATGTCGTCGTATTTTGCACGACTGTTGTATAATTAAGTTGTATTTGAATTTATGTACCATGTATCTGGCGACTCAAGATGGGTGATGAATACCTATTTTTGGGGGCGCAACAAATGTTTCAAATTCTTGCCTCGTTTCCTTTATCCACTTACTTAACCTCTGAAACCTTTTCTCTATGTCGTCCTCTAAAGCCAGCAAGTCTGGATTTTTGGACCGAGTTTCCATAAACTGCTTCAAACACCTAAAATAGAAGGAACAAAACAAAAAAATAAAAATGTCTAAGTAAAACTGGATTAATTAAACTGATATTGTAAAAATATTAAAATTTACACTAAATTGAGTCCCCGGCAACGGTGCCAAAAACTTGTTAGTTAAAATCTATATACGCACAACACACAAGTATACGTGATCAACAAGTAATAAAGTGATAAGTAGAGTATCGTTTCCACAGAGATCAACTAGCAATAATCTTAACTTACAATTACCAATTTCCTATTAATCATAATTTTATTAAACTATTCAACTCAATGATTATAATTAAAGATTCTAAATTAAAGAATAATTGAACTACCACAAAACAATCACAAATATCAAAATCTGGAATTTCATACAATTAATGGAGAATTAGACTTATGATTTCACCCTAAGCTTCACTTTGATTTTTACACCTTTATTCCAATTCAATTCACTATCCCAGTTTATTAATAAAGAACACTAATATAGTATTAACCACCTCTCGATGTACTAATACCGTATTAACTTAAATCCATAATTAAGATAGAAACAAGTTAAACACCTTGATCAACTAACTCACTATATCTCTATGTGAATTACAATTACAGAAGGTTTAAGATTAAGTTCTCTATTCGATTACATGCGATGTCAAGCATATCTCTACCTTAACATTCATCACAATTCTGCTATTCACAAAATTCGTGAACACATGCTATATTAACTAAGTCTAGATTCGAATATCCTCTCTCGATTCCATACAAATTCACAAAGAATTATTGATCAGGCAATTCATAAATTCAAGCTCAAATTAATATAGATAAACTGGAAATAGATTATTAAAATTGGAATTCAAAGTTCATAAAATCATCGATTCACTTGAAGATCCATCATAAGCCTAAAAAGTGAATTAGTTCATCATAAACAAAATAAACACTGAATAAATCATAGATAAGCAACTGAATAATTCTGGAACTGATTCTGATTCTTCTGGTAATTGCTCACATATTGTACTGATTCTGAACTTAAAACACACTGGTCGGTTTGATGTGACCCCACACATATCTCACATACATAAGCAACTGACTTCACTTTATTCTCTGCCAACGAATCAATCTTCTTCGTCATAGATGCCATCTGACATGACAATTGTGTGATAGCATCCACCTCTAACAATCCCGCAACTTTAGGCTGTGGCATCCTGGTCGTAGGATTTTAAAAGCCATTTGCTGCCATAGTCTCTATGAGATTATAAGCCTCTTCATAGCTCTTGGCCCATAAGGCTCCTCCTGCTGTTGCATCTACAATCGACCTTGATTGCCAACCCAATCCATTATAAAAAGTGTTTATCACCATCCAATTCGCCATTCCATGATGAGGGCATTTCCTTAGCATCTCTTTGTAGCGTTCCCATGCTTTATACAATGTTTCACCCTGTTGTTATTTAAACTGGGAAATTGTTGTCCTCATTTTAGCAGTCTTAGCCATTGGGAAAAATTTGGCTAAGAACTTTTGTGCTAAGTTCTCCCATGTAGTAATAGATCCTGATGGCAAAGAGTGGAGCCAACTTCTAGCCTTGTCCTGTAAAGAAAATGGGAACAGTCTGAGCCTGATTGCATCTTCAGACACCCCATTGTACTTGAAGGTGTCACAAATCTTTATGAAGCTCAATAAGTGCTCGTTTGGATCATCTGTAGCAGCACCCCCAAACTGGACTGAATTATACGCCATTTAAATAGTGCCCAGCTTTATCTCAAAAGAATTGGCTGCTATAGTTGTCCTCACAATACTTGACTGCAACTCATTTATGTTAGGCATTGGATAATCTCTTAAGGCCCGATGTTCCTCTCTTTGTTCTTCTGCTGCCATGCTGGATGTTGAATTTTCAAAATCTACTTGTATATTCCGACATGCTCTTTACTTTCAACCTCTGTCGTTGATATTATCTTGTGTGGGCACCAATTCCAAGTTTGTCGATCGCGTGTGCATAAAATGTACACAAGTACCTGAAATAAAAATAAAAACAAAATAGAAATAAGATAAGAATAGTTTTGTCTAAGTCACACAAATCTAGCTTTAGTTAATAACGACAATATTAAAAAATAAACGCCTTTCCCCAGCAACGGTGTCAAAAACTTGTTGCCTCCTTTTTGGTTTAACAAAATGGAATCTAACTCATGCAAGTATACACAGGTCAACAAGTAGTACAGAGTAAGAAAGTATCGATCCACGGAGAAATGTGAATAAATCTAAACTATCATGCAACAACCTAATCATTGTTTTCGTATGCTTAAACGATCAACCCACAAATAACTTGAATTCTAAATTAATTATCAACACAAAAATTATAATAACTAAGATAAGGTAAACAAATTAGGGAGAAATGGGATCCTAATATCATTTAATGTTTCATCTAAAATGCAAGCCTCATGTTCTGTTTAATTATTTATAATGTAAAGCCAGTCAAGAGCACAAAAGTGGAACATAACCATCTTTCAATGAACTGTGTCCAATTTTTATAAAATCCACAATTGATAGAATTCATGTAAGCATCATAATTACCAAACTCAAAATATGTCTATGTGAATTTACAGCAATAATGATTTAAGTACAAGCTCTCTTAATAACTACACATGGTGAACCAGTATATGCCTATCCGGGTCACGAATCACAAAGCCTAATACAAATAAGCCTTATGAACATATGCCATCATGGTGTAATCTATACTTATATTTCATTTTCAAATCCATACAAGCAATTAGTGTGAATGGTGATCAAGCATTTAGCACAACCATAATGGGCAATCCACAGATAAATATACAACATCACAATCAGGAATACATGTTTAGACTACACATCAAAATCCATTAGAATCCCATAATGGAATTTAGTTCATTTCTAAACCAACAACCATTATGGGATTAAAGCAAACCATAGAAATGAACAATATAAACAAGAGATTAAAGAGAATTGAGAGATCAAATCTGTTAATTCCTGCTGCAAAGTCTATTTCCAAGCTTGTTCAAATCCACAAAAATCTCCCGAATAAAAACTAGTATTATTAAGCAATCTAAATAAAGAGAGGAGCTTAAAGTAGTAATGGAAATGCTCAAACCCTCCTTAGAGAAAACTAAACCTAAGAATAGTAGTAAAAACTAAAAAACCACATCTCTGGCAACCAACCATATCGTCTCATAACAAACAAACACGCTGAAATTTCAAATTACAAAAAGTTAGCAGTTTAAACTGAAAATGATCGGCGCGGCCGCGCGGTACTATAATGCATTTTGGGCACGGGCGCGCTGTAGGAGTCTGTGTTGAGTGCATGGTGTGGGCATGCCATGGTCTTTTATTGCTGAAGCGCGGCCGCGTGACTGCTCACTCTACCTCTGTATTCCTTTGGCGTGGGCGCGCCTTGTTTTTAACAGAATAAGCATTGTGAATTGCCATTGCTACTTCTTTCATGCTTTGTGTTTGTTGCTATTATTGTTTTCTACTACTTCCTTCTTCTTTATCTCTTTTCTTCTTCACTCTACCACTTCATTGATCCTTTTCCTCACCTGCTCAGGTCCAGCTGCTCTTCATTCTAGCTCAAGTCCACTGTGCCATGTTAATGCTATCTCCATACCATTTCATGCCATAAGTTGTTAAAGGAGTTCGAGCTATGAATACTACAAAATAAACAAAAAAGTAAATAAAACATAATAAAACTACTTAAGTTAAGCATAATTCTAGTGAGTTAGTAACCAATAAGTAGGTATAAAACCTACTTATCATGTATACCTATTTTGGGGTCGTCACACATTTTGTTACGAGATAGCTTCAAGTCTGAATCCGATGATTCCACTAGGGTTATGTTCGTATTTCATATATGTTCAATGTAACATTCTTGGATTATTCACATAGCTTACGCATTTTATGACATTAATCACAATTATCAAACCTTCAAGTATACTAAGCTAGCTAGGTTTCATGCTCACGTGCATTTTTTGTCATTTTTTTGGTTTTATTATCACATACAAGGCATGTATATTATATATACTCCTCCCAATACTCATCCTTATACTTTTGGATCCATCATGATCACACAACACACAAACCTCCCACAATCAAGCATGCATTTCTTACTTATATCTACAAATTCTAACTTAGCTTAACAAAAATAAAGCTAGATTATGAACTTACTTCTTGAAGGTTTTCTTCCTCTTAGCTAGGAACCTCAAGTAGCTCTCCACCTTTTCTTTTCCTTTTTGAACTCCACCAAAATGCAAGAGCTCCCCTAGGTTTCTTCTTTTCTCTCAATTTATCTCTAGATCTCTCTATACTAGAACTTAAATATTTGAAATGTGGCAAATTTTCACCAACACTCTAAGGCTCTTATTTATAGAAAAATCATTATCCAATAATTGGGGTATTAACCAAGGTTAAAAGTGGAGTTAGTGCAAAGTTCTACCAACCCACACTATTCCTACACTATTTCTAGTACTTGCACCATCATTTTCCCTACATAGACTTTGTTTGTGAGCTCAAATAGCTAAAAAAACTCAGCATTTTGGTAAGGGGAAAGAAGGGTGGTCAATTGGGATGAGTATTAGGGCTAAGCTAGGCTTTTTATTTACCTATTAAACAAAGTGCTACCAAGTGTAGGTCTATATACACACATATATGTATATATACTTATATACATACTCCCACATATATACCTACATGTACATGTATAAAAATACATATATCTATCATCCATACATTACACATTGGGCTAAATCTCAAGCTAAATTAAGTTGGGCTAGGTACAAATGTTAGTACATTATGGACTCTAACATTATTCTAGTACATCAATTATTTGGGCCACACTTCCCAACTCTTGCAAGCTTGTCACATTAATAAGGTTAGGCTTGGATATACCCTAGGCTCAATACTTCATTAAGTTATCCATTAATTAATCTCATTAAGAAATTAATTATGCCACAAAAGGCTTAACACTTACGCTTAATTAATTCATAACCAAGCTTATCAACATTATCAATATATTTCTTAATCCTTTTGTAAGACCCCAAATTTTATGAATAAAAATGAATTTTCTATAAATATCATTTCTGAATATTATGGAGTAAATTTGATATAATGTTATAGTTGTGGGTAATATTTATAAATTTTGCAAAGTACGCAAGTTGTTATATAATATTCGATTGGTCGGGGAATATTCGTACGACGACGCAATTATTGGTGGACCCCACAACGGAATTATTGTCAGATTGAGAAAACGACAAAAATATTTTATTGAAAATAACGACAGAAGTTTTACCGTTAATATTGTTGAACTACTCGGTAGTAAAAGTACAGTAATACGCGTGGTTGCATAATAACACACGGTATTAATTATTGATGCTTACGTGAGAAGTCACTCAGTTTTGATCAATTATTGCTTCAGTAATTGTTGCATAGTATCTCACGTTAATTTATTCAATTATTGTCGATATTTTATATATTATTAAATCAATAATTGAGACGACGAAGTTATTAATATTATTATTTGCAATATTAATGATGTCTAGAAGTTCTACCAAAGAGAGGTTTGGTCACCTAATTGCGCGCCAATAGGGAGAAATCCTTATTGAAAAGCCCACTCTTTCCTGGGAATGACCTGGTCGATTAATATTGTGAATTATAATAATGATGATAAATGTTGTTAAAAATATTGAGGGGATTTTTATGAAGTATTATTTGGACCCCCGTTTACCCATTTTTCAAAATAATCGGTAGAATTTTATTCTTTATAATAAAGGTGGGGCCACATGTGGAAGAAATGGATGAAATGAAAATGGGGTGGGGGGACGTTTGCGTATTTGGGAGGGAATTATTATTATATATATATATATATATATATATATATATATATATATTTAGGTTTATAACATGTGGTTATATATAAAAATATATATATTATATTTAAGTTTTTGTTTTTACTTAATTTGCTTTGAAATTTTAGTTGCCTGCAATGTTGGTAAGCATCTGTGAATAAAATAATGCATCAGTCAAGCATCCGTGATTTTCTTTAAAAATAACTGTTGCGTCCATTTCTGAATAGTACCCATTCAATTCTCCTATAAATTGAATGCTTAGTTAGAATTGAAATCACACCAGAAATTTCAGAGAATTCTCTTTTATAATCTTGAGCGTATTTCTTTAGAGTTTTAAGAAGCTTTGAGCGTAGTGAAAGTTTTCTTCAAGAATATCCTCGCCCTACCAACCGGAATACTCTTCTTTTACGGTAATGGGTATTATTTCTTTTGTATTCATGAAGAGAACTTCTGTTATTCCATTCTTTATTATTCTGTTGGAATAACCTGTATACGCGGGCTACCCTATACTTGGTGAAATTCTTCTATTATTTCATTCTTATTATTCTGTTGGAATATCCTGTTTGTGCGTTTTAAGCCGGACCTGGTTCCGTCTTTATTATTCTGTTGGAATATCACATGCATGCGTTTTACTAGGACTGGTTCCGTCTTTATTATTACATTGGAACATCCCGCATGGGTGTAATTTACTTTGACACGGTTCCGTTATTTATTATTCGTTGGAATAACTTTTGTTTATCGCAATCCGCATGCATGGTGATTTCTTTTTGCTATTCCATTCTTTATTATATTCAGTTAGTTAAAGTTTTGACTTCTATACTCCATGAAATTAGTGGAATATCCTTGATATTTGCGCTTCATCCAATATCTTTTCATGGAAATATTCTTCTGAGCATTCTTGAATTTTACTCTATAAAGAAGTATCATGTTGACAATTTGGACGTTATTAGTTTCTGAATAAATTAATTCTTGAACTTGTTTTATTGAATTCTTATATCATTGTCATCATCATCAAGTTTATATTTTTTTTAAAGTCATTTGTGGCCTGTAGTGCATGGATGGACTTGGTATGATTTTGACCAGGGATTATTCGGTGTAATCATGATCGTAATGTTACAAATGATGTGGTAAAAGTCCTCATTGGTCCGTAGTGCATTGATGGACAGTTGTTGGCATGATCATAACCATTGATGAATACACGAATATCCTTGGCCCCGTAGTGCATGGATAATTTGTGGTTGTGATACTAATGAATATCCTTGGCCGTAGTGCAGGGATGATGTGGATTATTTATTAAAATTTGAGTCCGGTGATAAAAGTGATGAAAAACCTTTTAAATCGTAAAAGATAGTAGATTTTATTCTCTACTTGACTCTTTTAATGGATTGCTTATTCTGCTGTAGTTAAACTTGATGTTTGTTATATTGTATCAGTTTAACACTGTTGAAGGCTAACGATAATTTATTCTGCATTATCTTAGTCATAATATTTCTTCTTTGGGCTAGTTGAGCTCACCCTTTTACTTTCATTGTTCTCTTCAAAAAATGAGAGCGTGGCGAGGGGACTAGTCGGGGAGCGGGTGATGGTCGGATAATAGCATTAGTAGTCCTCACTATTCTGTTAAATAATGTGACAATAAATGTAATGAGGACTCAATTGAGTGTGGATATTGTCTAGATGACAATATTTGTATTAAAACTCACAGCATATGTTTTGTCGTATTTTTACATGACTGTTGTATAATCAAGTTGTATTTGAATTTTGTATCATATATTTGGCGACTCAAGATGGGTGATGTATACCTATTTTGGGGGCGTCACACCTTTCATACATGATTCAATTTATATTAAATTATTAATCCCATGTCACACACACACACACACACACACACACACACACACATATATATATATATACACAAATAATTAAAAATACCTTTATTTTATTACTAAAATTATAAATTGTTAATTGACATGCCACATATTATCCATATACTCTGACCGGCCAGTTAATTAACAAATAAACTTAGGTAGGTCATACTAGCGAAGGATTTACCCATCTCTCCCCTCCTAGTTCTAGTCTCAAATCTCAGTCAGGGATCATATCCTTAAGCTCTGATACCAACTGTGACGTCCCCCAAATAGGTATACATCACCCTTATTGGGTCGCCAAATACTTGGTACAGAATACAAATATAACTTAATTATACAACTGTCGTGTAAAATACGACAAAACATAAGCTAAGAGTTTTAACACGAATATTGTCTTCTAGACAATATCCAAACTCAATGGAGTCCTCATTACAATTATTATCACAGTATTTTATAGAATAGTGAGGACTACTATAGCCACTTATCCTGGACCATCACTCCATTCCCCGACTCTTCCTAGCTATATTCTCATTTCTTGAAGAGAACAGTGAAAGAAAAGGGTGAGCTCAACTAGCCTAGTAAGAAATATTATGACTAAGATAATGCAGAATAAATTATCTTTAGCCTTCAACAGTATAACAACTGATAAAATACAATAGACAACAAGTTTTAGATCAACAACTGCAGCGGAATAAGCAATCCATTAGAAGAGTCAAGTAGAACATGATATATGCTATCTTCTATGATTTAAAAGTTTGTCATCAATTTTATCGCTGAGACTTAGCTTAATAAATAATCCACATCACTGAATTATTGCACTACGGGCCAAGGATATTCATTACTATCACAACCACAAATTATCCATGCACTATGGGCCAAGGATATTCGTGTTTTCACCAATGGTCATGATCATGCCAAACAACAATTCATCTTTGCACCCTTGGCCGAAGAGAACGCATGGTTATGATCATACCAACATCTGTCCATCAATGCACTACGGACCAATGAGGACTTTTATCACATCATTTGTAACATTACGGGTCATGATTATACCGAATAATCCCTGGTCATAATCATACCAATCAACAGTCAATCTATACACTACGGCCAAAGATGTCTTTCATCACAATATAAGCATGAGGATGATGACAATGATATAAGAATTAAATTAAATGAAAGGAAGGATAAATTTTAAAGATTTATAATTTAATTTATCCAGAATTCAATAATATCCAAATTGTCAATATGATATTGCTTTATGGAGTAAAATTCAAGAATAGTATTGTATCACAAATGATTTGGACCAAAAAGAAATCCATTTTTATCATGAATAGTTAAGGGTGTAAACGAGTCGATCCGGAGCGAATAGAGAGCTACTCAAATTCGACTCGAAATAATAAATTCGTACTCGAATTCGGCTTGAATTCAAATTATATTTGAAAATTCCTACTCAGATTCGATTCGGCTCAAATATTTATTACTCGAATTCGATCCGACTCGACTCGAATATTTATTCAAACTACTCGCGAACTTCAAATTCAAGCTCGAATTTGAATCTCCACATAATAACTAGTTTTATAATAAATATAATTATAAATTAAATTTGTTATTTTACTTAAAAATGAAAAAATATATTTATTATTACACTTTACAAATATTAAATCACAATTAAAATTAAAAACAAAACAAAATAATAACTATTTATCCTAATTTGATTTAAATTTGTATATATTATAAGAGAATGTATCGAACATCTAATCGAATATGTATTAACCGAGTATGTATCGAATCACAATTAAAAATTTGAGTAGTTTGAACCTTAAACGAGTCGAGTATAACCTTGCTCAGATTCTACTCATATTTTTATTCGAACTATTTTTAATGCTCAGATTTAGATCATATTATTAACGAATCCGAGTCTCGCTCATATTTTTTTGAGTCGAGCTCGAATCAAGCTCGAACTGTGTTGGCTCGTTTACAGCCTTATGAATAGTACTCCGGGTGAATAGTACCCAAGTGAATAGTACTTTGAGAATAGTACTTTATAAATAGTACTTCGTGAATATTACTTTTTGAATTGTACCCCATAAATAGTACTTTATGAATAGTACCGTATTTATGAATAGTGCCGTATAAATGAATAGTACTCCATGAATAGTACTTTTTGAATAGTATCCTGTGAATAGTACTCTGGCATGAAAAGATTAAAAATTATAAAGAATGTTCAGAAAAATATCCTTGTGAAACGATACTAGATGAAGCGCAAATTATAAGGATATTCTACTAATTTCATGAAGTATAGAAGCAATACTTTAACAAAATGAGTGTAGAATTAGGAATACAAAACGAAATAATATTACTTACATACTACAGAGTATGAAAGAAAATATTATTTCATATGAATATTAAACAAAAATAATATCCCTTACGGATATTAAACAAAAATAATATTCCTTTCGAATATTGAACGAAGATAGTTATTCTTGCTTCTAGAATAACTCCTTCTTGCACCTTCTTCTTCACATTCATCAGCTCTGAGTCTGTAGCTTGAGCGGCTTTAACTTTATCGATTAAAGTCAATTCTACTCGTATATCCGTTATCTTCACGTAGGTTCTTGGAGTCTTTAACTCTATCTCCATCCTTTGTAAATTATAAAAAATGGGTCTTTGTGTTAACAACGTCACACTCGTAACCGCATACAATCTTCTACTCAACGCGTCAGCTACCACCTTCGCTTTTCTAGGATGGTATTGAATGGTATTATTTTAATCTTCAACAACTCGTGCCAATGTCTTCTGTGCGAGTTAGGTTAGTTCTGGGTGAAGAAATATTTGAGGGTTTTAGAAATGGATTTTGTACCGGGGTTAATACAAAATTCAATTTCATGCTCTAGCGTTAGGCCAGGAAGTCTTCAAGGAATACGTCAAGAAATTTATTAACGATAGAAATATAATTCAAAACTATAACTCTCATTCAAGACTTGGATAGCACGTCATATTGATACCTATCAACTTGCCACCGTTGTTCACGGCGTCCCCTACGGAAAGTCTGGCTTCGGTGCATTCCAAGACATCAAATATCTTGGTGATATGCTTTATCCACGTCTCTACCTTAACTGGTTCTGGCTTTCCCAAAAACTCTGGTGGTCCCAGCTCCTTGAACTGCTTAGCGATGACCAGTCGTGAGTTGCCAGTGTTTCTACCTACATTTTGAACATGAGTCTCTCTCGTTTGGTTTTGCATAAATTCATAAAAATTCCTAAACATACCATCGTTCGTCATTTGGTCGGTGTTGTTGTTTACACGAGGATTATTGCCTTCCTGATGCACATTATCCTGGTTATTGATCGGTGGTGACACAATAGTCTCATGTGCTCCATTGCTTATCTTAACAATTTCAGATGTCATTCTCAAACACTGTCACAAAATAAGGGTTAATTGACATGCCACATATTATCCCTATATTTTAACCGACTAGTTAAATAACAAATAAACATAGGTAGGTCGTACTAGCGAAGGATTTACCTGTCTCTCCCCTCTTAGTTCTAGTCTCAAATCTCAGCCAGGGATCATATCCCTAAGCTCTGATACCAACTGTGACGCCCCTAAAATAGGTATACATCACCCATCTTGGGTCGCCAAATACTTGTTATAGAATAAAAATATAATTCAATTATACAACTGTCGTGTAAAATAAGACAAAACATAAGCTGAGAGTTTTAACACGAATATTATCTTCTAGAAAATATCCAAACTCAATGGAATCCTCATTACAATTATTATCAAAGTATTTCATAGAATAGTGAGGACTACTATAGCCACTTATCCTGGACCATCACTCAATTCCCCGACTCGTCACAACTATATTCTCATTTCATGAAGAGAACAGTGAAAGAAAAAGGTGAGCTCAACTAGCCCGGTAAGAAATATTATGACTAAGATAATGCAGAATAAATTATCGTTAGCCTTCAACAGTATAAAAACTGATAAAATATAATAGACAACAAGTTTTAGATCAACAGCGGTAATGGAATAAGCAATCCATTAGAAGAGTCAAGTAGAGCATAATATTTACTATCTTCTATGGTTTAAAACTTTATCATCAATTTTATCATTGAGACCCAACTTAATAAATAATCCACATCACTGAATTATCCGTGCACTACAGGCCAAGGATATTCATTAGTATCACAACCACGAATTATCCATGCACTACGGGCCAAGGATATTTGTAACGACCGAGAAATTTCGGATCTATTTTAAAATAATTTTATTTAATTAAATAATGAATAAAATAATATTATTTGTTATTATTACGTGTTAAAAAGATGAATGTCGTTCTATAACCTAGAAACGTCAGAACGTCGTAGTATTTCGACTACGTGAAGGAATTAAAGTGTTTGAATTTCCAAGACGAAAATAAAAGTTTTCTGAGAAATTTTTTGAAAAAACACTATTCATTGATTTCTGCTCAAGAATTATTTTTGAACTTTTGAAAAATACGTAACAATAAAATATCGAGGTAAGATGGATTATGTAATAATAATTCAAGTATGAAAAACATAATTTTTCACATGCGGACTTAATTCGAGAACGTTAGGGAAGATAAAGTGTTAAGGAGCTAAAGTGATGATCGTATAATACATAAGTATTGTACGAGAAAATGAATACGAGTATGATATGAAGTATTGTACGAGTATGTATGAATGATGGTATGTCGTATAAGTTGAATAAGTATACGAGTGAGAATACGAGAACAATACGTAAAGTATATGTTCTAAGGCTTTAAGCCAAATGAAATGGACTTGTATGATTATGTAGCAATTTATAAAGTCCAATAGAAGATAATGTGCAAGCTCAAGTGTAAGCAATGGTAAAGCCCAAAGTGTAAGATAAGTTAATTAAACCTAAAGCCCAAATTATTAATCTAATGGGTTAGGGTGACCCATGGGGAAACCCATGATCATATGGTTGAATGTGATGACCAAGTAAATAATGTGGGGACCAAGTAAATAATGTAATGGTCAAGAAAAGGAAGTATTGAGCAAGTTAACTTAATTATGAAGTAATGAATAGTAAGGAGGTTTACTAAGGAGGTGGGATTGGCTATGGACTAAAATACCCTAACTTTGGTTTTCCTATAAATAGAGAACCTTGGATTTCATTAGTTGTTTGTTAACTTTCACTAACAACTTAAGTGCTTAATTGTTAGAGAGAATAAGTAAGAAAAAGTTAGACTTCCATTGTTAGAAAAGAAGAAAAAAAGCTTGATCATCAAAGGTAATGATCCTACGTCATTAGTCTTCCATCTCTACAATTGTAGGTTGATAAGAGAAGTGTTGATTGATTGACATGTATGCTAAGAAATGATAAGAATGAATAATCTAAACACTTAAGTCCTAATAAGTCGTGAATAATCAGTTTGTTCATAGTTAAGTTATGAACTAAGGAAGAACTCGTAACATGTTTACATGAATGAAGTTTGTACGAGAAGAAAAGGTAAGGATGATGATTTGAAGACTTAAACTATCATGAGTCATGTGAAATGAAAGCATAAGTAGTTTATACTTTTATAAGTTATAAGCTCACGAAGAACAAGTAATAACTTATCATGAAAATAAGTTAATGAAATGATTAGGTTAAGATGTTAATATGATGGAAATAATCCATTTGAAATGAAGAACAAACCATAAGTTACGAAGTTATGCCGGAATTCACACGATTAGACGATAATCGTCGAATTCGTAAAATTCTCGGATTAGAAGTCGAATTTTGATATTGAGCTCAGAAACATTAGTTTTCGATGGAGACAAGTCTTATTTGGCATTATAGAGTTGTGGACTCAAAAATGACCGAATTTTGACTTAGAACGAGGAAACGAGCGTTGAACGTTCATGAACGTTTATCGTTTTCATTAAAAATAAACTAATAGGTGAATTTTGAGTTAACGAAGTTGAAAATGGAAAATTTTTGCATGAACACGTAGAGTATGTGATTTGTGAGCTATTGTCTTTTGAACGAGTCAATTCAGACTTATAACGAAGAAGTTACGAGCCCGAGAATCTCATTTAAGAAAATTTTCTGTCAAATTTTTCTATGCCTCAGAGTCGGCGCCGCAGCGCCACTCAAGGCATTGTCCTTGGCACCGCAGTGCCAGTCTTGACTATCACCCATTGTAAAATGGCGCCGCAACGCAGTGAATTGAACTGGGACTTGCGCCACAGCACCAAGTCCGGGCCTTACACACTAGAGAGTGGCGCATAACGCACGCATAAAGAGGAAGAAGTGGTAGCAGAAGGATGCAAAAGTGAGAGAACCCTCATGGAAACCCTGCACGCATCGCAAGTTATAGAAAGCAATAGTTAATGACTGCGATTGCCGACCTTAGAGTTTTCACAGTGAAGAAATGTTGTGAAGATAAAAAGAAAGGAAGTTGGTTAATGATAAAGTACAACATTAATTAACTTAATGTAGCATTATTTAAAGTATTTTAAACCTTAAAGTATGATCACTAAAGGTTGAATATAATCAATCAAACTTAAACGTAATGGCGATGTAAACTATAAACGGCAAGCCAGAACCAATAGTAACAAATCTAATACATGATTAGATTGAGAAGAAGGGTAAGATTCATTAGGAACCATGTATGTTTATTCGTGACCTAATGTGGTATGTTATGTTATCATCTATTGTAGAGACTTTAAAGACTTAAAGTGAACGTGTAATAACAGTAGTAAACACTGAAGGCAAGTATTCTAACCCTTGTCTATGTTCAACCTAGACAGGTTTTGTGATTCATGTATTCTTACGAATAAATTGATGTATGATGAAGTCAAAGCCAATTCTTTCGACTAGACTTACGATATGTTGGATTTCTTATAATCTATTGAAGTATTGTCAATGTTTTACCAAACTATATTGGTATGGTTTTTAAATGAATACTGAGTATGCTAAACAAATGTTTTGTCGTCAAACAACAGCCACGTGAGGTTGCCACCATTTAAACGTACATACGTTTAAAGAATGTAGTGTTGATCAACATAGAGTACTATAGGCTGATCACCTAGACGTGCTCGTAAGTAATGCCAGACTTACGGACTTAGTGTCGCGTTGTCCTTTTTCAAAGAAAGTATGAAATGCTCAAGGTCTTGGACCGGAATTGATGTTTTACTGAATGTTGTCATTGTAAAACGTTTTAAAGAAAAGATAAGTGCTATTTTAAATTATCGATAGTACTTCATAACTATTGTTCAGTTATTGAAGATATATGATTTGTATGATTCAAGCATATTGTTAAATAAAATTGTTGTACTTGTTAAGCTAGTTATGCTCACTCTTGCTTGAACCATATGGATGCAGCTAAGACCGAATAGACCGAAGGATCTGGAAAGGATAAAGGAAAGGCTAAGGCGAACCTGTAGATGACCTATGTAATAGTATAGGTTTGTAATGATAATATTTGATATTATGACAAGAACAAATGTAACGGTTATAAAGAACCTGGGGAATGGTAATATTGTTGGAATATATATAAGACATATTCATTCTGTTAAGGCTTTTCAATTGAATGTTTATATGAACTGTAGCACCGTGTAGCACCATTTTTCGGGTCGTAAGATACTCGGATTTGGGGGCGTCAGAGGTTGGTATCAAAGTATTAGGTTATAAAACTTAAGGGGGGAAATAAAACCTTAAGTCATAACCTTAAGAGAAGTCAAATAAGTAAAAGATGAAATTAACCTTAAAAATGCATTATATATATAATATATGTTTTTATTATTCTACTAACGTGTACTAATCAAACTTTATTGTTTTATTGTAGATGTCAGGAGGAAATGGAATTTATAGAGACGTACAAGTAGAAAGTGAAGAATCAGTTGATCAGATGGAGGTTATACCAAACCCAATAGCAGAGGAGCCGGAAGTAGTAGTGATTGAGTCTGGAGACTCGGAGAACCACGACTTAATGTCGGTTTTCGACGACATGTCGGAATAAAAGGTGGAGGTAGTGTCCTTCAACCCGATAGCACTTCTTCAAAGGACACCCTGTGGGAAGTCGATGATGTCACATTTATGACAAGTCTTTGGACAAAACCTCCATTACTGTCAGGAGGTGAAGGAGTTAAAGGCAGAGCTCCATGCTATCTTACAAGATAAGATAGATGTGAAGTCGATGTGGGAGCAGGAACATGATGAGAGAGTTTTAGCCAAGGATAAGGTCCATGAGCTAAAATAGGAGGTCTTTGAGCTCAAGGGGGAGCTAAAGACCAAGAAATAAAAGATAGGGAGAATGTCCTATATTCATAGGAGTTCTCATAAGGATTTCCAGCAGCAGGTAGCTGGGTATCCAATAGAGGCTGGGCAGACTCGGCATACTATCAGCCATGATGTTATCGTTGGTCTTACCACCACGGATTTTGATAATGCCTGAAGGTAGATGTAATCTAGTAGTAGCTAGAGTAGTTTTAGTTATGTAAATATTTTGCATCTAGTAGTGACGTAAAACCCTCTTTTGTATAGAAAAGGGTAGTCTTTTGTAAATCCCAATTTTTGGAAAGTAATTGCGGGATAGTAATGTAATCAGCTTAAGCTATATAATGTAAACGATGAAGTATTATACTACAAGGAATGAATCAATATAAGCCTTTTTATGGAACATATTAAGTGATGAATGTTGAAGTTATTGTTTAATCTTGAATAATAACTAAGTAATAAGAAAAAAGTAATAATGATGTGTTGTTTATTGTAACAGCAAAATGCCGCCAAGAAGTAGACAACGAAACTAAGATGCTAATATAAATCAACCAGAGGGACGTCCAGTAAACCCAATGTAGGAGTTTGTTAACTTGTTAACAGCCGCGTTTAATAGGAATGGGGCTAATATCCCCGTAAATCCTGGAGTAGTACGAGCTACTACTTTTAAGGATTTCAAGAGTGTCGGTCCACCGGAGTTCAAAGGAACTACAAACCCCGTAGAAGCCCAAACGTGGGTGAAAGAAATCGAAAAGGCATTTGTCATTACAAATGTCGATGAGGCTCAGAAGGTTGCTTTCGCAACCTATATGATGAAAGGAGAAGTCAATTTTTGGTGGGAGGTTAACCAGGCTAGAGCTAGTATAGAGAACCTAACATGGGTGAGGTTTAAGGAGATATTCTTCGAGAACTACTTTCCCACGAGTATGCAGGGAAGAATGGAGATGCGGTTTCTTGATTTGAAACAATGGGAAATGACGGTTCCCCAATACGCTGCCATGTTTAATGAACTGACGAGGTTTGCTCCACACCAAGTGGACACCAAGGCTAAGAAAGCTAGACGGTTAAAGCAGGGCTTGAAACCCTGGCTCTATAATCGGATATCTGTGTTCCAAAGTACTTCCTTTGGGACTATACTAGAGAAGGCGATAATCGCTGAAGGTGGGAGCGAGGCTTTAAGCCAGTACCACAAAGATAAGAAGAATAAGGGAAAGGTCGATGGGGGAGTGAAGATCGAGGGAGTCAGTGAGAGTGACGAAGGATAGAAATGGAAAGGGTTTAACTCTGGGAATACCAGAGTGAAACAAAGAGATCCGAAGAGGAGAATGAAGGCCTGTAAAACCTGTGGGAAGACTTATTTAGGAGTCTGTCTCAAGGGGAAGGCAGTATGCTATAACTATGGACAGGAGGGGCACATTTCGCCTAACTGTCCAAGTCTGAAGAAGAATCATGGATTCTTTGTATGTGGGTTAACTGACCACATAGCAAAGAACTGCCCGAAGAATGGGACGGACGGGAATAAGGGTGCTAATAGCGGTAAGTTAGCTATTAGTGGTCCAGTGCAAGCGAGTAAGCTGATGGCCTGCACCTTTAACATGACATTCCAAGATGCAGTTGCATCAGGGGACGTAGTCGCAGGTATTATTCTGATCAACGACATAAATGCTTACGTGCTGTTTGATTCGGGTGCTACTTGTTCGTTTATAGCATGAGATTTTGCTAAATCATTAGGATTACTTCCTGAAAAGTTGCCTATACCTTTAAATATTAAGGTAGCAAATGAAGAGATAATTCATGTTGAAGATATTTATAGCGGTTGTTGAGTAGACATACGGGGTTATAAATTATTGGTAGATTTGATACCGATAAGGTTAGGAGAATTTGATGTAATTCTCGGAATGGATTGGTTGTTTAACCATGGGCAATTATAGATTATCAAAAGAAATGTGTGAATATTAGAACGTTGAGACAACCTTAGGTAGTATTTTATGGTAATAGATCGTCGGGACGTTCGTGTTGTCTTACCATGACACAAACTAGGAAATTATTGAGAAAGGGATGTGTAGGTTATCTGTGCCATGTTGTTGATACCCAGAGAGTGAGAGCAACCATGGAACAAATACCTATAGTTAAAGAATTCACGAATGTATTTCCAAGTGAATTATTGGGTCTTCCACTTGTAAGACCCCGAAATTTTTAAATAAAAAGGAATTTTCTTTATTTATTATTTTGAAATAGTAAGGGTTGATTTGATTAATGTGGATAGTTAAGGGTTAAATATGCAAATATTTCAAAATAAGCAAGTGGTTATAAAATATTCATTATCGTCGGGGAATATTCGTTTGGTCGTGGAATATTAGATCGCTTGTCGGGGAATATTTAAATGCGACAGTAGCTTGACCATGTGTGGGCCCCATAACTGAAAAAGCGATT
Source organism: Panax quinquefolius (assembly GCA_020205615.1). Classification (NCBI taxonomy): domain Eukaryota; kingdom Viridiplantae; phylum Streptophyta; class Magnoliopsida; order Apiales; family Araliaceae; genus Panax; species Panax quinquefolius. The sequence goes on along the minus strand of CM035157.1, from coordinate 92,264,870 downwards.
GGATGAAAGAAAGCGACAAATATAAGTTGTTTTTAAATAGCAGTAGTAGTTATTCTGTTATTAATCTTGTTGGAATACCGGTGGTTAAAAAACACTAATACGCGTTGTTGAGCAAGTAGCTTTGCGGTATTGCACCAATTATTGATTCTTACGTAAGAAGGCACTACTCAATAATGGTTACGATAATTCTTGTTCGAGATTGAGTTAATAATTGTTGCGTTGATATTTTTTATATTGTTGTTTCAATAATTGTCATTACAGTATCTTTCATTATCGAAGCAATAATTCATATTATCTCGAATAATATTATTAGATAACATTATTGGCAATGTCTAGAAAGTTCTCGCTACAAGGAGAGGTTTGGTCATCTAATTGCGGCGCCAAGATGAAGAAATTCTTATTGAAAGCCCCCTCTTTCTAGAACCGCACGGTTGTCAATATTGTGATTCTATAATATTATTTACTGAATAATTAATTATTGATTCATATGATGAGAAAAATATTGATTTTATGTGGATATAAATGGAGAAAATTTTTATGGTGACAATTGTTGAAAATTAATATTTTATCTTTTTCTGATAAAATAATTCATTTAAATATATTATTTTAATAATATATTAACGGTGATATTTTTACAATGAATGTGGGATATATGAGTATATGAGGAGGAAGAGTATTTTTGTGGCATTAAATGTTTAACACATGTTTTGTGTGTTGGTGGACACAATTATTGACCGAAATTTGATTATAGCTTGTAAAATCACCCGTTTGTGGATTTCGGTCGATTTCTGTTTGGAATTTGGAAAAACTTTCTTCTGCAAAGTTGTAGAGAATTGAATTTCCTATAAAAACTCGCGAGATTTGAATTTTCTGATGAACGGGCTATTTATTATGAATTATTGAAGTTCCAAAGCTCCGAAATAATTGATTTTTGGAAGTTTAAAATATTTTTAATTACAAAAACGTTTTTTGTGTTTGGTTAGCCTCATTAAACACATGCAAGTTGTTGAATTCAGATGGTTCTAGGTGCGTAGAGAATTTGTAATATATATAATATTATTATATTAAATTTTCTGCTTTGGTGTTCTAAGCAATTTCCTATAAATAGGGTGCTTAGGTTAGAATTGAAAATCACACGTAAAGCTCAAGTTTTTCTCTCTATATTATCGATCGTATTCTTGTGAGTATTTTGAGTATACTTTGAGTATTGCTATACTGGTGCAAGTCCAAGTCATAGCTTTATATCCTGTTTCAAATTTAGAAGACTTGATCTTTCGAGGTAAGGGATATTATATTTTTCGTAATGATATTATTTCTTCAATATCATTATCTTTCAAATGTTGATCTGAAGTTTTTATCAAATTTGGAACTTTTTCATATCGGGGTTACTATTCATGAGTTACTATTCATGAGTTACTATTCACGAAGTTACTATTCATGAGTTCTTATTCACGAGTTACTATTCACGAGTAGTACTATTCATGAAGCGTGAAGATGTTTTTTGTGGAATTTCTATCTTTTGGTGTCTGGAGTTACTATTCACGTATACAAGACTATTCACGATACTGACACTATTCACGATATCTGGTCTTTATTCATAGAAAAATAAAATTTCTTCTTTTCGTCGTCAAAACATCTATTCGGATACTAGCTACGATTGTATCCATGTTTTGATCATTCTTGAATTTTACACCACTATGATTATTTTTAGGTATTTTTGGGCGTGGATAAAACCAAGTACTGAATCCTTAATCCTTAATCCTTGTCATTTTGTTTCCTTTGGATTCGTTTCTTTAAAAATATTTTTCATCATCCTCGGTCTTAAATGATGATATTATTGAATATCTTTGGCACAGTAGTGCAAAGATGAATGATTTGAAGAATATCTTTGGCCTCAGAGTGCAAAGATGAGCAGTGTTTAAATGAACATGACCGATCGATGAATATCTTTGGCCTTTAGTGCAAAGATGAGCAGTGTTGAGATGAACATGACCGATTGATGAATATCTTTGGCTGTAGTGCAAAGATGAATATTTGATTTGAGATGAATATTGATTGATGTTACAGGATAAAATATTGATGATGGATCGTTAAATTCATAGATTATAGTAGAATTCATTCTCTACGTAACTCTTCTATGAATTATTATTTCAAGCTGCGAATATTGATCCGAAACTTGTTGTCTATTGTATTCTATCGATTTTTTCCTGTTGAAGACTAACGATAATTTGTTGTATATTATCTTAGTCATAATATTCTTTTCTTGGGCTAGTTGAGCTCACCCTTTTCCTTATTGTTCCATTTTTCTTCTCGTGGGAGGCGAGAATGTAGCGTAGTACTAGTCGGGGTATGGAATGAAGGTTCTAGAGAGAGTTGTTTAGTAGTCCTCACCATTTTTGTAAAATAATGTATCAATAATTATGATGGGGATTTATTTGCGTATAGATATTGTCTAGATGGCAATATCTGTATTTAAACTCACAGTTTATATGTTGTAATAATAAAGTTGTAGTTATTTCTGTACCATGTATTTGGCGACTTAGAATGGGTTGGATGGAATGGACCTATTTTGGGGGCGTCACACCACTGGATAGGGAGACCGAGTTTGTAATAGACATTGTGCCAGGAGCGGCACCAGTTTCTAGGGCACCGTATCGTATGGCGCCAGTGGAAATGAATGAGTTGATGGTCCAATTACAAGAGTTGTTGGATAGAAAGTACATTCAACCGAGTGTTTCGCCGTGGGGAGTACCAGTATTGTTTGTAAAGAAGAAGGGCGGATCGTTAAGACTTTGTATCGACTATTGAGAGTTGAACAAGTTGAAGATAAAGAATAAATACCCATTTCCCAGGATCGATGATCTCTTTGATCAGTTGAAAGGGGCAAAGTATTTTTCTAAAATAGATTTGAGGATAGGGTATCATCAGTTGAATGTTAGGAAGGAGGATGTACCAAAGAAGGCATTCAAGACTCGTTATGGTCATTACAAGTTTCTAGTGATGTCATTTGGATTGACTAATGCACTAGCTGCATTTATGGATATGATAAACAGAGTGTTCAAACAATATTTGGACAAGTTCATCATAGTGTTTATTGATGATATTCTAGTCTATTCTAAGATGCCAGAAGATCATGTTGAACACCTAAGAATAGTGTTCGAGACATTGAGGAAGGAGAAGTTGTATGCGAAGTTCACTAAGTGTGAATTTTGGCTAGAAAAGGTACAGTTTTTAGGTCATATCATTGACCATGAGGGGATTTCAGTAGATCCAGCAAAGGTGGAAGCCGTGATGAATTGGGAACAACCGAAAACGCCGATTGAGGTGCAGAATTTTCTAGGGTTAGCGGGATACTATCGAAGATTCATCCAGGATTTTTGAAAGATAGCTACTTCATTGACTAACTTAATAAGGAAGACGGTGAAATATGTGTGGAATGAGAAATGTGAAGACAGTTTTCAAGAATTGAAGAAGAGGTTGAGTGAAGCGCCTGTTTTGTCATTACCCGATGACATAGGAAATTTCGTAATTTACAGCGATGCTTTGCATAGAGGACTTGGTTGCGTGCTCATGCAGCATGGCAAGGTCATTGTGTATGCATCAAGTAAGTTGAAGGATTATGAGAAGGTTTACCCTACTCGTGATTGGAACTCGCCGCAGTAATTTTTGCCTTAAAGATATGGAGACATTAACTTTACGGAGAAAAATGTGAGATATACACGGACCATAAGAGTCTAAAATATATCTTCACACAGAAGGAGTTGAATATGAGATAGAGGAGATGGCTGGAGTTGATAAAGGATTACGACTATGAAATCCTGTATCACCCTGGAAAAGCCAATATAGTTGTTGATGCCTTAAGTAGAAAGGGTCGGGAGAAGTTGTCTATGTTAACGGCTCAAACTGAGTTAATAATAGAGATGGCTAGGATGGAGATAGAGGTGAAGTTGCCCAGTGAATCTGGGAAGAGACTGTTTGCGACAGAGATTCAATCTACTATTGTGGAGAGAGTCAAGGAGGTACAGCTCAAAACTAATGAGTGTGACCAGATAAAGGAGTGGTTAACCAATAGAAAAGATTTAAAGTATAGTCTCGATAACGAGGGAATTAAAGGAGCAAGTATTACAAGAGCCTCATAGTTTGAGGTACTCGATTCATCCTGGTAGTACTAAGATGTATCAAGACATTCGACAAAGTTTTTGGTGGCCGAACATGAAGAGAGAAATCGTCGAGTATGTGAGTAGGTGCTTGACTTATCAGAAAGTTAAGGCCGAACATCAACGACCAAGTGGCTTGTTACAGTCATTGGAGATTTTGGAATGGAAGTGGGAGCATATCACGATGGATTTTATGGTGGGACTTCCGATTACAACGAAAGGGTATGATGCGATTTGGGTAATAGTGGACCGATTGACTAAGTCGGCTCACTTCTAGCCAATTAGGGTCAAGTATAACTTGGACCAGTTAGCTAAACTTTATATTAAGGAAATAATTTCCAGACATGGAGTACAAGTTTCGATTGTGTCAGATCGTGATCCACAATTCACATCAAATTTTTGGAGGAGTCTGAAAGAACTGTTGGGGACGCAGCTGAAGTTGAGTACAGCGTATCATCCACAAACTGATGGACAGAGCGAGAGGACAATTCAGACGTTAGAAGATATGTTAAGATCTTGCGTCCTGGATTTTAAGGGTAGTTGGGATAATCATCTACCATTAGTAGAGTTTGCGTAAAATAATAGTTATCATGCAAGCATAACTATGCCGCCTTACAAAGCTCTATACGGAAGGAAGTGCAGAACACCATTGTGTTGGGATGAAGTGGGAGAACACCATATGCTAGGGCCAGAATTGGTGCAGCAAACAGCGGATATAGTGAAGTTGATATGAATGAGTCTCGTAGCAGCTCAAGACAGACAGAAGAAGTATGCGGATTTGCATCGAGAAAATAGGGAGTTTGAAGTATGCTCTTACATGTTTCTAAAGGTATCTCACTGGAAAGGAAAGATACGCTTTGGAAAGAAGGGAAAGTTAAGCCCAAGGTTTATAAGACCTTTTGAAGTGTTAAAACGGGTAGGTGAGGTAGCTTATATGATAGCATTACCTCCAGACCTAGAATGAATACATAACGTGTTTCACGTATCTGTGTTACGTCCTTATAAGATGTATTATAAGCACGTAATAGAGTATGAGCCTATTTATTTTGAGAAGGACTTAACGTACGAAAAGAGCAAGTTCTGCAAAACAAAGTTATACCTTTCGTAAAGGTGTTATGGAAGAACCACAATGCAGAAGAAGCAACGTGGGAATTGGAAGAAAAGATAAGGAAGGATTACCCTCATTTATTTGCGTAATGTGAGACGAGATTCTAGGGACAGAATCTTTATAAGGAGGGAAGAATGTAACGACCGAGAAATTCGGATCTATTGTAAAATAATTTTATATAATTAAATAATGAATAAAATTATATTATTTGTTATTATTACGTGTTAGTAAGATGAATGTCGTTCTATAACCTAGAAACGTCGGAATGTCGTAGTATTTCGACTACATGGAGGAATTAAAGTGTTTGAATTTCCAAGACGAAAATAAAAGATTTCTGAGAAATTTTTCGAAAAATATTATTCATTGATTTTTGTTCGGAAATTATTTTTGAACTTCCGAGGAATACATAACGATAGAATATCGTGGTAAGATGGATTATGTAATAATAATTCAAGTATAGAAAACATAGTTTTTCGCATGCAGACATAATTCAAGAACGTTAGGGAAGATAAAGCGTTAAGGAGCTAAAGTGATGATCGTATAATACATAGGTATTGTACGTGGAAATGAATACGTGTGACACCCCCAAATCTGGTACTTCCATTTCCACAGAATTTTGTGTTCACTGTACAAATAACATCTATCTATCTACCCATAAATAAATGCAAATCATGCAATAGATAGAAATAATAAATAAATCTCCCCTTATGGGGTTACATCAACTGCATAAAAATACAATCCCAGGTCACTCTAACCTTAAACATCTGTGCGGAATCATAAACAATAACAAGTCTTAATAACATCAAGTCTGAAAATAAATACATAAGAACAACAAATCTTCCTCATTTGTTAACCTTGCCCTTGCCTTTACTAGTGGAAGGCTCATTTGATCTTTTGTTCTTAACTGCAATGTTATTATTACGCAAGAGTGAGCACGATTACCCACAAGTATAACAATGTAACAAATGAATAATAACATGCGAATAAATCAAAGACTTCTGAAATAAGAAACTCAGCTTCTAAATCAAGAATGAATAGCAAGAGACAAAAGAACTTCTGAGGGTCATGAGACCTTGAACTATGTCCTAGGTTGTCAAGTGTTTATACTTGAAACCTTTAATAGTCATAAGATTATGGACTCTTCTTCTCGTACTTAGGGGGATCAGCCCTTAGTACCATACATGCACATAATATCTTAATGCTAACGCGATAAGTAATCCCCTATCTGAGGTTGTTCATCTCGATTTGACATTAGAGTCCGCACTCAAAGGAAGTTTAGTTTGGATAATTCATCAAGGGTTCGAAATTTAGAACGCTTCATCAACTATGGACTAGTCGAATCATTAAGGGTTCACTAGTCTTTACAAAGTTCAACGAAGAATCGATAATTTAAAATTGAATAACAATCTTAAAAGGTATACAATAGAATAATTATTGTATAACAGAATCATACTTTGAAAGATTAATACATTTTAATACAATAAAATGCACTTGATCAATAATAACGAGAATTTACTCGAAGTAAAGAGGCAACTTATAAGCTCATATAAAGATAACGAGTAGGGTTAGAAAACTTGCCTCGTGCATAGATTACACGTTAATTATACTTGTTCCTTGATTTAAATCCTACATATCATTTACGTTCACAATACCAGTCAATTATAACGTACTAATCATCACAAGTTCGTTCTTTTTGTCTAACTCGAGTTCATGACTATACTTAGTCAAATTACTACACTCATTGTCACAATTAACACAACATGAACAATAAGCTAACTATGCATTTAATCATTCAATTCATACATAAATGTGTTATTGACATGTTAAGAATTTATTTTAACATCTCATTACATGTCTAACATGTTTTTATGATCATTAGATTAATTTACTAACACATTGCTAGACTTGAGGATTTAAAACTCATTTACGGACTATTTCGCTAAGTGGTAGCAATACGCCACTTCTAAGGCTTATTCATGGTGTCATGCGGCGTGGTCTTTGGTCTTTGCATGCATGAAGTCTTAAAGCATGGAGTTTTAGTGCAACATGAGACTCAGATTCGATTCGCAATTCGCGAAAATTGCAGAATATGGCCAAAAAAACTCCAATCAACTTATTTTTACACGAATTTAGACATACCCAAACATTGTAATACACAATTAACTAATACTCAACCCTTCTAGCATGATTTTAACAAGTTAAAACACATAATTACAGAATTAAAACATGCAAAATTCACTGTTCTTGATGTTTTTGAATGTTTTGAACATAAAACATGAAAATTAACACTACGGATTCATTATAACACCAAATCCATCCATTCAAGTTTTGTTTTCTTCATTTTAGCATGCATAATCATATACAAGTGTGAATTTTACAAAACAATTTATGTTTGACATATTAATTTCACGTACAAGGGCCATATGGCCATATTTCCATACTCTGTAAATTTTGAAGCAATAATATACGTTATAATATTATGAAACTGATGATATAGAAATCCATAATACATAGTAAAACATGCTATGCTAACATATTATCACATATATCCACATAAACAATACAATTTTCTAATTTACAGAGACTTTACAGAATTTTGAAAGCCATATTCATAAAAACTTTAATAACGTAATTAACAATTGGGTTGAAGAGATTACCCTTAAAATAATACCTCTGACTTTCACGTTCTTCTGAAAATACCACAATAATTCACATTGCTTCTCTCTATTTCTCTGAAATTCTCTCTGAATTCTCTCTCAATTAACTCATAAAATAATACGTCTTCTCAACATAAGACTGATTAATAAAGAAGAAGGCGTACGCGTTGTGGAGGTCAGTTACCCATCATGGGTTAACTACTATTAACTCCCCTTAGGGCCTTGATTGGCTGGCAATAATAGGTTTCCAAAACCATTTAATTTAATGATTCTCTTATACTATAGTTTAAATCATGTCACACCCAATTGCTCAATAATTCAAATATCTTATTTAATTTATTTTAAATAACATATAATATTTTTTCATTAATTCACATAGTCACATAATTAAATTTCTCATTTATTAACTATGTCAAATTATTAAATCTCTAATTAATTAAAATACTATTAGGCTTATTAAATATTTCTTTTAATACATTAAGCTCACATAATTACATACCTCGAATAATAAAATTCTCCACATTAATTAATAAATATAACACATATAATTAAATTAATCTACCATAATTTCATCAATTAATTATTTAATCTAATAATTAATTCATCGAAAATATTTATTCAATCCAATAAATATTAAAATTAAATTACAAAATCTCGGTTGTCACATCTTTCCCCCCTTAAAAGGATTCTGTCCTCAAAATCACAACTTAAATAATTTGTCCCTTTACATTCTCCCCCCTTACAAAGATTCTGTCTCCAGAATCTCTTATAATAATCTAAGTTAATAAATGAGGATAATTCTTCATCATATTCTCTTCGAGTTCCCACGTAGCTTCTTCAGCGTTGTGGTTCCTCCAAATTACCTTAACAGAAGGTATTACATTATTTCTTAGAACTTGCTCTTTTCGGTCGATAATTTGAACAGGAATTTTTTTGTAAGATAAGTCTTTATCGAAATGTAGGGGTTCATATTCAGTCACGTGCTTGTAATCGAATTTGTAGGGTCGTAGAACTGAAACATGGAAAACGTTGTGGACATTTTCTAGAGCTGGAGGTAAGGCTACCTCATTTGCAACCTCTCCGACCCTTCACAGTACTTCAAAGGGTCCAATGAATCTTGGGCTTAATTTCCCTTTCTTTCCAAACCTGATCTTTCCCTTCCAAGGAGAGACCTTTAAAAACACATAACTACTCGAGTCGAATTCAACATTTTTACGGTGTGGATCGGCATATTTCTTTTGTCTATCTTGAGCTGCTATCAATCTTGTTCAGATCACTTTGACTATTTCTGCTATTTGTTGTACCAATTCCGGGCCTAGTAATTGTCTCTCACCAACTTCATCCCAGTATAGCGGAGTTCTGCACTTTCTCGCCACAGATAACGTTTCATAAGGTGCATGCCAATACTAAGCGTGGTAATCTGTTGTTGTAGCCGAACTCTACGAGTGGTAGATGATCATCCCAATTTCCTTTAAAGTCCATTATACAAGCTCTTAACATGTCTTCTAATGTCTGAATTGTTCTTTCACTTTGTCCATCTGTCTGAGGGTGATATGTCATGCTCATTCGCAACTGTGTACCCATGCATTCTTGTAGACGTTTCCAGAAGTTTGATGTAAAGCGCGGATCTCTATCAGAAACAATTGACACCGGAACTTCGTTCCTTGAAACAATCTCTTTCATATATAGCCTTGCCAACTGATCTAAGTTGAATCTGATTTTGATCGGAAGGAAGTGTGCGAATTTCATTAATCCAATCAACAATAACCCATATCAAGGTCAGTAGCCTTTTCCGAGTTCATTTCAGAGGCCAACCACAAAATCCATCATAATATGTTCTCATTTCCATTCTAGAATCTATAAAGGTTATAGTAACCCACTCGGCCTCTGATGTTCTGCTTTCACTTTCTGGCATGTTAGACACTTGGCAACACATTCTGCAACCTCTCGTTTCAAATTTGGCCACCAGAAATGTTGTCGAAGATCTTGGTACTACCAGGGTGAATTGAATATCATGAGTTATGAGCCTCGCTCAAAATTTCTTCCTTAATCTCTGGTACTGGCGGTACCCAAATTCTACTCTCAAATCTCAGTATTCCTTCCTTATCCATCTTAAATCTTGATTCGGTTCCTTCGGATATTTTCTTTTTCACCGCTTGACATTCGTCATCCTGAAGTTGAGCCTCCTTAACCTTATCTAGTAGAGTTGTACCAGATTTCATCTGAAACAGCTTCTCATCAATCTCCATAGGACATTTTACTTTCAATTCCAGCATTTCCATTGCTGAAATTAACTCCTCCTGTTCAGTCAACATCATCAGTTTCTCCAGACCCTTTCTACTTAAGGCGTTGGCAACCATATTTGCCTTACCCAGATGGTATAAAATCTCACAATCGTAGTCCTTAATTAACTCCAACCACCTTCTTTGGCGCATGTTCAAATATTTTTGTGTAAAAATATATTTCAGACTCTTGTGGTTTGTATATATTTCACACTTCTCCCCATAGAGATAGTGCCTCTAGATTTTTAAAGCAAAAACCACTGCAGCTAACTCCAAGTCATGGGTCGGATACCCCTTCTCATACTCTTTCAATTGTTGTGACACATATGCAATGACTCTACCGTTCTGCATAAGCACACAACCAAGTCCTTTATGCGATGCATCACTATAAACCACAAAATTTCCTATGTCATCCGGAAGAGATAACACAGGTGCTGAACTCAACCTCTTCTTTAATTCTTGAAAGCTTTCCTCACACTTCTCCGTCCAAACAAATTTCACCGATTTTCTAGTCAAATTCGTCAACAGAGTTGCGATCTTGGAAAAATCCTGAATAAATCTTCTGTAATAACCTACCAATCCGAGAAAACTTCTTACTTCCGACGGCGTCTTCGGCTGATCCCAGTTAATCACATCTTCGACTTTGGAGGGATCCACCGAAATTTCGTCTCTATCGATCACATGTCCTAGAAATTGTACTCTTTCAATCCAAAATTCACATTTCAAAAACTTGGCATAAAACTTCTCCCTTCTTAATGTCTCTAATGTCGCCCTCAAATGCTCTTTGTGTTCTTCCTTGGTTTTTGAATATACCAAAATATCATCTATAAATACCACTATGAATTTGTCCAAAAACGGCTTGAACACTCCATTAATTAAGCCCATAAATGCTGCAGGAGCATTCGTTAGACCAAATGACATTACCAAAAATTTGTAGTGACCATATCGTGTTCTGAACGCTGTCTTCGGTACATCCTCTGGTCTCACCTTCAGTTGATGATAACCACTCCTCAAATCTATCTTTGAAAAGTATCTCGCTCCCTTTAACTGGTCGAACAAGTCGTCGATTCTCGGTAATGGATATCTATTCTTAATCGTGACCTTATTCAGTTCTCTATAGTCAATGCAGAGACGCATTGTCCCATCCTTCTTCTTCATGAATAAAACTGGTGCTCCCCACGGTGATACACTTGGTTGGATATACTTCTTGTCCAGTAATTCTTGTAGTTGGACCATCAGTTCTTTCATCTCTACTGGTGCCATTCGGTACGGTGCCTTCGATATTGGAGTCGTTCTTGGAGCCAAATCGATCACGAATTCAACTGCTCTATCTGGAGGAAGTCCTGGCAATTTGTCTGGAAATACATCTACAAAATCTCTCACTACTGGTATCTCATCTATTTTCGGATTCTCTTTACGACTATCGACTATGTAAGCTAGATATCCACACGCCTTCGCTTTAACAACCTCTCGGCTCGCATCATCGCCGATAACTCGCTTGTTTAGGCGACTTGCTACCATAAAACATAATCTTTGACGGAGTCATAAGGTTAACTTCTGGCAGTCAATTACCGCCCCATAATTGGATAACCAGTCCATACCCAAAATAACATCGAATTCTTCAAGTCGAATTGGGATAAGATCTACATTCATGATATTACCCTTAATATCCACTCTACAGTTCTTATGCACGTACTTAACAGAGAGTATTTCTCTATTCGCAATTTCTATGTTCATGGGGTATTCTAACTCGTCCTTAAGCAATTCTAAGTTCTTAGCAAAGTCATCGGATATAAATGAACAAGTAGCACCCGAATCAAATAATACATAAGCATTAACATTATTGATCGGAATGATACCTGACACCACATCGCGAGACTGCACTGCATCCTGTACTATCATGTTGAATGTTCTAGCGGTCGGTCGGTTGGTTGTAGTTGGTCCGGTGATAGTCAGAGTGCTTCCACCGTTGTTTCCTCTATTCCCTCCTTATCCCGTCCCTCCAGATCCCTTCTTAGGACAATCCCTTGCAAGATGATCCTTTGAGCCACAAGTGAAGCAGGCACCCTTCTTTGGGTTAGGACAGTTAGGTGCTATATGGCCTTCCTGACCACAATTGTAGCACACTCGTTTTCCCTTCATGAAAACTCCTAGATGAGTTTTCCCGTAGGTCGGGCATGCTTCGATCTTCTTCTTCTGCCCTCCTTGTTGACTTCCAGCTGACGAGTTATCAGACCACTACCTCTTCTGATTATGGCTACCCCCCGTGCTACTCCCACTAGCCTTGTTAATTCCTTCATTCTCACTCTTTTTCTTCTTCTGATCCTGATTATATTTAGTTACCGCATTGCTTCCACCTTCAGCAAGTATGGCCTTCTCTAACACTCCAGCAAAAGTGTTTAATTGGAACATTGACACCTTGCTATACAACCAGAGCTTCAGTCCCTGTTCGAAATGTCTTGCCTTCCTCTCATCTGTACGCACTTGGTATATGGCGAACCTAGCCAACTCGTTGAACCTTGCCGCACAATCAGCTATGGACATACTCCCCTGTTTCAACTCCAAAAACTGAACCTCCATCTGGTTCTGCGAGCTGGTCAGAAAATACATCTCGGAAAACATTTCCTTAAATCTCTCCCAGGTTATTACACCTTCTCCTCCCCGTACTTTGTTTGCTTACCACCAATAACTGGCTTCAGACTTCAGAATGAATGTTGCATACGCGGTCTTTTAGTCTTCCCTTACTCTAGCGACATCAAACACCTTCTCCATCTCCATAACCCATGTCTGAGCCTCGATTGGGTTTATGGAACCCTTAAACTCTGGCGGTCCCACCGCCTTGAAATCCTTGAACGAGGTATTTGGTGGAGCTTGTGGTTGATTGTTAATTTCTCCGGCTAATAGGTTCACCAATTGCTGAACAGGGTTAGCATTGGTGTCGTTGTTATTCATTGGTTCTTCTTGAGTTTGCTGACAGTTTTGTCTCCTTCTAGGCGGCATATTTCTGTTAAGAAAATACGCTTATTAGGTCTTTATTAAATCCCTTAAACATTTAAGGCTTAACTAAAAAATTTAATCATAATTCACTTAACACGTCAATTCAAATAAACTCTGATATTTATTCAATTCAAAAGTTTTAACATCATACGATAGCATCACTGCTATTTACATCAACTATCCCGAGATAAAGAATCTACAGGATTTAAAAAATTAAAATATTCCTTTGTTTATAAACACATCAGAATTTACATCTTTAACTACCAGATAGGTTTCACACAAATAAATTAATCCTATCACTGCCTATTAAGGCGCTTAATAGCCTTGCCACGTTCCTCTTCCATGATGCGGGACATCGTCCTGCGATCTAGCATATATGATGGTAGACCTTCAAACTGGATTGGATACCTCATAACTTGATCCTGGGCCTCATCCATTGCATTTTGAAGTGTAGAGTACGTCTCCCTAAGCTTAGCCTTCTTCGCACGACAATCCTCTTCTGCAAGATCAGAACGACGTGACTTTCTTACCCAGTCCTCCTCCGCTATGGCCAGCCTTTCTGAGCTATCTTTCAGCTCCTTCTTCAATTTTTCTATTTCTTCGAACTTCTCCTTGGTTTGACCCTTCTCATGAACCAAATCCCACTCCACGTTTCTGTTACCTCTTTTTCAGTTATGACAAAAGAGCTCTAACTCATGCAAGCATACATGTGTCAACAAGTAATATAGAGTAAGTAAAGTATCGATCCCACAGAGAAAGTTGTCAAATTTAAATTGCTATGCATCAATCGAATCACTATATTCATATGCTTAGACTAACGACTATAATTGGTGAATTAAACTAATTGTAAATAACAACTAAAATAAGAATAGTAATGGAATAAATCAAAACTGGAAATAATGGGATCCTAACTTCATTTAATATTTTATCTAGCTACCACTATCATGCAAGAAGTGTTCACATATCACAGGCAAATAGCCAAGAGCACTAATAGAGTCATAGTCATTTTTTAATGCACTAGGACCTACTTACATAGCATCCACAGATGATAGATTCTATGTAATCAACAATATGACCAAAATCACTATATGTCTATGTGAAATTGCAATCATACTGAATTGAAGCACAAGCCCTTATTCTAGCTCATACGATGAATAAGTATATGTCTATCTCATTCATGAAATACGCAAGCCATAGACAACAGCCCCATATATGTATGCTATTATGACTACAATCCATACTAGCATGTTCATTGTCAATTCCATGCAAATACTGAAACGAATGGTGATCAAGCATTCATACATGTAAAACAACCATAATAGAATTCCCATATGCTATGTAAAACAACCCTAGCAATCAAGCATGCAACCAAACTACATATTAAAATTCGTTAGAATCCCATAATGGAGTTTAGTTCATGACTGAACCAAAAGCCATTATGGGATCACTGCTAAACATGATTATCAAACAAACAATTGAAAGATGAAAGATAGAACGATCAAACCCAATTGTAGATTGCAAACCAATGTCTACATTCAAATCCTTTTATAAATCCAGAAAAAAACAATATTAATAATCCACAATGATGGAGAATCCCAAGAAGAATTAGAGAAGATGGAGTTTTGGCTTCGTTCTTCGTTGGAATCTCTCTCGTGTAAACCCTAGTTATGATATGAAAATACGTCAAAAATTATTCAAGTGTCCCAAAAGTTATGTCTGACACCAGTCAGATATCGTTTAAAACCCATTACAATCATTTTAATTAAGAATTAAAATAAAACAACTCAATGACTCCAATTTATCGACGCATGTTGCCGCCCTCCCGATATGTTCCTCGCAAGCATGAGACTTCTGAGAGAAGTCGGGATGTCCGGTCTGGCCTCTCGCTGGCGCGGTAGCGCCCTCGAGCCTAGTATCTGTGCTGTGCCATGCGGCGCTGCTCACAAATGATCTGTGGATTCTGGTTCTGCAATGTTGCTACTGCTGTCGCTTTGTCCTGCTGCTCATTCCTTCCATGCTTGGTCTCCTTGCTCCATTATAACTTCATGCCATGCATATCCAAGCTTTTTCCTTACCTCATGCGTCCATTAGCTTCGTGCCCTCTAATACCACCAAATTAGGCTGATTCCTGCACTTATTCATCTAAAGGAGTTTTAAGTACATGCAATGCAAAATAACATGAAATGCAACTAAAACAGACTGAAGTGTACTTGAGATGGGCACAATTCACGTAAATTGATATCCAATAAGTAGGTATAAAACGCACTTATCAAATACCCCCATACTTGAACTATTGCTTGCCCTCAAGCAATGCATGCTGAATAACAAAGAAAAATGCAAAAGCACTACTATGCAGCTAAACTACTATGCAAACTAGTCTTACATCATTCCAACTTAAACAGAATTTAAGCCCAAAATGCCTCAGTGAATTATCCAGAGTCAAGAATACAAGTTCAAACTAAATGATGGTCATAACATCATACACTCAGATAATTCATACATGCTATAGAGATGTTGTGTGTGTGTAATGTTCACCAAAACTTGATTCAGGCAAAGAATATATATTCTAACATGCTCGAAACAGAAAATTATAGCCTAAATTGAGAATCATATATACTTATACAATGCAAACTGTTTCAACATATCCAAACAAACTAAAGTTCAACAATGGGCTTAATTGCTTTATTGCTACTCACGAGGGCGATTTTCGCTCCTTCTTGCGGTGTTTATTGCTATTTTTCTTTTCTTTTGCTCCTTTTCTCTCTTTTTTTTATTCATGACTGTGCAATGTCTTAATCCATTAGGCACACTGCTACCCCTTAGCGAGCTTTCAACCAACGACTCCCAGACCATGAAAGACCTTAGGGCGCTAGGTGTAGAGATAATCCCCTCGGGCGTACTTACTCAAGTAGCCAGGGCCCCGAAATAAGACTAGCCACGTTATTGCTATTCATTTTTTTGTACATAGCATACCCATGTTTTCCTAAAGTTTGAATGTCAATGTTTGTCAAGTCTACCTGCATGTTCCACATTTTTCTCTTTTTAAAACTACATTTTCTAACAAGCAGTGCAACACATAATTCTTATACCTGCAAGTGATTATGAACACATCCGTGCAAACCGAAAGCATTTAAACAGCAACATGAATTCCATCGTGTAAAACATTATAACTACGTTCATGTTATCAAATATACTCTAAAATCCTTCACAATTCACTATCATCATTGGCTAAGAAAGAATTTCTATAAAGCAAGAATTTTGTGAGACATGCAAATTAACTGAAACAAAAAATTTCTATCCATAAAATAATAACACCAAAAACAACTAAATTATTAAACTAAACATGCAACATTTTAACTAAACATGCAAAAACTAACTAATGCTACTATACTACTCCCCAATACCCCCAAACTTATAATATTCAATGCCCCGTTGAATGAAGGTAAAGGGTACAGAAAAACTCCCCTAATGATCGGCTTGACCACCCTCCTCGGGTGGTGAATCTGGTGGTGGATAAGGCACTGTAGTCCCAAATTGGGGCCACTCGAGTGTTGTTCCCTGCTGTGCAAAGGCTTCGGCCAAGGCCCTTGTGAGTCCCGTAGCAAACGTTCTAAAGTTGTCATACATGGCGTCGACTTTTTGCTTCAACCTTCGGAGCTATCGATCGCTAAGAACAGTGTATGCTCAGGTGGATGGGCCTGCCTCATCTGTCTGAGGGGGCTGCTGGGATGGCTCTAGGAATGTGGGCCAGAGAATAAATCCTCGTCCGCGTGGGTGTGGCTCACTACCTGCCCAGTCCTCAAATTTTGCAATGGTGGCATGAGTTATATCCTGGCTCGGGTATTGCATTTGTTCGTTGCCCCAGTTGCACCCCTGATGCGCACATAACATGGCTACCACTGATGCGTGTGGAATGTTCCCCATGGTATTTCCCTTCAGATACTTCAAAATATTTTGATGAATCAAATGTCCCACATCAATATACTTGCCCGTGATTATACCCCACAAAATTATGGCCCTTTTCATCGTGATCTCATGCTGATGAGACGAAGACAATAGCTTGGCACATATGAACAAATTCCACGCCTTGGCATATCGATTCAGTGCGGTTGCTGGGAATATGCGAGGTTGGGTCATGCCAACTTTGTAAGTTAACTTCGTGTCTGTCACGCACAACTCTGCAATAACAAGCTCCAAGTCTGTTTCCAGATGTGCCCCTGTGATCCAATTGGCAGCCCCCGTTGGTGGTCTCTTGGTGAGTCTAAAAATGTTTCTGATGGCAGCGGGTCTGTAATCTACCTCGACACCTCGAACCATACCGATATCGTCCATGGTGACTTTGGTATTGGCGTAAAACTCTCGGACTATGCTCATCAGAATGGGCGTGGGAGTGGCAGTGAATCCAACCCATCCCCTTTCGTGAATCATGGCACATAACTGGCCATCTTGCTCCTCCGGTTTGAAACTGCGCTCCTTGATGAACGTCTTCGCCACAATTCTGTAATACTCCTGCTGGGCTGCTAAATCCAGGAACTTAGTGTGATCAACCACATCCTCTCCTTGACTGCCAGAGGAGGATGAAGAAGAAGATGAAGCGGCGCGAGCTCTTTTTGGACCCATATGCTTTGAGATAGATAGTGTAGATGAGTTCAAATGGAAATGAAGAAAAGCTTACGAATTGACAGCCCCCAAACTTGATTCTGCAAACCCAAATCAGGAACCCTAGATTTATATAATGGATGAGAGCGTGGGTTGAGATTTGAACGTGGAGAGAATTGTGGAGATGTGATTGAGAGATGTACGGCTTCAATTCGTAACTGATAGAGAGATAGAGACATGATTTATGGAGAGTGAGAGGATTTCGCATCTGTTATTATTTCAAATGAGAGTCCAAATGGTCCACAACTCATTTTTAAAATCTTCAGATCTGTCTTAATCCGGTGTCGCACGCGGCCGCGCGAATTTTTACTGGGTTGGGCACGCGGACGCGAGACTTGTAGAATGTGATGTTGTCCTTATTGACTTGATGCGCGGGTGCGCAAGTTTAAGTTCAGATAAAGCAGTGCCTTGCCATACTGATATCTGCAATGCTAAAGTTCAATTCTACTATGCCTATCAGTGATGCTTTCCAATGATGGTTCGTGCATAGACATTAATGCACATTGTTAAGGCATGAATTAGTGGCCACATAATGCTAACATCTTGCAAATATTCGCAAAGCAATTCTTGCTACACACTTAAGCATGAAAATCTGACATCCTATCAAAAATGAAGTAGATATAACTAACTGAAATAACCTAAAATGAATAACTCAAAAAAATCAATGGAGGTAGAAATAATGGGTTGCCTCCCATCCAGCGCTAAGTTATAGTCAATTAGCTTGACTGTCTCTGAATCTCACGTCACATCAAGAATTAAAGTGCCTTCCTTATTGTCCAACGCACCCCAAAATTTAATGACTTCTGCTTTCATCAATGGCTCTACCTTCAACTCTAACTTTTCACCCGTTACACACCTCAACGATCCATAATTCCCCAGTTTCTGTACCTCGTCCTTTAGGCCTCAATCCACCAAGTCAACCGGGAAGCATTCTTCTTCATCCGTTGGTAACTTTATTGCTTTAAAGACGTTGAAGGTGATCTCCTGATCTTGAACACGCATAGTGAGTTAACCTTTTTGCACATCTATCAAAGTCCTGCCTGTGGCTAAGAATGGTCTTCCCAGTATTATTGGTATGCTTTTGTCCTCCTCATAATCTAAAATGATGAAGTCAACCGGAAAAATAAACTTGTCCGCCTTAACCAACACATCTTCAATAATTCCCCGTGGATACGTGATGGATCTGTCAGCTAGCTGTAATGATATGTTTGTCAGTCTTGGAGCCGGCAATCCCAACTGGTTAAACACTGACAAGGGCATCAAATTTATGTTTGCCCCGAGATCACATAAACACTTACTGAAGTTCATCTTTCCAATTTCGCACGGAATTATGAAGCTGCCCGGATCCTTCAGCTTTGGAGGTAATTTCTGCTGAAGCACTGCACTGCATTCCTCTGTCAAGGCTACCGTCTCAAACTCATCTAGTCTTCTCTTCCTTGACAATATACCTTTCATGAACTTTGCGTAGCTTGGCATTTGTTCCAATGCCTTGGCGAACGGTATGTTGATCTGCAGCTTTTTAAATACCTCCAAGAACTTGCTAAACTATTTATCCTCCCTCTGTTTAGTTAATCTTTGCGGATACAGTACTTGAGGGTGAATTGGTGGCACTAAACTCTTAGGCTTTTCCCCTAAACCTATTGTATCCTTCTCGACTTGCTGCGATTCAGATTTTTCCAAATTTTCTTCATCAACAATCACCTGCTCTGCCTCGCGCGGCCACGCGGCTTCCCTTTGTAACTCATGCGCTGGCGCGCGACTTGCAGTACCTATCAATTCTTTCCCAGATCTCAATGTGATCGCTTGACATTGCTCTTTCCCGTCTCTTCTAGGATTTTCCTCTGTGTTACTTGGCAAGGAACCTTGGGGCCTGTTGTTAAGCACACTTACCATCTGCCCCATCTGAGTTTCCAAATTCTTAATAGCCACTGCTTGGCTCTTGATCATAACCTCCGTGTTTTCCATGTATTTCAACATCATTTCCTCTATTTCTAATTTCTTTTCTTACTGAGGTGCAGCTGGAGTGTGATGTTGTTGCTGAGAGAATCTCGGTGGAAACGGGGGTTTTTGTATCTTGTGGTCGAAATTTTGCGTGTGATGGAATTGATGATTTGACTGAAACTGACTTTGTTGATTTCCTTGGTTATTCAACCAGCTAAAGTTTGGATGATTTCGGTTGTTGGGGTGGTTTGTATTCTGGAATTGACCTTGGTCTTTCCTGCAGTTGCTCACATACTGCACCGACTCTGAGCTGATGGCACATTGATCCGTGGAGTGTGACCCAGCACAAATTTCACAAACGAAGGCAACTATTTTCGTCCTGCTTTCTGCCAAAGTGTCTATCTTCTTTGCCATAGCTGCCATCTGTCTTGAAACCGCAGAATAATAGCATCTACCTCCAACACACCTGCTACCTTGGGCTGTGGCATCCGTGATGTAGGATTCTGGAAATCATTAGCTGTTATAGTCTCAATAAGTGTATAGGCCTCGTCATAGCTTTTTGCCCATAATGCCCCTCCAGCAGCTGCATCTACAATCGGTCTCGACTGCCATCCCAATCCATTGTAGAAAGTATTGATTACCATCCAATCCGGCATACCATGATGCGGACACTTCCTTAGCATCTCTTTGTATCTCTCCCATGCTTCATATAAGGACTCTCCCTGTTGTTACTTAAACTAACATATAGTTGTCCTCATCTTTGCAATCTTAGCCATTGGGAAGAACTTGGCTAAGAATTTATGCGCTAAGTCCTCCCATGTAGTGATTGACCCTGACGGCAAAGAATGAAGCCAACTCCTCGCCTTATCCCTCAATGAGAATGGAAACAACTGCAGTCTGATAGCATCCTCTGTCACACTGTTATATCGGAATGTATCATAAATCTCTATAAAGCTCAATAAGTGTTCATTTGGATCATCCGTAGCAGCAACCCCAAACTGAACCGAGTTATGCACCATCTGAATAGTGCCCGGTTTAATCTTAAAAGTATTAGCTGCTATCGCTGGTCTGACTATGCTAGACTATAGTCCGTTTATATTTGGCATGGAATAATCTTGTAGAGCCCGGTGCTCTTCTCTTTGCTCAATTCTCTGTTCTTCAGCCATGTCCAGTATAGTACCTTCTAATTGTGCTTGCAAATTTCTCCACACACTTGTTTTCCAACCTCTCCCGTTAATGTTATCTTGCACTGGTGTTAATTCGGAATTGGAAGATCTTGTGTGCATAAAAATCTACAAGTACCTGAAACCAAAAATGAAACAAAAATAGAAATAAGAAACGATCAGAATTGTCTAAGTCATACAATATAGCTTTAAACTGATGATAATTATTTAAACTAACGCCTTTCCCCAGCAACGGCGCCAAAAACTTGTTACCTCTTTTTCAGTTATGACAAAAGAGCTCTAACTCATGCAAGCATACATGTATCAACAAGTAATACAGAGTAAGTAAAGTATCGATCCCACAGAGAAAGTTGTCAAATTTAAACTGCTATGCATCAATCGAATCACTATATTCATATGATTAGACTAACGACTATAATTGGTGAATTAAACTAATTGCAAATAACAACTAAAATAAGAATAGTAATGGAATAAATCAAATCTGGAAATAATGGGATCCTAACTTCATTTAATATTTCATCTAGCTACCACTATCATGCAAGAAGTGTTCACATATCACAGGCAAATAGCCAAGAGCACTAATAGAGTCATAGCCATTTTTTAATGCACTAGAACCTACTTACATAGCATCCACAGATGATAGATTCTATGTAATCAACAATATAACCAAAATCACTATATGTCTATGTGAAATTGCAATCATACTGAATTGAAGCACAAGCCCTTATTCTAGCTCATACGGTGAATAAGTATATGTCTATCTCATTCACGAAATACGCAAGACATAGACAACAGCCCCATATACGTATGTTATTATGACTACAATCCATACTCGCATGTTCATTGTCAATTCCATGCAAATACTGAAACGAATGGTGATCAAGCATTCATACGTGTAAAACAACCATAATAGAATTCCCATATGATAAGTAAAACAACCCTAGCAATCAAGCATGCAACCAAACTACATATTAAAATCCGTTAGAATCCCATTATGGAGTTTAGTTCATGACTGAACCAAAAGACATTATGGGATCACCGCTAAACATGATTATCAAACAAACAATTGAAAGATGAAAGATAAAATGATCAATCCCAATTGTTGATTGCAAACCAATGTCTATGTTCAAATCCTTTAATAAATCCAGAAAAAACAATATTAATAATCCACAATGATGGAGAATCCCAAGAAGAATTAGAGAAAATGGAGTTTTGGCTTCGTTCTTCGTTGGAATCTCTCTCTCGCGTAAACCCTAGTTACGATATGAAAATATGTCAAAAATTATTCAAGTGTCCCGAAAGTTATGTCTGACACCAGTCAGATATCGTTTAAAACCCATTACAATCATTTTAATTAAAAATTAAAATAAAACAACTCAACAGCTCCAGCTATCGGGCGCGGCCGCGCGCCCCTCCAGTATGTTCCTCGCGCGGGTGCGTGACTTGCAGTAAGTCAAGATGTCCAGCCGACCTCTCGCGCCGTCGCTCGCCCTTAGGCCTAGTATGTCGCGCGCCTGCGCGACTCATAGTCTGTGGATTCTGGTTCTGGTTCTACAATGTTGTTGCTGTTGTTGCTTTGTCCTGCTGCTCATTCCTTCCATGCTTGGTCTCCTTACTCCATTATAACTTCATGCCATGCATATCCTAGCTTTTGCCTTGCCTCATGCGTCCATTAGCTTCGTGCCCTCTAATACCACCAAATTAGGCCGATTCCTGCACTTATTCATCAAATGGAGTTTTAAGTACATGTAATGCAAAATAACATGAAATGCAACTAAAACAGACTGAAATGTACTTGAGATGGGAACAATTCGCGTAAATTGATATCCAATAAGTAGGTATAAAACCCACTTATCAGTTTCCCAAACGTGTGTGAAGAGTCACAATTTCTCCATCCTTCTGCTCGATGGTAATCTGCTAAATAACAGCCCTCTCCTTCAGCTCCTGAACAGTATCTTGCAACTCTATATTACGATCATAAAGCGCATCATACATCTCAGCATAGATGGAGTTCGATGGGAACTCCTCTTCCTCCTCTTCTTCATCAGAATCCTCCTCTGGATCAGTCTTAGGCTCATGCTCCCGACCAACAACAGTGATCAACGGAGATTGCTCTCTCTGTACCAACTATTCCCTGACAACATGAATGTCTCGAGGCTCCTCCTCTATAGGTACTCGGGGTTCCTCCTCCCCAGCTCGACTAGCTCCTCTAACATCCGACATCCTGACAATAAAATTTTAAGTTTTAGTTACTAATCCGTGCTATCGAACACATAATTTAACACATAAGCACATAAAGTCTTTTATTATCTTCAATAAATTAAGAAATTCATTTCTTATAACTCGATAAGAGTTTACCACCACTATGTTCTTGATCTCCTACAAGGCTACTACCTAAGGTTGTTCCCCCAGCTACGGTTCATAACCTACAACTTTGATACCAACCTGTGACACCCTCAAATCTGGTACTTCTATTTCCACAGGATTTGGTGTTCACTGTACAAATATCATCTATCTATCTACCCATAAATAAATGCAAACCATGTAATAGATAGAAATAATAAATAAATCTCCCCTTATGGGGTTACATCAACTGCATAAAAATACAATCCCAGGTCACTCTAACCTTAAACATCTGTGCGGAATCATAAATAATAACAAGTCTTAATAACATCAAGTCTGAAAATAAATACATAAGAACAACAAATCTTCCTCATTTGTTAACCTTGCCCTTGCCTTTACTAGTGGAAGGCTCGTCTGATCTTTCGTTTTTAACTGCAATGTTATTATTACGCAAGAGTGAGCACGATTGCCCACAAGTATAACAATGTAACAAATGAATAATAACATGCGAATAAATCAAAGACTTCGAAATAGAAACTCACCACGAATCAAGAATGAATAAGAAGAGACAAAAGAACTTCTGAGGGTCATGAGACCTTGAACTATGTCCTAGGTTGTCAAGTGTTTATACTTGAAACCTTTAATAGTCATAAGATTATGGACACTTCTTCTCGTACTTAGGGGGATCAGCCCTTAGTACCATCATCATGCACTAATATCTTAATGCTAACGATAAGTAATCCCCCATATCTGAGGTTGTTCATCTCAGTTTGACATTAGAGTCCGCACCAAAGGAAGTTTAGTTTGGATAATTCATCAAGGGTTCTGAAATTTAGAACGCTCATCAACTATGGACTAGTCGAATCATTAAGGGTTCACTAGTCTTACAAAGTTCAACAGTAACTGATAATTTAAAATTGAATAACAATCTCAAAAGGTATACAATAGAATAATTATTGTATAACAGAATCATACTTTGAAAGATTAATACATTTTAATACAATAAGATGGACTTGATCAATAATAACGAGAATTTTCTCGAAGTAAAGAGACAACTTATAAGCTCATATAAAGATAGCGAGTAGGGTTAGGAAACTTGCCTCATGCGTAGATTACACGTTAATTATACTCGTTCCTTGATTTAAATCCTACATATCATTTACGTTCACAATACCAGTCAATTATAACGTACTAATCATCACAAGTTTGTTCTTTTTGTCTAACTCGAGTTCATGACTATACTTAGTCAAATTACTACACTCATTGTCACAATTAACACATCATGAACAATAAGCTAACTATGCATTTAATCATTCAATTCATACATAAATGTGTTATTGACATGTTAAGAATTTATTTTAACATCTCATTACATGTCTAACATATTTTTATGATCATTAGATTAAGTTACTAACACATTGCTAGACTTAAGCATTTAAAAACTCATTTCTGGACCATTCTGCTAAGTGGCGCTGCGGTGCCACTTCTAGTCTTATTCTCAAGGCCATGGTATGATTCTTCATCGTATTGCAGTACGAATCTTAAAGCATGGAGTTGATGCCTTGTAGTGAGATTCCGATTCGATTCGTAATTCAGCGAAAATTGCAAAACATGGCCAAAAAAACTCCAATCAACTTATTTTTACACGAATTTAGACATACCCAAACATTGTAATACACAATTAACTAATATTCAACCCTTCTAGCATGATTTTAACAAGTTAAACACATAATTACAGAATTAAAATATGCAAATTTCACTGTTCTTGATGTTCTTGAAGGTTTTGATTATAAAACATGAAAATTAACACTACGGGTTCATTATAACACCAAATCCATCCATTCAAGTTTTGTTTTCTTCGTTTTAGCATGCATAATCATATACAAGTGTGAATTTTACAAAACAATTTATGTTTGACATATTAATTTCACGTATAAGGGCCATATGGCCATATTTCCATAGTTTGTAAATTTTAAAGCAATAATATACGTTATAATATTATGAAACTGATGATATGGAAATCTATAATACATAGTAAAACATGTTATGTTAACATATTATCACATATATCCTCATAAACAATACGATTTTCCAATTTACAGAGACTTTACAGAATTTTGAAAGCCATATTCATAAAAACTTTAATAACGTAATTAACAATTGGGATGAAGAGATTACCCTTAAAACAATTCCTCTGACTTTCACGTTCTTCTAAAAATACCACAATAATTCACACTGCTTCTCTCTATTTCTCTAAAATTCTCTCTGAATTCTCTCTCAATTAACTCATAAAATAATACATCTTCTCAACATAAGACTGATTAATAAAGAAGAAGGCGTACGCGTTGTGGAGGGCAGTTACCCATCATGGGTTAACTGCTATTAACTCCCCTTAGGGCCTTGATTGGCTGGCAATAATAGGTTTCCAAAACCATTTAATTTAATGATTCTCTTATACTATAGTTTAAATCATGTCACACCCAATTGCTCAATAATTCAAATATCTTATTTAATTTATTTTAAATAACATATAATATTTTCTCATTAATTCACATAGTCACATAATTAAATTTCTCATTTATTAACTATGTCAAATTATTAAATCTCTAATTAATTATTAAATTAATTAAAATACTATTAGGCTTATTAAATATTTCTTTTAATACATTAAGCTCACATAATTACATACCTCAAATAATAAAATTCTCCACATTAATTAATAAATATAACACATATAATTAAATTAATCTACCATAATTTCATCAATTAATTATTTAATCTAATAATTAATTCATCAAAAATATTTATTCAATCCAATAAATATTAAAATTAAATTACAAAATCTCGGTTGTCACAATACGAGTATGATACGAAGTATTGTACGAGTATGTATGAATGATGGTATATCGTATATGTTGAATAAGTATACGAGTGAGAATACAAGAATAATACGTAGAGTATATGTTCTAAGGCTTTAGGCCAAATGAAATGGACTTGTATGATTGTGTAGCAATTTATAAAGTCCAATAGAAGATAATGTGCAAGCCCGAGTGTAAGCAATGGTAAAGCCCAAGTGTAAGCAATGGTAAAGCCCAAAGTGTAAGATAACTTAATTAAACCTAAAGCCCAAATTATTAATCCAATGGGTTAGGGTGACCCATGGGGCAACCCATGATCATATGGTTGAATGTGATGACCAAGTAAATAATGTGGGGACCAAGTAAATAATGTAATGGCCAAGCAAAGGAGGTATTGAGCAAGTTAACTTAATTGTGAAGTAATGAATAGTAAGGAGGTTTACTAAGGAAGTGGGATTGGCTATAGACTAAAATACACTAACTTTGGTTTTCCTATAAATAGAGAACCTTGGATTTCATTAGTTGTTTGTTAACTTTCACCAACAACTTAAGTGCTTAATTGTTAGAGAGAATAAGTAAGAAAAAGTTAGACTTCCATTGTTAGAAAAGAAGAAAAGCTTGATCATCAAAGGTAATGATCTTATGTCATTAGTCTTCCATCTCTAAAATTGTAGGTTGATAAGAGAAGTGTTGATTGATTGACATGTATGCTAAGAAATGATAAGAATGAATAATCTAAGGACTTAAGTCTTAATAAGCCATGAATAAGCACTTTACTCATAGTTAAGTTATGAACTAAGGAAGAACTTGTAACATGTTTACATGAATGAAGTTTGTATGAGAAGAAGAGGTAAGGATGATGGTTAGAAGACTTAAACTATCATGAGTTATGTGAAATGAAGGTGTAAGTAGTTTATACTTTTATAAGTTATAAGCTCATGAAGAACAAGTAATAACTTATCATGAAAATAAGTTAATGAAATGATTAGGTTAAGATGTTAATATGATAAAAATAATCCATTTTAAATGATGAACAAACCATAAGTAACGAAGTTATGACGGAATTCACACGATTAAATGATAATCGTCGAATTTGTAAAATTCTCATATTAGAAGTTAAATTTTGATATTAAGCTTGGAAACATTGGTTTTCAATGGAGACAAGTATTATTTGGCATTATAGAGTTACGGACTCAAAAATGATCGAATTTCGACTTAGCACGAAGAAACGAGCATTGAATGTTCACGAACGTTTATCGTTTTTGTTAAAAATGAACTAATAGGTGAATTTTGAGTTAACCAAGTCAAAAATGGAAAATTTTTACATGAACACGTAGAGTATGTGATTTGTGAGCTATTGTCTTTTGAACGAGCCAATTCGGACTTATAACTAAGAAGTTACGAGCCCGAGAATCTCATTTAAGAAATTTTTCTGTTAAATTTTTCTATGCCTCACAGCCGGTGCCACAGCGCCACTCAAGGCATTGTCCATGGCGCCGTAGCGCCAGGCTTGACTATCACCCACTGTAAAGTTACTCCGCAGTGCGGTGAATTGAACTGGGACTCGCGCCGCAGCGCCAAGTCCAGGCCTTATACACTAGAGAGTTGCGCCGCAACGCGGCACAAAGAGGAAGAAGTGGCGCCACAGTTCCAAAAGTGAGAGAACCCTACTGGAAACTCGCGCTGCAACACGAGTTATAGAGCAATAGTTGGCGCCACAGTGCCAGCCTTAGAGTTTTCATGGTGAAGAAAGGTTATGAAGATAAAAAGAAAGGAAGTTGGTTACTGATAAAGTACAACATTAATTAACTTAATGTAGCACTGCTTAAAGTGTTTTAAACCTTAAAGTATGATCACTAAAGGTTGGATATAATAAATCGAACTTAAACATGATGGCGATGTAAACTATAAACGGCTAGCCGGAACCAATAGTAATAAATCTAATACATGATTAGATTGAGAAGAAGGGTAAGATTCATTAGGAACCATGTATATTTATTCATGACCTAATGTAGTATGTTATGTGATCATCTATTGTAGAGACTTTAAAGACTTAAAGTGAACGTATAATAACAGTAGCAGACGCTGAAGGCAAGTATTCTAACCCTTGTCTATGTTCAACCTAGACATATTTTGTGATTCATGTATTCTTACGCATGAATTGATGTATGAAGAAGTCAAAGTCAATTCTTTCGGCTAGACTTACGATATGTTGGATTGCTTACAATCTATTGAAGTATTGTCAAAGTTTACCAAACTATATTGGTATGGTTTTCAAATGAAGACTGAGTATGATAAGCAAATGTTTTGTCGTCAAATGACAGGCACGTGAGGTTGCCACCATTTAAATGTACATACGTTTAAAGAATGTAGTGTTGATCAACATAGAGTACTATAAGCTGATCACCTAGACGTGCTCGTAAGTAATGCCAGACTTACGGACTTAGTGTTGGGTTGTCCTTTTTCAAAGAAAGTATGAAATGCTCAAGGTCTTGGACCGGAATTGATGTTTTACTGAATGTTGTCATTGTAAAATGTTTTAAAGAAAAGAGAAGTGTTATTTTGAATTATCTATAGTACTTTATAACTATTGTTCAATTATTGAAGATATATGATTTGTATGATTCAAGCATATTGTTAAATAGAATTATTGTACTTGTTGAGCTAGTTATGCTCACTCTTGCTTGAACCATATGAATGCAGCTAAGACCGAACGGACCGAAGGATCCGGCAAGGATAAATGAAAGGCTAAGGCAAACCTGTAGATGACCTATGTAATAGTATAGGTTTGTAATGATAATATTTGATATTATGACAAGAACAAATGTAACGGTTATAAAGAACCTGGGGAATGGTAATATTGTTGGAATATATATAAGACATATTCATTCTATTGAGGCTTTTCAATTGAATGTTTATGTGAACTGTAGCACCATTTCTCGGGTCATAAGATACCCGGATTTAGGGGCTTCACAATATTCGTGTTTTCACTAATGGTCGTGATCATGCCAAACAACAATTCATCTTTGCACCCTTGGCCGAAGAAAACGCATGGTTATGATCATACCAACATCTGTCCATCAATGCACTACAAGTCAATGAGGACTTTTACCACATCATTTGTAACATTACGGGTCATGATTATACCGAATAATCCTTGGTCATAATCATACCAATCTACAGTCAATCTATGCACTACGGCCAAATATGACTTTCATCACAATATAAGCATGAAGATGATGACAATGATATAAGAATTTAATTAAATAAAAGGAATGATAAATTTTACTGATTTATAATTTAATTTATCTAGAATTCAATAATATCCAAATTGACAATATGATACATATACATACAACCACGCGTATTACTATATTTTTACCACCGGGTATTTCAATAGTTTAACGGTAAAACTTTCGTCATTATTTTTATAAAAAGATATTTCTGTCGTTTTCCAACTCTAACAGTAATTCTGTTGTGGGGTCCACCAATGATTGTGTCGTCGTTCGAATATTTTCTGATAAAATGAATATTCCCTGACACAACGAATATTTTATGATAACTTGCTTACTTTGCAAAAAAATTCACATATCACCATTAACTTTAACCTTTTATCATTTTAACCATTTACTAAATAGAATACTAATTATAAGAAAATTGAATACGTTCATTTCATAAAATTTGGAGTCTTACACTGATTATCATACCTTTTTCCAATTTGATTTACTATCTCAGTTTATTAATCAAGAACATCAAGTAGAATTAGCCATCTCTCGATGCACTAACCCCGTATTAACTTAAATCCACAATTCATAGAATTAAGCCAAAAACCCTAATTAACTGATTCACTATATCTCTATGTGAATTAAAATCAAAGAAGGTTTAAAGTCCAAGTTCTTTACGCGATTACATGCGATGTTAGGTATATCTCTATCCTAAACATACATCAAGAAATCCATCTAATTACAGAATTCAAGAACACGTGTTATTGTGATTAGGTCTACATTCATACATCATCTCTCGAGTCCATACAAATCCACACAAAATTGGTGATCAAGCAATTCATAAATTAAAGTACAAATCATAATAGATGAACTGAATTGATAGTAATATTAAACTGGAATTAAAGCATAACAATCATCGTTCAACAATAAAGATTCATTACAAGCCTAATTAAAAATTTAGTTCATCATAAACGAATTAAAAACTGAAATAAGTAAAGAATTCATCATCCCAATTACAAAATTTGAATTGAAAGACAAAGAACAAAATTACACCACCCTTGTCCTCACTCCAATATGCAATTTTCGTGATCTTAACCTTCCTTGCCCTCCTCCAATGTCTTCTTTGAAAATTAGGGCTCCAAGTGTAATTGATTCATTAATTGATTGTAGTCTCTGTTGTGATTGATATCTCCCAGCATAAGTCATGTAAAACACTGATAAAATATGACCAATATAGTCTCAATTCATGCCAAAGTCCATCAGTCCAAGCTTCTGCAGAGTTTGCATCACAATAGGATAACTCTTTTCTGGCCGCGTACTGCCCAGGCGAGGGTTTTACTCTTGATATAGCCCACCCCGGCTAGAGTTAATATTTCTGCAAGACTTCTGTTTTCTTGCTTGCAGTGGTGTTTTCTCGCCACAATACCACCAACGTACCACAAATACCATGTCATGCAACCTAAACACAAAACAAAACAAAAAAATGTAAAACTGTATAAAAATATACAGAAAAAACACCATTTAAGTCCAAATAGGAACCAATTCGTAGGTATGAAACCTACTCATCATGTGACATGCCGATACTCGCATGATAACTATTGTTGTAAGCAAATTCAAATAAGGGTAAGTGGTCGTCCCAGTTTCCCTTGAAGTCCATCGTAATATGCTCTCATTTCCACTTTGATATTTCCAATTGTTGAAGTAGTCCACTTGGCCTCTGGTGTTCTGCTTTTACTCTTTGACAAGTAAGACATCTACTGACGTATTCTGCCACCTCTCGCTTTAAATTGGGCCACCAAAAATGTTATTGAAGATCCTGGTATATTTTTGTGCCTCCTAGATGAACAGAATATGTCATATTGCGTGCCTCGTGCAAGATTTCCTCTCTTAGTTCGGTTACAGCTGGCACCCATACTCGACCCTTAAATCTTAATATACCGTCCTTATCCATCTTGAGCCTTTTTTCTTCATTCTCAAATGTTTTCTTTCTTATCTTCTCGCATTCTTCATCTTTTTCTTGTGATTCCTTTATTCTATCTAATAACGTCAGGTGAGCTTCCATCACAAATAATCTTCCTTTCGCTTCTTTTGGTTCCTCCACCTCTATTTCCAATGTTTCCATTTCTCTTATTAATTCCTCCTGAGTTATCAATTTAAATAACTTCTCCATTCCCTTTCTACTCAAAGCGTCGACTACTATGTTTGCTTTTCTCAGGTGATAAAGAATTTCGCAGTCCTAATCCTTAATTAATTTCAATCACCTTCTTTGTCGCATATTCAACTACTTCTATGTGAAGATATATTTCAGACTCTTGTGATCCGTATATATCTCACATTTTTCTCCATACAAGTAATGCCTCCAAACATTTAATGTAAAAACTACCACCTCTAACTCCAAGTCATAGGTAGGGTATCGTTTTTCAAAATCTTTCAACTGTCGTGACGTGTACGCAATGACCTTGTCATGCTGCATTAGCACACAACCAAGTCATCTATACAACACATCACTATACACCACATATCCTCATGTATCATCTGGTAATGATAATACAAGCGCCTCGCTTAACCTCCTCTTCAACTCTTGGAAACTCTCTTCGCATTTGTCCGTCCACACGAACTTCACTATCTTCCTCGTTAGATTAGTCAGTGGGGTCGCTATCTTAGAAAAACCTTGGATAAATCTTCGATAGTACCCAGCTAATCCTAGAACACTTCTAATTTCTGTTGGCGTCTTCGGTTGTTCCCAATTACTTACCACCTCCACTTTTGCAGGATCCATTGAAATTCCATTTTGATCTATCACGTGTCCTAAAAATTTAACCTTCTCCATCCAAAATTCACATTTAAAAAATTTTGCGTACATCTTTTCCTTTCTCAACGCTTCCAATACCATCTTCAGATGTTCGGCGCATTCTTCCTTGGTCTTCGAATAGATCAAAATGTCGTTGATAAACACTATTAAGAACTTATCTAAGTATGGCTTGAAAACTCGGTTCATCAAGTCCATGAATGTTGTCGGAGCATTAGTCAACCCGAATGACATCACTAGAAATTCGTAATTTTCGTAGCAGGTTCAGAATGTCGTCCTTGGTATGTCCTCCTTTCCCACTTTCAACTGATGATAACTCGTTCGTAAGTCTATCTTAGAAAAACACTTCGCTCCCTTCAGTTGATCGAAAAGGTCGTCTATCATTGTCAACGGATATATATTCTTAATTGTCACTCGGTTCAACTCCCGATAGTCGATACAGAGCCTCATCGATCCATCCTTCTTCTTTACAAACAACATTGGTGCTTCCCAAGGAGACACACTCGGCCGAATGTAACCCTTATCTAGCAACTCTTGTAATTGTATCATCAATTCCTTCATTTCTACTGGCGCCATACGATATGGGGCTTTTGAAATTGGTGCAGTTCTTGGTGCTAAGTCTATTACGAATTTGATTTCTCTATCTGGTGGAAGACCAGGAAGATCATCTGGAAATGTCTAGAAAATCTTTAACTACCGATATATTTTTCATTTCTACTACCTTCTTCTGAGTATCCACAAGATAGGCTAAATAACTTGCACATCCTTTCTTTAACAATTTCTTGGCCTACATCATCCTAAGGCAACATGATTGCTTAAGCGATGAGCTACCATAAAACACCACCTTAGACCGATTTGAAGTCTGAAGGGTCACACTTTTCTTTTGACAGTCGATTATCTCAACGTGGCTGGATATCTAATCCATTCCTAATATCACATCAAACTCTCCCAGTCTTATAGAAATGAAATCTATGTTTAGTTTGTGACCTCTAATGTTTGCACAACAGTTTTGGTAAATGAACTATACGGGAATTACTTCATTATTCCCAATCTCTATGTTCAATGAATTTTCTAAGCATTCTTGGGGTAGGTTTAATCGACTAGCAAATTCTTCAAACACAAATGAACAGGTAGCGCCTGAATCAAATAATACATAAGCATTTATATTATTGATTGGGATCATACCTGACACCACGTCCTTCGTAACTATTGCGTCTTGGATAGTCATATTAAAGGTTCGGGCAGTCGGTTAATTGGATTGCGTTGGTCCGCCGATCATCAACTTACTGCCCCCTCCCTGTTGGCCGCTTCCTCCGCTGCTCCCTTTCTTTGAACAGTCTTTGATTTGATGCTCGGTTGAGCCACAAGTGAAACATCCCTTGATCTTTTTCGGCTTTAGGCAGTTGGGTGAAATGTCCCCTTCCTGACCGCAGTTGTAGCAAACATTGCGCCCCTTCCAACACTCCCCTTGATGGTTCTTCCCATATTTCGAGCAAGCTTCACTCCTTTTCTTAAACCCTCCTTGATAACTTCCTGACTGGCTGATGTTTTGATTGTTATTATTGTTGGAGTTGTTATGGTTATCCCATTTCCTCTTTCCCATATTGTTTCCACCACTGCTACTCCCCCCACGAGTTTCTCCCCCAATATTCGTTTTCTTCTTTTCCTTGTTGTATTGGCTCAACGCCTCGCTACCTCCCTCAGTAATGATCACCTTCTCCAATAATGTGTCAAATGAGTCGATTTGAAGGACCAACACCTTGTTGAACAACCAAGGTTTTAATCCAAGTTTGAAGCGTCGAGCTTTCCTCTCTTCAGTGTCTACTTGATGCGTTGCAAAATGTGTGAGTTCATTAAAATTAGTCGCGTACTGCGTCACCATCATCTCCCCTTATTTTAGTTCTAGAAACTTTACCTCCATCCTATTCTTCATGCTCTTTGAGAAGTAATTCTCGAAGAACAAGACCTTAAACATTTCCCAAGTTATAGTCCCTTCTCCCACTCTCTGTTGATTGGCTTCCCACCAGTTGTTTGCTTCACCCCTCATCATGTATGTAGCGAACACGATTTTCTGGTCTTCACCCACACGAGCAATGGCGAAGGCTTTCTCCATTTCTTTGATCCACGTTTGTGCTTTGATAGGATCGGTATACCCATAAATTCCAGATGTCCTATACTCCTAAAGTCTTTAAAGTTTGTAACTGTAACCGCTTGGAGATTGGGTTGTATTGGTTCGTTGTTTCTTCCCCGCAGGGCTTCTCATAGCAAGTCTACTAGCCGTTGGATAGGGTCCACTTGTTCTATTCCGCTATTGACCGATTCTTCCGGTATTGCTAGTCTACGTCTAGGCGGTATTTTCTGCATCACAAAATTTATCCTCATTATCTAAGTATATTAATTAAGTATTTCTTTAATGCAAAAGGAAACAAAATTTTATCACACGGTTTTTGAAATAAGAATATTTATATTCATATGCCCAATCATTACATGGATATGATCATTCCTAGCATACTTCTATAAACATTAACCTTTATCCCTTAATATCATAAAAGATGGGGAAACACTAACATACTACCCCTTTAACAAGAACCTACTCGGGGTTTAAATAATTGTCCCAAATCTCACACAAAGATTAGGATTACATATCAAATATACATAACATACCTACACTACTGAACACCTTAACCAACAAACTATCCTAACATCCCGCGCTCCACTGCGCTCTTGAACTCAACCTGTGCCATGTGAGCCATCATTTCCCTGCTCAAAGTGTGACAGATCTGTCCCTGTTCCACTGGATAATGGTACATGCCATCAATCAACCTCTCCATAGCTGTGCAAAAAGCATAACTTTTTTGGTTCATCTTCCTCCTCTTACACCTTACCTCATCTTTTAAGTCTCCTGCCCTATCATTGACTTCTTCCCACTTCTCCTCGAAGTGTATCTTCTCCATAACCTCCATCTCTAGCTGTGCATGAATAACCTCCTTCTCAGCTTTCTCACTCAGCTCCCTCTGCTCGGACTCCTCTAGCTTGCCTACCAATTCTACATTCATGGCTATCGATCGGTGGAAAAGGGTTCCCATCTGTATGCCTGCTTCCTTGTGATATGCAAGTTCTACCTCCATTTCCTGCATCTCCAATTTCCTCTTATGGTCTTCATCTCTCAGCTTCAGCATCTCGATTTCTCTCTCCTGAGCCTGGGTCTCTAGTTCCTTAACCCGACACTCAAATTTCAGAATCTGCTCCTCGTATTCTCCCAACATCTGATCCTCGAATATAGCCTCATCAGAATCTTCCACGAGCTCATACTCAATGGTATCTTCCTCAGGATCCGACTCTATGGAAAGTGGTTCTATCTCCTCCTCCTCATCCTTATCATTGATAGGAGCCACTTCCGAAATGGGCTCAGCTATCAATGGTGCCTCATACACCACGTGTATGTCACGTGGCTCCTCCTCTACCACTATACTGGGTCCTCCCAAATCCGTCATCCTACAACCACAAACATAAGATAAACAAACAACAAACTTCATTAGAACGTAAATTCATTACATGGAATGAAAATATATTTCATAATGCCACTAACTCGCTAGGAAAACTCTATATGAGTTTTATTCCTTTTATCCTCTAAGTTCTTCTAAGGTTATAGTCTAAGGATTTCTTGTTCCTAAGGTTTATAACTCAATGTTTTGATACCAACCTGTGATGCCCCCAAATTCGGACACTCATAAATTTTGTGCATCACGTGCAACTTCTAATATCATACTAAAATCATTAACAACAGAATAATAGAATAATTTACATTTTTATAACATAAATATTCTTGTCCAAAGGTTTCGTGACCGTTACTACAATGTTCCAATAATTAAACTTAAACATAAGTTAATCATTCCTTAATACAACATTATAATAATAATCATAATAGTTCTCCTACACTTAAAGGACTAAGCTATTTTGTAGCCTTGTCCTTTCCTTTGTCTTTTCCTGAAGTACCGCTTTGCTCTACCTTAACTGTAATGTTTTTAGGGAAGCAAAAATGAGCTACAAGTTTGCCCAGCAAGTAATATAGCAATAAGAATAAACAATTATAAAGTTTAAATCTCAAAGGTATAACAGTAAATGATAGTTCAAGAATAACAAGAAGTATCAATAGTTCTCAATAAGTGTCGCTATAGACTTAAGGATATCGACAAGATTCAAAGGTTTAATTATTTCAAGGTTCAATAAGAATGAACACTGAGCAGTCACTAGGGACTAAGAACTCTTGCTAGAATTAACAGTATTTAACTGATAATTTAATATAAACAAGTACAATAGGTGATCAGCCTATAGTACCCTACGTTATGCATAACATTTAAACATATTGTTTGTTCGCGCGTCGGTTCCCCGATAATATAAAATTTTCCCTTCTAAGAGGGTTGTTCATCTCAGCAGATTATAAGGGTCCGTACCAAGGCAATTGGTTTGGATAGCTTTCTAATTAAATCATAAACATTGGCCTAGCCAAACAAATGGCTTAGACACCTTTCTTAATGCATTTATAAGTCTAATAATTATAACATAATTTAAGAATATAATTGGGATTTAAATCAAGCTTCAGAGTATGAATAATAATTTTCATAAATTATACTACAAGAATTATTCTAGCAATTATTGACTCATACGATCAATAAGAGTACAAGTTTAGGTACTTGCTTAATAAAGAGTAAGGTTCGAATACTTGCCTGAGTCGTTGACTATTCCCGACCTTGACTTCTTATCCTTTAAACAACCTATTTTTATCGTAACGGTTAATCTCTGTCAACCCATATATAAATCTTAGTCATTCTAACAAATAGCTTTAAGTAGCTAAGATTTCGTAAAACAATTTGTTTTATTAATTGTTTTTCTAATTATCATCTCCTTCATTCTATTGCATTCATTTTATAAGATATTCTTTTATTGTTCATTTAAGGTTTTACACCTCCTTACAATGTGAGGTATTTTCACTTCACTTGTTTCCTTAAGTAATCTTCTTAATTTCCATTCATACCTTATTAGTACATCATACCTTGGTAATTACTTTGATTCATAATTAGAATTATCTCTTTCTATCGTTCTAATTATTTACTTTTTAATAGTCCATAATTAAATAGTCTTGAAAGCATTTAGTAATTTTAATTATCCATTATTAAAATATTATTTAACGTCTTCATTCACCTTAAAATTATAAACCTATCAATTGTTTAATTAAAGCTTAGGAATTCCTAAAGGAATCCTTAATAATATACTTTACTAATTTACAATTAAATTTATTTTAATTGTTTAATCATCTTTAATTAAAATAATTATTTATTAATGAAATCATAAATTTATTTTAGACCTTGCTCAATTCGGACCCCACCAATCAGTATGAAAGGGCCCGGGCGAGGCTCACGCAGGTATAGGTCTTCCAAGAAGATGCGGTTGCTTGCATTACCCTGCAGGAGCTTTAGCTCTGCCTTGCGCGGGGCGCACTATAATTTACTCTAAGGCGGTGCGGGGTGCGCCGGTCTGGCAAAACCTCTCGATGAGATTTTCAACACTTTGATTTTCTACCTTATTTGATTAAATCTTGCGTAACTTGTTCATTGCATATCCAAATGAGGTCAAACCACTTTCATTATCTTGTAAACTTACATAACTTCAATATTTGATTCCTTAAGTCACCTTTCAACATCTTTAGGTAGTCACAAATTATTGATTTCCAATCTAGGGTTCACACTTAGACATGTTTCACAATACGTTTTGTTACAAGTTAGCTTCAAGTCTGAATCTGATGATTCCACTAGGGTTATGTTCGTATTTCATATATGTTCAATGTAACATTCTTGGATTATTCATATAGCTTACGCATTTTATGACATTAATCATAATTATCAAACCTTCAAGCATACTAAGTTAGGTTTCATGCTCACATGCATTTTTTTGTCATTCATTTGGTTTTATTATCACATACAAGGCATGTATATTACATATACTCCTCCCAATACTCATCCTTATACTTTTGGATCCATCATGATCACACAACACATAAACCTCCCACAATCAAGCATGCATTTCTGACTTATATCTACAAATACTAACTTAGCTTGACAAAAATAAAGCTAGATTATGAACTTACTTCTTGAAGGCTTTCTTCCTCTTATCTAGGAACCTCAAGTAGCTCTCCACCTTTTCTTCTCCTTCTTGAACTCCACCAAAATGTAAGAGCTCCCCTAGGTTTCTTCTTTTCTCTCAATTTCTCTCTAGCTCTCTCTATACTAGAACTTAAATATTTAAAATGTGGCAAATTTCCACCAACACTCTAAGGCTCCTATTTATAGAAAAATCATTATCCAATAATTGTGATATTAACTAAGGGTAAAAGTGGAGTTGGTGCAAAGTTCTACCAACCCACACTATTCCTACACTATTCCTAGTACTTGCACCATCATTTCCCCCACATGGACTTTGCCTGTGAGCTCAATTAGCTAAAAAAATTAGTATTTTGGCAAGGGAAAAGGGGGGGGGGGTGGTCGGTTGGGAGGAGTATTAGGGCTAGGCTAGGCTTTTTATTTACCTATTAAACAAGTGCTACCAAGTGTAGATCTATACACACACATATATGTATATTTACTTATATACATACTCCCACATATATACCTACATGTACATGTATATAAATCATATATCTATCATCCATACATTACACATTAGGCTAAATCTCAAGCTAAATTAAGTTGGGCTAGGTACAAATGTCAGTACATTATGGACTCTAACATTATTCTAGTACATCAATTGTTTGGCCCACACTTCCCAACTCTTGCAAGCTTTTCACATTAATAAGGTTGGGCTTGGATATACCCTAGGCTCAATACTTCATTAAGTTATCCATTAATTAATGTCATTAAGAAATTAATTATGCCACAGAAGACTTAACACTTAAGCTTAATTAATCATAACCAAGCTTATCAACATTATCAATACATATCTTAATCCTTTCATACATGATTCAATTTGTATTGAATTATTAATCCCATGTCACATATACATATATACATACATATATATATATATATACACACACACACACACACACAAATAATTGCAAATACCTTTATTTTATTACTAATTTTTTTTTATAAAATTCTCGGGTATTACATGATTTGTTTAAGATGTTGTAACCCTTTATTGGGAGTATTTCTATTTCGTTTATTAGTTTATTTATTTATAAGTAGTTAGATGCGTTATTCTGGAGAATGAACATCAAATCTGTGGAAAATTTGAGTACCAGGATTTGGGGGTGACACAGAAGTGGTGAAAAACAAACTCTTCACTGAACTCACATTTATAAAAGGTTTCTGCCCAACACTTAATTTTTAAATATTCATCTTCATATAATCCGCAATGGAATTAGATTGTTGATGTTTCACAAAGTGTTTCATCACACTAATATTGAAGTTAGAATCTGAATTCAAAAAAAAATCTTAGGATTTTCTTCATGAGATGAATTGAAGATGAGAGGAGTAGTGTTTGGTTGATTTCTAGTTGAAACAAAGTAATTAGGTGCAGACCAATTGTATTAGAGGTTGGAATTGGTGATGACGCAATAGGAGCAAAAGTTGGTGGTAAATAAGTGAACAGAGAACAATTATTTTGGATGTGAGAGTGTTGAATGGAAGAGTGAGGTGTAGAAATTACCAGTGATAGATATTCCCTTTCCCATGGCCGAAAATTATCGAGGAACGGCCGTTTTGATACCACTTTGTCACGATTTGAACTCATGACTGTCGAATCATCAAGGCGGGATAGAGCTTGGGACTCAGCCATGAAGGTATAACTGTAAGAAAATCGATTCAAAGTATCCATATAACCAGTCATGTATGGATAATAACAAGGATATTCATGAATTGACATTGAACAAGATGAAGGAAAAATAACAATAAAGGAAATGATAAAGGAAAAGAAGGAAACAAGAAAATTGTTATTTCATTGATTCCCGTTTTTTCTGCATATCGGAAGGATATATATAGAATAATATTCTAACAAATCACATATCCTATTTTGAACATAAACCTCACAATTGAAGTAAATTACGTCTCTGCCACTACTAACTATTGTGATGCCAGATGAAGTATTACTAACACTCAATTATAAGTTCCCGACAATTGTATGTGATATATGTATTCATTTTTTTGTGCAAAGTTTATAGTCACTAGGGGTGAAAACGAGTCGAATCTCAGCGAACATTAATGCTCAGATTTGGCCCGACTCGAAAAAATTGAGCTCGAATTCGATAAGGAATTTCTAATTTTACGCCAGATTCGACTTGGATCATTACTTTGACCTACTCGGCTTGTAAGTACTCGACTTGTTTACAAAATGAGTTACTCATGAGCCTTCAAATCGAGTTTTGAATGTGAACCATTTCGCTTAATACTGAACCACTACATACTAAATTGATTATTGAACTAATGTTTATATATAAAAGTCTTTTACTTTTATTTATATAAAGAAATTACAAAGAATGTAATACGAATTGACAATCAATTCATTGATTTATTTAAGTACAAGTCTACACAATTTAATACTATACTTTATAAATTATAAAGATTGATACAAATATCACATATTTAGCTTATTAGTATGGAGTAGACTAGTATTCGAATATAATCCATCGAGCAGGTATCGAGTATGGTTCGAGAAAAAAAATAAAATACTCGAACCCTAATCTGAGCTGAGCGAATACTGGTATACTCGAATTCGACTAGTGTATCATTAAACAGAAAACGGGTATGGATCATATTCGACTCGAATCAACTTCGAATTCGAGCTTTGGATCATATTTTCGAACCGATCTCGAGTCGAGTATCGATCTACTCTGCTCGGCTAACACCCTTAATAATCACTAAAAGCTATAGAAAATTAATTTGTGAAATTCAAAAAAATATCTTATAATCATCATATATAAAATAAATAAGAAATTAAAAATAATGTTATTTAAGAAATAGATAAGCGCTTCGTACGTGATACGTGACTAGTTTATGATTAAATTGGAAATATGAGTTATTTTGATTGGGGTCAGACGCAATCTTATAATCATCAGATCAATGAATGAACCCAACACTATCGCATAGTATATTTTTTATCCCCATTTAAGAAGTATATACTTACGTACACACCTCAAATATATATTTCAAGACACATTTAAGTATGAAATAATAATAAAATATTTCTCTCTTTTCTTCATAATGTTTTCTCTTTCCTTATTTACTACTCCATTTGTCCCATAATAAACGTCTTAATTTAACTTTAATTGTCAAATTGACAATTTTTAAATAAATAATTAAAAAATATCTATATAGAAATTCTAAACTATGAAATTTTACATTAATAGTACATTTTTAGTAATTTATTATGATCATAATCTCTAGGTGTAATTTTTGATTTTTTAAAGATTTACTAATTTTAAAAATAGTCAATTTGATCATAAAAGTCAAAACAAGACGTTTATTACGGGATGAAGAAAGGAGCGTCTTTGAATGTACAATTTAAGTTTGTACACAGATATATCCATTTAAGAAATCTCTCAAACTTTTAACTAGGGTCCTGTTCGGCCACTATTTAAGTGTTTGGCTGTAACTTATTTTTTAATTTATAAATGGGATAAATCAATTTTTGGTATTTGTACTGGAACACGACTTACAATTTGGTACCCGAAGTGAAAAAAGTTACAAACTAGTGATTGTACTCGAAAAATATTACACTCCGTTAAACATTAGGGACACGACTTACAATTTGGTACCCGAAATGAAAAAAGTTACAAACTGGTGATTGTACTCGAAAAATGTTGAAATCTAGTGCTTATACTTTCCAATTTTTAAATAATCGTTAAAATTGATCCAACAGGAGAGACAAACATATAGAGAGAGAAGCGAAGTCGACGCGAAGAAGATCCTCGATGTTTTGTTCAATCTTTCCTTGCCTCCCACATTCGCACCATTGCTTCACAGTGGC
Organism: Panax quinquefolius; assembly: GCA_020205615.1. NCBI lineage: Eukaryota > Viridiplantae > Streptophyta > Magnoliopsida > Apiales > Araliaceae > Panax > Panax quinquefolius. Next base: position 92,222,631 of record CM035157.1, on the reverse strand, counting down.
ACCGACTTGGGAACTCTGGTGTAATCCATTCATTTTTATTGCATGAACTACAATCTTCTTCCTCGATTTCATTTACGATTTCACTCCAAGACGAGCTCATCCTTTCAATTAAACACTGAAAACTCTTTAATAAATATATGTGAACCAATAATCAACGGAGAATCGAGACAAGAAGAATCAGAGAAGAAGAAGGACAGAAGAAGATAACCCTAATTTTCAAATAGAATAAGGATGAAACCCTACTGTTTAACGAAGTGTAACATTTTTCGAGTATAATCACCAGTTTCTAATTTTTTCACTTCGGGTACCAAATTGTAAGTCGTGTCCCTAATGTTTAACGGAGTGTAACATTTTTCGAGTAAAATCACCAGTTTATAACTTTTTTCACTTCGAGTACCAAATTGTAAGTTGTGTCCCAGTACAAGTACCAAAAGTTGATTTATCCCATTTATATAAATTGACTTACAAATAGTTTTTGAAGAGTATTAATTTTTTGCTTCTTAAAAATGACTTATAAGTCATTTTAAAATAAATAGGTTTAATCAAATATAAAGATTATTTTGTCCTTATTTTAATAGTCTTTTTATTTTATAAATTATATTCACCAAATATTTTCCGACTTAAAAATTAAAATGATATCAAATATTTTTATTTATAAGTCCCGACTTAAAATAACTCAGAAGTTATTTTAAACTTTTAACTTATAATTTTTTTAAAGTAAGTCATCCCGGAACAGCCCGCAGCAAAGAGAGCCCGGCCCATAAGCATACAATTTTGTTGACCTTTGATAACTGCCCCAAGGTCCCCATTCAAAATCAACCACAAACCAGCCATCTTTAAAACTCGGCACAAAATCTCTCTGCATCACTCTCTCTCAATCGCACACCCAGGAAAAAAAGAAAACCATTACCGCTCCTTTCTCATTTGGACGAGTCTTAATTGAATATTTTTGCAGCAGAAAGTATGGCTTGTACTTTATCAGCAAACATCTGTAGCACAATTACCAATTTACCAGCGGGCAGGGTGTTCTTCAACAAGTACTACAAGGACCCAAAGAAGAAGCAACGTTTTAGTTACTTTGGAATTCGGGCTTCTGCTGCTGATGAAGAGGACTGTAATGTTGAAGAATGTGCGCCTGAAAAGGAGGTCAATTTCTTTTCGTTTTATTTCCTTTTTTTCCCTTAATTTTTTTCCTCTCGTCATGCATTTCCTTGTTCTGTGGTTTCTGGGAAATGGCTAAAGAAAGAATTGGGGTCCTTATCTTTATTGTAAATGTTGTTTTGTGTTACACCCCCCTTACACAAAAAAGTTGTTAGTAACCTTAAATGAAATTATATATATATTTATATGAACTTATCTTGTAGAAAATAATCTGTCAAGCGCTAAGATTTTGACTTATGTCTTTTAAGACAATTTATCCTCCAGATGTCGTCTTTCAGAGTTGATAAAGACTTATCTCCTGGGATCTAAATGACTCAGATATCTTAAAGAAAGACTATAAAAGATATACTCAACGAACCAAATATAAATGCTCTAACTCTCTCTTTTATAACTATGAAACTGATGAAGAAACTAAAGAATAAAATGATTAATTGCTTGTGAATTGAATGAAAATGAAGGTTGTCCCTCTTATATATTTATAGGAGGGTTGGTGACCCTTCGGATGAGTGTCTAGCTCTTTAAAAGGGCATGAGATGCCAATGTTCTAAAAGGCGCTAGGCGGGAGGCCGAGAAGGGCCTATCGCCTATGGGGCCTAGGCGGGGTCTGGGCGGGGCCTAGGCGGAATTTTTTATTTTAACTAATTTTAATATTTTATCTTACATTTATCCAAACAAAACAATAATATAAAGCAAAATAATCTATAATAAAGATAATAAAGGCTTTTGCTTAAAGTTCAAACACATATCCATATTGCTAATGTAAAAGTTAAAACACAAACATGCAATTGTTCAAAGTTCAAACATATTTTTAATGTATTAGTTTTATTCATAAACAAGATTGCTATTAAATAATAAAATTTAAAATTTCAAGAATTTAATTCAATATTAAAACTTAAGAAACTAAACATAAATTTAAGAATTATATTGAATTAAACTTTATATTACAATTGCATCATCATTTATATAATTTGAAGTTGGTACAAGTTCAAAAAATTACAACTATAATAAAATTATCCATTTTGACTTGATATTGTTCACACTTTGTTGTGATTTGATATGCTACAACTTGTATTATGAATATGGTAAATCATTAGAAAAATAAATATATCAAGATCTGGTTAGGGTAGTTATTAAAATAAAAAAAACTCTCCGCCTAGACTACGCCTAGGCCCCGCCTAATTTCCTAGAGGGATTTATTTGCTACTTGGGCTGGGTGAGGAGGCCTGGGGGGCTAGTGCTGCAAAGGCGCGCGAGGGCTAGCGCTAAAGCGGACCTAAAGTGAGATTTTTAGAATAATGTGAGATGCTACTGAAAAGGGATATATTGCATCCATTGGTCAAAATGACGTAGTTTTGATCATATGCAGTATAGACGTGTCTATTCGGACTTATAAAACACCGTAGTTTAAGCATTAGTAGAACCAAAACTACGTAATTTTAGGCTTAGAAGAAAAGGCGCGACCAAAACGACGTAGTTTTGGGCTGTCCGTTCAAACTTATACCCTTTCAGCAGATACCGCTTCTCAAAATAACACAGTTTTGATAATATAATAAATACCGCTCTTCAAAAACGACACAGTTTTGATAAAAGAATTAAATAAATAAATTTTAATTAAAAAATTTAAATAAATTTTGTTTAAAAATTATATCTTTGGACCTGCACCACGATCCACGTACACGAGCCCGAGCCAGCCGAGGCAGCTGAGAGACGGCATGGAGGAGGCCAGCGTGTTGGTTCGAACCTAGCTTTGGCTAGGTCCTCTCCCTTCCACAAATGTGTGGTGCCCCTTGGGGCCCAAACCCAAGAGCACTTTCCTTGTATATAAGCATATTAAACATTTAATTCCTAATCTATGTGAGACTTGGTTTTTTCCATATGTATTTATTATATTTTATCATTTTCAAGTGTGATCTTTGGGAGTTAATATCTCATTCATTACTTCATGGATTTGAGCTTTCAAATACTTAATTTAATCTACTCATGGAGTAGAACACATTAATATATGGAATCATTAAAAATAATTAATGAAACCTACATTAATTTAGGCTCAAATTCCAACAAAAGTCTCATTTACAAAATTTGCAAATTCTAAGATACAATTTTTGTATGTTTTACCTCTAATTCATGTGTTTAATTGACAGTAATGACGTGATTAAATTTTGATGGTAAAATTGTAATACCCAAGTCTCACATCAAAAAATAATTACCGATAGATCATGACATTTTGGTTGAATTTGTGGTGCGCTATGAATGAATAAATGACCTCCATTTATTTTCAAGCTTACTCTATAAACCGGACTAACATGACCCAAAAAGATACTATTCGACTAGTAGTTTAAGACTTTATTTGAATGGATTTGATTTGATTCGGATTTGGGATTTGACCTGAGATTTGTTCCAGACTCGATATTAGACCCGAGTTGTTTCATATGGTATCAAAGCCGACTTTCGAAAGCTCGGGTCGGGTCATCCATTCGGGTTGTAGGAGGTGGGGACATGAAAGTTGGTGGAATTATCCTACAATGGAGAGAGGGAGGTTGGAGGTGGGGACACAAAACTAGCCAATATTATCCCACAATAACTAGAGGCAAATGTAATGTCCCCAAATTCGGGTCCTAAATCACCACGGAGCTGGTATACAATTTCTATAACTATTGCGGAAGATATAAACATAAATTGTTTATACATTAAATATTACACACTAACCCCAAGGTCGAAAACCTTCACATAATACCTGAATCAATATTCTATCTAACAAACAAAGTTATTATCATACATTACTGTTACAAATCTAACTGCACATATACTTCCCAAGCTATACTTGTCTTTGACCTTTCTTTGTATCCGAAGTATTCGCCTTAATCTACAATGTTTATCATGATATAGCAAAGGTGAGCAACAAGTTTGCCCAGCAAGTAAAAGTTTATTTGAGTATATATCATGATTGAAAGAATTTGAATAATAGCTGACTAACATTCAACAATATAATTGTGAACTAGCATGAACAAACTTTTCATAGCTGAACGAACATTGAACATAAACAAATATATCTGAACCAGATGGTAATGAAGGTGATCAGCCTTTCATACCTGATGAATACATGCAATATGCACAGAGTACGAATCAATAATTCTTAGACATGTCAATCAGCAATGATTAACCACAAGTATAATTGAATGAAACAACTCGAGGTCGAGTTAAAAAAACTTGCCTGATCCGTTGATTATCGTTATGCAACCTATTTATCTTTAGCTGAAGACCTAATATTAATAATATTGATTTCCAAGTTAGAATAATATCATCACAGTATAATACTATTATATTTATTCATAGAATAACCTAAACACATAACACATAACCATATAAGTCTATACAACACATAAAACCAAGTATCAAGTCAAACTTTTCCAGTCTTAGTTGAATCCGGTACAATTCTGACATCTCGACGTCCTAGTCGGACAATTCTCGAGCCTACTAATCATAAAACTCAGTCTAAATTGGTTCACAAATATCATAGATAATTAATTATCAGTCAAAATAATTTTCATAAGCTCGTAATAATTTTTAGATAATTATTACTATTTATTATGATTTTTCAATCATTTATATTGTATTTATATAATTTAAATACCATATAATTCCTTTATCATTAATATTTATTTAATATTAAATATTAATGAAAATCATAACATAATATTATAATATATTTATAATATATCAAAGTATTTTTAATACTTCAAAATCATATTTATATGATTTTTAAACAGTTAAATCTATTATCCGATAATTGCTATTAATATTAAAATATTAATATTTTCATGAAAAAATATCAAAAGTTATATTTTATAACTTAAAATATTTTTATAACACTTAAATCATTTTAAATAATTTTTAAATCATTAATTCTATTTTTTCATAATTTATTTAATATATTTATTAAATAAATTAATTACCATTAATATTAATTAATTAATGAAATTCATCACATAATATTAAAAGTTATTGAAAATAACTTAAAAATATTTTCTTATACCATAATATATTTTTAAATGATTTTTCATGTATTACAATCATTTTTAAATAATTTATTTAATATTATAATTAAATAAATTAAATACCATTAATATTCCAAAAATATTAAATATTTATGAAATATATTCAAAATTATTAAAATCCATTTTAGGCTTTAAAATAATTTTTAGTAATTTATTATGAATTTTAATAATTAAAAACTATTTTTATCTATTTATTAAATAAAATAATTCATTTTCTAATTTATCGCTGTCTAAAGGGCCTATAGCGGCAGGCGTAACTGTCGCTATAGGTGTTCTTGAGCCTGCCCAGATCTTCAAACCTAGTTAGCATGGTGGTATGTTTGACCATCAATAGATTCATGCCCTTGTAGTTTTCTGGCTTACTAAGGTGTTAATTTTGTAGTACTAATGTAGTATTACAACCATAAACAACTATCATGGCCAAATAATTACACAACAGAGAGATTCGAGCCTCACAAAACATGTCAGAAAATGTTCTTCATTTCTGGGTTTTCCAGAAATGAACAGTTCGAGTTGGCTACTTTTGATCTCCATAACTTGCATTATGAGTTCACTTAGTGTGATCTAAAGGTTCATACATGTAGTTCACATGTCATAGTACAATTATATAACATCGGATCACTCTCTAACAACAACATGAACAAGATCCTGGCATGGTCAAACCATGTGAGAGACCTTGTTCTTCATGAATTTTTTTCGAATTTCAACAAAATAGATGGTCAACGCTTGTTTGACCCACAATATCTTGGATCCTATACATGATCTGGGTATTCTAATGACTTATATGTGTAGTTCACATACCGATTCTATAACATAACAACAACAACTTGGCCAAACTATCTAACACATATAAGATCGAAGCTTAGAAATTCTTATTAGAGGCTTCGGGAAATCTGGGCTACCCAGATTTGGTCTCCCAAGGTTGGTCGGTGACTTTGACCACTTATAACATGAAATCTAGACATGATCGACCCTTTTTCCGATTTCGGATCATAGTCCACATGACATACTACTGGATCTATAACATAAAACACCTTAAACATTTAACATCTATATTTAGACAGATCTGGAGACCCTGACATTAGGCTGTCAGATAATATTTTCCAATTTTTCCAGATTTTTGAAAACTTAAATTTTGAACATCTAGATGTTATGGATCTAAGTTATAACAATCCAGATCACTAAATGACACCCTTATACATAACTTTAAATATCTAAACACAAAGATTAACATGAATCATAAGGATTTCTAAGTTTAGGGTTTTATACCTTTTGAGGCTTTGATCTTGAATCTGATCATTTGTTGCTGATCATGGCTTACTAAGGCTCATTCTGCGAACTGATCCACTTAAGAATTTTGTGGCTAAGAGGTGGAGAGAGTTTGGTTAGATGTTGGTGACCAAATAAGTTATTTTTGTGACTTTTCTCTCTTTCAATATATATATATATTATACATGTAATGAATTGGCTGGCATGTGATGGCTGATATGTTTGATATAGAGCACATGGAGTTGTTAGAGTTGGTCGCCAACTCAAGATCATGGCAAAATCTACAAGCTAACTAATAAAGAATGCTAAAAAAGGCACTTTAGTCATTTGATTTCCAATTTTAATGGCAAAATGGTAACTTGTGCAAACCCTTAGGGTTAAAACCTAAGGATTTACAAATTAATTCTAGGATTTCCAAATTAGGGTTTTAAAAATGGAAAAATTAAGCTTTCTAATTTATAATTAATATTTGTTAATTACATTAAAATTTACCAATCACATTCAAGCTCACTAATTAGGATTGATATTTCGTAATTAATATTGCTAAGTTAGCAATTAGGTCCATAATTGTATATAAGGGTTTCTAACAGAACAATTAGGGTTTTCTAACTAATTTGTTAGATTTTACCCTAATTAAGACTGTAATTATTTAAACTTAAGCATTCGAGATCCCAAATTAGGGTTTTAACAATCCTAATAAGGGTTTCAGATTCCCGGAACTGAAATTAGGGTTTCCAGAACCGGTTTCTAGGGTTTCTTATCAATCGTTAGGGTTTTCTAACTGAACAATGACGTTGTTAATATAACATTAGGGTTTGACACTGATATAGGTTATCTGATCAACCCTAGACCCTTAACCACATACTGTACACATATACAACCATATACACAGAACATATACATTTATACCCTTAATCTTGAATAATTTACCACAAAAATTTTAAATCCAAAAAAATTCTTCCCAGAAATGTCAAATCCATTCACTTATTTTCTGTCTAGGTCTATTATTCAACCTTTAATCCATCATTTAAGATTTAAATAATTTTTTAAATTCTTGGGTTGTCACATTCACCCATTCTTCAAAGAATTTCGTCCCCGAAATTCAACTTATACCTTATACCATGCACCATTCACCATTCACCATTCACCATTCACCATTCATACACAACATCACATGCTGCCCAATACATTCCTCACAAGAATAAAAATTTTAAAATTATGCCGAGGAGTTATATAGACTATTGTCTGTCATTTTCGAAAAGGTTTATACAGAAATTCATCTGCAAACCGTCATATCATAGACACATAGGGTAATTAGCCCGATATGCCCTGTACTGGCCAAGTATTGCTGGTTGGAACAATTTTTTCTCGTTCCTTCTATCCCATCCGCCTTAGGCGCACACAAATTTTCTTACATCTGTCTTTATCGAAATCCGCACCAAACAAATTTGGTTCGGGAAAATTTTCAAAGAACGCTTAGAGTTTTCATAAACGTTGGTCTAGCTGAATCAAATAGCTTAGACTCATATCAATAATCAATTTCAAACGAAATATTAAGGTATAGCCAAAACCCCGTTGACAAATTAAAATTTTGAAAATAGTTTGAAAATTACGTCATGATGTCGTACTGTATTAACAACCCGTTTGAGGATGCCGTCATTATATGACTTTGTCATAACACATCATACAGTAGTGGAACAATAATTTTTAGATCGAATTCGACACTAAGTATTCTTGTATTTACAACTCCATCATTTTTTATCAATCTTTGCAGTTACGTGTTACATTAATGATACATTAATGATAAATAAAATAAATTTTGATATTTCAAATCATTTTCATTTTTATCATTTTTTGTCTGTAGAAACAATTAGCATAGACTATTCTTTAAACTCGTTCAAAAATCATTTCAAATCGGGTTTATCATCTCAACAGTAACGAGGTGTCGGTGCCCGAAGTCACACACATACAATGATAGTCACCAAGAGTTGAGAACAAAAATTTATTTTTTCAAAAGCACATAGTGCGTATTTAGCTTGATGTCCAAAAAGTTAGAAGTCTAGCATAGCTAGGAGTTTTGGAAAACGTATGTCTCTACTAATGATCAATTGCTTAAACAGTCTATCTATTTCTATTATCCTCAATACTCCAGTCACACAAAACTATACCCAGTTCATCAAACTTTCCACACTTATGAGTTCAGGAACTTTCCACAATCATATGAGTTTAAGAACTTGTCCTAGACAGACCTTTGGCGTCCATTCGCTAAGGGGTTCATAAACATTTCATATAATCATGAGTCACGAACGTACCATAAGTATGAGTTTTAAGAACTCGTACTTAACCTGATATTCTCTACCTATACCCTACCTATTTGTTATACACCTGATAAAAGAATCACCTTCTCAACAGGTATATAGCAAATAGTGTGACACAGACATTTCAATGATTATCAATGTGAGAAACTAAGTGATTTTTACACCAAGTACAATTCCCCGCCTATAACAAGGAATCATACAACTCAGTTGCTGACATGAGTCCTCAATTGAAATCCCCACTTAATATTAACTCCCTTCTCAATACGAATTTCATTCAACTCGTATTCATAATCCTTTCCTGAATCTGTACCAATTCATAATACAACTTACACACAACATTTTTGCCGTAAACTTTTCAATTATTTGATTGATTATGTTCCTTGTTATAACTTTATCAGATCACGGGGTGATCTCATCGTATATATTACGATTCATTTCTATACTATGATCGTTTTGTTTGACGATCTCCTAATCCCTGTACCTTTAGCCTTTTTAGACTCTATCTATTCACCATTATTGTTCACCTTTATTATCAGAGTTAGGGAACTCCGTGTCTTTATAACCCGCCGAGATTCGTCTTTGAATCCTACCGACACACTAACTCTATGTGAGTTAGATCAAATCCTAATCACTGCGGTTATTAGTCTCAGGTAATCCTACCTAAGGTTCATAACCAACAATTTTGATACCAACTGTAACGTCCCCAAATCCGGGTCCCAAATCACCACGGAGCTGGTATACAATTTCTATAACTATTGCGGAAGATATAAACATAAATTGTTTATACATTAAACATTACACACTAACCCCAAGGTCGAAAACTTCACATAATACCTGAATCAATATTCTATCTAACAAACAAAGTTATTATCATACATTACTGTTACAAATCTAACTGCACACATAATTCCCAAGTTGTACTTGTCTTTGTCCTTTTCTTGTATCCGAAGTACTCGCCTTAATCTGCAATGTTTATCATGATATAGCAAGGGTGAGCAACAAGTTTGCCCAGCAAGTAAAAGTTTATTTGAGGATATATCAATGATTGAAAGAATTTGAATAATAGCTGGCTAACATTCAACAATATAATTGTGAACTAGCATGAACAAACTTTCATAGCTGAACGAACATTGAACATAAACAAATATATCTGAACCAGATGGTAATGAAGGTGATCAACCTTTCATACCTGATGAATACATGCAATATGCACAGAGTACGAATAAATAATTCTTAGACATGGCAATCAGCAATGATTAACCACAAGTATAATTGAATGAAACAACTCGAGGTCGAGTTAAGAAAAACTTGTCTGATCCGTTGATTATCGTTACGCAACCTATTTATCTTTAGCTGAAGACCTAATATTAATAATATTGATTTCCAAGTTAGAATAATATCATCACAGTATTGTTAGGTTTGTAATATTCAAGAAGCAATCAAATTGCAAAATAATGCGGAAGCGTGTAAAAATCAGAGTTTAAAATTTTACAAACCATATACCCGGATCACCCTTTATGCACAATTATTAATTAAACGAAAAGGAAAAGAATAAAATCATACCCTTGAAGATCGAGCTTCCTCAGGTACAAGTTCACCTCCAATCCTTTTCACGTTCAACTTGAATCCACCGGGTTTGGTTCCTTCCTTTGATCAACGTTAGCCACCCATATGTTTGGCCTCTAGAGGTGATCCACCAAGGAAGAATAGGAATTCAAGAAGAAGGGGTATTGGCTCAACCTTAGTTTTCTATCTCTATAGAAAGGGCGTACTCTCCCACAAATTGGAATTATTACGTACTTGTAAAGTCAACCACCCACTCCACCCATAATAAGACTCCTCTTATTTATAGATGTGGGCAACCCATCTTAACAATTAAGGAATTGGGTTTTATTTAATTAATTAAATTCTTTTAATTAATTAAGCTCCCTAATCTTATTAGGGATTATTAATTAAACTCCTTTAACTAATTTTCCTTCCTAATCCAATTAGGAATAAATGAGAGTACTTATATTAAATTAATTCCTAAACTCTTTTAGAAATTAAAATAATAATAATTGTAATAATATTAATAAGACTCTCTTATTAATTTATATTTAATATTTCTAAAATATTAAATAATAATATTAAGCTATTTAATTTATTCTATCACCATAGATTAAATTAAATATACTTAATATATTATTACGATTATGCCATTAACTTCTTAAATAATTATTCTTCCTTTTATGGTGTGACCCTTTAGGTTCTCCATATTAACCTAGGTTGTGAATAAATCAATTAGAACAATTCTAATCTTATTTAAATAAATAAATTAAACAATTAATTTATTTAAATAAATAATATTTATTCTACAATAGGGATAAGACTCTAGCGATCAACGACTTTCCGGATAATATAGATTTCAACATTAATCATTAAAGAACCTTTGAGTAAATAGTTACCGTACAATTCAATCCTTCCACCATACTGATGTCCCAATTAAATATAAGACATGGAATTCTTTGTCAAGTCTTATTTTATTTAATTATATGTATTTCGATTCTTAAATGTATAACTCCAAATAATGCAAATTAGAAACTCTTTTCTAATTTCATTTCGCTTTCGCCAAGGACTCTTTGGGTTGTCATTTATCGAATCACATAAGACATTCTCTTCTTTTATTAGAAGTGGTAGATTCTTTATTGATCATACATTATCTCCCGTATACAACTTATTATACCCAAGCATACCCTTTGATATACCCTAAGGGTCTTAAGGAATAAGTCAAAGTATAACTCATTATACACAAGATACTATGATGATCTCAAGTCCAAGGATTACTTCAGACTACTATCACTACAGAATTCCTATTGACAGCAAATAAAACTCCATTAGGTATTCCTTAGCGAGCCAATGCTCAAATGAACTTATTCTCTAATAAGCACCTACATACTTGCTTTAGTGTCTCCACACAAATGATCGTGAGATCAATCATCCTCATCCAACGAAAGCAAGCAACGTATGTACCAATTTATCCGGATTCACTAATCCCCAATTTAGTAATCCAACGATTGGGAACTATTTTAGTTTTAAGCTTTCTAAGAATTTAGATCTCATTAGAATGATCATCATCATTATTCTAAAAGCATTGCTTAAAACTATGGGTTTATCACATATTATAAAACAACATCATGTAGATAATTAAAAGCCTTTAATAAATTAATAATTTTTATTAATAAATGAATAAGATTGTTACAAAGTATATGCTTTATCATCAAACATGATTGGCTTGTGTGCATTCTACTTTCAATCTTCCACTTGCACTAAAGTCAATCGTCATTGTATCTTATACTCTTCTTCTCTAAGTGACGATTATCCTGCTGTTGGATAAGCTTTAGTTAATGGATATGTAATGTTGTTCATGAGATTCCACTATCTCTATAGTGATTTCCCATCTTTCAATGGTTCTAATAATCAAATGAAAGTGCCACAACACATGTTTAGATCCAAGATGAGACTTAGGAACTATTCCTAGTTCTGTAATGAACTTTTAATCCAAACAATCAACTTGCAGCTTCATTTATAGCTATATACTTTGTCTTTATCACTAAACCAACAACTCTTTCTTTGTTTGGAACCTTTCCAATTCATTGCACCAATCGCTCAAGGTAACCCTTTACCTTAAAGTGGATTTTTCGTCGTCTTGGTCTATCCGAAAAACTTGAGTGCATTAAGCCATCTAGTTTTAATTAAGACCCACCATGAATATGATCACATCCTTAGTCTTGGTTAAGCACTTTAACATGTTTTCACCGACTCATAGTGAACTTCTCCATAATACGGTGATCAACATCGGTCTAAGTACATTTCGTTGCATACATGATTGTCACACCATGCGACCTCTCTTTTCGTGAGTCTGTGGGGACTATTAAAGAGATATACTCCATAGCTCATCGACATGAGACATCTCTTCGAGTTTGCCATGCTAAACGACTTTAGCATCAAATGAATATCGTTCCTTGGGTTAAGTCGAGCATCCTCTTAAATCTATCTATATAGATTTATATCCCCAATTAAGATACTATTCCAAATCATTCATGGAGGAATGTTTAGACAACTTTATCTTTCTTGATTGTAGCATTTGTATGTCATTCCTTATCGTAGTAGTATATCAACATATAGTACTAGGAATGTCACGACGCTCCCAATCGACCCTTTTTACACACTAGAACTCTTACCTCATCGTATGTAACTACGGATCATCATCTTCATGATCATACCTCATCATCATCATCCATGATGAATCCATACCTCTTAGGTATCTTTGAGACTATTCCAAACTTACGATTGATTTGCCAGGTACAATAGGTCTATCTCTGAGTTCCTCTTATTTGACTTATAGTGTTTTGTGGTTCTTGAACTCTTCAAGATCTATTATCCTCCCACTAGCCCCTTTTAATGATAAACATCTTTATCTTAGAAGGCAGCGTGTTTCGTAACAAACACCTTTTGCTAAGTAGGATTATAGAACATATACCCTAAACTTACTTTAGGATGTCCCATAAATCTACACTTGTCAAATCTTGTCCCAAGCTTATCCTTTTAAACCTTTTCACATAAGTTGGACACCCCTTATCTTAACATACTTAAGATTAGGAATCCTCCTATCCATAACTTTTATGGAGTCTTGGGGTAGGATTTTGAGGTTACCTTTTGTAGATATGCGACCATTTCTAGGACATTATCCGAAGGATCTTTGGAATGTCAGCAAAATCATTATGGACCGCATCATGTCCAACAAGGTAGTGCGATTTTTCATTCGGATACATTAATCAATTATTGCAGATCGGGATGTGTCCATTATGAGAAAACCATTTGAGATGATCTAGAAACTTATGCACTGACAAGTATTTATTCCTTGATCTAATCAAAGAATCTTCATTGCTAATTTGTTTCACTTCTGAATTCTTTGAACCTTTCAAATAATTCACACTTTTATTTTAGCAAATACACACATTCAACTCTTTGAATGATCATCTCCTTTTCTTATACTAATTTGTTCAATATGCAAAATTATTTTCATGTAAGTCAAGTATACAAAATTTGTTAAGTAATATTTGGATTCTATACAAAACATTATTATTATAAATAGAACAACAATTGTTCTTAATTATAATACCAAAGATTTCATCATTCAACAATAAAATGGAAATAATATTTTTAACAAGAACTGGAATACAATAACAACTTATTGACTTAATAGATTTGCCCGTAGGCATTGTTAAACTATAAGTTTCTATAGCTAATGCAGCAACCTTTGCTTCATTTCCACACATAGGATTACTTATCTTGTTTAACTTTCTACTTCTGCTTGGTCCCTTCATAAATCTATATTTATGATAACCAAAGTCGGTATCCAATACCCAAGTAGAACCTTGACTTAAAGAAATTTATTTTAAACCATGAACAAAAACTGTATTGTAACCAAAACTTCACTAAGCTTCTTTGGTTAGCCTCTGCAAGATGCTTCTCGTAGTTTCTTTCCAGTGTCCAGGCTTATTGCAGTGGAAGCAAACTCCTTTGCTATCCGTATCAGTTTTGTTCTTATTATCCTTTGTTTACGTCTTTCTATTTACCTTCTTTGAATCGTTCTTCTTTTCAGAAGATACTTTGGCCCCTATCAGTAAGACTTGATCTTTCTTGGTAGGAAAGTGACTCTCATCATTTTTCAACATGTTAAGCAAATCAGCGAGGCTGATATCTAGCTTGTTCATATGAAAAATTCACAACAATTGTGAAAGGAGTCCGGGAGTGAGTGCAAGATCAAATCTTGGCTCAACTCTCCATCCATAACAAAACCAGTTGTCCTAATTGATCAATCAAATTGATAATGTTAAGGACTTTATCTCGCATCTTGTAGTGTCACCTGGCCATTCTAGATCGGAAGAGCTCCTTAGATATCTCGATATCTATCGGTCTACTTTCCTCACCATCAACTACTTGATGTGCAGGAATATAGTAGGAGCATCCATAGTTTCATCTTGTGGCATCAAGCTCGTTACTCATGGATCTGAGCATGGTGCATCGAGCCAATGTGTGCATCATCTTGCCACTTTCTAAAAGTAGAAATGTCTTCCTCAGAGGCATTATTCGCAACCATTGCGAGGATAAGCGTATGAAGGACATAAGATAGTTTTTCAAAACCATGAGAACTATTCTCAATTCCTTAACCAATCCGTTTAATACGGCCCAGTTAAATAACATCTAATATGTTTCGCAAATGATGATAGTAATTAAGACATTGTAAAAATTTGTAAATGAATTTGTAATTAACAACATTTTAGCATACATTCTTTTATTAATTACCAAAATAAATTAGGTCTTGTTTTAAATTGGTATCTCCCACTATTTTCTTCAAACTATATTACCTCACTTATATAGTTTAAGCAAAATCTAATTAAAGATTTGCTAGTGAGAATAAGGATCCCATTTCAAATGTATATAGCCTTGTGGTGACACAACAAACTATATATAAATAAATAGGTAGACAACTTTTGTCAATTACATTAACTATGCAACTCCTTTTCTTTTGCCTCTTAGATTATTTTGATCAAGTGGTGACACATCCGAATCAAAATTATCCAAGTTAAGTCCGACCTAGCACTCCATATATTCAAAAAAGAAAAATATCATCCTTGTGGTGACACAACAAAATAATATTGTTCAATTTTCTTTATAAGCATCAAATGTGATAAATTAACATCTTAAATACTTAATACTTGCCTTGTGGTGACACAACAAACTCATATTAAATATTTAATACTCTATTAATTTTATCATGCTAGAAGGCGACGTTCGATATTCTAAATATCTTTGAACGCTTAGGACTTAATATAAAAATTGAGGGGTTTGTTATTAATTTGTCTCATCTTGTTTAGCGTAGCATTACATATATATATAAAATACGCGATCATATTAATGAACATGCGAAGCATGTTTGCATAATATATAATATATATAGTATAAGCATACACATATAGAATACTATATTCTACCCGGATTGATTATGGACTTTTATTCTAGTTTGGTTCACTAAAGCCACCAAGTGAACCAAAAGGTCAAACTCTGGGGTGCAAGAAATAATATTTAAATATAACTATTACATTTAAACCGGGCTCCATTACAAACTTAGTCTTCAAGCGCTCCTTGCTCCTTGATCTCCAATTTTTTAAAATTAATTCTAACTATTCCTATTACAAAACTATTTAAAATAAATAGAAACCTTGATCGTGATCAAAGGGAAGTACATAGGAGGGAGATAGAATTTACATTCGAAAAATTAGAGAAGACGAAGTCACGCAGACCCCATTTAATAAAACTCATACATTCATGCATCCAACTAAAATAAAATCCAATCATATTGGTCAATAGTCCATAATCAATCCCATTTATTATCATACACATCACCATATGCATCAATAAATAACATTCATCTCATGAATAATAAACATTTAATTTATATATTGATATCATTTATTGGGCAAATTTAGTTAGTATAAAATCTAATTTTGAATCAAAATAAACTCCTTTATTTTAATCCAAATTTAAATCAAAATAAAACTATTTTATTTTAATTTATTCAATTTTGAATAAAATAAACTATTTTATTTTAATCAAAATCATTAATCAAAATAAACTCCTTTATTTTAATTAATTATGGAATCCAATTCCATATAAAAAAAATCTTTAATTAAAATAAACTCTTTTATTTTAATTAATTATGGAATCCAATTCCATGTAAAAAAAAATCTTTTATTAAAGGAAACACGGATATTCTTTCCTATTCACAAATAAACTCCTTTATTTTGAATAATATGAAATCTTATTCCATATTTAAATAAACTCTTTTATTTAAGGAAATTAGGATTCTCTTTCCTATTCACAAATAAACTCTTTTATTTTGAATAATATGAAATTTTATTTCATATCTAAACAAACTCCTTTATTTAAGGAAAGATGGATTTACTTCCCTATTCACAAATAAACTCCTTTATTTTGAATAATATGAAATCTTATTTCATATCTAAATAAACTCCTTTATTTAAGGAAAAATAAAATCCAATTTCAACTCCAATTAGTTATCATGGAATCCAATTCCAACTCTAATTAGTTAGCATGAAATTCTAATTTTAAAATTAAAATAAACTCTTTTATTTTTAAGATTAAAATAAACCTTTTATTTTAAAATTAAAATTAAATTTTATTTTAATTATAAAATTATTAAAATATTATATATATATATATATATATATTAGTAAATATATATATATATATATATATATATATATTATATTACCTAACTGCATTATGCTACCTTTTTTTTTTTTTTTTTTTTTTTAAAATGGTGCATGATTACTTTAATCATTACATGCTAATGATTACTATAATCATTACAAGCTAATGATTATTGTAATCATTAAGGTTTTTTTTTTTTATATATAATACGGTCATGATTACTTTAATCATTACATGCTAATGATTACTATAATCATTACAAGCTAATGATTATTATAATCATTAAGTTTTTTTTTTTTTTTTTTATATGATCATGATTTCCGTGCATCATCTTGTTGCATTATGATAAACAGCTGCTTTCTTTTTGGCGTGATTCACGGATAAAAAAAATAAAACAGGTTTCGTTTTTTTTTTTTTTTTAATAAATTTTATACAATAAAATTATGCCCAATTAAATTGTTCTAAACACATATCAATATACATATCAAATTAAAACAATTAATAATTCGCATAAAGGTTTGGCTCTGATGCCACTGTTAGGTTTGTAATATTCAAGAAGCAATCAAATTGCAAAATAATGCGGAAGCGTGTAAAAATCAGAGTTTAAAATTTTACAAACCATATACCCGGATCATCCTTTATGCACAATTATTAATTAAACGAAAAGGAAAAGAATAAAATCATACCCTTGAAGATCGAGCTTCCTCAAGTACAAGTTCACCTCCAATCCTTTTCACGTTCAACTTGAATCCACCGGGTTTGGTTCCTTCCTTTGATCAACGTTAGCCACCCATATGTTTGGCCTCTAGAGGTGATCCACCAAGGAAGAATAGGAATTCAAGAAGAAGGGGTATTGGCTCAACCCTAGTTTTCTATCTCTATAGAAAGGGCGTACTCTCCCACAAATTGGAATTATTACGTACTTGTAAAGTCAACCACCCACTCCACCCATAATAAGACTCCTCTTATTTATAGATGTGGGCAACCCATCTTAACAATTAAGGAATTGGGTTTTATTTAATTAATTAAATTCTTTTAATTAATTAAGCTCCCTAATCTTATTAGGGATTATTAATTAAACTCCTTTAACTAATTTTCCTTCCTAATCCAATTAGGAATAAATGAGAGTACTTATATTAAATTAATTCCTAAACTCTTTTAGAAATTAAAATAATAATAATTGTAATAATATTAATAAGACTCTCTCTTATTAATTTATATTTAATATTTCTAAAATATTAAATAATAAATATTAAGCTATTTAATTTATTCTATCACCATAGATTAAATTAAATATACTTACTTTATATTATTACGATTATGCCATTAACTTCTTAAATAATTATTCTTCCTTTTATGGTGTGACCCTTTAGGTTCTCCATATTAAACCGGTTGTGAATAAATCAATTAGAACAATTCTAATCTTATTTAAATAAATAAATTAAACAATTAATTTATTTAAATAAATAATATTTATTCTACAATAGGGATAAGCCTCCCTAGCGATCAACGACTTTCCAGATAATATAGATTTCAACATTAATCATTAAAGAACCTTTGAGTAAATAGTTACCGTACAATTCAATCCTTCCACCATACAATGTCCCAATTAAATATAAGACATGGAATTACTGTCAAGTCTTATTTTATTTAATTATATGTATTTCAATTCTTAAATGTACAACTCCAAATAATGCAAATTAGAAACTCCTTTCTAATTTCATTCTGCGCCGCCAAGGACTCTTTGGGTTGTCATTTATCGAATCACATAAGACATTTCTCTTCTTTTATTAGAAGTGGTAGATTCTTTATTGATCATACATTATCTCCATGTACAACTTATTATACCCAAGCATACCCTTTGATATACCCTAAGGGTCTTAAGGAATAAGTCAAAGTATAACTCATCATACACAAGATACTATGATGATCTCAAGTCCAATGATTACTTGTACTACTATCACTACAGGAATTCCTATTGACAGGCAAATAAAACTCCATTAGGTATTCCTTAGCGAGCCAACGTTCAAATGAACTTATTCTCTAATAAGCACCTACATACTTGCTTTAGTGTCTCCACACAAATGATCATGAGATCAATCATCCTCATCCAATGAGCAAGCAACGTATGTACCAATCTATCCGGATTCACTAATCCCCAATTTAGTAATCCAACGATTGGGAACTATTTTAGTTTTAAGCTTTCTAAGAATTTAGATCTCATTAGAATGATCATCATCATTATTCTAAAAGCATTGCTTAAAACTATGGGTTTATCACATATTATAAAACAGCATCATGTAGATAATTAAAAGCCTTTAATAAATTAATAATTTTTATTAATAAATGAGTAAGATTGTTACAAAGTATATGCTTTATCATCAAACATGATTGGCTTGTGTGCATACTACTTTCAAGTATAATACTATTATATTTATTCATAGAATAACCTAAGCACATAACACATAACCATATAAGTCTATACAACACATAAAACCAAGTATCAAGTCAAACTTTTCCAGTCTTAGTTGAATCCGGTACAATTCTGACATCCCGACGTCCTAGTCGGACAATTCTCAAGCCTACTAATCATAAAACTCAGTCTAAATTGGTTCACAAATATCATAGATAATTAATTATCAGTCAAAATAATTTTCATAAGCTCGTAATAATTTTTAGATAATTATTACTATTTATTATGATTTTTCAATAATTTATATTGTATTTATATAATTTAAATACCATATAATTCCTTTATCATTAATATTTATTTAATATTAAATATTAATGAAAATCATAACATAATATTATAATATATTTATAATATATCAAAGTATTTTTAATACTTCAAAATCATATTTATATGATTTTTAAAACAGATTAAATCCATTATCCGATAATTTCTATTAATATTAAAATATTAATATTTTCATGACAAAATATCAAATGTTATATTTTATAACTTAATTTTTTTTATAAGATTAAATTATTTTTATATGATTTTTAAATCATTAATTCTATTTTTCCATAATTTAATTAATATATTTATTAAATAAATTAATTACCATTAATATTAATTAATTAATGAAATTCATCACATAATATTAAAAGTTATTGAAAATAACTTAAAAATATTTTCTTATACCGTAATATATTTTTAAATAATTTTTCATGTATTATAATCATTTTTAAATAATTTATTTAATATTATAATTAAATAAATTAAATACCATTAATATTCCAAAAATATTAAATATTTATGAAATATATTCAAAATTATTAAAAACCCATTTTTAGGCTTTAAAATAATTTTTAGTAATTTATTATGAATTTTTAATAATTAAAAACTATTTTTATCTATTTATTAAATAAAATAATTCATTTTCTAATTTATCTGCCGCTAAAGGGCCCTATAGCGACAGAACCGTCGCTAAAGGGCCCTATAGCGATTGCCCAGATCTTCAAACCTAGTTAGCATGGTGGTATGTTTGACCATCAATAGATTCATGCCCTTGTAGTTTTCTGGCTTACTAAGGTGTTAATTTTGTAGTACTAATGTAGTACTACAACCATAAACAACTATCATGGCCAAATAATTACACAACAGAGAGATTCGAGCCTCACAAAACATGTCAGAAGTTGTTCTTCATTTCTGGGTTTTTCAGAAATGAAGAACAGTTCGAGTTGGCTACTTTTGATCTCCATAACTTGCATTCTGAGTTCACTTAGTGTGATCTAGAGGTTCATACATGTAGTTCACATGTCATAGAAAAATTATATAACATCAGATCACTCTAACAACACATGAACAAGATCTGGCATGGTCAAACTATGTCAGAGACCTTGTTCTTCATGAATCTGGGTTTTCCAGAATTTCAACAAAATAGATGGTCAACGCTTGTTTAACCCACTGTATCTTGGATCCTATACATGATCTGGGTATTCTAATGACTTGTATGTGTAGTTCACATACCAGTCTATAACATAACAACAACAACTTGGCCAAACTATCTAACACATGTAAGATCAGAAGCTTAGAAATTCTTGTCAGAGGCTTCCTGGGAAACTGGGTCGCATTGATTCTGGGCCTCTCCCAAGGTTGGTCAACTGACTTTGACCACTTATAACATGAAATCTAGACCTGATCTGACCCTTTTTCTAGTTCCAGATCATAGTCCACATGACATACTATAGATCTATAACATAAAACACCTTAAACATCTAACATAGACAGATCTGGAGACCCTGACATTAGGCTGTCAGACAATATTTTCCAATTTTCCCAGATTTTTGTAAACTTAAATTTTGAGCATCTAGATGTTGTGGATCTAAGTTATAACAACCCAGATCACTAAATGACACCCTTATACATAAGTTTAAACATCTAAACACAAAGATTAACATGAATCATAAGGATTTCTACGTTTAGGGTTTTATACCTTTTGAGGCTTTGATCTTGAATCTGATCATTTGTTGCTGATCATGGCTTACTAAGGCTCATTCTAGGAACTGATCCACTTAAGATTTTCGTGGCTAAGAGGTGGAGAGAGTTTGGTTAGATGTTGGTGACCAAATTAGTTATTTTTGTGACTTTTCTCTCTTTCAATATATATATATATTATACATGTAATGAATTGGCTGGCATGTGATGGCTGATATGTTTGATATAGAGCACATGGAGTTGTTAGAGTTGGTCGCCAACTCAAGATCATGGCAAGATCTACAAGCTAACTAATAAAGAATGCTAAAAAAGGGCACTTTAGTCATTTGATTTCCAATTGTAATGGCAAAATGGTAACTTGTGCAAACCTTTAGGGTTTGACCCTCGGGGTTTAACCCTTAGGGTTTGACCCTCGGGGTTTAACCCTTAGGGTTAAAACCTAAGGTTTTACAAATTAATTCTAGGATTTCCAAATTAGGGTTTTAAAAATGGAAAAATTAAGCTGTCTAATTTATAACTAATATTTCTTAATTACATTAAAATTTACCTATCACATTCAAGCTCACTAATTAGGATTAATATTTCCTAATTAATATTGCTAATTTAGCAATTAGGTTCATAATTGTACATTAGAATTTCCAACGGAACAATTAGGGTTTTAAACTTTAAAATTAGGGTTTTCTAACTAATTTGTTAGATTTTACCCTAATTAAGACTGTAATTATTTACACTTAATCATTCAAGATCCCAAATTAGGGTTATAACAATCCTAATTAGGGTTTCAGATTCTCGGAACTGAAATTAAGGTTTCCAGAACCGGTTTCTAGGGTTTCTTATCAATCATTAGGGTTTTCTAACTGATCGCTGACATTGTTAATATAACATTAGGGTTTGACACTGATATATGTTATCTGGTCAACCCTAGACCCTTAACCACATACTGTACACATATACAACCATATACACAGAACATATACACTCATACCCTTATTCCTGAATAATTCACCACAAAAATTTTAAATCCAAAAAATTTCTTCCCATAAATGTCAAATCCATTCACTTATTTTCTGTCTAGGTCTATTATTCAACCTTTAATCCATCATTTAAGATTTAAATAATTTTCTAAATTCTCGGGTTGTCACAGCAAATATCTGTGGACTGTGTGTGATCGGTTTTGTGGACCGTGTGTGATTGGTTCTGATGGGGATTTCAGAAATTTAAGTGGGGGAGTTTGTTACACCCCAGTCTCACATCGAAAAGTAATTACTAATAGGACTTTCAAGTCGTGACATTTTGGGTGAGCTTGTGGTGGGCTAAGATGATCCAAGAATATACTATTGGGCCAGTGGTTTAAGATTTTATTTGGATGGATTTGATTCGATTCGGACTTGAAATTTGACCCGAGGTTCCGGACTTTGGATTAGACTCGGGTTGTTTCATAAATTGTCTTATTTAAATATTAACCATCCAAAAAAATTGTTCCATTTTTGAAAACCTTTTTTTTCTCTTTTCAAACGGGACTCTATTTTGTTATCAGTATATTAATTAAATATATGAAAGGGTGGTTGTGATGACTTGAGAAATCGGATAGCCTTGTAATTAGGTTTTCGATATGAATATCTAATAAAAAGAAATTTTATGGATGTTATTATGTGTTATGTGATTAAAGGTCAAATTATGACCTAGATTATGTGTATGTAAGTGAATATACGTGGAGTTGTTTCATATAAGGAAATAAAAAAAATTCGAGAAAAAAAATGCGAAAAACACTATTCACGCACGAAATACTTTTTTGTTTTTTCGACTATTTGAATTACGTCATAACGTTTATTTGGTCGGGGGTTAGAAATGTATTCTCTATTCAAAAGTACGAAAGAGCAAAATTGACATTTTGTTAATCGGACGAGTTACGAAAGCTAACTAGAAACTGACTAAGTTTTGTCTAACTGGGTCAAGAGTTGAGTCAAAGTTTGAGTGACTCGGCTAGAGTTGAGCCTAGGGTTTTGTGCAGTTTGGCTAGGGTTGAGCCATGGCTTAATCTTTGAGCCAAAGTTTGCCATGAACCTTTGGAGAAGCCAAAGGGAAGCTTACCATTTATAGTATCATTCTTCCACCTAGTAACCACAAGGATTAACCTAGGTTAAGTTAATTTGATAGGTGGTTAGGTTTTATTGGGGGGTGGTTTGTAAGTTATGATGATAGTCAAGGGGGTTAACTCGTGAAGACCCAAGTTGGATGACCAACTTGTAAGGCATGGAAAGTACCTTTTATATAGGGTAAATTCCATCATCCATTTCTTTTTTTTTTTTTAGCAAAATTAATGATTTGACCATTATTGTTGCCACGTTTTACTTAATAGACCATTGGACTTTTAATTTTTGGAATTATCCCATTTAACTAATTAATATTTTAAAATTAGGTCATTCCGTTAATAAATTTGGATGGACGTTAAATTGATTTAAATATTTTCTTACGTAGAAAATACAAAAAAATAAGAAAATAATGTAAAAATGACATGGGAAGCAACATTTGACTTGGTCTTATAAAATGAATTTAAAATGTGAATTAATAAAGAAATAATGGCCTACGTCATTTTAATTCAGTAATTCCCAAACGGAAGTTACGTGTGCCGATCAAATCTAACCAATCCAAACCCCTCCATACATAAAACCTAAATTCCGCCATTCCTCATCTTCAAAATCCCCAATTATCCTTACTACCTTCAATACTAACCTTCCTATCTTCCCTTTTGGCTCCACCTCTATCCACCCTAGTCCCCAAGATCATCTCATTACAGGGTAACCACTTGGATGCTTGCAAAAACGGAAGAATCGAAGAGGGTTTCAACGGAGAAACCCCAGAACCACAGGTCGTCGATTTCAGCAGCGAAGACAATCCGACAACGATCAAAGAATTCGAATTGTTGCAGAAAATTTCCCCGACCAGAGCTGCATACGCAGAATAATTAGACTTCGGTCACTGAAATTCAACATTAGGGGTCGGATTCGGGTTTGAAAAGATGCCCTGAGACTGGATTGCACAATCGTGAAATAAGCAGCATCCACCGGCCTTGGTGACAGCAGATGACGCTAAGTTTTTGGCAACATAGCCAGAGTAGGTAACAGTGAACTTGTTTGCCATAGCTAGGTTTTGTAAAAGCAGTCAAAGAAATGTAAGTGGGGATTTTTTGAAAATTGGGGAAATTTACAGAAACCCTACTCGCCAAGATCAGACATTGCGATTGAATTGATCAGTGAATTGGAGATAGAGATGCAATAAATTGAGGGGTTAAGTGAGAAAATTGGGGATTATTGAGAGTACAAATTGGGAAAATTGGGGGAGATTCAGAGATCGGAAACCCTAGCTAAGTCCCTGAGCTATCCTATCTCTGAGAGAAATAGAGAGAAAATGTATTTAGGCCATTATTTCTTTATTAATTCACATTTTAAATTTATTTTATAAGACCAAGTCAAATGTTGCTTGCAATGTCATTTTTACATTGTTTTCTTATTTTTTTTGTATTTTCCACGTAAGAAAATATTTAAATCAATTTAACGTCCGTCCAAATTTATTAACGGAATGACCTAATTTTAAAATATTAATTAGTTGAATGGGGGTAATTCCAAAAATTAAAAGTTCAGTGGTCTATTAAGTAAAACGTGCCAACAATAATGGTCAAATCATTAGTTTTGCCTTTTTTTTTTACTTCAAATCAACAAAGTAAATTTGTGGAGAGTGAGAGAGCAAGAACTTGAGAGCTCAAGAAAGAGAGAGAGAGAGAGAGTCACGGATTGGCTAAGGAAGGAAGAGGAGGAGCAAGCTAGTATACTTGTTTAAGTTAAGAAGAAAGAAGGAAGAACCAAGAGGTAAACCATAAACCTTAACTTCATTTAACTCCTAAGCTTTTGTTTGCTTGGGTTGATGGTTGTTGTGGTTGTGTTTGTGGTGGATCATGAAAGATCCTGGAGGAATAAAGTGGTGTTAATGGTGTATTATACCTTAAACCATTGGTAATATGCATGAAAAGTGAAATAAAAAAAAAAACGTAAGCCCAAGTGTAAAGATGAACAAAAACTATGTAGAGGACTATAATCGGACTAACGTAAATGTTAGTTCGTAAGATGTATTTGAATTGTGAAAAGAAAGAAATATACGTATGTGAGTTACGGAAATGTTCCAATTCGAATAGAGTAAAAATATGCTATAACGAATTTATGGCGAAATTTTTAGTGAAGTATGTTAAAGTTTAAAAACCTAGTTTTTTACGACTTTCGGGCCAATTTTATGGCTAGTTATCGCTTTCGAAAAATTACGTTTTTTCTGGGGGTTTTGTACAACGTGGTATAAGGGAGCCGTAGCCTCAAAAACGAGTTCAATCCGACTTTGGATGAGTAAGTTACGAAGAATTGAAAAAGGGAAGTTAGATATTTCATGTTAAAAAACTAGCCCACAAGATTTTTGAGCCACTATTTTGGCTTGTTAACGAATCTGGAAATTTTTTCGTTCCGAGGTTTTGTAGAGAATGTTCTAAGCAAGAAAATAGCTCAAGAACGGACTCATTCCGATATCGGATGAGCGAGTTATGAAGTTGCCAAGTAGCGTCGATGAAATCGACAAAGCAGAAAATTTTTCGAGAAGCTAAGTGCTGGAAATACTACAATAGCAGTAGGTCTAGAGCAGCTGCGCTGGGCAGGGCCATGCTGGGCACAGGCAAGGCAAGCTGAGCTAGCCAGGGCCAAGGCAATGACAGGGGCTGTGCGCGGGCGTGTCAAGCGTGTTGTGTTTAAACGCCGCGTCATCGTGTCACGTGTAGATTATGTTAAGTGTTCCGATGTCTAAAATATGAACATCGAGGGACTTTGAAATGTTAGTCTAAATTATGAATTACGCTAAATGGGAAGTGAGCTAAGGTGTTCGGAATTCCGAAAGCCGAGTCGCCGAGTTATGTTTTTGAAGTTCTGACGCGCACAGAGATTAATAATAGTATAAATTAAGATGTGTCGGGTTATAAGATGCGAGAATCGTGGGACTTTGAAATTGGAGTCTCGATTATGAATGAAGCCAAGAGAGAAGTAAACTGGGTGCGTTAAGTACGTTGTTTCGAGTTATAAAACCCGAACATTGTAAACTATGAAATAAAGTTATTGTAAACCAATAATTGGCATCATTATGTGGCTAATTGGTATGTCGGTGGTAATTAAATTGTGTAGAACAATTTAAAGAAGATTGAACGTGTATTATAAACAATGCTTAAGGTAAGTTTTCTAAACTTACTCAAATGTTGTAAACGAGCAAGTTTTCTATCTTTGTGCAAATGTTTTAAATTTGTACAAGATGTTTAGCGATTGATTGTGTTATGTGCCATTATATGCACTTATGTGCTCTTAAGATGAATTGTTTTGTGATTGAACTGTTCAAGTGTTTGAAGTTCTGTTTATTTATGAACTACGTAAGAATGTGTCTATGCTAATTGTTTTGGCTAGCCAAATGTTAAGGTGTTAAACTGAATTGTGATGAATTCATTGAAGGTAAGAAAAGCTAATCCAAACTAGAATAAATCTGTGCGGATTCTGGTGCAAGTAAGAGAGATGAAACCCTAATATAGGGGAGTTGAGATTCAGAAGTTGAAGTAGATACATATTTTTTCATACTAATGAAGTAGATACGGTTGGTGTCAAACCTAAGAAAGAAGAAAGAAAAGATAAAGATCTTTATGATCATTTAACAGAAATTTTATTGATGTTTAAAAAAATGAAAGTAATCTGATTTAGGCTTGTTTAAAAAAATGAAACTATTGTTCAGTTATTGAAGTTTTCAGAGAATGTTGATGTTATTCTTGATTTTTTTGTTTATTCAACTGCTTTGACTTGCTGAGCAATTAAATGCTTATTCTTGCAAATTATAAAACTTTTGCAGCTAGAGTAGGACCTGAAAGATCAGATGATGTTAAGAGAGAGGAATACTTTAAGGAAGAAGAATTAATTGTATAGATATACAGAATGTGTTTAAATTGTAATATTTGTAATGATGTATTAATTCATTAATATTATGATTGAAGATGTAAATGTCTTAGAACCTTGTATTAGAATGAGATATGTTGTAATAATATAGTAATTACATTCATATCGTTAAGATTATGTTAAATGGGTAGTAACGTGGAGCACCGAATTCGGGTTTGAAGGTAGACCCGGATTTGGGGCAGTTGGTATCAAAGTTGTAGGTTATAAACCTTAGGTGGGGAATCTTAGGCTATAACCTTAGAGACATGATGAAAATAGTAAAGAGATAAACTCGGATACAGTTTTAAGGGATGAATTGAGGAAATTCATAAAAAGAAGTAAAAGTGAAATAACTTATATTGTTATTTGTTATGTGTTAATTAAGATATTAAAAATTGATTAAAGAATATCAGAGAAGAAATTAGAGATGATCATGTAATTGATGAGAAGTTAGTAGTTGTACCAAGCAAATAGATGTGGTAGTAGTTGAGAATGAGCAAGAGAAACGGAGATAACGAACTCTTGTGACCCCCCGAAACCCGGTCTATCAAACCCAAGTTCGACGCGTTACAGTGCTACTCATTCCATACATACATCAATATATCCTTAAGATATAAATAAATATTCAAAATATTACAATATATTTCCTCAAATCCCAAATTCTATTACCTTAAAATCTTTAATACATACAAATAATGAACATTACATTATTTATTCACTTCCTTAATACAGTGTGATTTTTATCTGCGACAACAAATATAAATAAAGTTTAACAATTACATTTCAAGACTTGACTTGATCTTCTCTTCAATCTTCACCGGACTCTTCCTTTAATAACTGAACAATAGTTATGAAGCATAGTATAAGGTAGCCGTAGGCTCAAGAACGAGCTCAAACCGACTTCAGATGAGTAAGTTACGAAGAATTGAAAAAGGGACGTTAGAAACGTCATGTTGAAAAACTATCCCACAAAGGATTTTTGAGCCATTGTTTTTGCTTGTTATGGAATCTTGAATTTTTTTTTCGTTCGGGGGGTTTTATA
Organism: Panax quinquefolius; assembly: GCA_020205615.1. NCBI lineage: Eukaryota > Viridiplantae > Streptophyta > Magnoliopsida > Apiales > Araliaceae > Panax > Panax quinquefolius. Next base: position 92,194,069 of record CM035157.1, on the reverse strand, counting down.
GAGAAAGTTACGAGAGAAAAAATGGCTCAAGAACGGACTCATCCTGATATTGGATGAGTGAGTTATGAAGTTGTGAAGTAGCGTCAATGAAATCGACAAAACAGAAAATTTTTCGGGAAGCTAAGTGCTGGACTGCAATAGCAGTAGGTCTAGCGCAGCTGTGCTGCTGCGCTGGGCAGGGCCAAAGTAAGGGCAGGGACTGTGCGTAGGCATGTCAAGTGTGCTGTTTTCAAACACTGCGACGTCGTGTCGCATGTAGATTATGTCAAGTGTTCGGATGTCTAAAATATGAACATCGAGGGACTTTGAAATGTTAGTCTAAATTATGAATTTGGCTAAATAGGATGTGAGCTAAGGTGTACAGATTTTCGAACGCCGAGTTGCCGAGCGACGTTTTCGAAGTTTTGACGCGTTGTTTTGATTCTAATGAATTCGAACATCGCGTAGATTAATAAAAGTATAAATTAAAATGTGTCGGGTTATAAGACACGAGGATCGTGCGACTTTGAAATTGGAGTCTCGATTATGAATGAAGCTAAGATAGAAGTAAACTGGGTGTATAAAGTTAAGTATGTTGTTTCGAGTTATAAAACTCGAACATCGTGAGCTATGAAATAAATTAATGTAAACCAATAATTGGCGTCATTATGTGGTTAATTGGTATGTTAGTGTTAATTAAATTGTGTAGGACAATTGAAGGAAGATAGAACGTGTATTATAAAGAGCGCTTAACACACGTTTTATTAACTTACTCAATTGTTGTAAACGAGTAAGTTTTCTATCTTTATGCAAATGTTTTAAATTTGTTCAAGATTTTTAGCCATTGATTGTGCTATGTGCCAATATTTGCACTTACGTGCTTTTGAGATGAATTGTTTTGTGATTGAACTGTTCAAGTGTTTGAAGTTCTGTTTATTTATGAACTGCGTAAGAATGTGTCTATGTTAATTGTTTCGGTTAGACAAATGTTAAGGTGTTAAGCTGAATTGTGATGAATTCATGGAAGTTAAGAGAAGCTAATCCAAACTAGATTAAATCTATGCGGATTCTGGTGCAAGTAAGAGAGATGAAACCCTAATATAGGCCCTGGGTTAAGATTCAGAAGTTGAAGTAGACACAGATTGTGTCATAATAATGAAGTAGATACGGTTAGTGTCAAACCTAAGAAAGAAGAAAGAAAAGATGAAGGTCTTTATGTTCATTTAATAGAAATGTTGTTGATGTTTAAAAAAATGAAAGGAATCTTATTTATTACTATTTATTCGAGTTGCTTCATAACTATTATTAAGTTATTGAAGTTTTCAAAGAATGATGATGTGATTCTTGATTCTGTTGTTTATTCAACTGCTATGAGGATTAAATGCTTTCTATGTCATTCTACTATAGGTCGACTTACAAATGGGTTACTGAACTTTTTTTTTCTAACAGTCAACTCACTGAACTTTAGTTTACTAACAAAAAGTTACAAAAACCGTTAAGTTTGACTTAACGGAAATGATGATGTGGCATCTGACTTGTCTAGAAAAAGCCTATGTGGCAGTTAGTATACGACGTGGCAGTGAAGATGTGGATTTGGATGAAAATTTTGATGAAAAAAAGAAAAAAAATATTTTAAAGTATAATATAAATTATAAAAATTAGCCAAAAAATAAGAAAATAAATAAATAAATAAAAATAATTTTTTTAATAAAATTAAAAATGCAGTTTTTTTTATTTTTATTAAAATGCAGTTTTTTTAATAAAAAATAAAAAATGTAGTTTTTTAATAATAAAAGGCAGTTTTTATAAAATTTAAAAAAAATGGTAGTTTTATAAAATTTTAAAAAATGCAGTTTTATAAAATAAAATTTATTACTTTTTTTATAAAATGCAGTTTTTTATAAATTTTTAAAAAGGCAGTTTTTTTAAAATGCAGTTTTTATAAAATTTTAAAAAATGCAGTTTTTAAAATGCAGTTTTTTAAAATGCAATTATTACTTTTTTTAAAATGCATTTTTTATAAAATTTTAAAAAAGGCAGTTTTTAATAAATTTTAAAAATGCAGTTTTTTTAAAAAATTTAAAAATGCTGTTTTTATAAAAATTTTTAAAAATGCAGTTTTATAAAATTTTAAAAAATGCTTTTTTTTTAAAAATTATTAATTTTTTTATAAAATGCAGTTTTATAAAATGTAGTTTTTTTTATAAAATTTTAAAAAGGCAGTTTTTTAAAATGCAGTTTTTAAAAATGCAGTTTTTTATAAAATTTTTAAAAATGCAGTTTTTTAATTTAAAAAACTGCATTTTATAAAAAAGTAATCTTTTTTATATATTAAAAATGCTGTTTTTTTAAAACTGCATTTTTATTATTAAAAAACTACATTTTTTTTATTTTTATTAAAAAGCTGCATTTTTTTTATTTTTATTAAAAAATTATGCGTTTTAATATTTTTTTAATAAAAATAAAAAATGCTTTTTTAATTTTTATTAAAATTAATTATTATTATTTATTTATTTATTTTCTTGTTTTTTGTATAATTTTTATAATTTATATTATACTTTAAAATATTTTTTTCCTTTTTTCATTAAAATTTTCATCCAAATCAACATCTTCACTGCCACGTCGCATACTAACTGCCACATAGGCTTTTTTTTAGACAAGTCAGCTGTCACATCATCATTTCCGTTAAGTCAACCTTGACTTAACGGTTTTTGTAACTTTGTGTTAGTAAACTAAAGTTTAGTGAGTTGACTGTAAAAAAAAAAAGTTCAGTGACCCATTTGTAAGTCGACATATAATAGAGTGACCTAGAAAGCATTTAACCCACTGCTATGACTTGCTGAGCAATTAAATGCTCACTCTTGCAAATTCTAAAACTTTTGCAGCTAGAGCCAAGACCTGAAAGGTCAGATGATGTTAAAAGAGATTACTTTAAGGAAGAAGAATTAATTGTATAGATATATACAATGTGTTTTAATTGTAATATTTGTAATGATGTATTAATTAATTAACATTATGATTTGAAGATATAAAGGTCTTAGAACCTGGGACTAGAATGAGATATGTTGTAATAATATAGTAATTACATTCATGTCGTTAAGATTATATTGAATGGGTAGTACTGTGGAGCACCAAACCCGTGTTTGAAGGTAGACCTGAATTTGGGAGCGTCAAAGTTGTGGTTGGGGTCTCAAATTTTTGTCTCAAATGATGTCCTTTTTTTACATTGGTCGTGTACTTGTGATTGGGTATGCCATCAAATATAATTAAAATATTCATTGTCACATCATTTAGCATTACCTTGGAAGAAATCAACTTTTCGCTCAGCAGTAGGCCTGTAGGAGGTAATTATTTTTTGGCAAAAAGGGGTAATACCCCACTGTGGTTGTCCGAGTTTAAGTATTACCCCATTGAACTTTAAAAAAATTGAATTGGTAAACTGAACTTTTTAAAAATTATTAATTGGACCATTCCGTCCAAGAAATTAGACGGATGTTAAATTGGATTGCATATTTACATATGTGGCAGCGAGAGAAAAAGAGAAAACAAATATTTACAAATGTTGCCAATTATTTGGCAACCATGTAAGAATTTAAAGGAAGAAAAATAAGTTGATTTTTTTTTCTTTCATTTTCCTATTATTTCTCTCTTAAGTTCTTCATTTGGTTACAAGTTCAGTTGGCTAATTGCATATTTTTAAAGTTTAATAGTCAAATGTTGAAAAGGTGACAACCACAGTTGGTAATACCTCTTTTTGCCATTGTTTTTTACTAGGATAATTGGCATTCCATCTGTTCTCTCTTTCATCAAGATATCTGGAGGTTTTTCATTTCCGAATAATTTAATAGAGTGAATTTATTGTATTGCTAGAAAAAGGAACGGAAATTGTGTGTCTAAGAGAGAGAGATGGAGATGTTCTTTATGTCAACTTTTGGGAATAAAATGGGATGGAAGTTAGATTATAACCTTGTTGGCTCCACTCTCTCGAATAACACTCTGATATGATAGGGTTTACTTGAGTACAAAATGAAGAGTTTAACTAAACAATTGAAAAAAAAGTATTGTTGTGAAATATTTAGACGAAAAAGGAGATGATTTAGCAAATGAAAAAAAGTCACCATGACAATGCCCCCTGAAGCTTGTAACTTCTGCATTTAAAAAAAATTACAACTAGGAAAGAAATCTTATATAAACAGTATGTTGCAAGTCCTTTACCAAAACCTATCACCCCTATGTTTACTTTGATCTGTCCTTTTGCTACCTTCAAATATTGATCACAACGGAATGCGTAAATTAAATAGACAACCCTGCTAGTAAAATGGATGGTTTGTGTAAAATATAACAAATCTTACTTATTATTTATAACTAATGGTGACACAGGTAGGGAAGGTGAGCATGGAATGGTTAGCTGGGGAAAAGACCAAAGTAACAGGAACATTCCGACCTCGTACTCGGGGTTGGACTGGGTATGTTGAGAAGGACACTGCAGGACAGACAAACATTTATTCAATTGAGGTCAGTAGTTTCAAGATTTTTAATCATCAGGGGTTTCTCACTTCACTGTATATATACTATATATGAACAAAATGTAGTAGAGGTAACATTCCTATCATAAGAAAGAGTACGTGAAGCTTTATATGCACTTGCTTATCTCAATTAGAAGAACTCAGATAAAACAAGTTACTATGTTTTGAAGATGAAATTTGAGAATGAATTCAGTAGATATATTATTTTACTTCAAGTAAGATGATTTTGTGGCAAGTGCACTTAAAGGTCATAATTACTTTGTTATGAAACTGTCATTTCTGTTCTTGATCAAAAGTCCTTTAGTTTGAAATGGCCTCAGGAGGGGTTTGCTATCAAGACCAACTTATAATCATCCACCATGAACTTTTTTCGAATTATATATAGAAATTACCAAGCTTTCATGCACACTACACATACCCACACAACACACAACACACAGCACACATGCAGATTTGTGTATTTCATCCACTTTTTCTTGAACCCATTGTAGCCATTTCCGAAAAGAAAGAGAACTGCCTCCCTATCTCTTTGTAATGTTCATGTGTTTCTCACAAATTAAAGTGCAAGTGCCGAATCATAAATTCAGAATAGTGTAAGATTAAACAACACAAACAGTCTACTTTTCAGAGGTGTTTTGTTCGGATCTATTGTGGGAGACTCCCCCTTGTTATACTTCCCTAAACAGGCTTACGATGGGTTCCAGATCTTCCTCAATATTTCCTTTAAATAAAAGCTTAACTAATAGTAATAAACTAAGAGAATGCAGAAACTCATATAAAGCAACATTAAGGGGAAGTTACATATTTTAGTTTTATGATAAAAAATCTCTCCTAAAAGATTTAGTTATTCTTGAAAGATGGTTAAAAGGTTACATTTCTGCAAACAGCTCTATGTCTAAAAGTTCAGCAAGAACTTTATATATTAGTCAAATCCTTTTCATAAGTGACTCACCGTTATTGTGCTGTTACCATCATTATGAGAAAATTCCATATTTACAGCAATAGCCAATATCCTTTTAGAAGTTCTAGTGGTAAGCTTTGGACTAAGTGATGGTGTCTGTGAGTATTATGTTATGTTTTTCATTAGAGGCTGAATTGGATCTCTGAATGTTATTAAACATAAAGGACACCATCACGCTTACGTGATTAAACTAAAAGTGGGAGTGATGTTAAGCACATTGGCATGGAGTATAAAAACTTTGAGAATTTGAAATGCATTATGGTTTGAATCTTGTTTTACTAGACTTGGAGCTAAATTATGTTTCTTTAATGTTGATGTATATTAGGAGTCTACGAAGTTTAGGTTATTTATATTTAGGTTACTTATCCTACAAAAACCAGGATTTTGGTAAGATAAGCTTAACAATCTCAATTTAACTAAAGCAGAGTGTTATTTTATGTGAGCTTTGTGCTTTCCGCTTAAGGCCATCACCGATTTCTTGCAAAGAAGAAGACTTGTGTGGACTAGAGAATTCCTTGAAAGGGTGTTACACGTCATTTCCTTTTTCTCTTGAGCCTTGTTTTTACCCCTGTGCGCTCTTTGTTCTGCATCAAGGAATATCTTCCTATGCTCTCGACTATGACGTATCCCATTTTTAGGTTATCTAGTTAAGTTACAGGGAAGCCAAAATCTCCTGTTGCAAGTGACGAGTGTAGTTTGTCATCAGAAAGGACATTGGCAAATTTATTGTCCTAGACTATTTCACAATTTCTACTATTATAAATATCAAACTAGCATAGGCATTTGAGCTCTTGAGAGACATTGTTCGAACTCATTTACATAAGAAAAAAGTGCACATGCAGCCACCTATTTTTGTAATTTTTAAAATCATTTTCTTTCTCTAGATAAATCAAGCATATCATGTGTAACGCCCCCGAATTCGAGCGCCAGCCACCCGAATAAGGGTCGACGTTAACTCTACATCTTTCGTAACTTAACCAATGATTCCATAATCATATTGGTTGAATTAGTCTATTACAGACTATAAAATTATAAATTTCCTCAACTTCATCCTTGGATTTTAACTCGATCTCGATCTTGATCTTGATCTCTATCTCATTCTTTCTACAAGTATAAACTTGTAGTTCATTCGTATATATAGATAACACCATATATATATCGGTCAAATTTTTAACCTTATGATTTAAACATTCTATACTTCAATATATCAAGTTTCATAGCATTAATGATAAGATCGTTCTTGGCAACAGAGGGGCGCATTCTGATAATTTTGGCATCTTACTGGCGCTCATTAGTGTAACCTCAATGCTTACAGAACTCCCAATATCATTCAATACCCTCATTTAGACATATATTTATAAATATATCTCTTCATATCGATATTTCCTATTTTTCTGAATTTCACAATATTAATAACACACTTGTACTTGGAACAAAGGAACCTTGCGATGAATTTGGTTTCTTCATCGGTGCTAAATCTTTGTTCTTACATCACTCACAATGTTATTCAATATCCTCATTCAGATATATAGTTCTTTATCAACATTGTATTAATGTTTTGTTATCTATCTGAAGTTCAGAGTATCGACATAACATGATCAGTCCATATTACCAATACCCTCACTCAGATTAATAGATTTTAACAATTCTAAGTTATATCAAATTAAAGATATAACACCATTCTGATGATAATAACATGATATTATTATTATAATCTTCGATTACATGGTTTGCTTGTTCGTATTACATAAGTCATTATGACTTAATACAAATACAATAAATAAAACATGAAACCTAATCTATGCTTCTTCTTTACGTTCATGATCTTCTTAATCATTATTCTTTAACTGCAAATAAAGTTTTATTTGCAAGAATGAACACATAAGTAGTTTATGCTTTCATATAAACTTTAACATGCTTGATTAAACATATTTTTCAATTAACGATTACGTTAACTCATGCTCAACAATGGTACATAATCATATGTAGCATTACATATTAATAAACACTTAACATTTAATCAATACTTAACACATGCTTCTTAAAATCACATAACACTTCTACATATCATCTTCACATATCAACTATCATATAATAACATTAACAAGACTAGAAATACTAGCACATATGTTTAGGATAGAAGACTTATCTCGTAGTAAACTAGTTTTCCCGGTAAACGCTTAAAAGCCTTCATAAAGGGATTTATGCACTCGACAAGTTAGTTTATCGAGTTTTACTTCTTAATAAGTGTTTTTATAACTTGTTAAAACTATTTCCATAGGTGGAATTACTTAGATAAGTGGCTAGCTCAAAAAGTCATTTTTAAGCCTTAAAATCCGAGAGCCCCCTTAAACTTTTCAGCTTTGACATCCTTTACAGAAACTGCCATAATTTTCTCATAATAAAACATTTTAAGGTGATTCTTGAGTCTAAATTCATTAGAATTTCCTGATCTACAATTTTATTTTATTTTTCAGAAGCAGATTCTGACTTTAAATTTTCAGAAAATGGGCAGAAAGGTCGTAATGGAAATTTGTTCATAATTTATTCATTTCATGTGGTAAACTATGATACCACAAGCATCAAAATGTTATGTTATCATGTTCTAACCCTTAATTACCTTCAATAACATAAAAATAACAAAATCATAAACCTACTTATGTAAGATTTATGACTTTTGCTCATGAACACAAGAAGAACAAAAAAATCGTACATTGGAACGACTTATGTTCTTGAGCTTTTGGATTTCATACTTGAAATCATTTGGGCATTATGACAGCTTACATATGTGATTTATGATACTTTAAACTTGAAATATCATAAACTTAAATGATAATAGATTTTCTCAAGAACACTCGATGAAACACTGGGTTAGAAACTGAACATGGTAACGACTTGTGTTCTTGAGATTTCTACTATACTATTACATAAAATTGAAAATGACAACTACTTGCTCAAGAACTTATGAAGGACATGGAGAACGACAAGCGTATATGGCCACGACTTATGTTCTTGAGCTTATAAACTATAATATGAACAAAAATGAACGTAATAACAACCAGGGATTTTACCTCTTCAAGTTCCAAGCTTTAACTAATCCTTTGCAATTTGAAATTAATCTAACTCACAAGAACTCTCTTTCTAATTCTAGTTTATAACTTTGAATACTTGATTTTTGTTTTTTAAATTGGTAAGAAATGAATGAACTTAGCTTGCTATTTATAAGAAAACGTAGTTTCACTAATTGCACGTTAGGGGCTCGACTTATTACACTTTACACCCAACTTATTACACTTTGGTACATAGGTTAATTACACTTTAGTACCTTAAAAAAATCTTCCACCAAGCTACATCATCATGATATCATCTTTATGCTTCTTTGAGGATGATGTCATGCTTACATCATGGTTGCATCTCATTTCTTCTCTGATTGGTCGATTCAAGTTCACATGGATTTGTTTTATTTAGTTAGGTTCTAGTCACATCAACTTAGTTATGCATAACCTAGTTTTATTACAACTAGTTATCTTTCAACTTAGTTCATTTCAAGTACAAATTAGTTTGATTTCAACTAAATATTTTCAACTTGGTTCATTTTTAAGTCTTCCGGTTTAATTGACCATTATTGATTTAAAAGTCTGACATTACTTAGTTTTGTTCCATATAAACATTATTCAGTGAAGTGAAAAGTCCAACAGACTTTGCACGTTTTTTGGTGAATAGTATTTTTGACCACTTTTTTTTTTTCCAGAAAATGGTTAAACGATCAAAAAGTCAAAAAAAATATTTCTTTTCGTCTTATTCTCGTGAATAGTGATTTGCACTTTTTTCGAGAAAAAACTTTTATCGGTTATTACGTGACTTCACTTCGTATTACTGGTAGATCTTGAAACGGAAAGTCAATACGACGGACTCGTTTCACTGTCAGAAGCTTTCTGCATTTTTCTGTGGAAAAACTTTTATTGGTTCATTGATCTCTAAACCACGTATAAACACTATGTCGTGAAATATAATATGTTGAAACGACGAAAAGAACTGATCAAAAAGACGATAGGCGTTTTCTCGAGAATCGTGAATTGTCTCTTTCTTGAATTTTTTTTATTGTCTCCCTAGCTTCTATGACTCATATAAACATTATATCGTGAAATGAGAAAAATCCCTAAAGGATGCAAGACGGATTTCCTAGACGTATCTGATTTCTAGGTTCTAACCCTTAAGGTTTAGGTTTTAACCTTTTTGCCAATTTAGGTTTTAGCCTTAAATTAACTTCTTGATTTTAATAAGTTTTAATGTGAACTAATTAAACCAAAACACAAAATTCTATACATAGCAAAAATTATATAACACATTTGAAGCTCAATTCAAACTAATCATATGCGATCGTATCTCACGAGTAGTTTAACGATATGAAAGCAATCTTTTCGGGTTTTAAAATCGACAACCTTTATTAGATCTTGTCAGATCACATTTGAAATATTTGGAATATTACATTCAACACAACTTACAAGAATTTCGTCTTCAAAATTATTTTACAATCAACTTTAGTCATTTAATATTATATTTATAAGTTCTATAAATATCCACAATATTGCAATATGATTGCATTCATGAAAATGAAATCTGCTTCGATTTCAACAGGGTACCTTAACTTCAGGTATATCAGTGGCTGTTAGCAACTAAACCAAATATATTCTAGATTATTCAAGAAATATCTTAATTAATATTAATACATGAATTGGTGATATCTAAGTACATGATACATATACATGAATGTATTTGAAATGTCTTGAAACATGTAATGGTTAGGTTCATGTACATGAATGTGGTCATGTAGTAATTATTAGTGTGGATCTAGAAGTGTCCTATGAGTCCTATAAATAGTCTTGTACTTGGATCATTTTAATCAAGTGAAATGAAAGTATTCTTAAGTGTTCTTCAAAGTTATATTTCACTTCTTCTATAATTTATCATCTTCCATAAATTTCTAACAAGTGGTATCGACGACCCAAGAAAGGTGACTTAGTGCTATCAAAGTGTTTCGCTGGGCGAGTGCAAAGTGTGCGCGTTAGCTCCAAATTGCAATCTAGCAAATGTGTTAGTTGAGAAAATTTTTGAAGAAGTTTGTGAGTTGAAGCACGTCACAAAGGTTGTCATATTGATAGCATTTTTGGTGAGGTAAATTATAAAAAAATGATGTTTCCTAGGTTTGGTGCCAAATTAGTGTTCACAAATTATAATGTTTGGAGTATAAGGATTCGAGTATTTCTTGGGGAATGCAATTTATGGCAAGATGTCATTGCAAATCCAAAAAAGTGTATTTCAGAAAAAGTTCGAGAAATGAAAGAAAAAAGAACAAGGAAGATTTTGAAAGGAGTAATGCATGAAGAAGTCTGGATGCATGTTGCAAGTTTTGATTCTCTATCTCAGTTATGGAATGAGCTTGAATTGATTTGCAAGAATTATAAAGGTTCATCGTTACCTAAAGAGTCTTGGTTTTTGGAAGAGGATGAGAAACTTGTAGAAGAAATTGATAAAGTTGAAGAAGAAGAAGAAAAGAAAAATGAAGATCTCTCATTAGACAGCAACTCTTCAATCCCCATCAAGGATTGGCAAAAAGATTCTGCAGTGTCGGTGGAAGATTCAGCTTCCGTGCTGGGAAATATTAGAGTATCAAAAGATAAGAAAACAAAATCAGTTGGTACAATTAAAACTTTGGAGGAAACAAAGCGCAGGGTTGGTGTGGATTTTAAGGATAATATGACCTCTTTTGTAGAGGAAATTATAGAATTTGAGAACCTGGAGAAAAAGCGGTGTTTCTCTACTGACTTGAAATTCAAGCCACTATCTACTCTAAAGTGTGACATCGGTGAGTCTTTGAAATGTGTTGGTAGGACACTTGAAGCTCACAAGGAATCTAAGAAGGACGTCCCACTGAAAAAAGAGATGTTAATAAGGATTGGGTCAAAGACAGATTAATATGCACTGGTTTGGCAAAGGAAGAACTTAAGGTGAAGAGGCAGAGGCTAAATGATCCTATGATTCGTGGCGCTGATGGACGCTTTAAGGCGGTGAGCTGGCATGATGCTCTTACTGTGGTTACTGAGGTCATCCACCAAGTGAAACCAGAGGAGACTGTTCTAATTGACACATTAAGAAATTTAGAAGAGCATGAGAAAACTATTTTGTGTGTCAAAATTGATTTGGGATTCATAATGGTAAATTTTGTGGAAGACATTGAATGGGTTAATATGGAGAAGTATTTTGATCAAAATGAGTTCAGAAATAATGAAATGGAGAAGAAATACAAGCATGTAAAATGTGAAAAGCTAGTAAGCAAGATCAAGAAGAACAAATGGAAACTTCAAGCTTTTGTGTCATATACATCAATGGAGATGACAAAAGAGTTTCTTGCGTTTGAAGGAATCGGAAGATCAAAATGTTTTACGACATTATGAAGAATAAATTTGGTTTACGGGAGGCCTTGTTAGCAACTAAACCAAATATATTAATTAATATTAATACATGAATTGGTGATATCTAAGTACATGATACATATACATGAATGTATTTGAAATGTCTTGAAACATGTAATGGTTAGGTTCATGTACATGAATGTGGTCATGTAGTAATTATTAGTGTGGATCTAGAAGTGTCCTATGAGTCCTATAAATAGTCTTGTACTTGGATCATTTTAATCAAGTGAAATGAAAGTATTCTTAAGTGTTCTTCAAAGTTATATTTCACTTCTTCTATAATTTATCATCTTCCATAAATTTCTAACAGTGGCTATTAGAAAATTTATTGATTAGTTATATACATATTTCGAGTTACATTCTTGTCTATTCATGATAGCTCTATGATTGATACCCAATCTAAATTGTCTTGATTGCATAAAATGTATAATATTTCTTTGGCTCTTGAGATCTTATATTATAATATTAGGATGCATAAAATTGTAATGTTCTGAATCCAAATCAATTATTTTCTGCAGCCTGCAGTTTATGTGGCAGAGAGTGCATTTAGCTCGGGAAATGCAGGTTCTTCGGTTGATGGAGCTGAGAACACAGCAACTCTTGCAGCTGGATTTGCCATAATATGCATTGCTGCAGCGTCATTAATTTTGCTTCAAGTAGGGAAGAACCCACCTCAAGTACAGACAGCGGAATACTCTGGGCCATCTCTTAGTTATTATATCAACAAGTTTAAGCCCCCAAAATTGATTCAAGCTTCAGTACCAACTGAAACTGAAACATCTACAAATCCAGAAGGCTCTACCCCACAAATTTCGAAGGTTCAAGTTGAATCTGCACAGCAAGAAAATTCGGCCACAAAAGTTTCCCGAGTTTCTATTGAATCTTCTTACCAGTTGGATGCTCCAACTTTAAGTTCCAACTCTTAGGCTGCTACAGCTGCGAGTGTCTGGAATAGTAAAGTTATTGATATATTTTCTTTTCATATTATAATTTATATGCCTTTTGTTGTTATTAATATACGGTTCCCCAGCAGCATGCGAAAAATATTTGATTGTATATGCATCTAAATAAGATGTATTCTGAGTTATTGATTTTATATGTATTGCTCAAGTCATCTCAATAGAGTCAAATAGTTCGAGAAAATATTACTTCTTTCCACAATTTTTCCTTTGGTCTGAACTAAATCACAAACGAGAAAAATAAAATATGAAACCTGGTTTCTTCCAAGTATCGAACTGAGGTTAAGGTTGTGTAAGAAATGAGCTGGTTAGTTTAGTTAGTTAATTTAGTTGTTAAGAGGGTATTATAGTCTCTTACTTAATAAGTTGTTGATTTAGTTAAATGAGTTTGTTGAGATATGGAGTTGAATTGTTTTCATTAGCTTTGTAAGCTGATTTCCATTGTAATCTAGAACATTGTGGAATTTATTGATTTTCTTCCTCAATTTTCTCTGAATTCTCTCATTGTCCTGGATCTTATTTTCTTCTTCTATTTTTACCATTTCTATTTCTTGTTCCTTAAAGTATTGAATTGAATATATTCAATTCATTACAAATTGGTATTAGAGTTTCTTCGATCCATAATCATGACTACGAATATTCAATTCATTACAAATTGGTATTAGAGTTTCTTCAATCCATAATCATGACTACGAATAATAAGTGATTGAGTAACCTCGAGTCTCACGTGAACGATCAAACACACACAATTCAACAACTACTGAATCATCTGGGGGAATATGTATCTTCACTTGAGCAAGGTTTTGATGAGAAGTTAGAGTTAATGATGAAAGGTTTTGAAGCATTACTCTCTATTCGTGTGCAAACTCGAGACTCTACGCAACCAAGTATGATAGATTTCACGACACGCTTGCGTGAGGTGGTTGTCGCCCCGATTATTTCCAACAAAGTTGTAGGATAGATTGTTTGCAACACCTTAACCCCTTGCCTATATGTAGATAGTAATATTGGTACAATTGCTCGCTTTCGGAAATATGTGTGGAATGGACACCTACAACACCTTGACCTCTCGCTTATATTGAAGCAATAATCTCAATACAATCGATGATTGATGTGGTAGAAGACGTCACACACAACTATGTATTGTTGTATGATAAGTCAAATTAAATCTCAAAGAATAAATTAAGAAATTATTTATAAATTTTTCAAAAAACCAAAAGTAGAGAATAACCTCACAAGTATATTGAATAATGAATAATGTTTTTGACTACATCAACTTGGACCTCTATTTATACTACTCAAAATAATCCAAATCCTAGTACCAAATTATTCTAATCCTAATAGGAATTCCAAACCAAATGTAGAATAGAAATCCCTTGTTTCCATAAACAAATAAAAACTTATTTAGAATGCAAATCTATCTAAAAGAATCCTAGTTATAATAGAATTATGAAAAGATATGAAAAATCCCTAATATTTTAGAAAACAAAATCTTGTTTAATTTTTTTAGGAAACAAAATCTTGTTTTTTAATTTCTGAATTTTAGGCTTGCAAATTGTCTTTCCATATAATATGTAATCCATAGGCTGCTAGGAATTTATGTTGAGTCCTTGACACTCAACTTGATAGATTGACGAAAAATTCTGACCCCCTCGTGCTTGTATCATTACCATTCTCTGCAAAAGGATTTGTCCTCAAATCTGGCATCTCATCCTCTCCAAAATGATTCAACAACAAAATTGCTCCTACATGAAAACAAACTAAGTTAGTAGCATCAAACAAATCATAATGTTAAAACTCAACTTGCACATGAAATATATAAGAAATATCAACAACACAAGTCAGAATACGAGAAGAATCATTAAAAACTCCAACTCCTGCAAGGAACATAGCAATGTCCGGCAACTTCCTCGAATCGACATGAGCAACTCATATACCAAATTCTTCCAAAACTCTAAGAAAAGTTCTATATCCGTCTGGATCAAATATTAGCACACAGAACGCCTCATGTAGTATATACTCCCATTCACGAATTTTCGGACCAAAAGTTAATGTGATGATCTCGTTCATTCGCAAATATCCATTTCAATGCTCCTGGGTCAAATGTCAACTTTTGAAACTCATCACGTTGCGTAAGCCCATACACTTGAATTCCTGTATTAAACAAAAAATGAAACAAATCAACAAGTTCTTTTTGTCCAATCATAAATAAATCAAATAAATCAAAATCACATGCATGGTCTACTAGAACAATATCCAAAATACTTCCATGTAGACTCTTAATGCATTGTTAAAATTGAATTGCACGATCCATGATTCCCTTGATGAATATGATCTTATCACGAATCTGCAAAATACAACCAACTTTTCTATTTCCATTGACATTAACACAGTCAAAATCACATATTAGCACCAATGAAATAAAAAGGTCACTGTAAGACCCCAAATTTTATAAAATAAAAGTATTCAATTTTCTTATAATTATTATTCAGTCATTAGTTAAATTGATAAAAGGTTAAAGTTAAGGGTGATATGTAAAAATTTTATAAAATAAGCAAGTTGTCATAAAATATTTGTTTGTTCGGGGAATATTCTTTTTGTCGGGGAATACCGTACGCCGACGAAATCATTGGTGAACCACATAACGGAATAACTGTCGGATATAGAAAGCGACAAAAATAACCTTTTTATAAAAATAACGCCAAGACTTTTACCGTTAAACTGTTGAAATATCCGGTGATAAAAGAACAGTAATATGCGTTGTTGCACAGTAGCACACAGTATTGCACAGTATCTCTGATTATTGATGTTTACGTAAGAAGTTACTTAGTTTTATTCAATTATTGTAACAGTAGTTGCTGCATAGTATCTCATATTATTAATTCAATTATTGTCACAGTATCATCTATGTGAGATGCCAAATTTTATGAATAAAGATTTAAATTTCTCGAAATATTTTTTTTTTCAAATTATGGTGTAGATTTGATATAATGTTATAGTTGTGGGTAATATTTATAAATTTTGCAAAGTATGTAAGTTGTTATAAAATATTCGTTTGGTCGAAGAATATTCTTTTTGTCGGGAATATCCGTACGATGGCACAATCATTGGTGAACCCACAACGGAAGTATTGTCGTAGTAAGAAAACGACATAATTATCTTGTTATAAAAATAACGGCGGAAGTGTTACCGTTAAAACTGTTGAACTACCTTTAGTAAAAGTATACGATGTCTGGCGTGATTGCATAAGTAGCAATACGGTATTGGTTATTGATGCTTACGTGAGAAGTCACTCGCTTATACTCAATTATTGCTACAATAATTGTTGCATCATATCTCTCATATTATTGATTCGATTATTGTCACAGTATCATTTGCATTATATGATATATTATTAAATCAATAGTTGAGACTACAAAGTTATTCATATTATTAAATTGCAATATTTACAATGTCTAGAAGTTCGCCAAGGAGAGGTTTGGTCACCTAATTGCGCTGCCATGATAGGAGAAATCCTTATTCGAAAGCCCCCTCTTTCCGGGACTAATTTCGTTGTTAAATATTGTGAGTTATAATATTAATGATGAATAAGTTCGTGTTGATTAAAGATGAATTTGATAGTTCCATTGTGTTGGGATTATTAGTGTTAGTGGTAATCGACATCTATTCCGGATGATAATTGATGTCTGGGGTTATATTGATAAATGGGGAATTTATCGGATAAATGAGCAATTAATTGCTACTAATTCACATGCTTATATAACTATTTGTTCAAATGTGTGTACTATTGAATCACATTCTTATACTATTAGGGGAGTTGGTGCAAGATTGATAATACTTGCATGATTAAATTAAAGATGGAGGTATAGATGGAGGTATTATACCGTAATTCGTATTTTCACATGATTATAAATATTGATTCACATGATTGAACTATTGATTCACATTATTTACTATTAGGGGAGGTGGTGCAAGTTTGATAATACTTGCAGGACTAAATTAAAAAATGAAAGAAAAGTGGAGGTATCAGAATTTGTAATTTTTCGAGCCCCAAAACGTGCAATTATCGAAACTATATTTTTCTATAAATAGAAGCTCATTCTTCCTTCATTTCTCACCAATTCACTAAAGCTATAGAGCAATTATTATAGAGAGAAATTATAGAGAGAAACTATAGAGAGAAAATCTATAGAGAGAAAGAAGAAGAGAAGCCTGCTACGTCACTATTCCAGTATCCAGTTTCTTCTGAGGTAAGGGGTATTATTTCTTTCGTATTTATGAAGAGAGCTATTGTTATTCCATCCCTTATTATTACATTGGAATAACTTTTGTTTATCGCAATCTTTGCATACATGGTGAAATTCTTCCGTTATTCCATTCTTCATTATTATGTTGAATAACTCGCTTGTATGGCAATCACCGCATACATGGTGAAATTCTTCTATTATTCCGTTCTTTATTATTCGCCTTAATATCTCGTCTCAGACACGTTTACGTGGGACCGGTTCCATCATTTATTATTATGTCGGAATATCCCGTTCATGCGTGCGTTTAAGCGGACTGGTTCCATTATTTATTATTCGCCGGAATATCGTCAAGACGCTTACGCATTGATTCGGTTCCATTCTTTATTATTCGTTGGAATAACTCATGCATGCATGGATTCATCGCATGCATGGCGATTTCTTCTGTTATTCCATTCTTTATCATTCTGTTGGAATAACCTGTCTATGTGGATTATCACATGCATGGTGAATGATCCTTTGTAGTCATTCCTTATTAAATTATGGAAATAATCTGTCTAAGTGGATTACCGCGTGGCGGACGAAAAATCCATTTGTAGTTTCATATATTCTCTTATACTTAGTTGGTTAAGCTTTGACTTTTATACTCCATGAAATTAGTGGAATATCCTTGATATTTGCGCTTCATTCAGTATCTTTTAATGGAAATATTCTTCTAAGCATTCTTGAATTTTTTTACTCCACAAAGAAGTATCATGTTGACAATTTGGACATTATTGAGTTCAGGATAAATTAACTTATGAATCTTTAAAATTTATTCTTGAACTTGTTTTATTGAATTATTATGTCATTGTCATCATCCTCATGCTTATATTGTGATAAAAGTCATCTTTGGCTTACGTGCATAGATGGACTTTGTATGATTATGACCAGGGATCATTCGGTATAATCATGACCTGTAATGTTATATATGAGGTGGTAAAAGTCCTCAGTAGCCTGTAGTGCATTGATGGACAGTTTTTGGTATGATTATGACCAAGGTTTATTCAGTATAGTCATGACCATTGATGATTTAATGAATATCCTGGTCAGAAAGTGTGGATGACTCGATGATGTGGTTTATTTATTGTCGAGTCTCAAATGATAAAGATTGATGAAAACATTTTAAATCATAGAAGATAGTAGATATCATGCTCTACCCGACTCTTCTAATGGATTACTTATTCACCGCAGCTTAAACTTGATGTCTATTGTATTTTATCGGTTTAACATTGTTGAAGACTAATAATAATTTATTCTCGCATTATCTTAGTCATAATATTTTCATTGGGCTAGTTGAGCTCACCCTTTCTTTTTCAATCGTTCTCTTCAAAAAATGAGAATATAGTTGGGACGAGTCGGGGAACGGAGTGACGGTCCAGATGATAGCATTAGTAGTCCTCACTATTCTGTTAAATAGTATGATAATAAATGTAATGAGGACTCTATTGAGTGTGGATATTGTCTAGATGACAATATTTGTATTAAGACTCATAGCATATGTTTTGTCGTATTTTACACGATAGTTGTATAATTAAGTTTTTACTTGTATTTTGTACCATGTATTTTTTAAAAATCTTAATTGATTTATTAAAGGTTATATGATAAGATCTAGACTGGATATAGTGTGTGGATTTGAAATTCTGTGAAGGATTTTTTTTTATGGATTTAAAATTTTTTGGAGAAGATTTACAAAATTAAGTGTATGAGGGTATATGAATCTGTATATACTGATTATATTTGTACATAATTGTGGTTTAGGATCAAGGATTGATCAGATAAGTAGTAACTTTAGCAAACCCTAAAGTTATGTTAAGAACATGGTTGTTAAGTTAGAAAACCCTAACGAACAGTTAGGAATCCTAACAAATTGATCGAAAACCCTAATTCCAGTTTCGGAAATCCGAAACCCTAATCGAGAAATTTAAAACTCTAATTTGGGAGCTCAAATGTTAAGTATAAATACTTAAGTGTTAAAAGATGTGGGATATATATGAAATATCCAATTTGCCCTTCAAATTATAGGGGAAATTACCAAAATGTCCTTAATGAGTGCGAAATGACCAAAATGCCCTTTTACTTAAAACTTAAGTAAAAGATTTTTGCAATTCTTGTGACTCACCACTCTGTTTATCCCATGTGTGTAAAAATATTCCCATATCTGATATTTGTTGCCACCTAGCAACATTAGATACATGAATCAAAATATAAGAGATTTAAAGTAAAGAAAATCTTTACTTTACTTAACATACTAGACAAGCCTTCTCTCTCTCTAAAATTTTGAAATGGGGAGTGAAAGTGAGTGAGAAGATTAGCTAATATCACTACTTAGCTTTCCAAGAACAGATTCAAGGATTGAACATTAAAAGGTATAAAACCCTAAATTTTATAAATCTTGTGATTCATGTTATATGTGGTGTTTTAATGTTTAGAGTTATGTTATATAATGTTAATTAGTGATCTAAGATGTTACATCAAGGATCCATAACATCTAGATGCAAGAAAGTAGGGGTTTTAACAACTGACTTAGAACCCTAATTTGTGGTTTGACAACCATATGTTAGGGCCCATAGATCTCAACCTTTTAATTGTTATGTGTGTTTAATGTTATAGAGTTGTTCTCTGCTATGAGGAGAGTAGACTGGAAGTGGAATCAAGTCCATAACATGTCTAGATCTCAAGATATGAGTGGTCAAACATGGTTGACCAACTATTGAAACTGGAATCTCGGTAACCCAGAATTTTCCAGAATGTCTGACAATGAATTTTAAGGCCTTTGATCTTGCAACTGTTAAGTGATTAGGCCATGTTAGTGTAATGGATTTGTAGACTGATATGTAGACTACACATCCATGCCCCTAGAACACTTAGATCTTAACCAGGATCAAAGTTATGGGTGGTCAAAGTTGGGTTGACCATCAGCCGGATGAACATTTCTGGAAAACCCAGAGAGTTCAAGAACAGGTGTTCTGACATGGCTGACCGGCCTAGATCTCTCTCATGTGATGTATTTAGGTTGATCTAATGTTGTATAGTTGTTCTTTGACATCTCTACTACAAGACTGAACTCTTATATCACACAGAGTAGACCTAAAATGCAAGTTATGGAGATCCAAAGTAGGTACCATGAACTGTTCTTCATTTCTGGGTAACCCAAAAAATGAAGAACAGTCTCTGAAAAGATTTGTGAGGCTTATATCTCACTGTTGTGATGTAGGATGGCCATGAAATTGGTTTGGGGTTGTAGTACTACATCAATACTACAACACTAATCCATAATCCAGCCTAGAGAACATCAAGAACATAAAATTAAGTGTGGTCAAAGTAGGCCCCTGGTGACTGGCTATGAAGGTTCTGGGTTGGCCAAGAACACAGTTTTGTCGTTATAACCACCTTTAGTGACAGTTTAATTATAAATTAATTATTTTTATTAAATAATTAGAGAAAAATGATTTTTAATTATGAAAAATTCATAATTAATTTGTAAAAATTATTTTAAATCCTAAAAATCGGTTTTAAATAATTTGGAATATATTTCATTAATATTTTAATATTTTTAAGTATTAATGGTATTTAATTTATTTAATTATTATATTAAATAAATTGCTTAAAAATGATTTTAATACTTTAAAAATCATTTGAAATTATATTAAAGTGTTAAAAAATAATTTAAGTTATTTTTAATGACTTTTAATATTTTGTGATGAATTTCATTAATAAATTAATATTATCGATAATTAAATTATTTAATAAATTTATTAAAGAAATTATGAAAAATTAGTTTTAATGCTTTAAAAATCATATCAAAATGATTTAAAGGTTATAAAATATTTGAAGTTATAAAATATAACTTTTGATATTTTGTCATGAAAAACATTAATATTTTAATATTAATGGCGGTTATTTGATAATAGATTTAAATGTTTAAAATAATTTAAATATGATATTAAGGTATTAAAAATACTTTGAGATATTATAAATAATTTCTAATATTATGTTATGTATTTCATTAATATTTGATATTAAATAAATATTAATGATAATGGAATTAAGTGGTATTTAAATTATATAAATATGATATTAATGATTAAAAATCATGATAAATGGTAATAATTATTTAAAAATTATTATGAGTCTTTGAAAAATACTTTGACTAAATAATAAATTATATAAGATAATATTGAAGTTTTTAGGCAAATTTTTATTAGAATTAGGCTCGATAATTGTCCGACTAGGCCGTCGGGATGTCAAAATTATACCGTACTCAACTCAGACTGAATTAGTTTGGCTTGAGATCAAGTCTTATGTGTTTTATAGACTGATAGGATTATGTGGTAATGTGTTTAGGTTATTTTATAACTGTATATAATAGTATTATATTGTTATAATATTATTCTAATATTAGAGATCGATACTATTAATATTAGGTCTTCAGATGAAGCGATATAGACTGCGTAGCAGTAGTCGACTGTACATGAAAGTTTCCTAACTTGAACTCGAGTTGTTATTATAAAGTATGCTTGTGGTTAATCATTGCTGATTATATCACATCTATGAATTGGTGATTCGCATGTTGTGCATATTGCATGTGTTCATCACGTATGAAAGGCTGATCACCTTCATTATAGTTTGGTCTAGTTGATTTATTCATGTTCATTGTGGCCATTCATTTCTATTGTCTCGGCCGTTCAGCTATAAAAATTAATTCATGCTATTTCACAATTGCTATATTGTTGAAAGTCAGCCAACTTATTGTTTATTCTTTCAATCATGATATATCCTTTATTGAACTTAAACTTGATGGGAAAACTTGTTGCTCACCCTTGCTATATTATGATAAACATTGCAGATTAAAACAAATACTTTGAATACAGATGAAGGAGAATGACATTATATGTCAGATAGAATATGGAATACATGTATTAAGTGAAGGTTCTCGACCTTGGGGATGGTGTGTAAGTTTAATGTATAAACAATTTATGTTTATATCTTTTGCATTAGTAATAGAAATAGTATACCAGATCCGTGGTGATTAGGACCAAGATTTATGGATGCTACAGTTGGTATCAAAGTCGTGGTTTTGGGTTATTACAATTGGTATCAGAGCTGTAGGTTATAAACCTTAGGTGGGGTTACCTTAGGCTAATAACCACAGTGACAAGGATAAGGACTAACTCAAATAGAGTTAGTGTATCATTAAGATTCAAAGACGAATCTCGGCGAGTTATAAAAGATATGGAGTTCCTTAACTATGATAATAAATGTGAATGAATAGATAGAGTCTAAAAGACTAAAAGTACATGGAAAGAAGATCATAAAATAAAATAAACATAGCATAGAAATGAATTATAATATAATACGATGAGATCACCCTGTGATCTGATAAGGTCATAGCAGGGAGGAGGATCAATTGAATGATTGAAAATTGTACGACAAAATTGCTGTGTGTCAGTGGTACTATGAATTGGTACTGTGCCAACTCAGAAAAAAAGGGTTGGGGGTAATGTAATACGGATTGAACAAAATTCGTATGGAGTAAGTATGGAGTTTGGATTAATTTGGATTTCAATTGAGGACTCATGTCAGTAGATGAGTTGTATGATTCCTTGTATAGGCGGGGAATTTGTACTTGGTTTTAGAACCACTTAGCTTCCTACTCGATATAGTGGTTAAGTTGAACGATTCCTTGTATGGGTCGGGAATTGTCCTTGGTTTAACGACCGCTTAGCTTCCTATATTGATTAGTGGTCGAGTTTGGTTCGACAACTACCTGGTTTCTGGTACTGATAATCATTGAAATATTTGTGTCACGCTATTTTCTATGGTCATGTTGAGAATGTGATTCTTTTTTCATGTGTATAACAGATAAGTAGAGTATAGGTAGAGAATATAAGATTAAGTGCGAGTTCTTAAAACTCATACTTATGGTAAGTTCATGGCTTATAATCGTATGGTATATTTTTGAACCCCTCAATGAATGGACGTCTATGGTCTAACTAGAATAAGTTCTTAAACTCAAATGATTGTGGAAAGTTCCTGAACTCATAATGTGTGGTAAGTTTGACGAAGTGGGTATAGTTATGTGTGAATAAAAATTAAGGATAATAGGAATAGATAGACTGATTAAGCAATGGATCATTAGTGGAAGCATAGGTTTTCCAAATCTTTTAGCAATGCTAGACTTCAAAATTTTTGACATCAAGATAAATACACACTATGTGCCTTTTAAAAATGAATTTTTATTCTCAACTCTTGGTGACAATTGTGTATGTGTGGACTTCGGGATACTGACACATCGTTACCCGTTGAGATGGTAAAACTGATTTGCAATGATTTTTGAGTTGTTTAAAGTATAGTCTATGCTAATTATTTTGGTTAGACGACAATGATTTGAAATATCAAAATGTATTTTATTTATCATTAATGTATCATGTAACCTGGTACACAGATGATAAAAAATGACGGAGTTATAAATACATGATTACTTAGTGTTGAATTTGATTGAAAAATCGTTGTCCCACTATTGTATGATGTGTTATGACAAAGTCACTCAATGATGGAATCGTCAAACGGCCTGTCACCACAGTACGGTATCATGACGTCATAAAACTATTTTCAAAATAATTAATTGCCAACAGGGTTTGGCTATACATAAATGTTTCGATTGAAATTGAATTATTGGTATGAGTCTTAGCTATTTGATTCAGCTAGACCAACGTTTATGAAATTCAAAGAGTTCTTTGAAAATTTTCCCAAACCAAATTATTTTGGAGCGGAATCCGATAAGACTGAGGTAAACATCCCAAAATTGGGAAATTTTTGTGCCTATGGCAATGATAATGTACGAAAAAAAATTGTTCTAACAATAGTACCTAATCAGTATAGGGCATAACGGACTGATCACCCATCGTGTCCGTAAGTCATGATGGTTTTGCAGATGAATTTTTGTATAACCTTTTCAAAAATGAAAGTTCATAGTCTATATGACTCCTCAGCACGATTTGAAAAGTTTAACTCCAATGAGTGATGTTTTGGGTAGCTAGCATGTTAGTCTGTGTATGAAGGTGTAAGGTAAATTTCGGGGACGAAATTCTTAGAAGAAGGGGTGAATGTGACAACCCGAGAATTTAGACAGATAATAAAAATCTTAATGGATTGATTAAAGGTTATATGATAAGACCTAGACTGGATATAGTGTGTGGATTTGAAATTCTGTGAAGGATATTTTTTATGGATTTAAAAATTTTTGGAGAAGGTTTATAGAATTAAGTGTGTGAGGGTATATGAATCTGTATATACTGATTATATGTGTACAAAATTGTGGTTTAGGATCAAAGATATATCAGATAAGTAGTAACTTTAGCAAACCCTAAAGTTATGTTAAGAACATGGTTGTTAAGTTAGAAAACCCTAATGAACAGTTAGGAACCCTAACAAATTGACCGGAAACCCTAATTCTAGTTTTGGGAATCCAAAACCCTAATCGAGAATATTAAATCCCTAATTTGGGAGCTCAAATGTTAAGTATAAATACTTAAGTGTTAAAAGATTTGGGATATATTTGAAATGTCCAATTTTCCCTTCAAATTATAGGGGAAATGACCAAAATTCCCTTAGTGAGTGCGAAATGACTAAAATGCCCTTTTACTTAAAACTTAAGTAAAAGATTTTTGCAAATCTTGCAAGTCACCACTCTATGTTTATCCCATGCGTGTAAAAATCTTCCCATATCTGATATTTATTGCCACCTAGCAACATTAGATATATGAATCAAAATATAAGAGATTTAAAGTAAAGAAAATCTTTACTTTACTTAACATACTAGACAAGCCTTCTCTCTCTCTAAAATTTTGAAATAGGGAGTGATAGTGAGTGTGAAGATAAGCTAATATCACTACTTAGCTTTCCAAGAACAGATTCAAAGATCAGATTCAAGGATTGAACATTAAAAGGTATAAAACCCTAAATTTTATAAATCTTGTGATTCATGTTATATATGGTGTTTTAATGTTTAGAGTTATTATATATGATGTTAATTAGTGATTGTGACGCCCCAAATCCGGGTACTTGAAACCCGAACTCGGTGCTTCACGATACCATTTCTATAAGCTGAATAATACTAATAATAATAACAATAATATAAAATTCAAACTTAATTTACATATGCATCAAAATTTACTCCCAGGTACGAGACCTTTAAACATTCATTACATCATATATAATAAGTATCATTGTCTTAATAAACTATAATTATTACACAACATATTATAAATCTCATTCGAACAGCTTTCCTTTCCCCTTGTTCATGCCTGAGCCTTCGGGTTGATCATACTTAACTGAAAACATTTAATATAAGCAAGAGTGAACATTTGAGTGCCCAGCAAGTAATAACAATTATAAATATTAGCTGAAAGGGTTAAATGTTTTCTTTATACTACCCTTCTACAACAAGTCAATAGTTGTGAAGTAATCTGAACCGATAATAATAACATAACAACTCTCTTTCAAATTTTGAAACTACGTCATCGACTATATATAGGTTAAGGTGACATACTATGAGCATTGTTTTCAATTTTCGAATAGGTTTAGCGTAACTTCATCCGCAAACCGTGTTATAACTTTTTTTACACGGAGGGCGATCACTTCCAGTTGTACCTGTGATTGATCAATACTACATTGCAAGAATGATGTTATCGTTCACTCTTTCCACCTTGGGTCCATAAAAAGTTTTCCCCGTGTAAGGGATGTTCATACTTATCGGGGTTCCAAACCAAAGGAATTCGGTTGGATAATAATAAGGTTTTATCTTGTTCAACAATAATCTATAATTCAACATATATATATACGGGTAATTAACAAAGGTGTATCAACATGTGATTAATTACAATGATTATCCAAGTGGGGACACTTGTATAACCATTTACAGAAATTAACGAACAAAATATATATTTGAATTACCATATACTAACATGTTGATAATCAATGAGCGTATATAATATAGGGTTAATAATCTGTACAGTAATTATATACTTCTGAAACATTCTTACTCATGTCCATTGCATAAAGAAAATGCAAAGATAGGATACTTGCCTGATGCGCTGCTTACAATTCGCAACTTAGTTTTATCTTTTATGTAATCACCTATCAGTAATAAGATCATTTTACTAATTAGAATAACATATCACAACACATATTACTGCCTATTGCAGTCAACACATAACCTAATCACCTGTCACACATATCCTACAGTCATTGAATCACTAACAATCATTAATACAGTCAAAATATCTAAGTCTAGATCAATTTCTGAAACATGTCAGTGTACTGACAGTCTTATCAGATAATAATCGAGTCTAAGACTCTATCTAGTTAGTTCAATAACTGAAATTATCAGTCATATTATTTTTAAATGACTTAGAAATAATTTTTAAACACTTATAATAATTTATCATAATTTTTAAATACCGAAATCATTATTAAATGATTTAAATATTAAACTATTCTATTATCATTAATATTTAATCAATATTAAACTATTAATAAAACCATTGTCAAAATATTAAAGTTATTTATAATAACTCAAAATATCTTTAAAGTATTAATATTACCCTTAAATGATTTTTAAAATATTTAAAATCATTTTAAATAATTACCATTAATATTTAAATATTAATGTACTATTTATCCAAATATTATAAAGTCATTAATTATAACTTAAAATATTTTTAATTCATGAATATCCTTTTAAAATAATTTTTGAATTATTAAAACCATTTTAAAACTATTTATTTAATATATTTATTAAATAAATAAAATATCCTTAATATTACATTATTATCATTAATATTCAATTATTAATGAATTTATCCTTAATATTAAAAGTTATGTTTTATAACTAAAAATATCTTTAAACACTTTATTTTCATTTAAAATGATTTTTCTAATATTAAAATCATTTTAAACTAATTTATTTAATATAATTATTAAATAACTTTAATATCATTAATAATAATTAATTAATAAAATTTACCTTTAAATATTTAAAGTTATATTTTATAACTTCAAATATTCTTAAATACCTTATTAACATTTAAAATGATTTTTAATATAATAAAATCATTTTTAATTAATTTATTTAATGCATTTATTAAATATATTAAATATCAATAATATTCAAATAAATACTAATATTGATGAAAAATATGTCAAATTATTAAAAGTTAATTTTTATAACTTAAAATAATTTTTAAAATAATTTTTGTAATTTTCAGAATTTATTTACTATTTTTAATTGATTTTAGAAATTAAATTAATTAAATTTTAGCAAGTCTGTCATTAAAGCCCTTTGGCGATGAAGAAGTGTCGCTTTAGGTGTTCTTGAAACCCTGCATTCGTAGTCGGTGTTCGAAAGTAAGCTGCTTGTTTGACCAACAATAATTGTCAGATCTTGATGTTTCTGGGCAAGCTAATACATAGATCTTGTAGTACTAGTGTAACAATACATGTAACAACCAATAACCATGTCATACATCATCACAATCAAAAGTTATTAAGCCTTGAACTAGCTGTCAGAACGTGTTCATCATATTCTGGGCTGCCCAGAAATATTTAGTCATGGCCGGTCAACACTTTTTCAGGCCTTATTCTAGTCAATCGGTTAATGTTATGGGTGGTCTACACGTCGGGATGTGTTAAGAAACTAACAGAGAACATTATTCAAGAGATATACGAGTCTAAACATTATTCCGTTACAAGATCTATGGTTTAAAAGATCGTTCGAAATGTTCTTCATTTCGGGTTTGCTTTAGAAATGAAGAACGGTCGATCGTCTCTACTGGGCTTCCACTACAAGAAATCCTGTTGATGTTTTTGTGATATAACGCTTACAGGTTCTAGCCAACATGTAACTTAAGAGATACATCACAAAACATCACTAAACCAACAACATATATAGCAGATAAAAACTGGTCAAACCATGTCAAAAATAAGCTTCAACATGTTTTTGGAAATTCCCAGAAATACAAATCAGTGCGAGTGGTCTACTTTGACCACTTGCTACGATCTACCTGTTGATTATTTACACAATATAAAGACATGTAATCATAGAATATATAATAGGATACAAGTTTAATACAACAAATAACTAAAAAAAAACATCAGGACTGACAGATCAAAGCCATGGAAAACTTTGTCGATGTCGTTTTTCGCTTTCAGTCGCCTAGAAAAGGCCCATCGATCGCTTGGCCAACTACTTTTTGAATTAATAACTATCAACCTAGACATCAAATAACTCTGATTCTTTTTGCAGATTAAAAACCACATTACAAGCTCCACATAACAACTTAAAAATAACAAAACAGTAAATGACCAAAGATCTGTGCCCACTGACATTCGTTGTCAGGCCACAATTTGATTCTTTTCCAAATTTTCTAAATCTTCAAATCTGAGCCTCTAGATGTTATGGATCTAACATCTAGCAACCCAGATCATCATTATATAGTACATACTACATGTTTAACACAAAAAACTAACATCTAACATGGCCTTCAAGATCAGATTATAAAATAGGGTTCTTACCTTATTATGCACAAATCTGATTTCTATGCTACTGATCTGTTATGTGAGTTGGTAGGGCTGATTTTAGTGACTGAAATCTTAGAAGAATTCGTGGGTTTAAGCTTGAGAGAGTATGGCTAAGTGTTTATTGCACAAATGGCTTTGTTTTGCTTTTTCTCTCTCTTGAATCTTGTATATCAATTGGTGCAATGAATCTGATTGCTTGTAATGGCTGATGTGCTGTTAATCTAGCTGCTAGGTTGATAGGGTAGGGTGGCTGGCCGGATTTGTAGAGATTTGGCTAGCAAATAATGCACAAATGGAACAAAAAGGGCATTTTAGTAATTTTACTTATAACTTCAAGGGTATTCTTGTCCAAGGTGCTTAAATATAGGGTTTAATCACTAGATTTTAAGTCTTAAAATTCCCAAATAATTTCTAGGGTTTGAAAAATTAGAATTAAAGTGTAATAAAATTTTAATTAAACACATTAATTTAAAATTAGGGTTTTTAATAGAAAATTATGGTTTTTAAATTAGGGTTCCTTAATATTATTAGGGTTCCCAAATTAACAAGTAGGGTTTCCTAATTAACATTATAATTTACTAAAATTGTAATTAGGGTTTCTAATTTCAACAAATTATGGTTTTCAAATAATAATTAGGGTTTCTCCTAATTACAGAAATTATATAATACACAGTAAAATTCATATAACACAATTACCACACAGTCTTGAACTCACATCTGAGTTTAAAAATTAGGGTTTAATAACATGATATAAGGGTTGTGACATAATTTACCACAATTGACCAACATTAACAGTCTACACATTTACAGTACATAATTATAGCACTGAAAAATGAAAATATAATTAATATTATATTAATATTCTCATTCCTTGACCAAAACCCAGATTTAGGGTTTGGATTCCATATCTGATTTATCTTCCATATACAATATCATTAATTAAGCTAAAATAATTAACTAAAATATTCTGAACACATTTATATAATAAAATATTTATTATCATAATTTAATAATCATTTCATATATTATTTAAATAATATAAAATCTTGTTTTCATGGAAAATAATTAATAAAAACATTTCTACTTACAAAAATTAATTACAATAAGAATATAATTTGTAATGATTAATAATTCTAAAATGATTTATAATTTTTCAAGTACTAAATATATTTGCATTTATCATACACATTACTTGACACTTATTCTCATCATTAAAATAAAATAAAAAAAAATTAAATGCAAAATTTCTTATTTATTTATATGAAAAATATCGGGTTATTACAGTGATCTAAGATGTTACATCAAGGATCCATAACATCTAGATGCAAGAAAATAGGGTTTTTAGCAACTAACTTAGAACCCTAATTTGTGGTTTGTGATGAGTGGGTTTTATACGTACGAATTGGCCTCTAATTCGAGCTTAAACTGTGTTAATTCTTTAGTTTTTATGTTTCGTTTTATTTGTTTAGTGTTGTTTTGTGTTTAGGTGTGGTGGTGTGGCAATTTGACTTAAAGGGTTGAATCATGGCGAAACTTGGCAAGATCAGGAGCTAACTTGGACAAATAGCAGAAGGTACCCTCGCTGGGGAGGACTTTGTACATATAAAAACCCCCGCTGGGGCGGGGGGTGCTGAGAAATTAACAGAAGACATGTCCGCTAGGGCGAACATTTATAAAGCAAAACCCCCGCCGGAAGCCAGACTACTGTTTCGTTTGAATTGTTGCAGTAAACGTGAAGGCTAGTGGTTGGCATGGCTTGGAACTCAATTTGGCGTGGAATTAAAGTCAGAATATGTGTCTTAGGCATATAATTAACAACAACAACAAGGGGAGATAAATCATACAAGCAATTAACATCACTGAGGACAAATTTGAGCAAGAGCATTGGAGGAAGACTTTAAAGGAGATTTCAGGATAATTACAGATTGAGGCTAGAGAGAAGGGTGGTTCTGGATTCATTCTTTTTCTTTAGTTTAATTATTGTAATTGGGATGACGTTTACTTTAATTATTTTAGTTTTTATTTCATCTGTGATGAACTAAATTAATTTTTAGGAGTATGACGGATCTTTGGGTTGAACGATGATTGTGAAGCTTTGATTTTTAGTTTAATAATCTATCTTTCAGTTTATCTATATTGATTTGTGCTTGAATATATGAATTAATTGATCACCAATTCATTGTGGATTTGTATGGATTCGAGAAAGGAAATACGAGTCTAGACCTAGTTATTATAGCACGTGTTCTTGAATTCTGTGATTGAATGGAATCTTGATGAATGTTAGGATAGAGATATGCCTAGCATTGCATGTAATCAGATAGAGAACTTGAACTTAAACCTTCTTTAATTGTAATTCACATAGAGATATAGTGAATTAGTTAATTAAGGTGATTAACTTAATTCTATCTAATTTGTGGATTTAAGTTAATATGGTATTAGTTTATCGAGAGATGTCTAGTTCTACTTGAGTGTTCTTGATTAATAAATCGGGATAATGAATTAAACTGGAATAAAAGGTAATAATCAGAGTGATACTTAAAGTGAAGTTGTAAGCCTAATTCTTCAATAGTTGTTTGAAATTATAGTTTTTAGGGATTATTAATTGTTTGGTATTCTTAGTATTTTTAATATTTTTAGTTATAATTCTTAAATTGGTTAGTTTAATAAAATTTGGATTAATAGGGAGCTGATAATTGTGAGGGTTAATTTCTTGCTAATCTCTGTGGGAACGATACTCGATTTATCATTATATTACTTGTTGACCACGTATACTTGCGTGTTACGCGTAACTAGATTTTACCCAACAAGTTTTTGGTGCCGTTGCCGGGGAATAGTATATATTTTAATATTTTGCAATATCAGTTTAATTAGTCTAATGTTACTTAAACATTTTTTTCTTTTGTTTTGTTCTTTCTTTTTCAGGATCTTGAAGTTGGTTTATGCAACTCGGTCCAAAAACCCAGACTTGCTTCCTTTTGAGGACGATATCAAGAAACGATTTCAAAGGCTAAGTAAGTGGATCAAAGACACAAGCGAAAATTTTGAGAATTCTGAAAAAGAAGAAGTAATGGCTGCCGAAGACCAGAAAACATTGAGAAATTTTGCTACACCTAAGGTGACTGAGCTACAGTTAAGTATCACTAGGCTGGCGATTGCTGCAAATACTTTCGAGATAAAGCCTGGTACTATACAAATGATACAGAACTCGGTTCAGTTTGGGGGACTTGCAAATGACGATCCGAATGAACATTTGGTCAGCTTTTTGGAGATATGTGACACTTGTAGATACAATGGGGTGTCAGATGACGTAATTAGACTTTGCTTGTTCCCGTTTACACTAAGGGACAAGGCAAAGAGTTGGTTACACTCTCTACTGCCAGGATCAATAACTACATGGGAAGACCTCGCTCAAAAATTCCTAGCTAAATTCTTTCCACCAGCAAAGACTGCAAAAATGAGAAATGAGATCACCATATTTGAACAGCAGCATGGGGAATCATTGTATGAGGCATGTGAGAGATATAAAGAATTGCTCAGAAAGTGCCCACATCACGTATTACCTAAATGGCTACAAATGAACACATTCTACAACGGGTTACATTGGAATCTCAGGTCCAGTATAGATGCAGCTTCGGGTGGAGCTTTTATGGCCAAGAGTTACGAGGAGGAATATGAGTTGATAGAGACAATTGCGGCTAACAATTACCAGTGGCCCACGACAAGATTGACACAACCTAAGGTTGCTGGAGTGTTAGAGGTAGATGGGGTGACAACGTTAGCAGCACAGATTTCATCTCTATAAAAGAAGGTGGATGCTTTGTCGGGTGTACAAACTCAACAGATTACAGTTATTTGTGAATTGTACGCGGGTGAACATCCTACGGAACAATGTGCAATCAACCCAGCATCAGTACAATTTGTGGGTAGCTACAACAGGATTCCACATAACATGTATCAGAATGCATACAATCTGGGGAATAAGAATTACCCTAATTTTTCATGGAGTAATAATCAGCATCAGCAAGCTCCACAACCATCTTATCCCCTAGGATTTAAGAATCAGCATCAACAAACAGCACAACACCAAGAGAGAAAAACAAATTTAGAAGAGTTGTTGTCGAAATATATAACGAGCAATGAGGCGGCAATGAAATCATAAGCAGTAGCCATCAAGAACCTAGAGAATCAGATGGGACAGATAGCTTTTTCATTGAATAATAGGCCTTAAGGAACTTTACCCAGTGATACAGAGAAAAATCCAAAGGAGAACCATGAGCAATGTCAAGCGATTATGTTAAGGAGTGGAAAACATCTTGAGGGGCAGAAAAGAGAAAATTTGGCTACAAAAGATGATAACAAAGAAAGTGAAAATAAAGTGGTTGAAGATGAACAAGGTGAAAAAAATAGGTGGAAAAGAGCAAGACAAATAATGAACCGGTTGTGTATCCTCCACCACCATTTCAGTAAAGAATTCAGAAACAGAAATTAGATAAGCAATTCACCAAAATTTTGGAAGTTTTCAAGAAACTTCAAATAAATATTCCGTTCGTAGAAGCCCTAGAGCAAATGCCTAGTTATGCCAAGTTTATGAAGGGAATTTTGTCAAGGAAAAAGAAGTTGGAAGATTTTGAAACTGTAGCATTGATGGAGGATTGCAGTGTAGTCCTACAAAGGAAGTTGAAAGATCTGGGGTGTTTCACTATTCCATGCATTATCGAACCTTCTCTTCTTGAAGTTGTTCTCACTTAGTTCACCACTGAAGTGGTTACCATTTCTAGCATGATAATTTCCTCCACGATGGTTATCGTTGTTCCGATGGCCGTTGCCACCGGTACGATTATTATCGTGTTGTTGGTCATTGCCTTTTGGTTGAGCTGACTCATAATCGCGTTCTAATAACTGAGCCCTATTCACAACATCTGAATATAAACAAAGTTTGTGAGAAATGAGGTATTGACGTATTTCGGGTTTCAAACCTCGCATAAACATTTATGTCATTCGCTCCTCATTATCAACCAAATGGGATGCAAACCGGGATAACTCGGCAAACTTAGCCTCGTACTGCAACACGGCCATATTGTTTTGCTCCGAATTGTGATCAGATGTGCAAGTCTGGCCTAGCTTCTATATAGCAGTCTTGGTTTGCACCAAGAGTAGCGCGGTCGCGCCACTCCTCAGTACAAACCAAGCACGGCCGCGCCAGTTTACAGTAGGATCAACTTTCTATTTTTAGTTTGAAGGTGTTTGCATGTTTGAAGTGTTACTCAAGCATGTATTATATGATCGGTACATATCCAATATGTTAAGAAGCATGCTAGGAGATTGGAGTGAATGTTTAATAAAGTGATTATAGACTTTCATATGATAAAGTCCAACAAGTATTTGCAAACCATAAAACAACAATTAGAGACTATGTTATTTGACTTCATGGTGATTTATAAACTGATTTGGTATTAAGTATGCAAGGTGTGGAATGAAGTATGTATACATTATAACTATGTTAGACGTATGTGTACGTTTAAACTTACCTATAAGAGTTTTAAATGTGTCAACACATAACGAGTCAAGTGTGTGATAGACATAAACGTTGATGTCAAGAATGAGTGGTTAAGGTATACCTATACATACCTAGCTATTCTAAGAGTATGATGAGAAAGTAAAGTGTAGGTTTTACAAACCTAGTTAGGAAACAATATCTGTTCTTATATTAAGAAAGTATGAAATATGTTACTGATGGATATGAATCCATGATTATATAACTGTGTAGGAATACACGAAGTGCAGATAAACTTTAAGCAGTTAAGTCGCAGTTGATAAACTACGAATCAGGCAAGTCTTTCAGTTCCTATTTGTTATATGAATTCGATAACTGTTAGTTATATTATGCCATGAGAATGTTGATGTATATATATGAAATGCATATGAGATATGTATGAAATGTGAAAGTTGATCTTTGATGATATGCTTGTGATATAAACCTCTATGCCTGTTATATGAGAAATAACATGCGTAGTAAATATTAATCGATTATGAATGCATGATCTGTATATGTTATTATATACTACGTGCTGCATGAAAACTATTAGAATTGCTGGGCTGTCGAGCTCACCCTTCCAAATAACCACTTTAGCAGGTTAAGGATTCATGGTAAAGATTACGCACTACTTGATTGATAGAGTTCAATAGTAATTGAAGGAGATTGGTTTATATGTTTAAATATATATTCTTGAACCACTTTTATGTTCTAGGAGTCGTAAAAGATAGTAGTTTACGAGGTGCAATACAGGTTGCGTTGTAAAATTGTATTATGTGATACATAGAGAAATTCGAATTGAGATGTAAATATTTATACAGTAATTGAATAGAATGAATCATAGTATAATTTGATTCAGGGATTTGTAATTAATTCAGGTTAAGAAATCAATAAAAGATTATTTTTCCAAGGAGATTGAAAAAGTTTAAATTATTCTGAATATTTATATAACATTGAATATGATGTAAAACAAGAATGGTAAATGACCAATATTTGAAACTTATAATAGTTGGGGTCATTATACATAGATCCTGGAAATGGAAGGAATTTATATTCTAAACTGTAATAAGTGAAGTTATATTCATTAAGTTGTGAATAAAAGATATAATAGTTTGACGATAGTAGTTGATAAGTGGTTTTATAGCCACTTATTTGGATATTAACTGACTTGAATTTGTGCCTAATCTTATGTTATTGTATAGATTTTTATGCTTTTGTGCTTTGTTTTACAGTTTTAGTATTTTGGTAACTTTCTTGGTGTTATTGGAGCTAAGTTGTGTGCAAAGCTATGATGGATTGATGATGGAAAGGAAATGGAGTTAAGCATGTTGCAAAAGGTTGGATTGAAGTCTTGGAGTGAAGTGTTATGGGACTAAATGGCAGCAGAAGGTTGTAGCAGAACAAGTAAAAGAAAGTCGACCTAGGCGATGCACGCGCAAATGCGCTTGACTTGGCTTATGACACTCAAGACAATTGCGCTAGACAAACTTCACAGATCCTGACTTGACAGTAGCAATTGCCGCCTCTATCCAAGGCTTATCATGGTGCAGCTACGCCAGTCTTAATTCGACAGTTGACTTTCAATTGAGATATCGAATAGGTTGATTGCTTGTAGAAGGAGGTTACGATTGAGACGCTTAAGATATGAGACTTATTATCAGTATACATATATATTCCACCCTTTGGTGGAAGGGATAGCTATTGTCATCTTCTCTCTTTAATTTCAATAATAGAATAGAGTAGATTAGTGTAGGTATTTTCTAGAGTTGATTGGATTGGAGTCTTGAAGCAATTGGAAAGCATTGGAGATTCAACCTTAGATCAAGAGAACAGATTTGCTACACAATTCTCTACCCTTACTCTCTCTTTGATTCCTAATTGTATCTTATGATGTTTATTCAATATGCGGATTGTAGAATTAATTCAATTATGAGTTAAATTCTATTCTGAGATTGCAACGGATTCTATGGATTAGTTATTTCTGATATGTTTCATTGTTAGCCTTCTTGATTTCTATGGGTTTGTCTATTAAGATTCATGCTTATTTGTTTAGTTGATTGGCCATCAATTACTGTGATAACCCATATGGACTTGAGAAACGAAGTATGGGTTTAGATCTGATCTTGATAGCTTATGATTGTATATTCTACATTGTGTTGGGATGTATGATTTGTGCTTAGGATTGACATATACCGAAGCGCCATTCGTAGTCAATTGAGAACTTGGGCTTAAACCCTAATTATTTGTAAATTACATAGACATATAGTGATTTAGATAATGTGGGTGTTCATGTGTATTCTATAAACTGTGGCTTATATGTGATGTGGGTATGGTACATTGAGAGGTGGCTATACTTTACTTTCGTGTTCTCGACTAACAAACCGGTACAATTAGTTTGTCTTAACATGAAGTGTATGGATTTGAATGAGTAAATAGATGAAATTGTAATCTCAGGTCTTCATTATCTAGTCTCTTTCTATGAATAGTTAGGCTTATTTTATTTCATAGTTTACATAAAAAAATATAGTATCATTCATTTAAATAAGACTGAAATGGTTATGGGCTAATGCTTGGTGAAATTTATTAGTTAATTCTCCGTGGGAACGATACTTTACTAACTCTTTATTACTTGTTGACCGTGTATACTTGCACGCATATATTGATCTGTAAAACGACCAACAAGTTTTTGGCGCCGTTGTCGGGGAATTAGCTTAATAAATTTTTTCCAACATTAATTTCAATCAAATTGGTTTTAATTTAAACATTTTTATTTTGTTTTAATTATCTTCCTATATTTCTCTCTTTTCAGGTACCATGGGTGACTTTTCTTATCACTGGCCTTTTGCAAATAGGACTCAACCAAGGGACACAAGCACTGAGGGACTCAACGTATTTTCTATATTGTCAGCACAAATTACAACACTTTCGGAGAGGTTGGATATTCTTACCCAACACACTCGAGAGATAGTAGTTACATGTGAATACTGTGTTGGCGAGCATTCGAGTTATCAGTGCAACATCAAGGTTGGACAAGTGCAGCTTGGGGGTGATTTCTTCAACAATGATGTTTATCCTGATTATCAACAAGGTTGGGGGTATCACTCAGATTATGAATGGGGTTATAACTATCAAGATCAATACTGCATCTCAAGTCCAACACATCCATCAGATTTCTTATATCCACCTTCAACGTAATAAGAGGAAAATTCAAGGTTGAAGGAATTCATGTCAAAAAGCATAGCAGACCATGAAGAGATGATGACGAGTCAGAAATTATCAAGCAAAAATCTTAATAGACAGATGGAACAACTCATTAATTCATCAATGAATGGTCTTCAATACATGAATTTCGAAACTAAGAAAGATAATTCAAGATTGGAGGGTTTGTGGTTCAAATTTGTAGCATCAACTGAGAAGAAGATGATTGAGCAAGAGAGGTCAATTCGAAATCTGCAGAATCAAACGGATCAAATATTTGAAATTTTGAACAATCGCCCTCAAAACAATTGGTGCTATGACATGGATGATGAAACTGATGGAGAGCCAGAAATGTATATGCCACTGGATGAACTGAAAGGAGTGGACGTTGAGGAGACAACTGGGAGTTTGGAAAATGAAGAATATCATATCACCTGTATTATACCCCAAGTACCTTCTCGACGAGGAGTTGAAAAATCCGTCGCTTTTGCACACCCATGTTCTTTAGGTAGTCACATTCAAGGCAATGAGCAGTATGATAAAGATGCCTCGTATACATCATAGTGTGCTGAAGAAGAGGAAATAAGAGAGGAAAAGTCCGTTGTACTGTCCATGCCTCAACACAACAATTTAGTCCCAAACACAACTGACGAGACACCTAGCTATGCATTGGAACAAGAGACATCATGTACAGGAATTAGGCTAGGGTGTTTCAATTCACAGATTAGTAAGATGGTAAACATACCTATACGCAGTGCAATTATAATGAATGGAGGATTCCTAACTTATCGTAGGGGAATTGGATAGCGGTGTTAAGAAACAAAGTCCAGCTAACGGACTATAAACCGTGCGTTTGTTGCCATCAAATCTCTCTCTCCCAATTTGTTTAATTCTTCAGTATCTATAGTCTATCATTTTCTAATTCTTTTTGCTTTAATTAATTAGATTGTTATTTTTATAATAATTAAATTCTTAGTAGAAGGTATTTATTATAATTAAATAAAGTCTAATAGTTCCTTTTGATCTGTATCAGGGATAACCAATGGGGCAGAAAAGTTAGTAGTAAAAAGTATCAAGTTTAAGGAGCAGTGAAT
The DNA here is from genome assembly GCA_020205615.1 of Panax quinquefolius. Taxonomy (NCBI): domain Eukaryota; kingdom Viridiplantae; phylum Streptophyta; class Magnoliopsida; order Apiales; family Araliaceae; genus Panax; species Panax quinquefolius. The sequence continues at coordinate 92,155,480 of CM035157.1, read as the reverse complement.
CAGGACCAAGTTCGAGTAAAGTGCAATGCTACCAACCTGAAAGTTAAAACAAGCGCAATTGCTACCACTTGAATCTTGCGCCACTTTAATACACGGTAGCAATTGCGCCCATTCCTCCCAAATTATTCACAAAGACAACTTGGTACCGAGCATGTATGTGGGTTTTTAAAATCAGTCTAATGAGGTCACGCCTTCTACCTTATTATCTCCTTAAAATTTCAAAACTCTCAAACTCCTTCCCTCTCACAAAAACCCAACATCCAAGAACCCTAAAGCAAGCCTGTGCTCCCATTCTACATATTTATTGTTGATTCCATCCATCACTATTCTCACTCACCCTACTAAACCCTAGTTCTTCATCGTTTTAGCAGTGTTTGAACAAGTGTGAGTAATCAAGGGAATCGGTCCTCACACCACCTATTTTAGCGAAGTTCAACAAGAGGTTAGGTCCACTAACAGTCATACCCCCTACTCCATTCTTGCCGAACCATTAACCTAACCCTTCATCATCACCCAGCCTGTCCATATCCGAATTTCTCAGTATCTCAATCCGTGGAGTAGCACAACAAGTGTTCGACCAAAGGTCAGAGAAGTCTGTGAGTGAGTATTCGAAGACATAGTGACAAAAGGGGTAGATTTTGGAACTCTAGTGAGTACATCTCCGTGGGTTGATACAAAATTGACAGAATTTGGGGGTTCATTGAAGGATTCAGTGACATCCAAGAGATTACTTTCATCAAAATCATGGCACCCAAGCGAATTAGAACTCCATCTCCTTCATATAGCAGTGATCATGAGAGCGGGGATAACAACAGAAATGTGCTGGACACTGCCTGATTTGTGAACCTCTCGACCCAACACTATTATATGGACGTTTTGGTGGGCAAATCCTTTGTACCAGAGAGGGGATTCAGACCAGGAGACGAAGATGCATGGAAAGTTGAAGGAACAGATTAAGGGGCATGGATGGCTCTCAGTGGTAGCCAAACCAGTGGCCGCACCAATGGCGATAGTAAGGGAGTTCTACGCCAACGCTCGTGAAATCCAAAATGGTATCTCCTTTGTGCGGGGAAATCAAGTGCGGTATACCAAAGAAGCAATCAACGAGATATTCCATTTGGGGACAAAGCCATCGGGTACTGAGAATTGGGCTGAGTCAAAAAGGTTTGAAACAAACTTAGATAAGTTGGCAAAGGAACTGTGCAAGTCAGGCACAAAATGGACTACCAAGTCCGACACTGACAGAAAGGTTCATTTCCCGCAGACCTCGCTCAACCGATACACCAAGGCATGGTATAACTTCATATGTGCGAACCTACTCCCCACGAGCCATCATGCCGATGTCACGACTGACAGAGCTACATTGCTATATGGAATTTTGAAGATGAAATCAATTGACATCGGGCATATCATAAATCAGTCAATGCTGAAATACATGAGAGGGAGTACTTTAGGGGGCATACCACACGCTTCTCTGGTTACTCGACTGTGCTTGGCTGTGGGAATTGATTGGGATGATGAGGCTCTCCAGTTGCTGATGGGGGATATTGACCACACCACTATTTAGAAGTATACCATTTGGAATGGTGCAGAGTCTCATCCTTGGGGCTGGGGGTTTATCATGCCTAAGGATAAATCAGCAAATGAAGAAAATGGAGAAGAAGAAGAAGAAGGAGAAGAAGAGGACACTGCTGCCCCTCATTTAGCTAGGCCACCTCTAGGCAAGAAGGACTGTGACATTATCCGCCTCCAAAGAAGGATGGATGCAATGCACATGAACTTCCAAGCTTACACTACCGAATTTTCTGGAATCCTGTCAAATGCCTTTAGCCAGCTGGGAGCACAGGTTCAATTTTCAACATACGAGACAGCTACTCCTTATCCACCTCCAGACACTCCACCTGAGCAAGAGGAGGATGGTGATGATGATGACATCTAGGGGAGTTTCTTTATACCTTTTATCTCCAATGAGGACATTGTAGTTTTTAAGTTTGGGGGTATTAGGTTTATTTGTTGTATTTAGTATATGTCATGTTACATTTTGTCTTGTTTTAGTTGATTGTGTTAGGAAGTGTTGCATTCTGTTGAGTAATTATATTTAAAAAAAAATGTTGCATTTTGTAACTGCATGATTCCAGTGTCAGTTGATGTGTTATTTAGTTGGCCTGGGATGAAATTAAAACTATTTGATTTTTGAACTAAGTTGAGACTTAAGCTGGGTTGTGATGATATAGCATAAGATAAGTCCTTATTTGTCTGTTACTGATATAATCGGTCAGCACTTTTGAGTAAGTATTATGATATGCTTAGTTTAAATTTTCACATATTTGCCTTCTGGTGGGAATTCTGTGTTTAATGAAAGAATGTTAGTACTTCATTAGGTGATAGCTAGAACTGTTAAAAGCTTAAGTTTGGGGGAATTCAGTGTTATGCATGCCTATGCAGTATTATTCTCTAAAAAAAACGAGATGGAGTGTTAAAACGCACTCGTTCAATGAAAAGTGGAAAGCGAGATGGAGCGTAAAACACACTCGTTTAAATAGGAATAGAAAGTGAGATGGAGCGTAAAACGCACTCGCTATAAACCCCACGGGAAAGTGCGAGAATCGCCCTTGCGAGTATATAAAGGCATAAATTTCCCTGTTGACTCTAAACTTAAGTAATACATGGTCTTGGTTAGAACTTGGTTGATTTACCGCTTATCTTGATTTAAAACTGGATCTTTCCCTCTAAGAAGCATAATATGTAAAAAATTTGTCCAGTAGCATGTTAGTGGTTGTTTTACACTTACACACTATATCAGTGTAGACAGATTTGGATTTGCAGAGTGCTGTGCATGATGATCTTGTCTTGGGTTGCTTTTCCTTTTTGATTATCTTGTAGTTTTTTTGAGGCATTGCAATTGAATCTCATTTCTGGTTGACTACTGGATTCAAGTTCATGATAGTGTAGGATGCATACATGGTAGTTTCTACATCGCATTTTGATTTGGTTTTATTTTGGTTGCTTGAGGGCAAGCAATAGTTTAAGTTTGGGGGTATTTGATAAGTGGTTTTATAGCCACTTATTTGGATATTAACTGACTTGACTTTATGCCTAATCTCTTGTTATTGTATAGATTTTTATGCTTTTGTGCTTTGTTTTACAGTTTTAGTATTTTGGAAACATTCTTGGTGTTATTGGAGCTAAGTTGTGTGCAAAGCTATGATGGAAAGGAAATGGAGTTAAGCATGTTGCAAAAGGTTGGATTGAAGTCTTGGAGTGAAGTGTTATGGGGCTAAACGGCAGTAGAAGGTTGCAGCAGAACAAGTAAAGCAAGTCAGGCCTAGCTGATGCACGACGCAGCTACGCCCAAATTTGCTTATTACACAAATAAGAACAAGATTCGCATGCCAGATCTGCATTGGTAGCATTGCCTTGATCTTAATTCGGCAGTTGACTTTCAATTGAGATATCGAATAGGTTGATTGCTTGTAGAAGGAGGTTACGACTGAGACGCTTAAGATATGAGACTTATTATCAGTATACATATATATTCCACCCTTTGGGGGAAGGGATAGCTATTGTCATCTTCTCTCTTTAATTTCAATAATAGAATATAGTAGATTAGTGTAGGTATTTTCTAGAGTTGATTGTATTGGAGACTTAAAGCAATTGGAAAGCATTGGAGATTCAACCTTGGATCAAGAGAATAGATTTGCTACACAATTCTCTACCCTTACTCTCTCTTTGATCCCTAATTGTATCTTATGATGTTTATTCAATATGCGGATGGTAGAATTAATTCAATTATGAGTAAAATTCTATTCTGAGATTGCAACGGGTTCTATGGATTAGTTATTTCTGATATGTTTCATTGTTAGCCTTCTTGATTTCTATGGGTTTGTCTATTAAGATTCATGCTTATTTGTTTAGTTGATTGGCCATCAATTACTGTGATAACCCATATAGACTTGAGAAACGAAGTATGAGTTTAGATCTGATCTTGATAGCTTATTATTATATATTCTACATTGTGTTTGTGACACCCCCAAATCCAGGTACTTCATTCCCACAGGATTTGGTGTTCACATTTAACTACCCAATCACAATAAAATTGGATAAATAAAACCTTTCCCATTAAAGGGTTACATAATAAAATCTCCCAGGTTATCTAACCTTTAAATACAATCATTCAAATGCGGAAATTAAATAAACTTCATTAAAACCAAGTCTAAGATCATCATAATAAAAGTCTAAAGTAAATATTACAAGTCTTCATCACTTGCACATTTTTCCCTTTCCTTTGCTAGTCGAAGGTTCATCTACCTTCTCCTCTTTAGCTGCAATGAGTTTATAAATATGCAAGAGTGAGCAAAACAATTGCTCAATCGGATATAATAGAGAATCAACATGAGTATAACAATAATAATCGCCAATAATAGGTTCATCAAGATCGCATAAAGATTTCAACAATGAAAATCGATACTAGAATCCAAAATATGGAATATACATCACCGAGGATCGTAAGACCACGAACCACGCCCACGATTGCAAGTAATCTTTCAACTCCAACTTTTAACAAATATAAGACTATAAGGACCTCATACTTAGGGGATCGCCCTTCGCATACAATGTATTGTGCACAAACATTTTAACGCTTATATGTAAGTTAACCCTAATCATAACAATAGGGTTGTTCATCTCAAAGATTTAGAGTACAAGTCCGCACCAAAGGAAGTTTGGTTTGGATAAGTTTTCAAGGTAATTTGGAATTCAACGAACATCAACTAAGGATTAGTTGAATAAAACCAATAACATTATACTATAGAATAATCGTGATTGAATCAATCATAGTAAACTAAAGTCACGCTTTAGGAATAATCTAAGAGCATACAATTTGAATAACTATAACACCTTGCTTGAACAATACTAAGCCAAGGTTAATTAGAATTGAATAATAAGCATGCATAGCAAGTTTATCGATAAAAATGTTCAACATTAGAATATATATATTTTTGCATGCTAAACAACAAGTTAAATACAAGAATAACTTGCTCAAGAATAACTTACATCATTATACCATAATCGAATTGAAAACAGTAGTTTGATTAACAAGATAATAGATTAGAAAACTTGCTTAAAGAAAATTTAAGCGCTTGCGCAATTATAAAAGTAGAGTTAGAGAACTTGCCTTGCTCTTAGGCTAAACCAAATCAATACGAATCACAATATCCTATAAACATATGTCATCATGACATAATTAGTCATTACCATCTTACAAACATAACTAAGTACGTTCATCATTTAAAAATTGAATTTTTAATCACATAATCGAGTTGTAACACAAGTTAATTGTTAATAACATACTTATTCATAGTATATATATACTAAAATCAACATTTAGCAGATCCTACTATCATCACATAACTTTTCTTAAAATTTAGGTGTAAAAGGTACTTTGTTAGACCATTCGTTAACTCATGGCATGGCTACGATTTACATCGTGGGTGGGTCACTTGACTTGGGCATGGTGCAACAATCACGAGGAACAAAGGTATAAAGTCACATGTACTGGTATATCAGCACGTATTTATACTGAAACTAAAAAGCTATTTGGGCAGCATGCTTCTAAATCATAGATTTCAACGATGACCAACAGCAAAGTGTAGGAAAAAGCCAATTTTGGCCTACAAGCTCGTTTCTAACAGACTAAATAGCATATAAATCATACAACAACTTCATGTAAACATATTTCAAAAACTCTAAACATGATTCTACCCATTCAACCACATAAACAACAAAATTAACACACCCAAATTCACTTTTTTTTTGGCTAAAACTCATTTTTTTTATATTTCAATGAAAATCAACACTGCAACTTTTGTTTTTCAACCAAAACCACTAATTCAAAGTGTCTTTATCAATGATTAAACATACTCTACAAATTAAACGATTAATTTATCAACTAAACCACTAATTCACCCTTAATTTCTACTTTAAGCTAAACAATAAATTTTCATAAAAACTCTCTGTAAAAAAACATTTTTCTTCACAAACATATACATAACAACAATTCTTTGATTATAACCCATGAAAATAGTTTTAACATCACTATTATGACATATAAAGCCACATAATAACAAAAATTCATGCTTACACAAAGATTCTACAGAGAATTTGGGAAGATAAAACTAAACTTTTAAGAACTAAAAGGAATAGGAGAATACCTTGATAGAAGATGATATGACTAATCTTTTCTACTCTCAAGCCTCCTTCTCCAATCTCTAGCCTTCTTTTCTCTCTTCTTTCTTCTTTTCTTCTTCTTCTCTGAGTTTTCTTTTTTTTTCTCTCTAACCTCTCTCCTCTATTCTTACGTCTTATGATATAATGTATATAGATATAATATATATTGATTATATAATATAAATATAAAACATATAACTGATATCAGTTATTCAATTTTTGAAAACCAAAAGCCATAAGGCTTGTTTGGTTACTTACTAAAAATATAATCATTTATTCCTTATGCCTTGTTTGGTAAAACATAATTAGATTAAAGACTTAATAGGCATTAGGCCTTGTTTGGCAAAACTGAATTAAAACTCCTTTAACTAATTTTAATAACTACTTTATAAAAGGTTATTTGTCACACATTAATTTAATTAAATTAATCTTAATAACAATTTATTAAATTACTTCATCACATAAATCAATACCACCAAAATTATAATTTTCTATATAATTATAACTTTATTTAATCAACTAACACATTCTTTTAAATTTAAAAATTTCAATAAAAAGAATAGTAATTCAATTAATCAAAATTCTCTAACTAAATAATTAAATTAAATAAAAAATAATAATTTATTTTCCTTAATTATTTATTTAACAAATAATTAACCACATCAATTCAAATTTGAACAATTATTTATTCAACAATAAACACATCCATTAAATATTTAAATAATTCAATAAATATTTAATATCACAATTAAAATTCTAGAATGTTACAGTATTGGGATGCATGATTTGTGCTTAGGATAGACATATACCGAAGCGCCATTCGTAGTCAATTGAGAACTTGGGCTTAAACCCTAATTATTTGTAAATTACATAGACATATAGTGATTTAAATAATGTGGGTGTTCATGTGTATTCTATAAACTATGGATTATATGTGATGTGGGTATGGTACATTGAAAGGTGGCTATACTTTACTTCGTGTTCTCGACTAACAAACCGGTACAATTAGTTTGGCTTAACATGAAGTGTATGGATTTGAATGAGTAAATAGATGAAATTGTAATCTCAGGTCTTCATTATCTAGTCTAACTCTATGAATAGTTAGGCTTATTTTATTTCATAGTTTACATAAAAAAAATATAGTATCATTCATTTAAATAAGACTGAAATGGTTATGGGCTAATGCTTGGTGAAATTTATTAGTTAATTCTCTGTGGGAACGATACTTTACTTACTCTTTATTACTTGTTGACCGTGTATACTTGCACGCATATATTGATCGGTAAAACGACCAACAGTAGTATCATGGCGGACCAGATTTGAGGTTCGAAGGGACCTGGATTTGGGGGCGTCATAGGTTGGTATCAAAGCTATAGGTTATAAACTTAGGTAAGTGTACCTTAGGCTATAACCTGAGAGAGAGAGAAAGATAAAGATTAAAAATATATAAGTGCAGATTCAAAGAAGAATCTTGAAGTATCTAAAGAATGAGAATTCGGGAGTTTCCTAACTCTGGTAATAAAAATGTTATGATGGTGTCTATATGACAAAGATAATAGGAATGAACTCGAGTGGAGTTTTGTTGAAAATAGGGAATGAAGCAATGGAGTAAAGTTGATGGAGAAACATGGATTTTCTAAATCTTCTAGCTCTGCTAGATTTTCAAAATTTATTGACTTCGTGCTGATGTTTGCATTTCTATTTTCTCAAAAAACTTTGGATCATGTGATTGAACAAATGATGTTTTAAAAACAATACCGTTATCCATATGTCTATGCTAATTGTTTCGGCTAAGACAAAATGATTTGAAAATTTTAAAATGTATTTCTGACCATTTACATCATTTGGTATGGTGTAGAAATGGTAAACGATGGAGTCATCAATGCAGTTGAACCTAGTATTGGTTGCGATCGAAAGATCGTCAGCCAATTTTGGACGATGTAGTATGTCAAAGTCACATAATGGCAGAATCCTCAACGTACTACTAATCTAGTACGGTATCATGACGTCATAAAAGAATTTTTGGTTTTCTTTTAAATTATGAAAAAGGTCAATTAAGTTGGCCAAATTATTTCGATTAATTTTCGAGTTATTGATACAAGTCTAAGCTATTTGATTCTATTTTATACGTATTTGTTAAAAAATATTTATGGAATTCAAGCGTTCTTGAGTATTTATGCCAAGCCAGATTGCTCTGTGCGGATTCAGATGTGGAAAAGATGAGGTGAACAACCCTATAAAGGGACATGTTTTCGGAGATAATGGTTCCGAGCGTAATGTATGTAGCCATTATAAAACACTACGTTGCGGCCCAACGTAGTGGTACAATAGGCTGGCCACCTAGTGTACGTGTGGAGGGTGTTTTTTGTCCTTGTGATTGATAAACACTCTGGTTTGTAGTGCGAAGAATTGTGATGAAGCACTGGTTCACGGTTTTGTGACCCCTTAAGATAATTTGGAATCTGAGTTATTCATACTACTTCCTGATTATTGAAAAATCATGGAAAACTCTTATTCTTATGTGTAATGAATGTAATGAGTAGAATGTTCCTTAGAAAGGAGAATGTGGTAGAATGCAAGTGAGCAAGTTATAATAAAACTTCCGAAAAGAGAATGGATAAAGTTATTCAAAAGAATAAGTAATATTTGAAATAGCACCGAGTAGAGGAGGTTTCGGTGATTTCGAGGACGAAATCCTTATAAGAGTGAGAGGATGTAAGAACCCGAATTTTCAGAAAATATTAAAATAAGAATTTAGTAAACAAAATTCTTAAGGCATAAGAAGGGTTCAAATAAAAATATATAATGGGTTACGTGGTATGTGGTATTGTGTTACATAAGGTAATATGCGCTATACAAATAAGTGTGGTTGTGTTTAATAAATGTATATCATTATTATATATTTGTTGTAGAGGTGAATTAGTAAAGAAGATGGATAAAATTTATCTATTGATGTTAAATAATTTATGTGAAATTATTTATAATAGTAAGTTAGTGACATTATATATCTTTGATAATCACCAATTTCTCGAGTATTTTTATGCGAGTGCACGTATCAAGTCTAAGGTAACCGCAACCGTATCCTTTAATGGTATATGTATAGGGAGTGGGCTAAACGATTCCTTGAGAGAAGCAGTATATATACTGAATTATTGACCGATCTAACTCATCGTGAAAATAGTGTAGACGAGACAAAAACTAATTTGTTGGTTGTTTGTGGAAAACCACTCAGTGTACTATATTGAATACTATTAAAGACTCGATGTGTGCTAGGTTTAGACTTGTATATATATACTAGTAACTGGTATGATGTAATATGAGTTTTAGTTAGTGCTTAAGCTATCCATGGATAGATTGAGATAGTAACTAGGTATAGACTTCCTAAGAGTTTATGATTAACTTACCCGTGATAACTTCTTTCGGGTTCCTCGACAAACACTCTCACTTAAACTACAGGCTTTGACTTATCTGGGACATCCTTTGGCATCACCGTCCCAGCTGGACTTGACTTCACTACATGACAAAATCGAGCTAGGTGACCTTCTCTTTTGCAATTGAAACATTCTTTGGGTTACTGCATATAGTTTTGACGAATGTGTCCCTCCTGTCCGCATTTGAAACATACGACCGGTGGTCGTTCTTTTTCCTTGGAAATGGGTGCCGCTATCTTTCCATCATTATCGAACCTTCTCTTCTTGAAGTTGTTCTCACTTAGTTTACCTTTCCTATTATCATGGCCATGATTACCACCGAAGTGGTTACCATTTCTAGCATGACAATTTCCTCCATGATGGTTATCGTTGTTCCGATGGCCGTTGCCACTGGTACGATTATTATCGTGTTGTTGGTCATTGCCTTTTGGTTGAGTTGACTCATAATCGCGTTCTAATAACTGAGCCCTATTCACAACATCTGAATATAAACAAAGTTTGTGAGAAAAGAGTTATTGACATATTTCGGGTTTCAAACCTCACATAAAAATTTATGTCATTCGCTCCTCATTATCAACCAAATAGGATGTAAACCGGGATAACTCGGCAAACTTAGCCTCGTACTGCGACACGGTCATATTGTTTTGCTCCAGAATGATGAATTCCACCTCTTTCATGTGATGAATACTTTCGGGAAAGTACTTGTCGTTGAACAATTCTTGGAACTTCTCCCAAGACATCTTTAGTGCGGCAGGTTGAGTACGTTTTTTAGATTCCCACCAATGATCTGTCTCTTCTCGCAACATAAAGGTGGAATAGGGAACCTTTTTCTCCTTTGAGAATTCCAAGACATCAAATATCTTGGTGATCTAGTTTATCTACGTCTCTGCCTTAAGTGATTCTGGCTTTCCAAAAAACTCCGGTGGTCCCAGCTCCTTGAACTACTTAGCGGTGAATAGCCATGAGTTGCCAGTGTTTCCACTTGCATTTTAAATAAGAGTCTCTCTCATTTGGTTTTGCATAAATTCAAAAAATTTTCGAAACATACCATCATTCTTCATATGGTCGGTGTTGTTATTTACACGAGGATTATTGCCTTCCTAATTTAAATTATCCTGGTTATTGATCATCGGTGACTCAACGGTCTCATGTGCTTCATTACTTATCTCAACATTTTCAGATGCCATTTTCAAACACTGTCACAAAATAAGGGTTAATTGACATGCCACATATTATCCCTATACTCTGACCGACCAATTAAATAACAAATAAACTTAGGTAGGTCATACTAGCAAAGGAATTACCCGTCTCTCCCCTCCTAGTTTTAGTCTCACATCTCAGCTAGGGATCATATCCCTAAGCTTTGATACCAACTGTGACGCCCCCAAAATAGGTATACATCACCCATCTTGGGTAGCCAAATACTTGGTACAAAATACAAATACAACTTAATTATACAACTGTCGTGTACAATACGACAAAACATAAGCTGAGAGTTTTAACACGAATATTGTCTTCTAGACAATATCCACACTCAATGGAGTCCTTATTTCAATTATTATCACACTATTTCATAGAATAGTGAGGACTACTATAGCCACTTATCCTGGACCATCACTCCATTCCCCAACTCGTCCCATCTATATTCTCATTTCCTGAAGATTACAATGAAAGAAAAGGGTGAGCTCAACTAGCCCAGTAAGAAATATCATGACTAAGATAATGCAGAATAAATTATCCTTAGCCTTCAACAATATAACAACTGATAGAATACAATAGACAACAAGTTTTAGATCAACAACTGCAGCGGAATAAGCAATCCATTAGAAGAGTCTAGTAGGGCATAATATCTATTATCTTCTATGATTTAAAAGTTTACCATCAATTTTATTACTGAGACTCATCTTAATAATTAATCCACATCACTGAATTATCCATACACTACGTGCCAAGGATATTCATTACTATCACGACCATGAATTATCCATGCACTACGGGCCAAAGATATTCGTGTTTTCACCAATAGTCATGATCATGCCAAACAACAATTCATGTTTGCACGCTTGGCCGATGAGAACACATGGTTATAATCATACCAACATATGTCCATCAATGCACTATGGGCCAATGAGGACTTTTACCACATCATTTGTAACATTACGGTCATGATTATATCGAATAATCCCTTGTCATAATTAAACTAGTCAACAATCCATCTATGCACGTAAGCCACAAATGACTTTCATCACAATAGAAGCATGATGATGATGACAATGATATAAGATTTCAATTAAATGAAAACAAGGATAAATTTTAAAGATTTATAATTTAATTTATAAAGAATTCAATAATATCTAAATTGTCAACATGATACTTCTTTGTGGAGTAAAATTCAAGAATAATATTGTATCAAAAATGATTTGGACCGAAAAGAAATCAATTTCTGTCATGAATAGTACTCTGGGTGAATAGTACCCAAGTGAATAGTACCCCATGAATAGTACTTTAGGAATAGTACTTTTTAAATAGTATCATGTGAATAGTACTTTGTGAATAGTACCCCATGAATAGTACTTTGTGAATAGTAATTTATGAATAGTACTTTGTAAATAGTACCGTATTTATGAATAGTACTGTATTTATGAATAGTGCCCATGAATAGTACTCTGTGAATAGTACCGTACGTATGAATAATGTCGTATAAATGAATAGTACCCATGATTAGTACTCCGACATGAAAAACTTAAAATTTAATAAGAATGTTCAGAAAAATATCCTTGTGAAACGATACTAGATGAAGTGAAAATTTTAAGGATATTCTACTAATTTCACAGAGTATAAAAGCAATACTTTAACAAAATGAGTATAGAATTCGGAATCTGAAACGAAATAATATTACTTACAGACTACAGAGTATGGAAGAAAATATTATTTTTTACGAATATTGAATGAAATAAAATTTCTTACGAATACGAAAAATAATATCGTAAGTGAATATGAAATAAATAATACCCCTTACCTTAGTAGAAGGCTTGATACTGGAATAATGAAGTAGCAGAATACTCTTTTTCTTTCTCTCTATAGCTTCTCTCTCTATAATTGCTCTTGTGAGTCTTAGTGAATTGGTGAGAATGAAAGAAGAATGAGCTTCTATTTATAGGAAAACATATTTTCGATAATTGCACGTTTAGGAGCTCAAATTATTACAGTATAGTACCTTCATCTATAACTCCATTTTTAATTTAGTCCTACAAGTATTATCAAACTTGCACCATCTCCCCTAATAGTACATGCATGTGAATCAATAGTATATGCATGTAAATCAATAGTTCCATTCATGTGAACAAATAGTTATATGCATGTGAACTAATAGCAATTAATTGCTCATTTATCCTATTAATTGCCTGTTTGGTCAATAAAACCAGCCAATCACAGAAATACCTCCTCTGAGGGTAATTGGGTCACGTTAGAATTAAATAAAATTGAATGAACAAACATCCTTAATCAACACGAACTTATTCATCATTAATATTATAACTCACAATATTTAACAACCAGATCATTCCCAGGAAAGAGAGGGCTTTCCGATAAGGATTTCTCCCTATTGGCGCGCAATTAGGTGACCAAACCCCTTTCCTCGACAGAACTTTCTAGACATTATCAATATTGCAAATAATAATATGAATAACTTTGTTGTCTTAATTATTGATTTAAAAATATAAAATATTATATAGATGATACTGTGATAATAATTAAATCAATAACATGAGAGATATTATGCAGCAATTATTGTAGCAATAATTGAATAAAATTGAGTGACTTCTCACGTAAGCATCAATAATCAAAGATACTGTACAATACCGTGTGCTACTATACAACCACATGTATTACTGTACTTTTACCACCGGGTATTTCAACAGTCTAACGGTAAAACTTTCGCCTTTATTTTTATAAAAAAGTATTTTTGTCGTTTTCTAACTTTGTGATGAATTACATTATGGGGTCCACCAATGATTGTGCCGTCGTACGAATATTCCATATTTAAACAAATATTCCCAGACCAATCGAATATTCCTCGACACAACGAATATTTTAAGACAACTTGCATACTTTGCAAAATTTATAAATACTACCTACAACTATAACATTATATCAAATCCACACCTTAATATTAAAAAAATATTTTGAGAAATTAAATCTTTATTCATAAAATTTGGGGTCTTACAGCTTCTGTGCTTAACGAATTGCATGAAAATAATTTGCTGAGAGTGCTTAGAGAATACAAATCGGCTATAGGATGGACAATTGCAGGATATCGAGGAATCTAAAGTCCATCCTACGTATGCATAAAATTCTTATGGAAGAGGATACAAAGCCAATAGTGGAACAATAGAGACGACTCAACCCAATCATGAAAGAAGTAGTGAATAAAGAAATTCTAAAGTGGTTGGATGCGGGAATCATCTACCCAATTTCAGACAGTACGTGGGTTAGTCAGGTTCAATGTATGTCGAAAAAGGGAGGAATGGCCGTAGTACAAAATGATGATAATGAATTAATTCCTACGAGGACAGTGACCGGTTGGAGGGTTTGCATGGACTACAGGAAGCTAAATAAAGCAACCCGCAAGGACCACTTTCCTCCACCTCTCATCGATCAGATGTTGGACAGGTTGACATGGCATGAATTTTACTATCTACTAGATGGGTATTCTCGGTATAATCAAATAGTCATTGCTCCTGAAGATCAAGAGAAGACCACCTTCACGTGCCCATACGATACTTTTGCATTCATGAGAATGTCTTTTGGCTTGTGTAATGCACCAGCAACCTTCCAACGGTGTATGATGGCCATCTTCTCGGACATGGTGGAAAAGAATGTGGAAGTCTTCATGGATGACTTCTCTGTCTATGGAGATAATTTTGATGTCTGTTAAGAGAATTTGGTCATGGTCTTAAAGTGATGCATGTAGACAAATTTGGTGCTTAACTAGGAGAAGTGCCACTTTATGGTTGAAGAAGGAATAATCTTGGGGCACAAGGTCTCAGCGAATAGATTAGAGGTTGATAGAGCAAAGTTAAAAACAATTGAAAATGTTCTACCACCAACTACAGTCAAGGGAATCCATATCTTTTTGGGACTGTAGGATTTTACTGAAGGTTCATTAAAGATTTCTCTAAGATTGCAAAACCGTTGTGCAGTCTCTTAGAGAAAGATTCAATTTTCAAGTTTGATGATGATTGTAAGTCAGCATTCGAGCAATTGATGAAAAAGTTGACTACAGCTCCAGCTATTGTTGCACCGGATTGGAATATGCCCTTTGTGTTAATGTGTGATGTGAGCGACTATGCGGTAGGGGCTGTTTTGGGTCAACGCTGAGAGAAGATATTCCACGCCATATACTATGCAAGTAAGATACTTACGGATGCCCAATTAAACTACACAACTACAGAAAAGGAGTTACTTGCAGTAGTATATGACTTTGATAAATTTCGGGCATATTTGATTAGGACAAAGGTGGTGGTTTATACGGATCAGTCGACAATTAGATATTTAATTTCAAAGAAGGATGCTAAGCCACGACTTATCAGATGGATACTCCTTCTACAGGAATTTGATTTGGAAATAAAAGATAAAAAGGGGACAGAGAATCAAGTTGTAGATCATCTTTCAAGGTTAGAAAATCTGGATAAAGACGGGGCAGATAAGTGTTTAATTAACAAGTCGTTTCCAGATGAACAGCTGTTTGGAGTCAAAACCGAATTTCAATGGTATGCAGATTTTGCCAACTATTTGGTGAGCAATGTTCTTCCCACTAATCTTACACGGCAACAAAAGAAGAAGTTCCTACACGACGTCAAGTGGTACATGTGGGATGAGCCGTATCTATTCAAACAGTGTGCAGATAAAATGATTCGATGATACGTGCCATACAGTGAAGTAAAGAATATATTGCACGAGTGTCATTCGTCTGCATACGGGGGACATTATGGAAGTGAGAGAACAATGACCAAAGTTCTTCAAGCAGGGTTCTATTGGCCTACAATATTTAAGGATGCCCACTAGTTCGTGAAAAGATGTGACAGATGTCAAAGGGTGGGTAACATATCAAAGAGGAATGAGATGCCACTACAAACTATCTTGGAAGTTGAAATTTTTGACATATGGGGGATGGATTTTATGTTGCCATTTCCTCCATCTTTCAATAATCAATGCATCTTGCTTGCGGTTGATTATGTGTCAAAATGGGTTGAAGTCGTAGCACTCCCCACAAATGATGCCAAAGTGGTTCTCAAGTTCTTGCATAAGAATATTTTTACAAGATTTGGTACGCCAAGAGCTATTCTAAGTGATGAGGGTAGTCACTTCTGCAACAGATCATTTACAGCTCTTTTGGAAAAATATGGGGTCAATAATAAGGTGGCTACAACATATCACCCCCATAAAGTGGGCATGTTGAGGTTTGGAACAGGGAGGTGAAGAAAATCTTAGAGAAGGTAGTAAACCAAAACAGAAAAGACTAGTCTCTCAAATTGGATGATGAATTATGGGCTTACAGGACAGCTTACAAGACGCCAATTAGGATGTCACCATATCAGTTGGTTTATGGGAAAGCATGTCTCCTACCGGTGGAGTTACAACATAAAGCCTATTGGGAAATTCAGAAACTTAACTTCGATCAAACAGCATCAGGTGAAAAGAGGCTAATTAAATTGAATGAACTAGATGAATTCAGACTAGAAGCCTATGAGAACTCGAAGTTGTATAAAGAAAAGGTCAAGAAATGTCACACGACCAGAAAATCTTGCAGAGAAAGTTTGAACCGGGATAGTTAGTACTATTGTTCAATTCAAGACTGCGGTTGTTCCTAGGAAAGCTAAAATCGAGGTGGTCGGGTCCATTTACTATCAAAAGGATTTTCCCACATGGCACCGTTGAGCTATATAGTAGGAATCCATTAGAGATGTTTAAAGTCAATGGTCAGTGGTTGAAACATTATTGGGGTGGCGAATCCAACACGGATGTCATCACAATCACATTTGTCGACGCGCCATGAACAAGGAGTAGTCATGTTGAAAGACTTAAAATCAAACGCTAATTAGGAGGCAACCCAATTTTACTTTTATTTTTAGTATTTGAAAGCATGTTAATTAATTTATAGTTTAGATTATAAGTTTAGTTTAATGTAAGTTTATTTCGCTTTATTAGGTTGTAAGTGATTAATAAAGTTAAGTGAATTAAACCTTCAATGTTCAAAATATTTGTGTGGTTATCTTATGATTATCATTTGTTGGTGTTTCAGGTACATAAAAAGCTCATGGATATGTAAAGGATGCAAAGAATGGGAAAATATAAGTGAAATTGCAGAAGGTATGCTCACCAAATGGTATGGCTTTGTGAGAAGGAACACCCGTCAAGGTGGGGTCTTGATCCCAATAACGATGAGGTATGCCCACCGGGCGGATAATTTAATCGCATAATAACCACGGCCAAGGGGTCTTAATTCGTTAACAAAACATATGCCCACTGGGGCGGGCCTCCAAAGCTGATTACCCCCTTTGGGAGTGGGGGGTATGCACTTCAAAGAATCTTCAAATCTTGAGTCTGATTACAGCAATTATCCCCATCTTTTCCACTTCAACTTCTTTCCACCCCAACTGAAACCCCACTTCTCCACTCTCTACCCACGAACTAACACTTAATTCCCACTTCCCCACTTCATTAAACCACTACCTTAACCCATAACTCTCTACATTACCTCTGTAAGAACCCGAATTTTCAAAAAATATTAAAATAAGAATTTAGTAGATAAAATTCTTAAGGCATATGAAGGGTTCAAATAAAAATATATAATGGGTTACTTGGTATGTGGTATTGTGTAACATAGGGTAATATGCGCTATGTAATAAGTGTGATTGTGTTTAATAAATATATATCATTATTATATATTTGTTGTAGAGGTGAATTAGTAAAGAAGATGGATAAAATTTATCTATTGATGTTAAATAATTTATGTGAAATTATTTATAATAGTAAGTTGGTGACATTATATATCTTTGATAATCACCAATTTCACGAGTATTTGTACGTGTACGTATCAAGTCTAAGGTAGTGCAACCGTATCCTTTAATGGTAGATGTATAGGAGCTAGGCTAAACGATTCCTTCAGAGAGCGGAGTTATATACGAATTATTGACGGATCTAACTCACTGTGAAAACAGTGTAGACGAGACGAAAACTAATTTGTTGGTTGTTTGTGGGAAACCACTCAGTGTACTATATTGAATACTATTAAAGACTCGATGTGTGCTAGGTTTAGGCTTGTATATATGTACTAGTAGCTGGTATGATGTAATATGAGTTTTACTTAGTGCTTAAGCTATCCATGGATAGATTGAGATAGTAAAATATAAATTAGTTAATTACAAGAATTAACTAACAAGTTTAAATATTGGTTAATTTATATTAAATTGAAAGCTATATTATGGAATAATATAATTTGAATATTAAAGCCTTAATTGACTATGGTGATATAGTAAGGGTTTGAAGAATCACTTAAGTAAATAGTGAGTTAATACATGTGTGGAATATGTGATTATAGTAGGTGCCTTTATAAATATTACTTGTCGTGGTATTATTTTGAATAGAAAGGATTAATTCACTTACAAAAGACAGTGAATTAATATATGTGTTTAGCATAAGAGGAGGAAAGAAATATGTTAATTATTAATTTGATATTTTAAATATATTACATAACATTGTAATATTTGAAAGATAAGTGATTAATAAAAGAAAATACCAATATAATTATAAATGAATATTGATTAGAGATGGAGGATTAGATTAACACTTAAGGTGTGGATGATTATAAAGATGGAAGAAGTTGTCTTGGGACAATCAAATAATTATACATTATAATGTATAATTTAAATAATTAATAGAGTAAATATTAATTATTCTAAGTGTAAAGGTTGTACATATTATAAGTATGTAATTATTTACGTAAGCTAAATAATTTAGCATTATGATAAAGTGTGACATAAATCTTATATTAAATAAATATTAAAATAATGTGGAATTGGGGAAAAGCCAAAGCGTGGCCTAGACCCTAATATTTTATTATAGAAATAATGAGCTTGAGTTATATGTAACTCTAGTAAATAAGATAAATGAGCCTTGTTTGGCCTAAACATTAAAAGTTAAAGCGGTGAATGTTTAACTGAAATTATTAAAAGAGAATTAATGATTAATAATAGTCATTATGATATTTATATGTGATATGAAACAATGGGTTGAAAGTACTCAACTAAATTATATTTAGCCCAATTAAAATATTACTTTGAGTAGCTCAGTATACTTGGGAAATAAGATTATATTGGTGTATATTTAAAATATAAGTATACTTCCTATATGTGGGTAGTACATATATATGTGTATATATGTGCCCATAACTTAATTTAATGTGATAATGATAAGTCATTATAATTAATTTAATAAGCTCGAAATGAATTAACCTTAGTAGAATGAGACCCATTACTGATAAATTACAGAGTAATGAGCTTTGTCCCAAAAACAGTGTCACACAATTATATATATCAGTCGTGTATAGGCCATTGGCCTAGTCTACTGTATTGATGAAATTTAGAGCTGATGATGGCTACAAGAATGGAGGAAGTAAGAGTGGTTCACCAACTCCTTCTTGTCCAACATCTTCTTCCTTCTTCCATTGGTTTGATTTCTAGGGCAAATATCAAAATTGGGTAATGGTTTGGCTATATATAGAGAGCTTGCCTTTCAATTTCTATTTGCTCATTTGTCTGATAACCTGCATATAGAGTGAGTAATGTTGTAATTGAATAAGGTTGCTGAATTTGTGCTATAATCAGAAGTCTAAGGGACAATGTTGAGTTATTTAAGTTTCATAGAGGTATAATTCTTAAACCATGTTCTAAAGTTTAAGTTTAATAAATTCTTGAGAATTAAAATGAATTCTTGATAATTGGTTTGTGAATTGTTATCATGACGTTGTATGAGTTGGTATGTATATGTTATGGATAATGTATAGCTGGGTTGAGTATGCTAAATGAAAGTGTATTGGTTAGTTGGTCTAGAATCTGCAGAAGTAGAGGCCATATTTGGGCTTACAGAGCAAGTGGGCGTGATCGCGCCACTTCCCAAAGACTAATCGACAGCAAAGACGCGCCGTAGACCGATCTTGAATTCCAGTTTTGTTGCTTTCTGGTATTCCAAGCATGTTAGTTTGACTTAACTAAGTATGTAAAGGGACCTAGCATGTAAATTAAGGTTGCTTTGCAATAATGAGTTGTATTAGTTGGATATAATGATTTTAAAATAGAAAACTTGAAGTTTTGTAAAACAAAATATGATGGACCTTATATCGTTTAAGTTCTAACCTTTCAAGCATGTATGCTAGGGTATCTCACGCTTCTAGAAATGATGGATAAGATCACCATGTAGCTAAGCATGATTTTAACTTTTGAAGCATGTTTTATGATGAGATATCAAGTGTTAGACTATTCAACCTTGGTGTAAATAAGTAGTATACATATGAGCATGCATATATGGCTTAGTTAAATGTACAAATGAGTATACGTTATGATTCAAAGTTACCTTGCATACTAATTGGGTTAGCATAAGCTTTTAAAAGAAAACTTGAAGTTTTGAAAATGAAAATTTATAAACTATATATAGACTTTGAGTTAAGCACTCATGTAAGTATGCTTATAAAGTCTAACATGTATATATGAGAGTATGAGGTATGGTACGAAAAGTGATTTTGCATGATTGGTTGCTTAATATGAAGTTTTCAAAGGAAACCTTGAAGATTAGTTGTCAATAACTACATTACAAGTATTCTAGGATCTATTATCATGATTAAGTGTGTCATGCATGTAGACATGATTAACAAACATGCTAGCTAGTTATATATATTGTGAAATAGTGAGCATGAAATACAATAAGTTAAAATGATGACTTCATACTTGAAATGCATGATATAAGATTCAAAGTTATTTCGTATGTGTTGGATTGCCTTGGATTGGTTTAAAATGATTTCAAATGCAAACTCGAATATTTTGTAAACTAAGTTTTATATACATGGAGTGATTATATTTTAACCTTGTAAGCGGGTGTAGAAACATGTACAAACAATTAAGACATGTGAGTTGAAGTTCCTTTGCATGATTTAGACTATGTGAACTCATCTTGCATGCTTAAAAGAATCTTACTAGTTGGATTAATGATTTTCCAAAGGAAGTTTTGCAAAAACAAAGCATTATGCTCATTGTGTCTTTAGGTTTTGATCTGGAGTATATTCACGTATGATTATGCAAGTGTTATCCGAATTGTGATCGGATGTGCAAGTCCGCCTAACTTCTATATATAGCGGTCTTGGTTTGCACTTAGAGTAAGCGTGACCATGCCACTCCTCAAGACAAACCAAGCACTACGCCGCCGATCTACACTTTAGGATCAACTTTCTATTTTTAGTTTGAAGGTGTTTGCATGTTTGAAGTGTTACTCAAGCATGTATTATATGATCGGTACATATCCAATATGTTAAGAAGCATGCTAGGAGATTGGAGTGAATGTTTAATAAAGTTATTATAGACTTTCATATGATAAAGTCCAACAAGTATTTGCAAACCATAAAATAACGATTAGAGACTATGTTATTTAACTTCATGGTGATTCATAAACTGATTTGGTATTAAGTATGCAAGGTGTGGAATGAAGTATATATACATTACAACTATGTTAGATGTATGTGTACGTTTAAACTTACCTATAAGAGTTTTAAATGTGTCAACACATAACGAGTCAAGTGTGTGATAGACATAAATGTTGATTTCAAGAATGAGTGGTTAAGGTATACATATACATACCTAGCTATTCTAAGAGTATGATGAGAAAGTGAAGTGTAGGTTTTACAAACCTAGTTAGGAAACAATATCTGTTCTTATATTAAGAAAGTATGAAATATGTTATTGATGGATATGAATCCATGATTATATAAGCGATTAGGAATACACGAAGTGCGAGATAAACTTTAAGCAGTTAATTCGTAGTTGATAAACTACGAATCGTGCAAATCTTTTCGGTTCCTATTTGTTATATGAATTTGATAAGCTATTAGTTATATTATGCCATGAGAATGTTGATGTATATATATGAAATGCATATGAGATATGTATGAAATGTGAAAGTTGATCTTTGATGATATGCTTGTGATACAAACCTCTATGCCTGTTATATGAGAAGTAACATGTGTAGTAAATATTAATCGATTATTAATGCATGATCTAGATATGTTATTATATACTACGTGCTGCATGAAAACTGTTAGAATTGCTGGGCTGTCGAGCTCACCCTTGCAAATAACCACTTTTGCAGGTTAAGGATTCACGGTAAAGATTACGCGCTACTTGATTGATAGAGTTCAATAGTAATTGAAGGAGATTGGTTTATATGTTTAAATATATATTCTTGAACCACGTTTATGTTCTAGGAGTTGTAAAAGATAGTAGTTTACGAGGTGCAATACAGGTTGCGTTGTAAAATTGTATTATGTGATACATAGAGAAATTTGAATTGAGATGTAAATATTTATATAGTAATTGAATAGAATGAATCATAGTATAATTTGATTCAGGGATTTGTAATTAATTCAGGTAAAGAAATCAATAAAAGATTATTTTTCCAAGGAGATTGAAAAAGTTTAAATTATTCCGCATATTTATATAACATCGAATATGATGTAAAACAAGAATGGTAAATGACCAATATTTGAAACTTATAATAGTTGGGGTCATTATACATAGATCCTGGAAATGGAAGGAATTTATATTCTAAACTGTAATAAGTGAAGTTATATTCATTAAGTTGTGAATAAAAGATATAATAGTTTGACGATAGTAGTTGATAAGTGGTTTTATAGCCACTTATTTGGATATGTCTTGACTTGAATTTGTGCCTAATCTTATGTTATTGTATAGATTTTTATACTTTTGTGCTTTGTTTCTGATTTTAGTATTTTGGTAACTTTTTTGGTGTTATTGGAGCTAAGTTGTGTGTAAAGCTATGATGGATTGATGATGGAAAGGAAATGGAGTTAAGCATGTTGCAAAAGGTTGGATTGAAGTCTTGGAGTGAAGTCTTTATGGGGCTAAATTGCAACGTTGAAGGTTATGTGAACAAGTAAAGAAAGTCAGGCCTAGCTGATGCACGGCATAGCTGCACCTAACTTGGCTTATGACACGCGTAGCTATACCAAACAAACTTCCCCAGAGATCTGAGCATAGCATTCAATTACGCCTATCCAAGGCTTATCACGGTGTTGCATTTGCTTGCCGATCTTAATTCGACGATTGACTTTCAATTGAGATATCGAATAGGTTGATTGCTTGTAGAAGGAGGTTACGGCTGAGACGCTTAAGATATGAGACTTATTATCAGTATAGATATATAGTCCACCCTTTGGGGGAAGGGATAGCTATTGTCATCTTCTCTCTTTAATTTTAATAATAGAATATAGTAGATTAGTGTAGGTATTTTCTAGAGTTGATTGGATTGGAGACTTGAAGCAATTGAAAAGCATTGAAGATTCAACCTTGGATCAAGAGAACAGATTTGCTACACAATTCTCTACCCTTACTCTCTCTTTGATTCCTAATTATATCTTATGATGTTTATTCAATATGCGGATTGTAGAATTAATTCAATTATGAGTTAAATTCTATTCTGAGATTGCAACGGATTCTATGGATTAGTTATTTCTGATATGTTTCATTGTTAGCCTTCTTGATTTCTATGGGTTTGTCTATTAAGATTCATGCTTATTTGTTTAGTTGATTGGCCATCAATTCATTGTGATAACCCATATGGACTTGAGAAAGCGAAGTATGGGTTTAGATCCGATCTTGATAGTTTATGATTGTATATTCTCCATTGTGTTGGGATGTATGATTTGTGCTTAGGATATACATATATACCGAAAGCGCCATTCGTAGTCAATTGAGAACTTGGGCTTAAACCCTAATTATTTATAAATTACATAGACATATAGTGATTTAGATAATGTGGGTGTTCATGTGTATTCTATAAACTGTGGATTATATGTGATGTGGGTTAGGTACATTGAGAGGTGGCTATACTTTACTATCGTGTTCTCGACTAATAAACCGGTACAATTAGTTTGGCTTAACATGAATTGTATGAATTTGAATGAGTAAATAGATGAAATTGTAATCTCAGGTCTTCATTATCTTGTCTCACTCTATGAATAGTTAGGCTTATTTTATTTCATAGTTTACATAAAAAAATATAGTATCATTCGTTTAAATAAGACTGAAATGGTTATGGGCTAATGCTTGGTGAAATTTATTAGTTAATTCTCCGTGGGAACGATACTTTACTTACTCTTTATTACTTGTTGACTGTGTATACTTGCACGCATATATTGATCGGTAAAACGACCAACAAGTTTTTGGCACCGTTGTCGGGGAATTAGCTTAATAAATTTTTTCCAACATTAATTTCAATCAAATTGGTCTTAATTTAAACATTTTTATTTTGTTTTAATTATCTTCCTATATTTCTCTCTTTTCAGGTACCATGGGTGACTTTTCTTATCACTGGCCTTTTGCAAATAGGACTCAACCAAGGGACATAAGCACTGAGGGACTTAACGTATTTTCTACATTGTCAGCACAAATTACAACACTTTCGGAGAGGTTGGATATTTTTACCCAACACACTCGAGAGATAGTAGTTACATGTGAATACTGTGCTGGTGAGCATCCGAGTTATTAGTGCAACGTCATGGTTGGACAAGTGCAGTTTGGGGGTGATTTCTTCAATAACGATGTTTATCCTTATTATCAACAAGGTTGGGGGTATCACTCAGATTATGAATGGGGTTATAACTATCAAGATCAATACTGCATCTCAAGTCCAACACATCCATCAGATTTCTTATATCCACCTTCAATGCAATAAGAGGAAAATTCAAGGTTGAAGGAATTCATGTCAAAAAGCATAACAGACCATGAAGAGATGATGACGAGTCAGGAGTTATCAAGCCAAAATCTTAATAGGCAAATGGAACAACTCATTAATTCATCAATGACTGGTCTTTAATACATGGATTTCGAAACTAAGAAAGATAATTCAAGATTGGAGGGTTTGTGGTTCAAATTTGTAGCATCAACTGAGAAGAAGATGATTGAGCAAGAGAGGTCGATTCAAAATCTGCAGAATCAGACGGATCAAATATTTGAAATTTTAAACAATCGCCCTCAAAACAATTGGTGTTATGACATGGATGATGAAACTGATGGAGAGCCAGAAATGTACATGCCACTAAATGAACTGATAGGATTGGACGTTGAGGAGACAACTGGGAGTTTGGAAAATGAAGAATATCATATCACCTGTATTATACCCCAAGTACCTTCTCGACCAGAGTTGAAAAATCCCATGAGTTTTGCACACCCATGTCCTTTAGGTAGTCACATTCAAGGCAATGAGCAGTATGATAAAGATGCCTCGTATACATCATGGTGTTCTGAAGAAGAGGAAATAAGAGAGGAAAAGTCCGTTGTATTGTCCATGCCTCAATGCAATAATTTAGTCCCAAACACAACGGACGAGACACCTAGCTATGCAATGGAACAAGAGACATCATGTACAAGAATTACGCTAGGGTGTTTCAATTCACAGATTAGTAAGATGGGAAACCTACCTACACGCAGTGCAATTATAATGGATGGAGGATTCCTAACTTATTGTAGGGGAATTGGATAGCGGTGTCAAGAAACAAAGTCCAGCTAACGGACTATAAACCGTGCGCTTGTTGCCATCAAATCTCTCTCTCCCTATTTATTTAATTCTTCAGTATCTATAGTCTATCATTTTCTAATTCTTTTTGCTTTAATTAATTAGATTGTTATTTTTATAATAATTAAATTCTTAGTAGAAAGTATTTATTATAATTAAATAAAGTCTAATAGTTCCTTTTGATCCGTATCAGGGATAACCAATGGGGCATAAAAGTTAGTAGTAAAAAGTATCAAGTTTAAGGAGCAGTGAATCGGGACTGTGTTTTAGTAAGAAATTGCGCCAAGGCAACAAAGCAAAACTTAATTGCGCCACTTGAATACTGCCAGCTTTAACATTGTAAGCAACTGCGCCCATTCAACCATTCACAACAGAAATCGCTACCGAGCTGTATGTGAGTTTTTAAAATCAATCTAATGAGGTCACGCCTTCTACCTTATTATCTCCTTAGAATTTCAAAACTCTCAAACTCCTTCCCTCTCGCAAAAACCGAACATCCAAGAACCCTAAAGCAAGCCCGTGCTCCCATTCTACATATTTATTGTTGATTCCATCCATCACTATTCTCACTCACCCTACTAAACCCTAGTTCTTCATCGTTCTAGTAGTGTTCGAACAAGTGTGAGAAATCAAGGGAATCGGTCCTCACACCACCTGTTTTAGCGAAGTTCAACAAGAGGTTAGGTCCATTAACAGTCATACCCCCTACTCCATTCTTTTCGAACCATTAACCTAACCCTTCATCATCACCCAGCCTGTCCATATCCGAATTTCTCAGCATCTCAGTCAGTGGAGTAGCACAACAAATGTTTGACCAAAGGTAAGAGAAGTCTGTGAGTGAGTATTCGAAGACATAGTGACAAAAAGGGGCAGATTTTGGAACTCTAGTAAGTACATCTCCGTGGGTTGATAGAAAATTGACAAAATTTGGCGGTTCATTGAAGGATTCAGTGACATCCAAGAGATTACTTTCATCAAAATCATGGCACCCAACAGAATTAGAACTCCATCTCATTTATATAGCAGTGAGTATGAGAGCGGGGATAACAATAGAAACGTGTTGGACACTGCCCGATTTTTGAACCTCTCTATTGAGACTATTATATGGGACGTTTTGGTGGGAAAATCCTTTTGTACAAAGAGGGATTCAGATCAGGAGATGAAGATGGAAAGTTGAAGGAGCAGATTAAGGGGCATGGATGGTTCTCAGTGGTATCTAAACTAGTGGCCGCACCAATGGCGATAGTAAGGGAGTTCTACGCCAACTTCGTGAAATCCAAAATGGTATCTCCTTTGTGCTTGGGGAAATCAAGTCGATATACCAAAGAAGCAATCAACAAGATATTCCATTTGGGGACAAAGCCATGGTGCATCGAGAATGAAATGAGTCAAAAGGTTTGAAACAGACTTAGATAAGTTGGTGAAAGGAATGCAAGCCGTGCACAAAATGGACTACCAAGTCGGCATTGAAAGAAAGGTTCATTTCCCGCAGACCTCGCTTCAACCCACGCCAAGGCATGGTATAACTTCATATGTGCGAACCTACTCCCCACGAGCCAGCCATCATGCCGATGTCACGATTGACAGAGCTACATTGCTGTATGGAATTTTAAAGATGAAATCAATTGACATCGGGCATATCATAAATCGCCAATCTTTGAAATACATGAGAGGGAGTACTTCAGAGGGCATACCACACGCTTCTCTAGTTACTCGACTATGCTTGGCTGTGGGAATTGATTGGGATGATGAGGCTCTCCAGTTGCCGATGAGGGATATTGACCACACCACTATTCAGAAGTATACCATTTGGAATGGTGCAGAGTCTCATCCTTGGGTTTGGGGTTTATCATGCACGAGGATGAATAATGAAAATGAAAATGAAGAAGAAAAGAAGAAGAAGAAGAAGAAGAAGAAGAAGAAGAAGGAGAAGAAGAGGACACTGTTGCCCCTCATTTAGCTAGGCCACCTCTAGGCAAGTAGGACCGTGACATTCGCCGCCTCCAAAGAAAGATGGATGCAATGCACATGAAGTTCCAAGCTTATACTACCAAATTTTCTGGAATCCTGTCAAATGCCTTTAGCCAGTTGGGAGCACAGGTTCAATTTTTAACGTACGAGACAACTACTCCTTATCCACCTCCAGACACTCCACCTGAGCAAGAGGAGGATGGTGATGATGATGATGATGACTAGGGGAGTTTCTTTATACCTTTTATCTCCAATGAGGACATTGTAGTTTTTAAGTTTGGGGGTATTAGGTTTATTTGTTGTATTTAGTATATGTCATGTTGCATTTTGTCTTGTTTTAGTTGATTGTGTTAAGAAGTGTTGCATTCTGTTGAGTAATTATGTTTAAAAAAAATGTTGCATTTTGTAACTGCATGATTCTAGTGTTAGTTGATGTGTTATTTAGTTGGCCTGGGATGAAATTAAAACTATTTGATTTTTGAACTAAGTTGAGACTTAAGCTGGGTTGTGATGATATAGCATAAGATAAGTCCTTATTTGTCTGTTACTGATATAATCGGTCAGCACTTTTGAGTAAGTATTATGATATGCTTAGTTTAAACTTTCACATATTTACCTTATGGTGGGAATTCTGTGTTTAATGAAAGAATGTCAATACTTCATTAGGTGATAGCTAGAACTGTTAAAAGCTTAAGTTTGGGGGAATTTAGTGTTATGCATGCCTATGCAGTATTATTCTCTAAAAAAAACGAGATGGAGAGTTAAAACGCACTCGTTCAATGAAAAGTGGAAAGCGAGATGGAGCGTAAAATGCACTCGGTTAAATATGAATAGAAAGTGAGATGGAGTGTAAAACGCACTCGCTATAAACCCCGCGGGAAATTTCGAGAATCGCCCTCGCGAGTATATAAAGGCATAAATTTCCCTGTTGACTCTAAACTTAAGTAATACATGGTCTTGGTTAGAACTTGGTTGATTTACCGCTTATCTTGATTTAAAACTGGTTCTTTCCTTCTACGAAGCATAGTATGTAAAAAATTTGTTCAGTAGCATGTTAGTGGTTGTTTTACACTTACACACTATATCGTCAGTGTGAAATGATTTGGATTTGTAGAGAGTCTTTATTCATGATGATCTTGTCTTGGGTTGCTTTTCCTTTTGATTATCTTGTAGTTTTTTTGAGGCATTGCAATTTAATCTCATTTCTGGTTGACTACTGGTTTCAAGTTCATGATAGTGTAGGATGCATACATGGTAGTTTCTACATCGCATTTTGATTTGGTTTTGTTTTGGTTACTTGAGGGAAAGCAATAGTTTAAGTTTGGGGGTATTTGATAAGTGGTTTTATAGCCACTTATTTGGATATTAACTGACTTGACTTCGTGCCTAATCTCATGTTATTGTATAGATTTTTATGCTTTTGTGATTTGTTTTTGATTTTAGTATTTTGAAACTTTCTTGGTGTTATTGGAGCTAAGTTGTGTGCAAAGCTATAATGGAAAAGAAATGGAGTTAAGCATGTTGCAAAAGGTTGGATTGAAGTCTTGGAGTGAAGTGCTATGGGGCTAAATGGTAGCGTAGGATTCTGTTGAAACAAGTAAAGCAAGTCGAGGCCTAGGCGATGCACTGCTAGCCTACACCTTGACTAAGCTTATGACATTGGCGCATTGCGCGCTGAATAAACCGCATAGATCTGCATAGCTCAGTTTGCCACCTATCCAAGTCTTATCACGGCAAGCAATTGGCTTGATCTTAATTCGGCAGTTGACTTTCAATTGAGATATCGAATAGGTTGATTGCTTGTAGAAGGAGGTTACGACTGAGACGCTTAAGATATGAGACTTATTATCGTATATATATATATATATATATATATATATATATATATATATATATATATATTCCACCCTTTGGGGGAAGGGATAGCTATTGTCATCTTCTCTCTTTAATTTTAATAATAGAATAGAGTAGATTAGTGTAGGTATTTTCTATAGTTGATTGGATTGGAGACTTGAAGCAATTGGAAAGCATTGGAGATTCAACCTTGGATCAAGAGAACATATTTGCTACATAATTCTCTACCCTTACTCTCTCTTTGATCCCTAATTGTATCTTATGATGTTTATTTAATATGCGGATGGTAGAATTAATTCAATTATGAGTTAAATTCTATTCTGAGATTGCAACGGGTTCTATGGATTAGTTATTTCTGATATGTTTCATTGTTAGCCTTCTTGATTTCTATGGGTTTGTCTATTAAGATTCATGCTTATTTGTTTAGTTGAATGGCCATCAATTACTGCGATAACCCATATAGACTTGAGAAACGAAGTATGGGTTTAGATCTGATCTTAATAGCTTATGATTGTATATTCTACATTGTGTTTGTGACACCCCCAAATCCAGGTACTTCATTCCCATAGGATTTGGTGTTCACTTAATTAAACATTCATATCTAACTACCCAATCACAATAAAATTGGATAAATAAAACCTTTCTCATTAAAGGGTTACATAATAAAATCTCCCAGGTTATCTAACCTTTAAATACATAAATACAATCATTCAAATGCGGAAATTAAATAAACTTCATTAAAACCAAGTCTAAGATCATCATAATAAAAGTCTAAAGTAAATATTACAAGTCTTCATCACTTGCACATTTTTCCCTTTCCTTTGCTAGTCGAAGGTTCATCTACCTTCTCCTCTTTAGCTGTAATGAGTTTATAAATATGCAAGAGTGAGCAAAACAATTGCTCACTGGATATAATAGAGAATCAACAGGAGTATAACAATAATAACTGCCAATAATAGGTTCATCAAGATTGCATAGTACTCTAACAATGAAAATCAGATACTAGAATCCAAAATATGGAATATACATCACTGAGGGTCGTAAGACCACGAACTAAATCCACAGATTGTAAGTAATCTTTCAACTCCAACTTAATATGATCATAAGACTATAAGGACCTCATACTTAGGGGGATCAGCCTTCTAAATACAATGTATTGTGCACAAATATTTTAACACTATGTCGTAAGTTAACCCTAATCATAACAATAGGGTTGTTCATCTCAAAGTATTTAGAGTACAAGTGCGCACCAAAGGAAGTTTGGTTTGGATAAGTTTTCAAGGTAATTTGGAATTCAACGAACATCAACTAAGGATTAGTTGAATAAAACCAATAACATTATACTATTGAATAATCATGATTGAATCAATCATAGTAAACTAAAGTCATGCTTTAGTAATAATCTAAGAGCATACAATTTGAATAACTATAACACCTTGCTTGAACAATACTAAGCCAAGGTTTATTAGAATTGAATACTAAGCATGCATATCAAGTTTATAGATAAAAATGTTCAACATTAGAATATATAAATTTTTTCATGCTAAACAACAAGTTAAATACAAGAATAACTTGCTCAAGAATAACTTACATCATTATACCATAATCGAATTGAAAACAGTAGTTTGATTAACAAGATAATAGATTAGAAAACTTGCTCAAAGAAAATTTAAGCGCTTGCACAATTATAAAAGTAGAGTTAGAGAACTTGCCTTGCTCGTAGGCTAAACCAAATCAATACGAATCACAATATCCTATAAACATATGTCATCATGACATAATTAGTCATTACCATCTTACAAACATAACTAAGTACGTTCATCATTTAAAAATTGGATTTTTAATCACATAATCGAATTGTAACACAAGTTAATTGTTAATAACATACTTATTCATAGTATAGATATACTAAAATCAACATTTAGCAGTCCTACTATCATCACATAACATTTTTTAAAATTTCGTGTACAAAAAGTACATTGTCAGATCATTCTACTAACTCAGCATGCACATGAATCACTGCTTACACGTGGGTCACGCTGTGGTGTGGGCATGGCATCTATGAGTAAGGAACAAAGGTATAAAAGGCGCAGCATAGTGCTATGGTATACCGTATTCTTCTTGAGCAAAACTAACACTCGATGATCAGGGCATGCATGCTGAAATCTAGATTTGATCGACGACTTAACAAGCAAGTCTGCGAGGAAAAAGCCAATTTTGGCCTACAAGCTCGTTTCTAACAGACTAAATAGCATATAAATCATACAACAACTTCATGTAAATATATTTCACAAACTCTAAACATGATTCTACCCATACAACCACATAAACAACAAAATTAACACACTCAAATTCACTGTTTTTGGCTAAAACTCATTTTTTTATATTTCAATGAAAATCAACACTGCAACTTTTGTTTTTCAACCAAAACCACTAATTCAAAATGTCTTTATCAATGATTAAACAAACTCTAACAAATTAAATGATCAATTTATCAATTAAACCACTAATTCACCCTCAATTTCTACTTTAAGCTAAACAATAAATTTTCATAAAAACTCTCTGTATAAAAACATTTTCTTCACAAACATATACATAACAACAATTCTTTGATTATAACCCATGAAAATAGTTTTAACATCACTATTATGACATATAAAGCCACATAACAACAAAAATTCATGCTTACACAAAGATTCTACAGAGAATTTGGGAAGATAAAACTAAACTTTTAAGAACTAAAAGGAATAGGAGAATACCTTGATAGAAGATGATATGGCTAATCTTTTCTATTCTCAAGCCTCCTTCTCAAATCTCAGCCTTCTTTTCACTCTTCTTTCTTCTTTTTCTTCTTCTTCTTCTCGAGTTTTCTTTTTTCTCTCTAACCTCTCTCCTCTATTCTTACGTCTTATGATATAATGTATATATATATAATATATATTGATTATATAATATAAATATAAAACATATAACTGATATCAGTTATTCAATTTTTGAAAACCAAAAGCCATAAGGCTTGTTTGGTTACTTACTAAAAATATAATCATTTATTCCTTATGCTTTCTTTGGTAAAACATAATTCGATTAAAGACTTAATAGGCATTAGGCCTTGTTTGGCAAAACTGAATTAAAACTCCTTTAAGTTATTTTAATAACTACTTTATAAAAGGTTATTTGTCACACATTAATTTAATTAAATTAATCTTAATAACAATTTATTAAATTACTTCATCACATAAATCAATACCACCAAAATTATAATTTTCTATATAATTATAACTTTATTTAATCAACTAACACATCCTTTTAAATTTACAAATTCCAATAAAAAGAATAATAATTCAATTAATCAAAATTCTCTAACTTAATAAATAAATTAAATTAGCAAAATAATTAATTTTCCTTAATTATTTATTTAACAAATAATTAACCACATCAATTAAAATTTGAACAATTATTTATTCAACAATAAACACATCCATTAAATATTTAAATAATTCAATAAATATTTAATATCACAATTAAAATTCTAGAATATTACAGTGTTGGGATGTATGATTTGTGCTTAGGATAGACATATACCCTGAAGCGCCATTCGTAGTCAATTGAGAACTTGGGCTTAAACCCTAATTATTTGTAAATTACATAGACATATAGTGATTTAAATAATGTGGGTGTTCATGTGTATTCTATAAACTATGGATTATATGTGATGTGGGTATGGTACATTGAGAGGTGGCTATACTTACTTTTGTGTTCTCGACTAACAAACCGGTACAATTAGTTTGGCTTAACATGAAGTGTATGGATTTGAATGAGTAAATAGATGAAATTGTAATCTCAGGTATTCATTATCTAGTCTCACTCTATGAATAGTTAGGCTTATTTTATTTCATAGTTTACATAAAAAAATATAGTATCATTCGTTTAAATAAGTCTGAAAGGGTTATGGGCTAATGCTTGGTGAAATTTATTAGTTAATTCTCCGTGGGAATAATACTTTACTTATTCTTTATTACTTGTTGACCGTGTATACTTGCACGCATATATTGATCGGTAAAATGACCAACAGTAGTATCATGGCGGACCAGATTCGAGGTTTGAAGGGACCTGGATTTGGGGGCGTCATAGGTTGGTATCAAAGCTATAAGTTATAAACTTAGGTAAGTGTACCTTAGGCTATAACCTGAGAGAGAGAGAGAGAAAGATAAAGATTAAAAATATATAAGTGAAGATTCAAAGAAGAATCTTGAAGTATCTAGAGAATGAGAATTCAGGAGTTTCCTAACTCTGGTAATAAAAATGTTATGATGGTGTCTATATGACAAAGATAATAGGAATGAACTCGAGTGGAGTTTTGTTGAAAATAGGGAAAGAACCCTAAGATAAATTGATGATCACGACATGATCGGATTGAGCTATGAAGTGATAAATAGTTTGTAACGACTAAGTGTGTATAGCTTGATGCTATTGGAGAATGTACTGTGAAATGGTACGATATGAACTCTTGAGGAGTTGTATGTGATTAAATACGAAGAATTCGTATCAAGTAAAGTGTAAGATAGAGTTAAGTAGTGATTTCAATTGAGGACCAATGTCAGTAGCTGAGTTGTATGATTCCTTGTTATGGGCGGGGAATTGTACTTGGTGTAAAACCACTTAGTTTCGCAAGCGATAAACATTGAAATGTTTGTGTCATGCTATTTGGTATATACTTGTTGAGAAGGTGATTCTTTTCTCATGTGTATAATGAGATAGATGGGTTATAGTTAGAGAATATAAGGTTAAGTTCATGAGTTCTTAAAACTCATACTTATGAATGCGTTTCATGACTCATAATTATATGAAATGTTTTTGAACCCCTCAGCGAATAGATGCCTATGGTCTGACTAGGGTAAGTTCTTAAACTCATATAATTGTGGCAAGTTCCTGAATTTCCAAAGTATGGTAAGTTTGATGAACTATATCGGGTATATATATGTTTTGAAGTTAGAAATTTTGGTATAGTAAGCATTGATGGTGTTAGAGATTGATAGAATGAAGCAATGGAGTAAAGTTGAAGGAGAAACATGGATTTTCTAAATCTTCTAGCTCTATTAGATTTTTAAAATTTATTGACTTAGTCTTTGATGTTTACATTTACATTTTCTCAAAAACTTTGGATCATGTGATTGAACCAATGATGTTTTAAAAACAATACCGTTATCCATATGTCTATGCTAATTGTTTCGGCTAAGACAAAATGATTTGAAAATTTTAAAATGTATTTCAGACCATTTACATCATTTGGTATGGTGTAGAAATGGTAAACGATGGAGTCATCAATGTTGTTGAACCTAGTGTTGGTTGCGATCGAAAGATCGTCAGCCAATTTTGGATGATGTAGTATGTCAAAGTCACATAATGGCGGAATCCTCAACGTACTACTAATCTAGTACGGTATCATGACGTCATAAAAGAATTTTTGGTTTTCTTTTAAATTATGAAAAAGGTCAATTAAGTTGGCCAAATTATTTTGATTGATTTTCGAGTTATTGATACAAGTCTAAGCTATTTGATTCGGCTAGACGGTTATTAAAAAAATATTTATGGAATTCAAGCGATCTTGAGTATTTATGCCAAGCCAGATTGCTCTGTGCGGATTCAGATGTGGAAAAGATGAGGTGAACAACCCTATAAGGGGACATGTTTTCGGAAACAATGGTTCCGAGCGTAATGCATGTAGTCATTATAAAACACTACGTTATACTTAACGTAGTGGTACAATAGGCTGGCCACCTAGTGTACGTGTGGAGGGTGTTTTCAGTCCTTGTGATTGATAAACACTCTGGTTTGTAGTGCGAAGAATTGTGATGAAGCACTGGTTCACGGTCTTGTAACCCCTTAGCATAATTTGGAATCTGAGTTATTCATACTACTTCCCGATTATTGAAAAATCGTGGAAAACTCTTATTCTTATGTGTAATGAATGTTGTGAGTAGAATGTTCCTTAGAAAAGAGAATGTGGTAGAATGCAAGTGAGCAAGTTATAATAAAACTTTTGAAAAGAGAATGGATAAAGTTATTCAAAAGAATAAGTAATATTTGAAATAGCACCGAGTAGAGGAGGTTTCGGTGATTCCGAGGACGAAATCCTTATAAGGGTGAGAGGATGTAAGAACCCGAATTTTCAGAAAATATTAAAATAAGAATTTAGTAAACAAAATTCTTAAGGCGTATATGAAGGTTCAAACAAAAAATATATAATGGGTTACGTGGTATGTGGTATTGTGTTAAATAAGGTAATATCTTATTTATACAAATAAGTGTGGTTGTGTTTAATAAATATATATCATTATTATATATTTGTTGTAGAGGTGAATTAGTAAAGAAGATGGATAAAATTTATCTATTGATGTTAAATAATTTATGTGAAATTATTTATAATAGTAAGTTAGTGACATTATATATCTTTGATAATCACCAATTTCTCGAGTATTTATACGATGAGTACGTATCAAGTCTAAGGTAGTGCAACCGTATCCTTTAATGGTAGATGTATAGAGATTTGGGCTAAACGATTCCTTAGGAGAGAGCGGAGGTATATCTGAATTATTGACCGATCTAACTCAACTTTGAAAAAGCAGTGTAGGCGAGACAAAAACTAATTTGTTGGTTGTTTGTGGGAAACCACTTAGTGTACTATATTAAATACTATAAAAGACTCGATGTGTACTAGGTTTAGACTTGTATATATATACTAGTGCTTGGTTTGATGTAATATGAGTTTTAGTTAGTGCTTAAGCTATCGATGGATAGATTGAGATAGTAAAACATAAATTAGTTAATTACAAGAATTAACTAACAAGTTTAAATATTGGTTAATTTATATTAAATTGGAAGTTATATTATGGAATAATATAATTTGAATATTAAAGCCTTAATTGAGTATGGTGATATAGTAAGGGTTTGAAGAATCACTTAAGTAAATAGTGAGTTAATACACGTGTGGAATATGTGATTATAGTAGGTGCCTTTATAAATATTACTTGTCATGGTATTATTTTGAATAGAAAGGATTAATTCACTTACAAAAGGCGGTGAATTAATATATGTGTTTAGCATAAGAGGAGGAAAGAAATATGTTAATTATTAATTTGATATTTTAAATATATTACATAGCATTGTAATATTTGAAAGATAAGTGATTAATAAAAGAAAATACCAATATAATTATAATTGAATATTGGTTAGAGATGGAGGGATTAGATTAACACTAAAGGTGTGGCTGATTATAAAGATGGAAGAAGTTGTCTTGGGACAATCAAATAATTATACGTATAGTGTATAATTTAAATAATTAATAGAGTAAATATTAATTATTCTAAGTGTAAAGATTGTACATATTATAAGTATGTAATTATTTAAGTAAGCTAAATAATTTAGCATTATGATAAAGTGTGACATAAATCTTATATTAAATAAATATTAAAATAATGTGGAATTGGGGAAAAGCCAAACGTGGCCTAGACCCCTAATATTTTATTATTGAAATAATGAGCTTAAGTTATATGTAACTCCAGTAAATAAGATAAATGAGCGTTGTATGGCCTAAACATTAAAGCTAAGCAAGACTGAATGTTTAACTGAAATTATTAAAAGAAAATCAATGATTAATAATAGTAATTATGATATTTATGTGTGATATGAAACAATGGGTTAAAAGTACTCAACTAAATTATATTTAGCCCAATTAAAATATTACTTGGACTAGCTCATAAGACTTGGGAAATAAGATTATATTGGTGTATTTAAAATATAAGTATACTTCTATATGTGGGTAGTACATAGATGTATATATGTGCCCATAACTTAATTTAATGTGATAATGATAAGTCATTATAATTGATTTAATAACCCCAAAATAAATTAACCTTAGTAGAATGAGACCCAGATAAATTAGAGAGTAATGAGCTTTGTCCCAAAATTAGTGTCACATTTATATATATCAACATAGGCCATTGGTCTAGTCTCCGTGATTGATGAAATTTAGAGTCGATGATGGCCACAGGATTGGAGGAAGTAAGAGTGGTTTGACTCCTTCTTGGACATCTTCTTCCTTCTTCCATTGGTTTGATTTCTAGGATAAAGACCAAAATTAAGTAATGGTTTGGCTATATATAGAGAGCTTTCCTTTCGATTTCCTTTTGCTCATTTGTTTGATAACTTGCATATAGAGTGAGTAATGTTGTAATTGAATAAGGTTGCTGAATTTGTGATATAATTAGAAGTCTAAAGGATAATGTTGAGTCATTTAAGCTTCATAGAGGTATAATTCTTAAACCATGTTCTAAAGTTTAAGTTTGATAAATTGTTGAGAATTAGAATGAATTCTTGATAATTGTTCTGTGAATTGTTATCATGATGTTGTATGAGTTGGTATGTATGTTATGGACAATGTATAGTTGGTTTGAGTATGCTAAATGAAAGTATATTGGTTGGTTGGTATAGAATCTGCAGAAGTAGAGACAATGTCTGGGCTTGCCTCAGAAATGTCTCTATAGCGCCACTTCCCAAAGACAATCCCAAAGACTACTACGCCCATAGACTAGTCTTGAATTCCAATTTTGTTGCTTTATGGTATTCCAAGCATGTTAGTTTGACTTAACTAAGTATATAAAGGGACCTAGCATGTAAATTAAGGTTGCTTTGCAAGAATGAGTTGTATTAGTTGGATATAATGATTTTAAAATAGAAAACTTGAAGTTTTGTAAAACAAAATATGATGGACCTTATATCGTTTAAGTTCTGACCTTTCAAGCATTTATGCTAGGGTATCTTAGGCTTCTAGAAATGATGGATAAGATCACCATGTAGCTAAACATGATTTTAACTTTTCAAGCATGTTTTATGATGAGATTTCAAGTGTTAGACTATTCAACCTTGGTGTAAATGAGTAGTATACATATGAGCATGCATATATGGCTTAGTTAAATGTACAAATGAGTATAAGTTATGATTCAAAGTTACCTTGTATACTAATTGGGTTAACATGATCTTTTAAAAGAAAACTTGAAGTGTTAAAAATGAAAATTTATAAACTATGTATAGACTTTGCGTTAAGAACTTGCAAAGTATGCTTATAAAGTCTAACATGTATATATGAGAGTATGAGGTATGGTACAAAAAGTGATTTTGCATGATTGGTAGCTTAATATGAATTTTTCAAAGGAAACCTTGAAGATTAGTTGTCAATAACTACATTACAAGTATTCTAAGATCTATTATCATGATTAAGTGTGTCATGCATGTAGACATGATTGACAAGCATGCTAGCTAGTCATATTTGTAAGACCCCAACTTTTATGAATAAAGAATAATTTTTTCGAAATATATTTTTGAATATTATGGTGTGGATTTGATATAATGTTATAGTTATGGGTAATATTTACAAATTTTTCAAAGTAAGTAAGTAGTTATATAATATTCGATTGGTCTGGGAATAATCATTTTAACAAGGAATATTCGTACGACGACACAATCATTGGTGGACCCCACAACGGAAGTATTGTCGTAGTTAGAAAATGACATAATTATCTTTTTATAAAAATAAAGGCAAAAGTTTTTTCGTTAAACCTGTTGAACTACGGTAGTAAAAGTATGGTAGTGTCTGCGCATTGATTGCATAGTAGCATACGATATTGATTATTGATGCTTTATGTGAGAAGTCACTTAGTTATACTCAATTATTACTCTGAAGAATTGATGCATCATATCTCTCATATTATTGATTCGATTATTGTCACAAGATATCATCCGCATTATATGATATATTATTAAATCAATAATTGAGGCGACAAAGTTATTCATATTATTAAATTACAATATTTACAATATCCGGAAGTTTTGTCGAGGAGAGGTTTGGTTATCTAATTGGCGTTAATAAGGAGAAATCCTTATCGGAAAAGCCCCCTTTTTCACGGAAAGCGACACGATTGTTAAATATTGTGAGTTATAATATTAATGATGAATAAGTTCGTGTTGATTAAAGATGAAATTGATAGTTCCATTGTGTTGGAATTATTAGTGTTAGTGGAAATCGACATTTATTTCGATATTAATTGATGTCTGGAAGTTATCTTAACGGTAGGGTGGTAATTAACCGGATAAATGAGCAATTATTTGCTATTAATTCACATGATTATAACTATTTGTTCGTATGTGTGTACTATTAATTCAAATTCTTGTACTATTAGGGGAGTTGGTGCAAGATTGATAATACTTGCATTACTAAGTTAAAAATAGAGGTATAGATGGAGGTACTATCCTGTCTGTGCGGATTACGCTAGACCTGGTTCTATTCTTTATTATTCTGTTGGAATAACCTGTCTGTGTGGTCTATCGTATACATGGTGAATTCTTTGTTATTCAATTCTTTATTATTCTGTTGGAATATCCCATCTGCATGCGGATTACGCTAGACTGGTTCCATTCTTTATTATTACATTGGAATAACACATCATCTTGTCGTCTATCGCATGCATGGTGAATTCTTTGTTATTTAATTTTTTATTATTCTGTTGGAATATCATGTCTGTGTATATTACGCTAGACGTGGTTCCATTCTTTATTATTTTGTTGGAATAACCTGTCTGTGCGGTTTATCACATGCATGGTGAATGATCCTTCGTATTCATTCCTTATTAAATTATGGAAATGATCTGTCTACGTGGATTACCACATGGCAGGTGAAAATCCATTTGCAGTTTCATATATTCTATGATGCTCATTTGTTTAAAGTTTTGGCTTCTATACTCCATGAAATTAGTAGAATATCATGGATATTTACGCTTCATCCGGTATCTTTCATGGAAATATTCTTCTAAGCATTCTTGAATTTTACTCCACAAAGCAGTATCATGTTGACAATTTGGACATAATTGATTTCAAGATAAATTAACTTATAAATCTTTAAAATTTATTCTTGAACTTGTTTTATTGAATTATTATGTAATTATCATCATCCTCATGCTTATATTGTGATGAAAGTCATCTTTGGCTTACGCATGCATAGATGGACTTAGTATGATTATGACTAATTGGGGATTATTCGGTATAATCATGACTGTAATGTTATAAATGATGTGGTAAAAGTCCTCGGTGAGGGTTTGTAGTGCATTGATGGACGATTTTTGGTATGATTATGACCGAGGATTATTCGGTATAGTCATGACCATTGATGATTTAATGAATATCCTTGGCAGTAGTGAGGGATGACTTGATGATGTGGTTTATTTATTAAGCTGAGTCTTAGAGATAAAAATTGATGAAAACATTTTAAATCATAGAAGATAGTAGATATCATACTCTACTTGACTCTTCTAATGGATTGCTTATTCGGCTGCGCAGTTAAAATTGATGTCTATTGTATTTTATCGGTTTAACATTGTTGAAGACTAATGATAATTTATTACGCATTATCTTAGTTATAATATTTCTTCTTTGGGCTAGTTGAGGTCGCCCTTTCTTTCTTTGTTTCTCTGTGAAATGAGAGCGTGGCCGGGACTAGTCGGGGAACGGAGTGATGGTCCAGATGATAGCATTAATAGTCCTCACTATTCTGTTAAATAGTGTGACAATAAATGTAATGAGGACTCCATTGAGTGTGGATATTGTCTAGATGACAATATTCTTATAAAACTCTTAGATTATGTTTGTCGTATTTTACACGACTGTTATATAATTAAGTTGTATTTGAATTTTGTACCATGTATTTGGCGACTCAAGATGGGTGATGTATACCTATTTTGGGGGCGTCACAGTTGGTATCAAAACTTAGGGATATGATCCCTGGCTGAGATGTGAGAGAAGAACTAGGAGGGGAGAGACGGGGAATTCCTTCGCTAGTATGACCTATCTAAGTTTATTTGGTATTTAATTGGTCAATCAGAGTATAGGAATAATATGTGATATGTTAATTAACCCTTGTTTTATGGTAGTATTTGAAAATGGCATCCGAAAATGTTGAGAAAAACAATGAAGCACATGAGACTGTTGAGTCACCACAGATTAATGCCCAGGATAATGTGCAACAGGAAGATAATAATCCTTATATAAACAATAACACCGATGAAATGGTGAACGATGGGATGTTCAGAGGGTTTATGCAATTCATGCAACATCAGGCAAAAGTGGCTCCTATCCAAAATGCAGGTGGAAACACTAACAACTCTCGGATGGTCACCGATAAGCAGTTCAAGGAGCTGGGACCACCGGAGGTTTTTGGAGAGCCAAAACCACTTAAGGTGGAGACGTGGATAAAGCAGATCAACAAGATATTTGATGTTTTGGGATGCTCCGAGGAGAAAAAGGTTCCCTTTTGCCACCTTCATATTACGAGCAGAGGCAGATTACTGGTGGGAATCTATAAAGCATACTCAACCTGCTGCACTCAAAATGTCTTGGGAGAAGTTCCAAGAGCTGTTCAATGACAAGTACTTTCCTGAAAGTATTCGTCACATGAAGGAGGTAGAGTTCATTAATCTTGAGCAAAATAATATGACCGTGGCGCAGTACAAAGCTAAGTTTGCCGAGTTGTCTCGGTTTGCGTCCCACTTGGTTGCTAATGAAAAGAAAATGACACGGATGTTTCTAAGAGTTTTCAAACCCGAGATACGTTAATACCTAATTTCTCACAAACTGTGTTTGTATTCAGATGTTGTGAATAAGGCTCAGTTATTCGAGCGACGATAATGAGTTAACCCAACCAAGAAAGAGCAATTGACAAGTCGATAATACTAGTGGTAGCAGTCATCGAAGCGGTGACAACAAACGTGGAGGGAATCAACATGTCAGAAATGATAATCACTTCGATGGTAATCATGGCCATGACAATAAGAGTGGACATTTCAAGAAGAGGAGATTCAACAAGGATGGAAAGACGTCAGTTATTTAGGAAGGAGAACGACCACCGGTCGTATGTTACAAATGTGGAGGGGAAGGACACATAAGTCCAAACTGCACGATGTAGTCCAAAGAGTGTTATAATTGTGGAAAAGAAGGTCACCAAGCCCAATTTTGTCATGCAACAAAGTCAAGTCCAGCTGGGATGGAGGCATCAAAGGGTGTCCCAGACAAGACAAAACCGGTAGTTCAAGGGAGAGCGTTTGTCGTAACCTCCCAAAAAGCGAGGAATCCGAACGAGGTGATCACAGGTAAGCTAATCATAAACTCTAGCGAATTTTATACTTTATTTGATACCGGTTCTACCCATTCCTTTATTTCTCCTACTTGCGCTCAACGTTTAAATTTGACTCCGGAGAAATTAGACTTTGACTTATCTGTTGAAACTCCGTTGGGAGAAACCTTAATTACATCCACGATTTATAAGTCTTGTTTGATTCAAATAGGTAACCGCACGTTACCTGTCGATCTTATTTCTTTGAAAATACTTGCATTTGATGTGATTTTAGGGGTTGATTGGTTAACTACTCATCATGCTAAAATCGATTATTTTCATAAGGTTGTTAGCTTTTATATTCCTAACCAACCTATTATGCGAATTCAAGCAACAAAACTAATAAAATCAATCACTGTCATATCAAGTCATAAAGCTATTCATTTATTGAAAAATGGATGTCAAAATTTCTTAGCCCATGTCATGGATTTAAATTAAGATATGTCAGATTTGAATGATATTTCTATTGTTAATAAATTTCCTGACGTATTCCCTGAAGAACTTCCTGGCCTACCCTCAGAGCATGAAATTGAATTTTGTATCGACCTTGAATCTGGTACAAAACCCATTTCCAAAGCCCCATATCGAATGACTCCTATTGAACTTCGAGGATTTAAAAACCCAACTACAGGAATTGTTAGACATCAGTTTCATTCATCCTAGTACGTCTCCTTGGGGTGCTCCTGTTCTATTCGTGAAGAAGAAAGATGGTAGTATGCGACTTTGTAGTTATTATCGGTAGTTAAATAATGTCACCATCAAAAATAGGCACCCGTTTCCTTGCATT
This sequence comes from Panax quinquefolius, assembly GCA_020205615.1. Taxonomy (NCBI): domain Eukaryota; kingdom Viridiplantae; phylum Streptophyta; class Magnoliopsida; order Apiales; family Araliaceae; genus Panax; species Panax quinquefolius. Next base: position 92,112,138 of record CM035157.1, on the reverse strand, counting down.
GATGACCTGTTTGACCAGTTGCAAAGATCCAAATTCTTTTCAAAGATTGATCTTCGTTCCGGATATCATCAGTTGAAGATTAAAACTGATGACATTCCAAAGACTACTTTCAGAACTCGATACGGGCATTATGAATTCCTAATCATGTCTTTTGGATTGACTAATGCTCCTGCTACCTTCATGGATATGATGAACCAAGTATTCAAGGAATATTTGGATCACTTTGTGGTCGTCTTTATTGATGACATCCTCGTATACTCCAAAACCCGCGAAGACCATGAGCAACACTTGAGGCTGATACTCCAAAAGCTTCGTGAAAATAAGCTTTATGCCAAGTTGAAGAAATGCAGGTTTTGGCTTGAGGAAATTGCATTCCTTGGGCATGTGATATCAAATCATGGAATATCTGTTGACCCGACAAAGATTAAAGCAATTCAAAGCTAGGAGCAACCTAAGTCAGTGATCGAAGTATGTAGCTTTCTCGGCTTAGCTGGTTATTATCGGAGATTCGTAGAAGGGTTTTCTTGAATCACTACTCCATTAACTCAGCTGACTCAAAAAGATATAAAATTCGGTTTGGGCGAGGAATGTGAAAAGAGTTTTCAAGAACTTCAGTGGAGACTCATTTCAGCACACTGCTACGACAATACCATCTAGCTCGGAGGATTTCTCATCTATAGTGATGCTTCAAGCAAAGGGTTAGGATGTGTTCTCATGCAACATTGGAAGCCTCTCGATAACTCAAATAATATGAGAGGAATTATCCTACTCATGATCTAGAGTTAGCATTGATCATTTTTTGCGCTTATGATTTGGAGGCATTACCTGTATGGAGAGAAGGTGGAGATCTATATGGATCATAAAAGCCTCAAATATTTCTTCACTCAAAAGGAACTCAACATGCGGCAACGACGATGGCTTGAGTTATTGAAAGATTATGATCATACCATCCAATACGATCCTTAAAAAGCTAACGTAGTAGCTGACGCATTGAGTAGAAGATCATATGCGGGTACGAGTGCAATATTGTCAATGCAAAGACCCATTTTGTATGACTTGGAAAGGATGGACATAGAGTTAAAGACTTTAGGGACCCATGTGATGATGAAGAATATACGAGTGGAACCAACTTTAATCGATAAAGTTAAATCTGCTCAAACTACAGACCTGGAGCTGATGCATATAAAGAAGAAAGTGCAAGAAGGTGCTATTCCGGAAGCAAGAATCGATGAAAAAGGAATACTTTGAGTCAACTCCAGACTTTGTGTTCCTAACGATTCTGACTTGAAGTATAAAATCATGATGGAGGAGCACAATACACCGTTTGCAATCCATCCTAGGAGAACCAAAATATATCGTGATCTTCGACATATATTTTGGTGGAGCAATATGAAGAGAGAGATAGCAGGTTTTATCTCAAGGTGTCTAACTTGTCAACAAGTTAAGGCGGACCATCAAGTGCCAAAAGGTCCATTGAAACCACTTCAAATTCCAAAATGGAAGTGGGAGCACATTACCATTGATTTTGTTACTGGTCTTCCCAAGGTTTCTCAAGGCATAGATGCGATTTGGGTCATTATTGATTGATTGACAAAGTCTGCTCATTTCTTACTGATATAAGAAACTTTTACACTTGAACGTCATGCTAGTATGTACATAAACGAGATCGTAAGATTGCATGGTATGCCAGTATCCATAGTTTCTGATCGAGACCCAAGATTCACTTCAAGATTTTGGGTTAGTTTGCAAAAAGCTATGGACACGGATTTACGATTTAGTTCAGCATATCATCCTCAAACGGATGGGAAGTCGGAAAGGACTATTCAAACTCTTGAAGATTTATTAAGACTCTGTGTCCTTGACTTCAAGGGAAGTTGGGACAAGTTCTTACCATTGGTGGAGTTTTCCTACAACAATAGTTATCAAGCAAGTATTGGCATGGCTCCATTTGAGGCATTGTATGGAAGAAAGTGTCGTTCTCCAGTATGCTGGGATGAGATGGGTGAAGCAACGTTGTTGGGACCGGATTTGGTACGTATGACTACGAAAAAGATTCAAACGATCCGAAAATGTATAAAAACCTCACAAGATCGACAAAAGAGTTATGTTGATCTTCATCGAAAAGACGTGGAATTCAATATTGGAGATCATGTGTTGTTACGTGTTGCTCCATGGAAAGGAGTTACAAGATTTGGAAAGAGAGGAAAGCTCAATCCTCGATTCATTAGCCCATTTTTAATCCTCGATTGAGTAGGAAGCGTGGCCTATAGACGCGCCTTACCGCCAAGTATGTCTCGTGTTCATAATGTTTTTCACATATCTATGTTACTTAAATATGTGAAAGACACGAACCATATTATTGAATTAAAACCAAACGAGATAGAGGAACATTTAACGTATGAAGAGTTACCTGTTAAAATCTTGGATAAGATGGATCATATTCTACGCTCTAAAGTTATACCTCAAGTTAAAGTTTTGTGGAGAAACCACGATGTGGAGGAAATGACATGGGAGTTAGAATCTGAGATGAAATCAAGGTATCCTCACCTCTTCGACATACCAGGTACACACCCTAATTTTGAGGATGAAATTTCATAAGAAGGGGAGGTTGTAAGACCCCAACTTTTATGAATAAAGAATAATTTTCTCGAAATATATTTTTGAATATTATGGTGTGGATTTGATATAATGTTATAGTTGTGGGTAATATTTACAAATTTTTCAAAGTAAGTAAGTGGTTATATAATATTCGATTGGTCAGGAAATATTCATTTTAATAGGGAATATTAAATGCGATGTCACAATCATTGGTGGACCCTAGCGGAAGTGTTGTTGTAGTTAGAAAATGACATAATTATCTTTTTATAAAAATAACGGCGGATGTTTTACCGTTAAACTATTGAACTACCCGGTAGTAAAAAAATACGATGTCTGGCGTGGTTGCATAGTAGTACACACGGTATTGATTATTGATGCTTATGTGAGAAGTCACTCGGTTATACTCAATTATTACTACAAGAAGAATTGCATCATATATCTCATATTATTGATTCGATTATTGTCACGATATCATCGCATTATATGATATATTATTAAATCAATAATTGAGACGACAAAGTTATTCATATTATTAAATTGTAATATTTATAATATCTAGAAGTTCTGTCAATGAGAGGTTTGGTCATCTAATTGCGTGCCAATAAAGAGAAATCCTTATCAAAAAGCCCCCTCTTTCCTGGGAACGACCTGGTTGTTAAATATTGTGAGTTATAATATTAATGATGAATAAGTTTGTGTTGATTAAAGATGAAATTGATAGTTCCATTGTGTTGGAATTATTAGTGTTAGTGGAAATTGACATTTTTTCGATATTAATTGATGTGCGGAAGTTATATCTTGACGATCGGGATAATTAACTTAGGATAAATGAGCAATTAATTGCTATTAATTCACATGATTATAACTATTTGTTCACATATGTGTACTATTGATTCAAATTCTTGTACTATTAGGGGAGTTGGTGCAAGATTGATAATACTTGCATGACTAAGTTAAAAATAGAGGTATAGATGGGAGTCTTTATCTTTGTAATTCATATTATCACATGATTATAACTATTGATTCACATGATTGAACTATTGATTCACATTATTTACTATTAGGGGAGGTGGTGCAAGTTTGATAATACTTGCAGGACTAAATTAAAAATGAAAGAAAAGTTGAAGGTATTGTATTGTAATATTTCGAGCCCCAAAACGTGCAATTATCGAAACTATATTTTCCTATAAATAGAAGCTCATTCTTCCTTCATTTCTCACCAATTTACTAAAGCTATAGAGCAATTATTATAGAGAGAAATTATAGAGAGAAAGAAGAAGAGAAGTCTGCTACCTCTCTACTCCAGTATCCAGTTTCTTTCTAAGGTAAGGGGTATTATTTCTTTCGTATTCATGAAGAGAGCTTTTATTATTCCATTCTTTATTATTATGTTGGAATAACCTGTCTATGCGAAGTACCGCATACATGGTGAAATTCTTCTATTATTCCATTCTTTATTATTATTCTTGAAATATCACATCATGCGGATTAATAGACTGGTTCCATTCTTTATTTCATTGGAATAACTACATGCATGTGGTCTATCGCATGCATGGTGAATTCTTTGTTATTCCATTCTTTATTATTACATTGGAATATCCACATGCATGCGGATTACGCGTTAGACTGGTTCCATTCTTTATTATTACATTTGTTGAATAACTTTTATGCATGCGATCTATCGCATGCATGGTGAATTCTTTGTTATTCAATTCTTTATTATTCTATTGGAATATCCTGTCTGTGCATATTACGCTAGACCTAGTTCCATTCTTTATTATTCTGTTGGAATAACCTGTCTGTGCGGTTTATCACATGCATGGTGAATGATCCTTCGTATTCATTCCTTATTAAATTATGGAAATGATCTGTCTACGTTGATTACCGCATGACGGGTGAAAATCCATTTGCAGTTTCATATATTCTATGATGCTCATTTGGTTAAATTTTTGGCTTTTATACTCCGTGAAATTAGTAGAATATCATGGATATTTGCGCTTCATCCGGTATCTTTTCATGGAAATATTCTTCTGAGCATTCTTGAATTTTACTCCACAAAGCAGTATCATGTTGACAATTTGGACGTAATTGATATCAAGATAAATTAACTTATAAATCTTTAAAATTTATTCTTGAACTTGTTTTATTGAATTATTATGTCATTGTCATCATCCTCATGCTTATATTGTGATGAAAGTCATCTTTGGCTTACGTGCATAGATGGACTTGGTATGATTATGACCAGGGATTATTCGATATAATCATGACCTATAATGTTATAAATGATATCGTAAAAATCCTTAGTAGCCTGTAGTGCATTGCTAGACAGTTTTTGGTATGATTATGACCAGAGATTATTCGGTATAGTTATGACCATTGATAATTTAATGAATATCCTTGGCCCGTAATTCAGGGATGACTCGATGATGTGGTTTTTTTATTAAGCTGAGTCTCAGCGATAAAGATTGATGAAAACATCTTAAATCATAGAAGATAGTAGATATCATGCTCTACTTGACTCTTCTAATAGATTACTTATTCTGCTGCAGTTAAACTTGATGTCTATTTTATTTTATCAGTTTAAAATTGTTGAAGACTAATGATAATTTATTCTGCATTATCTTAGTCATAATATTTCTTACTGGGCTAGTTGAGCTAACCCTTTCTTTCACTGTTCTCTTCAAGAAATGAGAACGTAGCCGGGACTAGTCGGGGAACGGAGTGACGGTTAAGATGATAGCATTAGTAGTCCTCACTATTATGTTAAATAGTGTGACAATAAATGTAATAAGGACTCCATTGAGTGTGGATATTGTCTACATGACAATATTCTTATTAAAATTCTTATATTATGTTTGTCGTATTTTACACGACTGTTGTATAATTAAGTTGTATTTGAATTTTATACCATGTATTTGGCGACTCAAGATGGGTGATGTATACCTATTTTTGGGGTGTCACAATATGTATTGTGAAATAGTTGAGCATGGAATACGATAAGTTAAAATGATGACTTCATACTTGAAATGCATGATATAAGATTCAAAGTTATTTCGTATGTGTTGGATTACCTTGAATTGGTTTAAAACGATTTCAAAAGCAAACTCGAATATTTTGCAAACTAAGTTTTATATACATGGAGTGATTATATTTTAACCTTGTAAGCGGGTGTAGAAACATGTACAAACAAATAAGACATGTGAGTTGAAGTTGCTTTGCATGATTTAGACTATGTGAACTCATCTTGCATGCTTAAAAGAATCTTACTAGTTGGATTAATGATTTTCCAACGGAAGTTTTGCAAAAACAAAGCATTATGCTCATTGTGTCTTTAAGTTTTGATCTGGAGTATATTCACGTATGATTATGCAAGTGTTATCCGAATTGTGATCGGATGTGCAAGTCTGGCCTAGCTTCTATATAACAGTCTTGGTTTGCACCAGGAGTAGCGCGGTCGTGCCACTCCTCAGTACAAACCAAGCACGGTCGCATCAGTCTGCAGTAGGATCAACTTTCTGTTTTTAGTTTGAAGATGTTTGCATGTTTGAAGTGTTACTCAAGCATGTATTATATGATCAGTACATATCCAATATGTTAAGAAGCATTCTAGGAGATTGGAGTGAATGTCTAATAAAGTGATTATAGACTTTCATATGATAAAGTCCAACAAGTATTTGCAAACCATAAAACAACGATTAGGGATTGTGTTATTTAACTTCATGGTGATTTATAAACTGATTTGGTATTAAGTATGCAAGGTGTGGAATGAAGTATGTATACATTACAACTAAGTTAGACGTATGTGTACGTTTAAACTTACCTATAAGAGTTTTAAATGTGTCAACACATAACGAGTCAAGTGTGTGATAGACATAAACGTTGATGTCAAGAATGAGTGGTTAAGGTATACTTATACATACCTAGCTATTCTAAGAGTATGATGAGAAAGTGAAGTGTAGGTTTTACAAACCTAGTTAGGAAATAATATCTGTTCTTATATTAAGAACATAAGAAATATGTTACTAATGTATATGAATCCGTGATTATATAACTGTGTAGGAATACACGAAGTGAAAAAAATCTTTAAGAAGTTAAGTCGTAGTTGATAAACTACGAATCATGCAAGTCTTTCAATTCCTATTTGTTATATGAATTCTATAACTGTTAGTTATATTATGCCATGAGAATGTTGATGTATATATATGATGTGCATATGAGATATATATGAAATGTCAAAGTTAATCTTTGATGATATGCTTGTGATATAAACCTCTATGCCTGTTATATGAGAAGTAACATGCGTAGTAAATATTGATAGATTATGAATGTATGATCTGTATATGTTATTATATGCTATGTGCTGCATGAAAACTGTTAGAATTGCTGGGCTGTCGAGCTCACCCTTGTAAATAACCACTTTTGTAGGTTAAGAATTCACGGTAAAGATTACGTGCTACTTGATTGATAGAGTTCAATAGTAATTGAAGGAGATTGGTTTATATGTTTAAATATATACTCTTGAACCACGTTTATGTTCTAGGAGTCGTAAAAGATCGTAATTTACGAGGTGCAATACAGGTTGCATTGTAAAATTGTATTATGTGATACATAGAGAAATTCGAATTGAGATATAAATATTTATACAATAATTGAATAGAATGAATCATAGTATAATTTGATTCAGGGATTTGTAATTGATTCAAGTTAAGAAATCAATAAAAGATTATTTTTCCAAGGAGATTGAAAAAGTTTAAATTATTCCGCATATTTATATAACATCGAATATGATATAAAACAGGAATGGTAATGACCAATATTTGAAACTTATAATAGTTGGTGTCATTATACATAGATCCCGGAAATGGAAGGAATTTATATTCTAAATTGTAATAAGTGAAGTTATATTCATTAAGTTGTGAATAAAAGATATAATAGTTTGACGATAGTAGTATCGTGGTGGACCAGATTCGAGGTTCGAAGGGACCTAGATTTAGGGGCGTCACAGGTTGGTATCAAAGCTGTAGGTTATAAACTTAGGTAAGTGTACCTTAGGCTATAACTTGAGAGAGAGAGAAAGATAAAGATTAAAAATATATAAGTGAGGATTCAAAGAAGAATCTTGAAGTATCTAGAGAATGAGAATTCAGGAGTTTCTTAACTCCGGTAATAAAAATGTTATGATGGTGTCTATATGACAAAGATAATAGGAATAAACTCGAGTGGAGTTTTGTTGAAAATAGGGAAAGAACCCTAAGGTAAATTGATGATCACGACATGATCGGATTGAGCTATGAAGTGATAAATAGTCTGTAACGACTAAGTGTGTATAGCTTGATACTATAGGAGAATATACTGTGAAATGGTACGATATGAACTCATGAGGAGTTGTATGTGATGAGATAAGAAGAATTCGTATCAAGTAAAGTGTAAGATAGAGTTAAGTATGGATTTCAATTGGGGACCCATGTCAGCAGTTGAGTTGTATGATTCCTTGTTTTGGGCGGGGAATTATACTTGGTGTAAAAACCACTTAGTTATGGCACTGATAATCATTGAAATGTTTGTGTTATTCTTTTCTCATGTGTATAACAGATAGATAGGTTATAGTTAGAGAATATAAGGTTAAGTTGCGAGTTCTTAAAACTCATACTTATGGTACGTTCGTGACTCATAATTATATGAAATATTTTTGAACCCCTCAGCGAATGGTTGCCTATGGTCTGACTAGGGTAAGTTCTTAAACTCATATAATTGTGGCAAGTTTCTGAATTTCCAAAGTATGGTATATATATCGGGTATATATATATCGGGTATATATATGTTATGAAGTTAGAAATTTTGGTATAGTAAGGATTGATGGTGTTAGAGATTGATAGAATGAAGAAATGGAGTAAAGTTGATGGAGAAACATGGATTTTCTAAATCTTCTAGCTCGCTAGATTTTAAAATTTATTGACTTACGTCTTTGATGTTTGCATTTCTATTTTCTCAAAAAACTTTGGATCATGTGATTGAACCAATGATGTTTTAAAAACAATACTATTATCCATATATACATGCTAATTGTTTTGACTTAAGACAAAATGATTTGAAAATTTTAAAATGTATTTCTGACCATTTACATCATTTGGTATGGTGTAGAAATGGTAAATGATGGAGTCATCAATGCAGTTGAACCTAGTGTTGGTTGCGATCGAAAGATCATCAACCAATTTTGGACGATGTAGTATGTTAAAGTCACATAATGGCGGAATCCTCAACGTACTACTAATCTAGTACGGTATCATGACGTCATAAAAGAATTTTTGGTTTTCTTTTAAATTATGAAAAAGGTCAATTAAGTTGGCCAAATTATTTCGATTGATTTCCGAGTTATTGATACAAGTCTAAGCTATTTGATTCGGCTAGACTGTTCTTAAAATAATATTTATGGAATTCAAGCGTTCTTAAGTAATTATGCAAAGCCAAATTGCTCTGGTGCGGATTTAGATGTGGAAAAGCTGAGGTGAACAACCCTATAAGGGGACATGTTTTCGGGGACAATGGTTCCGAGCGTAACGCATGTAGTCGTTACAAAACACTACGTTACGGCCCAACGTAGTGGTACAATACACTGGCCACCTAGTGTACATGTGGAGGGTGTTTTCAATCCTTGTGATTGATAAACACTCTGGTTTTTAGTGTGAAGAATTGTGATGAAACATTGGTTCACGGTCTTGTGACCCTTTAGCATAGTTTAGAATCTGAGTTATTCATACTACTTCCCGATTATTGAAAAATCATGGAAAACTCTTATTCTTCTTTGTAATGAATGTAGTGAGTAGAATGTTCCTTAGAAAGGAAAATGTGGTAGAATGCAAGTGAGCAAGTTATAATAAAACTTTCGAAAAGAGAATGGATAAAGTTATTCAAAAGAATAAGTAATATTCGAAATAACACCGAGTAGAGGAGGTTTCGGTGATTCCGAGGACGGAATCCTTATAAGGGGATCGGATGTAAGAACCCGAATTTTTAGAAAATATTAAAATAAGAATTTAGTAGATAAAATTCTTAAGGCATATGAAGGGTTCAAAGAAAAATATATAATGGGTTACGTGGTATGTGGTATTGTGTTACATAGGGTAATATGCGCTATGTAATAAGTGTGGTTTTGTTTAATAAATATATATCATTATTATATATTTGTTGTAGAGGTGAATTAGTAAAGAAGATGGATAAAATTTATCTATTGATGTTAAATAATTTATAATAGTAAGTTGGTGACATTATATATCTTTGATAATCACTAATTTCTCGAGTATTTGTATGAGATGAGTACGTATTAAGTCTAAGGTAGTGCAAACCGTATCCTTTAATGGTAGATGTATAGGATTTGGACTAAACGATTTCTTCAGAGAGCGGAGGTATATACGAATTATTGACCGATCTAACTCACTGTGAAAGCAATTAGGCGAGACGACGAAAAACTAATTTGTTGGTTGTTTGTGGGAAATCACTCAGTGTACTATATTGAATACTATTAAAGACTCGATGTGTGCTAGGTTTAGACTTGTATATATGTACTAGTAATGCTTGGTTTGATGTAATATGAGTTTTAGTTAGTGCTTAAGCTATCCATGGATAGATTGAGATAGTAAAACATAAATTAGTTAATTACAAGAATTAACTAACAAGTTTAAATATTGGTTAATTTATATTAAATTGGAAGTTATATTATGGAATAATATAATTTGAATATTAAAGCCTTAATTGACTATGGTGATATAGTAAGGGGTTGAAGATTCACTTAAGTAAATAGTGAGTTAATACACGTGTGGAATATGTGATTATAGTATGTGCCTTTATAAATATTACTTGTCATGGTATATTTTGAATAGAAAGGATTAATTCACTTATAAAAGACGGAGAATTAATATATGTGTTTAGCATAAGAGGAGGAAAGAAATCTGTTAATTATTAATTTGATATTTTAAATATATTACATAGCATTGTAATATTTGAAATTTAAGTGATTAATAAAAGAAAATACCAATATAATTATAAATGAATATTGGTTAGAGATGGAGGGATTAGATTAACACTTAAGGTGTGGCTGATTATAAAGATGGAAGAAGTTGCCTTGGGACAATCAAATAATTATACGTATAATGTATAATTTAAATAATTAATAGAGTAAATATTAATTATTCTAAGTGTAAAGGTTGTATATATTATAAGTATGTAATTATTTAAGTAAGCTAAATAATTTAGCATTATGATAAAGTGTGACATAAATCTTATATTAAATAAATATTAAAATAATATGGAATTGGGGAAAAGCCAAACGTGGCCTAGACCCCTAATATTTTATTATAGAAATAATGAGCTTGAGTTATATGTAACTCTAGTAAATAAGATAAATGAGCCTTGTATGGCATAAACATTAAAGTTAAGCCAGACTGAATGTTTAACTAAAATTATTAAAAGAGAATTAATGATTAATAATAGTCATTATGATATTTATGTGTGATATGAAACAATGGGTTGAAAGTACTCAACTAAATTATATTTAGCCCAATTAAAATATTACTTGGACTAACTCAGCATACTTGGGAAAAAAGATTATATTGGTGTATATTTAAAATATAAGTATACTTCCTATATGTGGGAAGGTACATATATATGTGTATATATGTGCCCATAACTTAATTTAATGTGATAATGATAAGTCATTATAATTGATTTAAAAAGCCCGAAATGAATTAACCTTAGTAGAATGAGACCCATTACTGATAAATTAGAGAGTAATGAGCTTTTTCCCAAAATCAGTGTCACACATTTATATATATCAGCCGTGTATAGGCCATTGGCCTTGTGACACCCCCAAATCCTGTACTTCCGTTTCCACAGGATTTGGTGTTCACTGTACAAGCATCATCTATCTATCTACCCATAAATAAATTTCAAACCATGCAATAGGTAGAATAAATAATAAATCTCTCCCCTTATGGGGTTACATCAACTGAATAATATATAAGTCCCAGGTTACTCTAACCTTAAATCATCTGTGCGGAAAATATAAACAAATAAGTCTTAAGTAACATCAATTCTAATCATCATTACATAACCACAATAATAAAGCAGTCTTCATTACTTGCTAATCTTGCCCTTGCCCTTACTAGTGGAAGGTTCGTCTGCTCTTTCGTTCTTAACTGCAATGTTATTATTACACAAGAGTGAGCACGATTGCCCACAAGTATAACAATATAACAATGAAAAATAACATGCGAGAGAAATAATAGCTTCTGATATAAATCTCAACTTTTGAATCAAGAATGGATAACAAGAATCAAAAGAAATTCTAAGGGTCATAAGACCTTGAACTATGTCCTAGGTTGTCAAGTGTTTTTACTTGAAACCTTTTACTTGACTATAAGACTATGGACTCTTCTTCTCGTACTTAGGGGATCAGCCCTTAGTACCATACATGCACAATATCTTAACGCTAAAGCGTAAATAATCCCCTATCTGAGGTTGTTCATCTCGGTTTGACTTTCGAGTCCGCACTAAAGGAAGTTTGGATTTGGTTTCAAATAATATCATCTATGGGTTAGTCGAATCAATAAGGGTTCGCTAGTCTAACAAGGTTTAACAATGAATGAATATTTAACTCGAATAACAATAAAAGGTTACAATAGAATAACAAGGTTTAACAATGAAGAATGAGCTTTAATATTTAGCTTGATCAATAATAATGAGAACTTACTCAATATCGAAAGATTGAATTAATCAACTTATATAACAATAACAAGTAGGATTATGAAACTTGCTCAACGAAAGTTTAGGGTAAGAAACTTGTTCAACGTAACTGTAGAGTTAGAAAACTTGCTCAATGTGACAAGATAAGGTTTAGAAACTTGCCTTGTGCGTAGATTACACGTTAATAAAACTCATTCTTTGAATTAAATCCTACATATCATTCATGTTCACAACACCAATCAATTATCATGTAATAAACATCACAAGTTTATTCTTTATCTAACTCGAGTTCATGACTATACTTAGTCAATTACTACACTTATTGTCAAAAATTAAGACTTCATAAACAATAAGGTAACTATTCATTTGATCATTCAGTTCACACATAATTGTGTTATGGACATGTTAAGAATTTATTTTAACATCTCATTATAGGTCTAACAAGTCTTTATATTCATTAAACTAAGTTACTAACTTATTTCTATACTTGAACATTAAAAATTTCCATTTTCTAGACATTTACGCTAAGTGGTATTTTTGCGGTGCCACTTTTATCTTAACTCTTAGTATTTGCTTGGCGAGAAATGAAGCGGGAGTTGGCGCAGTGGCGAGACTCGATTCGATTCTGATTATTCGCGAAAAATTACAGAACACGACTAAAAATTTCTAATCAACTTATTTTTACACGAATTTAGACATACTCACATGCTAGAATTCATAAATAATCAATACTTAACATCTATGGAGTGATTTTCACCCATTAAAACACATAATCACAGAATTAAAGCATGCAAATTGCACTGTTCTTGAAGTTCTTGAACAAAAACATGGATTTTAATGCTACGGATTCGTTATAAAGCCAAATCCAACCATTCAAGTTTCATTTTGTTCATTTTAACATCCATAATCATATCAATGTATGAATTTTGCAAAATAAATTATATTTAACATATAAAAATCACGTATAAGGCCATATGGCCATATAACATACTCTAAAATCTTTTACTGTATAATTTCATGAAACTGAAGATATGGAAACCCATATAATATATATAAAATATACTATGATGTTATATATTAACACATAATCACATAATTGTTACCCTTTCCAACTACAGAAACTTTACAAAAAACATAGGCCATAATCATAAAAACTTAAAAAGACGTAAAATAGGAATTTGGGTTGGAGAGAATTACCCAAAGCATAAAGCGTAGATTAGTGTGTGAATGAATTCCTTCTAAACACTTTTTCTATCTCAATTCTCCCTCAACACTTCTCAATCTCTCTCTGAAACTCTCTTTGTTTCTATTTTTTCTAGACTTAGGAAAAATGAAGAAGAAGGCGTAATAAAGAAAATCAACTGACGCATTATGGTCAGTTACCCAGTCATGGGTAACTTCCCTCAACTCCCATTAAGGCAATGCTTGGCTAGCATACTAGGTTTCAAAACCCATTATTTTAAAAAAACCTTATCATATAGTTTTAAAAAAATGTCACATCCATTATAAAATAAATCAAATATCTAGTTTAATTTACTTTAAATAAAATATAATAATTTCTCATTAATACACATAGTCACATAATTCAAATTCTCTTTGATTAATAATGTCAAATTATTAAATCTCTAATTAATAATTAAATTAATTAAAATAACATAAGCTTATTAAATATTTCTTTTAATTCAATAAGCTCACATAATCACATACTTCGAATAATAAAAATTCTCCACATTAAATTAATATATGTAACACATATAATTAAATTACTCTATCACAACTTCATCAATTAATTATTTAATCTAATAATTAATTCATCGAAAAATATTTATTCAATCAAATAAATATTAAAATTAAATTACTAAATTACGGTTGTCACATCTTTCCCCTCTTAAAAGGATTCTGTCCCCAGAATCATAACTCAAACAAGTCGTCCCATTACATTCTCCCCCCCTTACAAAGATTTTGTCCCCAGAATCGCATATAACAATCTAAGTAAATAAATGAGGATAATTCTTCATCATATTCTCTTCGAGTTCCCACGTAGCTTTTTCAGCGTTGTGGTTCCTCCAAATTACCTTAACAGAAGGTATTACTTTATTTCTCAGAACTTGTTCTTTTCGGTCGACAATTTGAACATGAGTTTCTTCGTAAGACAAGTCTGTCGAAATGTAGGGGTTCATATTCATTCACGTGCTTATAATCAGGTTTGTAGGGTCGTAGGATTGAGACATGGATAACATTGTGGACATTCTCTAGAGCTGGAGGTAAGGCTACCTCATAAGCAACTTCTCCGACCCTTCTCAGAACTTCAAAGGGTCCAATGAATCTTGGGCTTAACTTCCCTTTCTTTCCAAATCTGATCTTTCCCTTCCAAGGAGAGACCTTTAAAAACACATAACTACCAGATTCGAACTCAACATTCTTACGGTGTGGATCAGCGTATTTCTTCTGTCTATCTTGAGCTGCTGTCAATCTCGCTCGGATCACTTTGACTATTTCTGCTGTTTGTTGTACCAATTCCGGGCCTAGTAATTGTCTTTCGCCCACTTCATCTCAGTATAGTGGAGTTCTACACTTTTTGCCATATAATGCTTCATATGGTGGCATGCCAATACTAGTGTGGTAACTATTGTTATAGCCGAACTCTACGAGCAGTAGATGGTCATCCCAATTTTCTTTCAAATCCATTATACAAGCTCTTAACATGTCTTCTAATGTCTGAATTGTTCTTTCACTATGTCCATCTTTCTGAGGGTGATATGTTGTGCTCATTCGCAACTGTGTACCCAGGCATTCCTGTAGACGTTTCCAGAAGTTTGACGTAAAATACAGATCTCTATCATAAACAATTGACACTGGAACTCCGTGCCTTGAAACAATCTCTTTCACATATAACCTTGCCAACTGATCTAGGTTAAATCTGATTTTGATCGGAAGGAAGTGTACGAATTTCGTCAATCGATCAACAATAACCCATACTGCGTCGTAGCCTTTATGAGTCGTCGGTAGGCCAACCATAAAATCCATCGTAATATGTTCCCATTTCCATTTTGGAATCTCTAAAGGTTGTAGCAATCCGCTCGGTCTCTGATGTTCTGCTTTTACTTTCTGACATATCAGGCATTTAGCAACACATTCTGTAACCTCTCATTTTAAATTTGGCCACCAAAAGTGTTGTCGAAGATCTTGGTACATCATGGTGCTACCAGGGTGAATCGAATATCTTGAGTTATGAGCCTCGTTCAAAATTTCTTCCTTAATCTCTGGTACTGGCGGTACCCAAATTCTGCTCTCAAATCTTAGTAGTCCCTCATTGTCTATTTTGAATCTCAATTCAGTCCCTTCAGATATCTTCTTCTTCACTTTCTCACATTCTTCATCCTGAAGTTGAGCCTCCTTAACTTTATCCAGTAAAGTTGTACCAGCTTGCATCTGGAATAGCTTCTTGTCAATCTCCATAGGATACTTCACTTCCAATTCTAGCTTTTCCATTGCTAAAATTAGCTCCTCCTGAGCAGTCAACATCATCAATTTCTCCCGACCTTTTCTACTTAGGGCGTCGGCCACCACATTTGCCTTACCCGGATGATATAGAATCTCACAATCGTAGTCCTTAATTAACTCCAACCACCTTCTTTGGCGAATATTCAAGTCTTTTTGTGTAAAAATATATTTCAGACTCTTGTGGTCTGTATATATTTCACAATTCTCCCCATAGAGATAGTGCCTCTAGATTTTCAAAGCAAAAACCACTGCAGCTAACTCCAAGTCATGGGTTGGATACCCCTTCTCATAATCTTTCAGTTATCGCGACGCATACGCAATGACTCTGCCATTATGCATAAGCACAAAACCAAGTCCTTTATGTGATGCATCACTATAAACCACAAAATTTCCCGTGTCATCTAGAAGAGATAACACAGGTGCTGTACTCAACCTCTTCTTTAATTCTTTAAAGCTTTCCTCACACTTCTCCGTCCAAACGAATTTCACCGATTTCCTAATCAAATTTGTCAGCGGAGTTGCGATCTTAGAAAAATCCTGAATAAATCTTCTGTAATAACCCGCTAATCCAAGAAAACTTCTTACTTCCGACGGCATCTTCGGCTGGTCCCAATTAATCACAGCTTCGACTTTGGAGGGATCCACTGAAATTCCGTCTCTATCAATCACATGTCCAAGAAATTGTACTCTTTCAATCCAGAATTCACATTTCGAAAACTTAGCATACAACTTCTCTCTTCTCAATGTCTCTAATGTCAACCTCAAATGCTCTTCGTGTTCTTCCTTGGTTTTTGAATATACCAAAATGTCATCTATAAATACTACTACGAATTTGTCCAAAAACGGCTTGAACACTCCATTCATTAAGCCCATAAATACTGCAGGAGCATTCGTTAGACCAAATGACATTACCAGAAATTCGTAGTGACCATATCGTGTTCTAAAAGTTGTCTTTGGTACATCCTCTGGTCTCACCTTCAGTTGATGATAACCACTTCTCAAATATATCTTTGAAAAATATTTTGCTCCCTTTAACTAATCGAACAAGTCGTCGATTCGCGGTAATGGATACCTATTTTTAATCGTGACCTTATTCAGTTCTCTGTAGTCGATGCAGATCCGCATCGTTCCATCCTTCTTCTTCACAAATAAAATCGGCGCTCCCCACAGTGATACACTTGGTTGAATATACTTTTTATCCAGTAATTCTTGTAGTTGGACCATCAGTTCTTTCATCTCTACCGGTGCCATTCGGTACGGTGCCTTCGATATTGGGGTCGTTCCTGGAGCCAAATCGATCACGAATTCAACTGTTCTATCTGGAGGAAGTCCCGGCAAATCATCCGAAAATACATTTGTGAAATCTCTCACTACCGGAATCTCATCTATTTTCGGATTCTCTTTACAACTATCGACTATGTAAGCTAGATATCCTACACAGCCTTGTCTTAACAATCTCCTGGCATGCATCATCATTAGACAACTCGCTTGCCTAGGCGACTTGCTACCATAAAACACAACCTTTGACGGAGTCATAAGGTTAATACGATTCTTCTGGCAGTCAATTACCGCCCCATAATTGGATAACCAATCCATACCCAAAATAACATCAAATTCTCCAAGTCGAATAGGGATAAGATCTACGTTCATGATATTACCCTTAATATCTACTCTACAGTTCTTGTGCACATACTTAACATGGATAATTTCTCTATTCTAAATTTCTATGTTCATGGGGTATTCTAACTTCTCCTTAAACAATTCTAAGTTCTTAGCGAAGTCATCGGATAAAAATGAACAAGTAGCACTTGAATCAAATAACACATAAGCATTAACTTTATTGATTGGAATGATACCTAACACCACATCGCAAGATCAGCGTATCGCGTGGCCCCGCATCATGTTGAATGTTACGGCAATCGATTCGGTTGGTTCACGGTTGGTCTTTGCGATTGTCAGAGTGCTTCCACCAGTATTTCCTCTGTTTCCTCCTGAACTCGTCCCTCCCGATCCCTTCTTAGGACAATCTCTTGCAAGATGGTCCTTTGATCCACATGTGAAGCATGCACCCTTCTTTGGGTTGGACGGTTTGGTGCTATGTGGCTTTCGACCACAATTGTAGCAGCACACTCGCTTCCCCTTCAAACAAACTCCCAATCGTTTTTCGCAAGTTGGGCACGGTTCAATCTTCTTCTTCTGTTCTCCCTGTTGACTTCCAGCCGACGAATTATCAGACCACTTCCTCTTCTGACTGTTATTACCTCCAGTGCTACTCCCACCCGTCTTGTTATTACCTTCCTTCTCACTCTTCTTCTTCTTCTGCTCCTGATTATACTTCGTCACTGCATCGCTTCCACCCTCAGCAAGTATGGCCTTCTCTAACACTCCAGCAAAACTATTCCATTGGAACATTGACACTTTGCTATACAACCAGGGCTTCAGTCCCTGCTCAAATTGTCTCGCCTTCCTCTCATCGGTATGTACTTGGTACGTGGCGAACCTAGCCAACTCGTTAAACCTTGCTGCATAATCAGCTACTGACATATTTCCCTGCTTCAACTCTAAAAACTGGACTTCTATCTAATTTTGTGAACTTGTTGGGAAATACATCTCGAAGAACATCTCTTTAAATCTTTCCAAGGATATTACACCCTCACCTCCTCTCACTTTGTTTGCCTGCCACCAATAGCTGGCTTCGGACTTCAGCATAAACGTTGCATACGCAGTCTTCTGATCTTCCCTTACCCTAGCAACATTGAACACCTTCTCCATCTCCATTACCCATATCTGAGCTTCAATTGGGTTTATGGAACCCTTAAACTCTGGTGGTCCCACCGCCTTGAAGTCCTTAAACGAAGTATTTGGTGGAGCTTGGGGTTGATTATTAAGTGCTCCAGCTAAAAGGTTTACCAATTGCTGAACGGAGTTAGCATTGGTGTCGTTGTTATTGTTTGTTGACCCTACCTGGGCTTGCTGACGATTTTTCCTTCTAGGCGGCATATTTCTATTAAGAATATATGCTTATTAGATCTTTACTCAATCTCTAAAACATTTAAGACTTAACTAAACATTTAATCATAACTTACTTAACACATTACTTCAAATAGACTTTAGCATTTCATTTAATTCAAAAGTCTTTACATCATAAGATAGCATCACTGCTATTTACATCAACTATTCTGAGATAAAGAATCTACGGGATTTAAAACATCACAATATTCCTTTATTTAGGAATATATCAGAATTTACATCATTAACTATCAAATAGTTTTCACATATTTAAACTAATACTATCACTGTCTGTTAAGGCGCTGAACAGCCTTACTACGTTCCTCTTCCATGATGCGAGACATCGTTCTGCGATCTAGCATATATGATGGTAGATCCTCAAAATGGATTGGATACTTCTTAACTCGATCTTGGACCGCATCCATTTCATTTTGTAGTGTAGAGTACGTCTCTTCAAGTTTAGCCTTCTCTGCACGGTGATCATCTTCTGCACAATCAGCACGACTTGACTCTCATACCCAGCCCTCCTCTGCTATGGCAAGCCTCTCTGAGCTCTCCTTCAGATCCTTCTTTAACTTCTCTATTTCTGTGGACTTATCCTCGGTCTGACCCTTCTCGTGAACCAGATCCCACTCCACGTTTCCTAAACGTGTGTGAAGAGTCACAATCTCTCTATCCTTCTGCTCAATAGTAATCTGTTGATTAACCGCCTGCTCAGTCAAATCCCGAACAGTATCCTGCAACTCTACGTTACGATCATAGAGTGCATCATACATCTCTGCATCAATGGAGTTCGGTGGGAACTCCTCTTCTTCCTCTTCTTCTTCCTCTTCCTCAGGATCCTCCTCTGGATCAGTCTCTAGCTCATGCTCTTGACCAGCAACAGTGATCAACGGAGATGGCTATCTCTGTACAAGCTGTTCCCTGACGACATGAATGTCTCGGGGCTCCTCCTCTATAGGTAATCGGGGTTCCTCCTCCCCAGCTCGACTAGCTCCTCCAACATCCGACATCCTGACAACAAAATTGTAAGTTTTAGTTACTAATCCGTGCTAGCGAACACATAGATTAACACAAAAGCACATAAAGTCTTTTATTATCTTCAATGAATTTAGAAATTCATTTCTTAGAACTCGATAAGAGTTTACCACTACTATGTTCTCAGTTTCCTACAAGGCTACTACCTAAGGTTGTTCCCCCCACCTAAGGTTCATAACCTTACAGCTCTGATACCAACCTGTGACACCCCCAAATCCGGTAATTCCACTTCCACAGGATTTGGTGTTCACTGTACAAGCATCATCTATCTATCTACACATAAATAAATTTCAAACCATGCAATAGATAGAATAAATAATAAATCTCTC
Source organism: Panax quinquefolius (assembly GCA_020205615.1). Classification (NCBI taxonomy): domain Eukaryota; kingdom Viridiplantae; phylum Streptophyta; class Magnoliopsida; order Apiales; family Araliaceae; genus Panax; species Panax quinquefolius. The sequence goes on along the minus strand of CM035157.1, from coordinate 92,091,922 downwards.
CCCTTATGGGGTTACATCAACTGAATAATACATAAGTCCCAGGTTACTCTAACCTTAAATCATCTGTGTGGAAAATATAAACAAATAAGTCTTAAGTAACATCAATTCTAATCATCATTACATAACAACAATAATAAAGCAGTCTTTATTACTTGCTAAACTTGCCCTTGCCCTTACTAGTGGAAGGTTAAATTCGCTCTTTTCGTTCTTAACTGCAATGTTATTATTACGCAAGAGTGAGCACGATTGCCCACAAGTATAACAATATAACAATGAATAATAACATGCGAGAGAAATAATAGCTTCTAATATAAAGCTCAACTTTTGAATCAAGAATGGATAACAAGAATCAAAAGAAATTCTGAGGGTCATAAGACCTAGAACTATGTCTTAGGTTGTCAAGTGTTTTAATTTGAAACCTTTAACAGTCATAACACTATGGACTCTTCTTCTCATACTTAGGGGGATCAGCCCTTAGTACCATACTGTGCACAATATCTTAACGCTAAAGCGTAAATAATCCCCTATACAGGGTTGTTCATCTCAGTTTGACATTCGAGTCTGCACCAAAGGAAGTTTGGTTTGGATAATTCATCAAGGGGTTCTGAAATTTAGAACGCTTATCAACTATTGACTAGTCGAATCAATAAGGGTTCGCTAGTCTAACAAGGTTAAACAGTGAATGAATATTTAACTTGAATAACATCTAAAAATGTATACAATAGAATAATTATTGTATAACAACATCATGCTTGAATATTAATAAGTTTTAATATATAAGACAGGCTTGATCAATAATAATGAGAACTTGCTCAATATCAAAAGATGAATTAATCAACTTATATAACAATAACAAGTAGGATTAGGAAACTTGCTCAACGAAAGTTTAGGGTAAGAAACTTGCTCAATGTAACTGTAGAGTTAGTAACCTTGCTCAATGTATCAAGATAAGGTTTAGAAACTTGCCTCGTGCATAGATTACACGTTAATAAAACTCGTTCTTTGAATTAAATCCTACATATCATTCATGTTCACAACACCAATCAATTATCACGTAATAAACATCACAAGTTTATTCTTTGTCTAACTCGAGTTCGTGACTATACTTAGTCAATTACTACACTTATTGTCAAAAATTAAGACTTCACAAACAATAAGGTAACTATGCATTTGATCATTCAGTTCACACGTAATTGTGTTATGGACATGTTAAGAATTTATTTTAACATCTCATTATAGGTCTAACAAGTCTTTATATTCATTAAACTAAGTTACTAACTTATTTCTATACTTGAACATTAAAAATTTCCATTTTCTAGACATTCTGCTAAGTGGTAAGCACTGATTGCCACTTTTGTATCTTAACTCTTAGCATATGTGAAAGAAAGAAATGAAGTTGGGAGTTGGTAGTGGGCGAGACTCAGATTCGATTCTGATTCAGCGAAAATTACGAACACACACTACTAAAATTTCTAATCAACTTATTTTTACACGAATTTAGACATACTCACATGCTAGAATTCATAAATAATCAATACTTAACATCTATGGAGTGATTTTCACCCATTAAAACACATAATCACAGAATTAAAGCATGCAAATTGGACTGTTCTTGAAGTTCTTGAACAAAAACATGGATTTTAATGCTACGGATTCGTTATAAAGCCAAATCCAACCATTCATGTTTCATTTTGTTCATTTTAACATGCATAATCATATCAATGTGTGAATTTTGTGAAATAAATTATATTTGACATATAAAAATCACGTATAAGGCCATATGGCCATATAACATACTCTAAAATCTTTTACTGTATAATTTCATGAAACTGAAGATATGGAAACCCATATAATATATATAAAACATACTATGATGTTATATATTAACACATAATCACATAATTGTTACCCTTTCCAACTACAGAAACTTTACAGAAAACTTAGGCCATAATCATGAAAACTTAAAAAGACGTAAAATAGGAATTTGGGTTGGAGAGAATTACCCAAAGCGTAAAGCGTAGATTAGTGTGTGAATGAATTCCTTCTAAACTCTTCTTCTATCTCAATTCTCCCTCAACACTTCTCAATCTTTCTCTGAAACTCTCTCTGTTTCTATTTTTTCTAGACTTAGGAAAAATGAAGAAGAAGGCGTAATAAAGAAAATCAACTGACACATTGTGGTCAGTTACCCAGTCATGGGTAATTTCCCTCAACTCCCATTAAGGCCATGTTTGGCTAGCATACTAGGTTTCAAAACCCATTATTTTAAAAAAAACCTTATCATATAGTTTAAAAAAAATGTCACATCCATTATAAAATAAATCAAATATCTAGTTTAATTTACTTTAAATAAAATATAATAATTTCTCATTAATACACATAGTCACATAATTCAAATTCTCTTTGATTAATAATGTCAAATTATTAAATCTCTAAATAATAATTAAATTAATTAAAATAACATAGGCTTATTAAATATTTCTTTTAATTCAATAAGCTCACATAATCACATACTTCGAATAATAAATATTCTCCACATTAAATTAATAAATGTAACACATATAATTAAATTAATCTATCACAACTTCATCAATTAATTATTTAATCTAATAATTAATTCATCAAAAAATATTTATTCAATCAAATAAATATTAAAATTAAATTACAAAATTACGGTTGTCACAGACCTAGTCTATTGTATTGATGAAATTTAGGGCTGATGATGGCTACGAGAATGGAGGAAGTAAGAGTGGTTCACTAACTCCTTCTTGTCCAATATCTTCTTCCTTCTTCCATTGATTTGATTTCTAGGGTAAATACCAAAATTGGGTAATGGTTTGGCTATATATAAAGAGCTTGCCTTTCAATTTCCATTTGCTCATTTGTCTGATAACTTGCATATAAAGTGAGTAATGTTGTAATTGAATAAGGTTGCTGAATTTGTGCTATAATCAGAAGTCTAAGGGACAATGTTGAGTCATTTAAGCTTCACAGAGGTATAATTCTTAAACCATGTTCTAAAGTTTAAGTTTGATAAATTCTTGAGAATTAGAATGAATTCTTGGTAATTGGTTTGTGAATTGTTATCATGATGTTGTATGAGTTGGTATGTGTGTTATGGACAATGTATAGCTTGGTTGAGCATGCTAAATGAAAGGGTATTGGTTGGTTGGTCTAGAATCTATAGAAGTAGAGGCCATGTCTGGGCTTGCACCGAAGTAGCACGGCCGAGCCACTTCCTAGTAAAACAAAATATGATGGACCTTATATCGTTTAAGTTCTGACCTTTCAAGCATGTATGCTAGGGTATCTTATGCTTCTAGAAATGATGGATAGGATCACCATATAGCTAAACATGATTTTAACTTTTCAAGCATGTTTTATGATGAGATTTCAAGTGTTAGACTATTAAACCTTGGTGTAAATGAGTAGTATACATATGAGCATGCATATATGGCTTAGTTAAATGTACAAATGAGTATAAGTTATGATTCAAAGTTACATTGTATACTAATTGGGTTAGCATGAGCTTTTAGAAGAAAACTTGAAGTGTTGAAAATGAAAATTTATAAACTATATATAGACTTTGAGTTAAGAACTTGCGAAGTATGCTTATAAATTCTAACATGTATATATGAGAGTATGAGGTATGGTACAAAAAGTGATTTTGCATGATTGGTAGCTTAATATGAAGTTTTCAAAGGAAAACTTGAAGATTAGTTGTCAATAACTACATTACAAGTATTCTAGGATCTATTATCATGATTAAGTGTGTCATGCATGTAGACATGATTGACAAGCATGCTAGCTAGTCATATGTATTGTGAAATAGTTGAGCATGGAATACGATAAGTTAAAATGATGACTTCATACTTGAAATGCATGATATAAGATTCAAAGTTATTTCGTATGTGTTGGATTGCCTTGAATTGGTTTAAAACGATTTCAAATACAAACTCGAATATTTTGCAAACTAAGTTTTATATACATGGAGTGATTATATTTTAACCTTGTAAGCGGGTGTAGAAACATGTACAAACAAATAAGACATGTGAGTTGAAGTTGCTTTGCATGATTTAGACTATGTGAACTCATCTTGCATGCTTAAAAGAATCTTACTAGTTGGATTAATGATTTTCCAAAGGAAGTTTTGCAAAAACAAAGCATTATGATCATTGTGTCTTTAAGTTTTGATCTGGAGTATATTCACGTATGATTATGCAAGTGTTATCCGAATTATGATCGGATGTGCAAGTCTGGCCTAGCTTCTATATAACAGTCTTGGTTTTCACCAGGAGTAGCGCGACCGCGCCACTCCTCAGTACAAACCAAGCGCGGCTGCGCCAGTCTGCAGTAGGATCAACTTTCGATTTTTAGTTTGAAGGTGTTTCCGTGTTTGAAGTTTTACTCAATCATGTATTATATGATCAGTACATATCCAATATGTTAAGAAGCATTCTAGGAGATTGGAGTGAATGTTAAATAAAGTGATTATAGACTTTCATATGATAAAGTCCAACAAGTATTTGCAAACCATAAAACAACGATTAGAGACTGTGTTATTTGACTTCATCGTGATTTATAAACTGATTTGGTATTAAGTATGCAAGGTGTGGAATGAAGTATGTATACATTACAACTAAGTTAGACGTATGTGTACGTTTAAACTTACCTATAAGAGTTTGAAATGTGACAACACATAACGAGTCAAGTGTGTGATAGACATAAACGTTGATGTCAAGAATGAGTGGTTAAGGTATACCTATACATACCTAGCTATTCTAAGAGTATGATGAGAAAGTGAAGTGTAGGTTTTACAAACCTAGTTAGGAAACAATATATGTTCTTATATTAAGAACGTATGAAATATGTTACTGATGGATATGAATCCATGATTATATAACTGTGTAGGAATACACGAAGTGCAAAAAAGCTTTAAGCAGTTAAGTCGTTGTTGATAAACTACGAATCAGGCAAGTCTTTCAGTTCCTATTTGTTATATGAATTCGATAACTGTTAGTTATATTATGTCATGAGAATGTTGATGTATATATATGAAATGCATATGAGATATGTATGAAATGTGAAAGTTGATCTTTTGATGATATGCTTGTGATATAAACCTCTATGCCTTTTATATGAGATGTAACATGCGTAGTAAATATTGATCGATTAAGAATGCATGATCTGTATATGTTATTATATGCTACGTGCTGCATGAAAACTGTCAGAATTGCTGGGTTGTCGAGCTCACCCTTGCAAATAACCACTTTTGTAACTTAAGGATTCACGGTAAAGATTACATGCTACTTGATTGATAGAGTTCAATAGTAATTGAAGGAGATTGGTTTATATGTTTAAATATATACTCTTGAACCATGTTTATGTTCTAGGAGTCGTAAAAGATAGTAGTTTACGAGGTGCTATACAGGTTGCATTGTAAAATTGCATTATGTGATACATAGAGAAATTCAAATTGAGATGTAAATATTTATACAGTAATTGAATAGAATGAATAATAATATAATTTGATTCAGGGATTTGTAATTGATTCAAGTTAAGAAATCAATAAAAGATTATTTTTCCAAGGAGATTGAAAGAGTTTAAATTATTTCGCATATTTATATAACATCGAATATGATGTAAAACATGAAAGGTAAATGACCAATATTTGAAACTTATAATAGTTGGGGTCATTATACATAGATCTTGGAAATGGAAGGAATTTGTATTCTAAATTGTAATAAGTGAAGTTATATTCATAAAGTTGTGAATAGAAGATATAGTAGTTTGACGATAGTAGTATCGTGACGGACCAGATTCGAGGATCGAAGGGATCTGGATTTGGGGGCATCATAACCTCCTCTCTATAAATCCATACTCTCACAACACACTCTAACCACCTAAATTCATACCAGTTCATTACTTCAAAGTAGGGTTCTTTTTGGGTGAATATTTGACAGTAAAAAGGGAGGGGAGATTCAACCACGTTGTAATACACTGAGAGTAAGTAGTTAGTTCTTGCAAAATCTCATCACATATCATAATACTTGAAGTGCTATTACAAACTTTTTGGGGTATTGCAAGTCTTTCACACAACGTGTTCGACAATTTTCTTGAGTGAAGTTTGGGGGAAAATTTTGCTTGATTTAATTCATCCTAATATCATGGCACCTAAACCGGTAACAAAAAGACAATGTGGCAAAAGTTCAGGGTCCATAACACCAACCCGGTCCTTTCATAGGTGGAAATTCATAAGTGCCGCCGCCGCCGACCGTTACGACTATCTTGTGACAAAGGCACTCACACCAGAGCGCAACTTGGCACCTAACCCCGTCGACGACGAAATGATGCAACAAATCTATGAAAAAGGATGGATTAGGTTCATGGAAGAGCCCGAGCCAGTAATTATGAATGTGGTAAAAGAATTCTACGCCAACGTAGAGGATAAGGCCCCATTCACAGCATTTGTCCGGGGCAAGCAAGTTCCTTTAAGTGTCGATGCCATCAACGCGTACTACCAATTACGAGTTCCTAGAGAGTTCTAGTATGATTACTTTTGTGACCATGATCCAAACTATGAGGTTATTTTGACAGAAATTATAAAGCCAAGTACCACATGGGTCAAAGGCCGAAAAGGGGGCACTATCTTCCACAGTAAGGATCTCAGCCGGTACAGAAAGATATGGTACGCATTTATGTGTGCCAAGCTATTCCCATCCACACACTTGACATAGGTGACCAAGGAGAAGATACTCCTTTTATATGTCATCGTCTAAGACTTTCTCATCGACGTGGGTGCTATCATCATCTTTTCTATCAGAAGATGCCTGCGAGGACCATTCTCTGGCGGCTTGCCACATCCATCGCTCATTTATGGGTTGTGTAGGAAGGCGAGAGTTAGATGGTCTAACGATGAGACCACCTAGATGCCACTTCATATTTTATACACGAGGATGATTGTGCGGTATTCGATGTGGCCCGGGGGAGAATCTCCCCCTAGAGGAATTAGATTCATATTTCCACCAGCCTCGGAGGATGAGGCTGAAGCTGAGGACACCTCGGATGACAACGAGTACCAGGGGGATGAGACGATGGGAGATCAAGGACATGAGGAGATACCACAAACTGATGATACATTTAGCCCTTAGTTTCAGAGCCTCCAGCGACAAGTGGATGAGTACAACAAAGATGCCCGAAGACAGATGCGGATACTCGTGGCGAGGCAGGACCATATGTTCGAGGCCATAAATATATCCTTTGCCTCATTAAACGCGACGCTCCAGAGTTTCAACCCCACTGCGCAGTTCCCATACCAGCATCCAGCCCCGATGCTAAGGTTCCCACCCTCTGATTCAGATGAAGAGAAACAACCACCACCACCCCAAGCATAGGCGATTATAAGGAAGTCCTTATACATTTATTGCTTTATTCTTTATAATGAGGACATTGTAATTTTCAAGTTTGGGGGAATTAGTTTAATTTTTATGTTTGCATGTTTAGTTTTACTAGTTAGATTTGCATATGTTAGTTTTATGTTTAGTTTTAGGATTATTAAATGTTTGCATTCATGTAGTGATTTAGTTGCATAGTTGTATAGGATTGTAAATAGTTTTTAATCATATTATGTTTACCACATATAATTTTTATTTTTTTTAGTTAAGTATGGTGTTATATTGCATATGTCCAGCGGTTTGATATATTTCATTTTATTTTGGCTAATGATGAGATTGGAATTAAGTAGACAAGTACGATACCGAATATTAGAACTTTGATGTAATTTTCTGTTATGAATTGTATCTTTTGCTTTTTTGAAACTGGTATAATAAGGTTAGCACATTAATAACACATATGTTGACTGATTTAGTTGAAATTGATACATAAGGGACCTCTAAAGGATAATGCTAGTTTAAATAAGAGAATGACAAGGATAGGCAGTGAAGGCGAAAAATTAAGCAAGAACCTAAGTTTGGGAGAAAAAGTGGGGTATATAAGCTTCTTACACACACACACACATATATATATATATATATATATATATATATAAAATAAAAACCGTGGTATGCTTATCTAGTTTTATGGCCTTTGTTACTTGAGTATGTAAGCTCGATGGGATTGTCTTTACACCTAGCGGCCTAATGTGTTAATGGTCTGGGAGTCATTAGTCAAAAGTTCGTTAAGGTAGCATTTAAAAGCCTAAGGGAATAAGACATTGCATAGCTATGTGTATATAAAAAGAAGAAGAAGAATAAAATAGGAAATAATAGAAAAAAGCCCCCGTGATTAAAAAATAAAGCATAAGTACCCTATTTGGACCGTTTATATTGGTAATTGTTTGATTTTAGTTGGATCTTGTTTGTTTTTGAAATTCTTGTGTTTACACTGTATAATGCCTTCTAAGAGACTAGTTATGTATTAAATTTGAATTTGCATCAGTTAACATGGATGTTGAGCACACACACACTATACCAGTAATAACAGTTTAAGATTTGATGAATGATGGGAATTATTGATTAGTTATGATATGAAGTATTGTTGTGTTTACTTGATTTCTCTAAGGCCAGATGAATAAATTTGATTCTATGATGACTGTTGGATTCATAGGCATATAGATTAGTTGTATTACATTTCATTGAATTGCATTGTATAACATTTTTGTTTTGTTTTGTGCTCGAGGAATAGCATGGGTTTAAGTTTGGGGGAGTTTGATGAGTGGGTTTTATACCTACGAATCGGCCTCTAATTCGAGCTTAAACCGTGTTAATTCTTTAGTTTTTTTGTTTAGTTTTACTTGTTTAGTGTTTTTTTGTGTGTTTAGGTGTGGTGGCGTGGCAATTGGACTTAAAGGGTGGAATCATGGTAAAACTTGGCAAGATCAGGAGCTAACTTGGACAAATAGCAAAAGGTACCCCCGCTGGGGCAGACTTTGAACATGTAAAACCCCCGTCGGCGAAGTCTTGAGAAATGAACATAAGACATGCAGATTGGGAGGATATTTATAAGCAAAAACCCGTCGGAAGCGAAGTCTGGAAATCTAGACTCCTATTTCATTTTAACTATTGCAGTAAACGTGATGGCTAGTGGTTGGCATGGTTTGGAACTCCATTGGGCGTGAAATTAAAGTCAGAATATGTGTCTAAGGCATATAATTAACAAAAACAACAAGGGGAGATCAATCATACAAGCAATTAACATCTTTGAAGATAATTTTGAGCAAAAGCATTGGAGGAAGACTTTGAAGGAGATTTCACGATAATTACAGATTGAGACTAGAGAGAAGGGTTGTTCTGGATTCATTCTTTTTCTTTAGTTTAATTATTGTAATTGGGATGATGTTTAATTTAATTATTTCAGTTTTTATTTCATCTATGATGAACTAAATTACTTTTTAGGCTTGTGACGGATCTTTGGGTTGAACGATGATTGTGAAGATTTAATTTTTAGTTTAATAATCAATCTTTCAGTTTATCTATATTGATTTGTGCTTGAATCTATAAATTTCTTGATCACCAATTTCCTGTGGACTTGTATGGATTCGAGAGAGGAAATAAGAGTCTAAACTTAGTCATTATAGCATGTGTTCTTGAATTCTGTGATCGAATGAAATCTTGATGAATGTTAAGATAGAGATATGCCTAGCATCGCATGTAATCAGATAGAGAACTTGAACTTAAACCTTCTTTGAGTATAATTCACATAGAGATATAGTGAATTAGTTAATTACGGTGTTTAACTTAATTCTATCTATTTTGTGGATTTAAGTTAATATGGTATTAGTGCATCGAGAGATGTCTAGTTCTACTTGAGTGTTCTTGATTAATAAACTTGAATAGCGAATTAAACTAGAATAAAAGGTAATAATCAGAGTGATACTTAGAGTGAAATTGTAAGTCTAATTCTCCAATATTTGTTTGAAATTATAGTTTTTAGGGTTTATTGATTGTTTGGTATTCTTAGTAATTTTAATATTTTTAGTTATAATTCATAAATTGGTTAGTTTAATAAAATTTGGTTTAATAGGGAGCTGATAATTGTGAGGGTTAATTTCTTTCTAATCTCTATGGGAACGATACTCGACTTATCATTATATTGCTTGTTGACCACGTATACTTGCGTGTTGTGCGTAACTAAATTTTACCCAATAGTCTAACAACCATATGTCAGGGCCCATAGATCTTAACCTGTTAATTGTTATGTGTGTTTGATGTTATAGAGTTGTTCTTTACCATGAGAAGAGTACAATGTAAGTGTAATCAAGTCCATACCATGTCTAGATCTCAAGATATGAGTGGTCAAACATGGTTGACCAGCCATGGAAACTGGAATCTGGGTAACATAGAATTTTCCAGAATGTCTGACAATGATTTTTAAGGCCTTTGATCTTGCAACTGTTAAGTGATTAGGCCATGTTAGTGTAATGGATTTGTAGACTGATATGTAGACTACACATCCATGCCCCTATAACACTTATATCTTAACCAGGATCAAAGTTATGGGTGGTCAAAGTGGGGTTGACCATCAGCTAGATGAACATTTCTGGAAAACCAAGAAAGTTCAAGAATAGGTGTTCTGACATGGTTTGACCGACGTAGATCTCTCTCATGTGATGTAGTTAGGTTAATATAATGTTGTATAATTATTCTTTGACATATCTACTACAAGAATGAATTCTTATATCACACAGAGTAGACCTAGAATGTAAGTTATGGAGATCCAAAGTAGGTACCATGAACTGTTCTTCATTTCTGGGTAACCCAGAAAATGAAGAATAGTATCTGACAAGATTTGTGAGGCTTATATCTCACTGTTGTGATGTAGGATGACCATGAAATTGGTTTGGGGTTGTAGTACTACATCAATACTACAACACTAATGCATAATCCAGCCTAGAGAACATCAAGAACATAAAATTAAGTGTGGTCAAAGTAGGCCCCTGATGATTGGCTATGAAAGTTCTGGGTTGGCCAAGAACACCTATAGCGACAGTTTTGTCGCTATAACTACCTTTAGTGACAGTTTAATTATAAATTAATTATTTTCATTAAATAATTAGAGAAAAATGATTTTTAATTATGAAAAATTCATAATTAATTTGTAAAAAATATTTTAAAGCCTAAAAATGAGTTTTTTAATAATTTGGAATATAATTCATTAATATTTTAATAATTTTAAATATTAATGATATTTAATTTATTTAATTATTATATTAAATAAAATGCTTAAAATGATTTTAATACTTTAAAAATCATTTGAAATTATATTAAAGTGTTTGAAAATATTTGAAGTTATTTTTAATGACTTGTAATATTTTGTGATGAATTTTATTAATAAATCAATATTAATGATAATTGATTTATTTAATAAATTGTGGAAAAATTAGTTTTAATGCTTTAAAATCATATCAAAATGATTTAAAGGTTATAAAAATATTTGAAGTTATAAAATATAACTTTTGATATTTTTTATGAAAAATATTAATATTTTATTATTATTGATGAGATATTTGATAATAGATTTAAATGTTTAAAAATCATTTAAATATGATATTTAGGTATTAAAATACTTTGAGATATTATAAATAATTTATAATATTAGGTTATGTATTTTATTAATATTTGATATTAAATAAATATTAATGATAATGGACTTAAGTGGTATTTAAATTATATAAATATGATATTAATGATTGAAAAAACATGATAAATGGTAATAATTATTTGAAAATTATTATGAGTCTTTGAAAAATACTTTGGCTAAATAATAAATTATCTAAGATAATATTGAAGCGTTTAGGCAGAGTCTTATTGGAATTAGGCTCGATAATTGTCTGATTAGGCCGTCAGGATGTCGAAATTGTACTGGACTCAACTCAGACTGAATTAGTTTGACTTGAGATCAAGTCTTATGTGTGACAACTGAGATTTTGTAATTTAAATTTTAATATTTATTGGATTGAATAAATATTTTTCGATGAATTAATTATTAGATTAAATAATTAATTGATGAAGTTGTGGTAGATTAAATTAATTATATGTGTTATATGTATTAAATTAATATGGAGAATTTTATTATTCAAGTATGTGATTATGTGAGCTTATTGTATTAAAAGAAATATTAAATAAGCTTAATGTTATTTTTAATTAATTTAATTATTAATTAGAGATTTAATAATTTGATATTATTATTAAATGAGAAATTTAATTATGTGACTATGTGAATTAATGAGAAATTATTATATGTAAGACCCCGAATTTTATGAAATAAAAGTATTCAATTTTTTTTTAATTACTATTCATGAGTTACTATTCATGAGTTCTTTGTTCATGATTTACTATTCACGAGTTACTATTCATGAGTTACTATTCACGAGTTACTATTCACGAGTACTATTCATGAAGCATGATAATTTTTTTTTCGTAAGAAGGCATTACTCAATAATTATTTACGATAGAATTATTCAATATTTTATTTTATTGATTCAATAATTGCTACGTTGATATTTTATATTATTGTTGTTTCAATAATTGTCACGCAGACTGATATTTTCCATTATCGAGACAATAATTCATATTATCTGAATAATATTATTGGATAACATTATTGGCAATGCCTAGAAAGTTCTCTCAGGAGAGGTTTGGTCACCTAATTGCTTGGCATGAGAAGGAGAAATTCTTATTGGAAAGCCCCTCTTCTCTGAACCGCCGTGGTTGTTAATATTGTGATTATGTAATATTATTTGTGAATAATTAATTATTTATTTTTATGATGAGAAAAATATTGATTTTATGTGGATATAGATGGAGAAAATTTTTAAAATGACAATTGTTGAAAATTAATATTTTATCTTTTACGATAAAATAATTCATTTAAATATATTATTTTAATAATATATTAATGGTGATATTTTTATAATGAATGTGGAATATATAAGTATATGAGGAGGAAGAGTATTTTTGTGGCATTAAATGTTTAACACATGTTTTGTGTGTTGGTGGACACAATTATTGTAGAAATTTGATTATAGCATTGTAAAATCGCTTGGTTTGTGGATTTGGTCAATTTCTGTTTGGAATTTGGAAAAACTTTCTTCGCAAAGTTGTAGAGAATTGAATTTCCTATTCAAAGCAAAGAGATTCGAATTTTTGATAAAAGGGCTATTTATTATGAATTATTGATGTTTCAAGCTCGAAATAATTGATTTTTGGAAGTTTAAAATAATTTAAATAACAAAAGCGTTTTTTTTGTGCAAGTCTTGTGAGGTGGGCTGTTTTGGTGGTTGAGGTTTTGAAGCAAAATAAGTGTGCTTTGGAATAAAAATAATATATATTAATATTTTATTAAATTTTACGCTTTGGTGTTCTAAGTATTTCTATAAATAGGGTGCTTAGGTTAGAATTGAAAATCACACGTAAACTCAAGTTTTTCTCTCTATATTATCGGCGTATTCTTGTGAGTATTTTGAGTATACTTTGAGTATTGCTATCTGGTGCAAGTTCGTTCGTTATTCCATCGGAAATCTTGCTCTTTTGTGGTAAGGGATAGTAAGGGATTTTAAGGGTTATTATGTTTTTAGTTTCGAAATTTTTTGAACCTTCAAAAATTTTGGAAAAATTTGAAATGATAATTTGATGAGTTTTATATATTGTGTCCAAAAATGGCAATTTTTGGATGTATAGATTAGGAGTTATGGATTTTATGAGAAAAGACTATTTTATAAGTAACTGCTTATAACTCCTTGTGATTAACTCCAAAATTGATGAAATTTTTATTGGGAGTACATCTATATAATATCAGTATATCGTGTAAATTTCAGAATTTTTGGACAAAAGTATAATTTATGATAAATGTCTAACTATTCGGTAGTTTTGGCCATAAGGAAAATAGTAAATGAATTTTAAAATTTTGAGAAAAATATATATTCAATATGGGACTATATTCTTCTAAATCCCAGAAAATAAATATTTTTGGAACTGATTTGGTATTTTCATGAAAATGTTCTAGTTATTAATAAATGAATTAAATATGTTATGTGAAGTAAGAAAATTGGAAAATATGATTTATTGGCTTGAGAATCATATATGAGGTATATCTGATTTTTATGAGGGTTTTGGTTAATGATGATGAAATCTTATGAGTTTGGCATTTTAGATGATTAAATGCATTAATTATTAAAGTGTAAATAATTAGATTAAATTATTTATAAGTTTAAGAAATGATTAAAATATTATTATAATATTAATAATATTAGATTATGAGATTTCTAAGTGATTTATAACATTTGGATTAAGGTGTTATAAATATGGATATGAATTTTATTATGAAACTTTATCTTTTCGTGTCGAGGTTTCTTATGCACGATATCACGGTACTATGTATGAATACGGAGTCTTATTCACGACAAATTGGTTTCTTCTCGACCAAATTATCGTTGATTTATATAATCTTACTCTTGAAATTAAAACCATGTTTTGATTATATTGTTTTATATAACATTCTTATAACCCTAGTGATGATATTTCTCTTTGACTTGAGTATAAAGATGGGTAGATTATTGGTATGATCGTGACTATAGGTTCTCTTTGGCGATGGTGCAAAAGTTGAATTGTTGTTGGTATGATCATGACCATTGAATTTACAATTGAATATTTTTAATTTAAGTGCAAAGGTGAATTGATCAACATGATTATAATTATTGTTATATAACTTACGAAATGATTATGTGTTTCTTTAATATATGAATATCTTTGCTTTTGTAGTGTAAAGATGAATTATTGATGAATATCTTTGCCCGTAGTGCAAAGATGACTGTTGTTGAATATCTTTGGCTCGTAGTGCAAAGATGACTTGTTATTGAATATCTTTTTGGCATGTAGCAAAAGATGAAGCTGTTGATGAATATCTTTGGTAGTGGTGCAAAGATGAATTTATTAGTATGATTATGAGCAGAGGCGTGATTTGGTATAACCATGATCTTTGATGTTTCGGGTAAAGGCGGTGATGAAATTATCTTCGTCCGGATAAGAAGAGGATTTAGAACTACAATTATGATTATAAGTTATGCATGTGATTGTGGGCGAGGAATTGTTGATTGATGTTACGAGAATAAAACATTGTTGGTGGACTTTTAACATGGAGAAGATAATAGATTTTATGGTCTATTTGACTCTTCTAATGGATTGCTTCATTCATTTGCAACTATGATTGAAAAGTTTTATCATCTACCATATATTCTAAATCTACGATTTATTCTTGATGAAGACTATTGATAATTTATTTATCTTTAGTCATAATATTCTTTTCTTGAGCTAGTTGTGCTCACCCTTTTATTTCACAATTCCTTTCGGTGTAATAAAAGTGTAATTTGGGTTGTTGAGGATAATAAGAGGAATAGAGCGGTGGTCTATAGTTGTTGAGGTTCTCCCTAAAGAGTATGGAAATAATTTTATTGAGGACTTTAGTGTGTTGTATTTTATACATCATTTAATAGTTATTTTGGTGAATTAAATAGGGTGAGGCAAACCTAACTTTGGAAGGGTGTTTTGTCACTATCATACAAGATGTCTAATGACATACAAACTCGTGTTATCATAAGACATGGTTGTGCTCATCCACTTCTTGAGTATATTTACAAGCACTACTATATAATCTTGGTGTTTGTTTGGAGTATAATACCCAATTAGAGGCAAGTGGAGATAATGATATATCAAGAGAAGACTCACCATTGGGAAGAATATGATAGTAATCTTCTCGTTTTTCTTTGGGGTCTATTAGAATCAACCAAGGATAATTACGTGGTCATATGATATCTACCATAACCTAAAAGCATGGCCTCCCATGTATACGAAGGTTTTCTTGAGCACTTCCCAAAGATTCTAATTTCTAAAGCAGGTTTTGACTATACCTTTATGTAAGGTGTCATTGTGACGTGCTATAGTTGGTATATATTTGTATCCAAACTCACAAAGATATGTGTTGTTGTATTTTGCACGACAATTGTTGTAATAAAGTTGTAGTTATTTTTTCATTACCATATTTTTGGCGACTCGAGAATGGGTTAGATGGAATGGACCTATTTTGGGGTCGTTACATTTGGTATCGAGCTTAGGGATATGATCTCTGGCGGAGATCGGGGATTAGAACTAGGAGGGAGAGATGAGTAAATCCTTCGCTAGTGTGTCCTACCTAAGCTTATTTGTTGGTCATCATAATATCGGGATATTATGTGATATATTAATTTGTTAAATTAACCCGTGTTTTGAAAAGTCGTATTCTAGAATGATATCTCGAAATATGAGGAGATGAGCAATGGAGAAATCATAATGACGGGGAGATAGAATCGAAATGAAAACAAGGTATTCTCAACTCTTTGAAATACAGTACGTAAATTTCGGGGACGAAATTTTATAAGGAGGGAGATTGTAAGACCCCCGAATTTTATGAAATAAAATTATTCAATTTTTTTAATTACTATTCATGAAAGTTACTATTCATGAGTTACTATTCACGAGTTACTATTCATGAGTTACTATTCACGAGTTACTATTCACGAGTACTATTCATGAAGCATGATAATTTTTTTTTTCGTAAGAAGGCATTACTCGATAATTGTTAAAGTAATTCTTTATTCAATATTTTATTTTATTGATTGATAATTGCTACGTTGATATTTTATATTATTGTTGTTTCAATAATTGTCACGATCTGATATTTTCCATTATCAGAGCAATAATTCATATTATCGAATAATATTATTGGATAACATTATTGGCAATGCCTAGAAAGTTCTGTCTCTAAGGAGAGGTTTGGTCACCTAATTGCGCTTGATGAGGAGAAATTCTTATTGGAAAGCCCCTCTTTCACGGGAGCTGCTGGTTGTTAATATTGTGATTATGTAATATTATTTGTGAATAATTAATTATTGATTTTTATGATGAGAAAAATATTGATTTTATGTGGATATAGATGGAGAAAATTTTAAAATGACAATTGTTGAAAATTAATATTTTATCTTTTTTCGATAAAATAATTCATTTAAATATATTATTTTAATAATATATTAATGGTGATATTTTTATAATGAATGTGGAATATATAAGTATATGAGGAGGAAGAGAATTTTGTGGCATTAAATGTTTAACACATGTTTTGTGTGTTGGTGGACACAATTATTAATAGAAATTTGATTATAGCTTTGTAAAATCGCTTCGTTTGTGGATTTTTTGGTCAATTTTGCATTTGGAATTTGGAAAAACTTTCTTTCGCAAAGTTGTAGAGAATTGAATTTCCTATTAAAACTCGCAAGATTTGAATTTTTTTGATAAAAGAGCTATTTATTATGAATTATTGAAGTTCAAGCTCAAATAATTGATTTTTGGAAGTTTAAAATAATTTAAATAACAAAAACGTTTTTTTGTGCAAGTCTTGTGAGGTGGGCTGTTTGGTGGGTGAGGTTTTGAAGCAAAATAACTGTGCTTTGGAATAAAAATAATATATATTAATATTTTATTAAATTTTACGCTTTGGTGTTCTAAGTATTTTCTATAAATAGGGTGCTTAGGTTAGAATTGAAAATCACATTTTAAGCTGAAGTTTTTCTCTCTATATTATCGAAGCGTATTCTTGTGAGTATTTTGAGTATAATTTGAGTATTGCTGCTCTACGGTGCAAGTTAGATTCGGTGTTATTCCAATGTAAGTATCGCTTTTGAGGTAAGGGATAGTAAGGGATTTTAAGGGTTATTATGTTTTTAGTTTCAAAATTTTTCTGGACCTTCAAAAATTCTGGAAAAATTTGAAATGATAATTTGATGAGTTTTATATATTGTGTCCAAAAATGGCGATTTTTGGATGTATAGATTAGGAGTTATGGATTTTATGAGAAAAGACTATTTTAAAAGTAACCGCTTATAACTCCTTGTGATTAACTCCAAAATTGATGAAAATTTTATTGGGAGTACATCTATATAATATCAGTATACCGTGTAAATTTCAGAATTTTTGGACAAAAGTATAATATATGATAAATGTCTAACTATTCGGTAGTTTTGGCCAAATGGAAAATAGTAAATGAATTTTAAAAATTTTGAGAAAAATATATATTCAATATGGGACTATATTCTTCTAAATCCTAGAAAATAAATATTTTAGAACTGATTTGGTATTTTTCATGAAAATGTTCTAGTTATGAATAAATGAATTAAATATGTTATGTGAAGTAAGAAAATTGAAAAATATGATTTATTGGCTTGAGAATCATATATAAGGTATATATGCAAATTTTATGAGGGTTTTGGTTAATGATGATGAAATCTTATGAGTTTGGCATTTTTAGATTATTAAATGCATTAATTATTAAAGTGTAAATAATTGGATTAAATTATTTATAAGTTTAAGAAATGATTAAAATATTATTATAATATTAATAATATTAGATTATGAGATTTCTAAGTGATTTATAAAATTTGGATTAAGGTGTTATAAATATGGATATGAATTTTATTATGAAACATTATCTTTTCGTGTCGAGGTTACTATGCACGTATACGGTACTATGTATGAATACGGGGTATTATTCACGACAAATTGGTTTCTTCTCTTACCAAATTATCGTTGATTTATGAATCTTACTCTTGAAATTAAAACCATGTTTTGATTATATTGTTTTTATATAACATTCTTATAACCCTAGTGATGATATTTCTCTTTGACTTGAGTGTAAAGATGGGTAGATTATTGGTATGATCGTGACTATAGGTTCTCTTTGGCCAGTAGTGCAAAAGTTGAATTGTTGACTGGTATGATCATGACCATTGAATTTACAATTGAATATTTTTAGCTTAAGTGCAAAGGTGAATTGATCAACATGGTTATAATTATTGTTATATAACACGAAATGATTATGTGTTTCTTTAATAAATGAATATCTTTGCTTTGTAGTGCAAAGATGAATTATTGATGAATATCTTTGGCGTGTAGTGCAAAGATGACATTGTTGTTGAATATCTTTGGCTCGTAGTGCAAAGATGACTTGTTGTTGAATATCTTTGGCATGTAGTGCAAAGATGAACTGCTGATGATGAATATCTTTGGCCGTGGTGCATGAGATGAATTTATTAGTATGATTATGAGCAGAGGCGTGATTTGGTATAACCATGATCTTTGATGTTTGAGGTAAAGACAGATGATGAAATTATCTTCGTCCGGATAAGAAGAGGATTTAGAACTACAATTATGATTATAAGTTATGCATGTGATTGTGGACAGGAATTGTTGATTGATGTTACAGGAATAAAACATTGTTGGTGGACTTTTAACATGGAGAAGATAATAGATTTTATGGTCTATTTGACTTTTCTAATGGATTGCTCATTCCGCTGCAACTATGGTTGAAAAGTTTTATCATCTACCATATATTCTAAATCTCTGATTTATTACTGATGAAGACTATTGATAATTTATTTATCTTTAGTCATAATATTCTTCTTGAGCTAGTTGTGCTCACCCTTTTATTTTACAATTCCTTTCAGGTAATAAAAGTGTAGCTGGGTTGAAAGGGGATAACAAGGGAATAGAGCGGTGGTCTATAGTTGTTGAGGTTCTCCCTAAAGAGTATGGAAATAATTTTATTGAGGACTTTAGTGTGTTGTATTTTATACATCATTTAATAGTTATTTTGGTGAATTAAATAGGGTGAGGCGAACCCAACTTTGGAAGGGTGTTTTGTCACTATCATACAAGATGTCTAATGACATACAAACTCGTGTTATCATAAGACATGGTTGTGTTCATCCACTTGCTGAGTATATTTACAAGCACTACCTATATAATCTTGGTGTTTGTTTGGAGTATAATACCCAATTAGAGACAGTGGAGATAATGATATGTCAAGAGAAGATTCACCATTGGGAAGAATATGATAGTAATCTTCTCATTTTTCTTTGGGGTCTATTGGGTCAACCAAGGATAATTCTGTGGCCATATGATATCTACCATAACATAAAAGCATGGCCTCCCATGTACGAAGGTTTCCTTGAGCACTTCCCAAAGATTCTAATTTCTAAAACAGTTTTTGACTATACCTTTATGTAAGGTGTCATTGTGACGTGCTATAGTTGGTATATATTTGTATCCAAACTCACAGCATATGTGTTGTTGTATTTTGCACGACAATTGTTGTAATAAAGTTGTAGTTGTTTTTCGTACCATATTTTTGGCGACTCAGAATGGGTTGGATGGAATGGACCTATTTTGGGGTCGTTACATTATATTTTATTTAAAATAAATTAAATAAGATATTGATTTATTTTATAAAGGAGTGTGACATTATTTAAACTATATGATAAGGCTTTATTAAATTAAATGATTTTTGAAACCTTTTATTTCTAGCCAAACATGGCCTTAGTGGAAGTTGAGGGCAGTTAACCCATGACTGGGTAACTGACCACAACGCGTCAGTTTCTTCCTTTATTTATTATACGCTTTCTCTTTTTCTGTCATTATTTGCCTAAGTCTAGAATAGCATAATAGAGAAGAGAAAGAGAGAGAGAGAGAGAGTTTGAAAGTTCAGAGATTGTTAATAGATTAGTAGAATTAAGAAGAATTTGAGAAGGTGTCATCTCCTATTAAATACATTCTACGCTTTGGGTAAAATTCTTCAACCCAAATTCCTTTTTACGTCATTTAGTTTTATAAAATATGGCTCTCCAATTTCTGTAAAATTCTCTGTGGTTGGAAAGTGTATTGACTATGTGGTTATATACGTGATTTTATGTCATGGTAGCATGTTTAATATGTATTTTATATGATACCATATCATCAATTTTATAAAATTTCACAGTACGTGATTACAGAGTATGTTATATGGCCATATGGCCCTTATACGTAATTTTAATATGTCAACCATAAATTTTTCTATAAAATTTCCACTTGTATATGATTATGCATGCTAAAACGAACAAAATGAAATTTGAATGGTTGGATTTGGTTTTATAACGAATCCGTGGCGTTGAATTTTAGGAATATATGTTCTACACTTCAAGAACAGTACAAATTGCATGATTTAATTCTATTATTATGTGTTTTAATGGGTTAAAATCACTCTACAAGTGTTGGGTAATGATTATGTATGATTTCTAACATGTGGGTATGTGTAATTTGGTGAAATTAATGAATATGTAGTGTTTTTTTCTTTGAATTACGTGTTCTTCATGAACTAGGAATTGATGCTGAGTGTGTCGCGTCATGATTCCACCTCCTAGTTCATTTCCGCGCATGTGATCTCAGTGATGCAATGCATACCAAGCCATGGCGTATACAGTGTGCTTGCGCCAAGACCCACTAAAAAGCGGTATGCCATTTACTACTTAGCGAATGTTCAGAAATGCAATTTTTTTCAATGTTCAAGTATAGAAATGTGTTAGTAACTTAGTCTAATGATTATAAAAACTTTTTAGACATATAATGAAGTGTTAGAATAAATTCTTAATATGTCCATAACACAATTACGTGTAAATTGAATGATCAAATGGATAGTTAGCTTATTGTCGTGAAATCTTATTTTTTTTGGCAATAAGTATAGTAATTAACTATGTATAGTCATGAACTCGAGTTAGACAAAGAATAAACTTGTGATGTTTATTACGTGAAAATTAATTGGTATTGTGAACATGAATGATATGTAGGATTTTAATCAAAGAACGAGATTTATTAACGTGTAATCTACGCACGAGGCAAGTTTCCTAACCCTACTTGTTATCATTATAAGTTGATAATTTCACTGTTCTACATCGAGCAAATTCTCATTACTATTGATTAAGTCTATTTTTTATATTAAAGCTTATTAATCCTTCAAGCATGATGTTGTTATACAATACTTATTCTATTGTATACTTTTAAGATTTTATCCAAGTTAATTATCAGTTATTGATAAACCTTGTTAGATTAGCGAACCCTTATTGATTCGACTAGTCCATAGTTGATGAGCGTTCTAAATTTCAGAACCCTTGATGAATTATCCAAACCAAACTTCCTTTGGTGCGGACTCTAATGTCAAACTGAGATGAACAACCCCAGTATAGGGGATTACTTATCGTTAGCGTTAAGATATTATTATGTGATGGTGGTACTAACTTGGTGATCCCCTAAGTATGAGAAGAAGAGTCCATAGTCTTATGACTGTTAAAGGTTTCAAGTATAAACACTTGACAACCTAGGACATAGTTCAAGGTCTTATGACCCTCAGAAGTTCTTTTGATTCTTGTTATTCATTCTTGATTCAAAAGTTGAGCTTTTATATCAGAAGTTGTTAATTCATTCGCATGTTATTATTAATCATTTGTTATATTGTTATACTTGTGGGCAATCATGCTCACTCTTGCGTAATAATAACATTGCAGTTAAGAACGAAAGAGCAGACGAATCTTCCACTAGTAAGGGCAAGGGCAAGATTAGTAAGTAATGAAGACTGTTTTATTATTGTGGTTATGTAATGATGATTAGAATTGATGTTACTTAAGACTTATTTGTTTATATTTTCCGCACACATGTTTTAAGGTTAGAGTAACCTGGGATTTATTTATTATGCAGTTGATGTAACCCCATAAGGGGAGGTTTATTATTTATTCTATCTATTGCATGGTTTGCATTTATTTATTGGTAGATAGATAGATGATGTTTGTATAGTGAACACCAAATCCTGTGGTAATGGAAGTATTGCATTTGGGGGTGTCACAGGTTGGTATCAAAGTTGTAGGTTATGAACCTTAGGTGGGGGAACAACCTTAGGTAGTAGCCTTGTAGGAGATTGAGAACATAGTGGTGGTAAACTCTTATCGAGTTATAAGAAATGAATTTCTAAATTCATTGAAGATAATAAAAGACTTTATGTGCTTATGTGTTAATCTATGTGTTCGGTAGCACGGATTAGTAACTAAAACTTAAAATTTGTTATCAGGATGTCGGATGTTGGAGGAGCTAGTCGAGCTGGGGAGGAGGAACCCCGAGTACCTATAGAGGAGGAGCCCCGAGACATTCATGTCGTTAAGGAATAGCTGGTACAGAGAGAGCCATCTCCATTGATCCTTGTTGTTGGTCGGGAGGCATGAGCACTGAGGCCCGATCGGAGGAGGATCCGAGTAAGAAGAGGAAGAAGAGGAGTCCCATAGAACTCCATTGATCTTTGAGATGTATGATGCACTTTATGATCGTAACATAGAGTTGCGAGGATCTTGTCCAGGGATCTGTTGAGCGAGCGGTTAGTTAGCATATTACTATTGAGCAGAGGGATAGGGAGATTGTGACTCTTCACACACGTTTAGAAAACGCGGAGTGGGATCTGGTTCACGAGAAGGGTCAAACCGAGGATAAGTCTGCAAAAATAGAAAAGTTGAAGAAGGATCTGAAAGAGAGCTCAGAAAGGCTTGCCATAGCAGAGGAAGGCTGGGTAAGAGAGTAATATCGTGCTGATCTTGCAGAAGATGATCGCCGTGCAAAGAAGGCTAAACTTGAGGAGACGTACTCTACACTACAAAATGCAATGGATGCAGTCCAAGATCGAGTTAGGAAGTATCAAATCCAGTTTGAGGATCTACCATCATATATGCTAGATCGCAGAACGATGTCTCGCATCATGGAAGATGAACGTAGCAAGGCTATTCAGCGCCTTAACAGACAGTGATAGTATTAGTTTAATAATGTGAAAACTATTTAGTAGTTAATGATGTAAATTCTGATGTGTTTATAAACAAAGGAATATTTTGATGTTTTAAATCTTGTAGATACTTTATCTCGGGATAGTGGATGTAAATAGCAGTGATGCTATCTAATGATGTTAAAACTTTGGAATTAAATGAGAATGTCAGAGTTTATTTAAATTGATGTGTTAAGTGAGTTATGATTAAATGTTTTAGTTAAGTCTTAAATGTTTAAGAGATTTAATAAAGACCTAATAGGTGTATATTTTTAGCAGAAATATGCCGCCTAGAAGAAGACAAAACCGTCAGCAAGCACAAGAAGAACCAATGAACAACAGTGACGCCAATGCTAATCTTGTTCAGCAGTTGGTGAACCTTTTGGCTGGGGAAATTAATAATCAACCACATGCTCCACCAAATACCTCGTTTAAGGACTTCAAGGCGGTGGGACCGCTAGAGTTTAAGGGTTCCATAAACCCAATCGAAGCTCAGACTTCGGTGATGGAGATGGAGAAGGTGTTCGATGTCGCTCGAGTAAGAGAAGATCAGAAGACCGCGTATACAACGTTTATGCTGAAGTCCGAAGCCAGTTATTGGTGGCAGGCAAACAAAGTTAGAGGAGGTGAAGGTGTAATATCCTGGGAAAGATTCAAAGAAATGTTCTTCGAAATGTACTTTCCGACCAGTTCACAAAATCATATGGAAGTATAGTTTTTAGAGTTGAAACAGGGAAGTATGTCAGTAGCTGATTACGCGGCAAGGTTTAACGAGTGGGCTAGGTTCGCCACATACCAAGTGCACAGGTGAGAGAGGAAGGCAAGGCGATTTGAAAGCGAGGAATTTGAAGCCACTGGTTGTATAGCAAAGTGTCAATGTTCTAATTGAACACTTTTGCTAGAGTGCTAGAGAAGGCCATACTTGCTGAAGGTGTAAGCGATGCGGTAACTAAGTACAATCAGGATCAGAAGAAGAAGAAAAGTGAGAATGATGGTAACAACAAAACTGGTGGGAGTAGTAGTAATTGGGGTAATCACAATCGAAGAGGAAGTGAATCGAAAATTCGTTAATTTGGAAGTCAGCAGGGAGGGTAGAAGAAGAAGATCGAACCGTGCCCAACCTACGAAAAAACTCATCTGGGAGTTTGCATGAAAGGGAAGCGAGTGTGCTACAATTGTGGTCAGGAAGGCCACATAGCACCAAACTGTCCGAACCCAAAGAAGGGTGCCTGCTTCACATGTGGCTCAAAGGACCATCTTGCAAGAGATTGTCCTAAGAAGGGATCGGGAGGGACGAGTTCAGGAGGAAATAGAGGAAATACTAGTGGAAGCACTCTGACCATTGCAGGACCAACCGCAACCAATCGACCGACAACCAGAATATTCAACATGACAGTACAGGATGCAGTGCAATCTCGCGATGTGGTGTCAGGTATCATTCCGATCAATAAATTTATGTTTATGTATTATTTGATTTGGGTGCTACTTGCTCATTTATATCCGATGACTTTGCTAAGAACTTAGAATTGTTTAAGGACGAGTTAGAATACCCCATGAACATAGAAATTGCTAATAGAGAAATAATCCCTGTTAAGTATGTTCACAAGAACTGTAGAGTAGATATTAAGGGTAATATCATGAATGTAGATCTTATCCCTTTTCGACTCGGAGAATTCGACGTTATTTTGGGTATGGATTGGCTATCCAATTATGGGGCGGTAATTGACTGCTAGAAGAAGCGTATTAATCTTATGACTCCGTCAAAGGTTGTGTTTTATGGTAGCAAGTCGCCTAGACAAGCGAGTTGTCTGACGATGATGCAGACTAGGAGATTGTTAAGGCAAGGCAGTGTAGGATATCTAGCTTACATAGTCGATAGTCAGAAAGAGAATCCGAAAATAGATGAGATACCAGTAGTGAGAGATTTCGCAGACGTATTTCTGGATGATTTGCCAGGACTTCCTCCAGATAGAGCAGTTGAGTTTGTAATCGATTTGGCACCGAGAGCGGCTCCAATATCGAAGGCTGCCGTCTTGAATGGCCGGTAGAGATGAAGGAACTAATGGTCCAACTACAAGAATTACTGGACAAAAAGTATATTCAACCAAGTGTATCACCGTGGGGAGCGCCGGTTTTATTTGTGAAGAAGAAGGATGGAATAATGCGACTCTGCATGGACTATAGAGAACTGAATAAAGTCACGATTAAGAATAGGTATCCATTACCGTGAATCGATGACTTGTTCGATCAGTTGAAGGGAGAAAGATACTTTACAAAGATAGATTTGATGAGTGTTTATGATCAACTGAAGGTGAGACTAGAGGATGAACCGAAGACAACATTTAGAACACGATACGGTCACTATAAATTTTTGGTAATGTCATTTGGTCTAACAAATGATCTTGCAACATTTATGGGCTAAATGAATGGAGTTTTCAAACTGTTTTTGGACAAATTCTTAGTGGTATTCATAGACGACATTTTGGTGTATTCGAAAATAAGGAAGAACACGAAGAGCATTTGAAGATGACATTAGAGGTATTGAGAAGGGAGAAGTTATATGCCAAGTTTTCAAAATGTGAATTCTAGATTGAAAGGGTACAATTTCTTGGACATGTGATCGATAGGGATGGAATTTTGGTGGATCCCTCCAAAGTCGAAGCTGTGATTAACTGGGATCAGCCAAAGACGCCATCAGAAGTAAGAAGTTTTCTTGGATTGGCAGGTTATTACAGAAGATTTATTTAGGATTTTTCCAAGATTGCAACTCCGTTGACGAATTTGACTAGAAAATCAGTGAAATTTGTTTGGACGGAGAAGTGTGAGGAAAGCTTTCAAGAATTAAAGAAGAGGTTGAGTCAAAGACTGTGTTATCTCTTCCGGATGACACGTGAAATTTTGTTATTTATAGTGATGCATCGCATAAAGGACTTGGTACGTGTGTGCTTATGCAAAGCAAGCAGAGTCATTGCGTATCGTCTTAACAACAATGAAAGATTATGAGAAGGGTATCAGACCCATGACTTGGAGTTAGGCTGCGGTGGTTTTCGCTTTGAAAATCTGGAGGCACTATCTTTACGGGGAGAAGTGTGAAATATATACAGATCACAAGAGTCTGAAATATATTTTTACACAGAAAGACTTGAACATGCGTTAAAGAAGGTGGTTGGAATTAATTAAGGACTATGATTGTGAGATTCTATACCATCCTGGTAAGGCAAATCTGGTTGCCGACGTCCTAAGTAGAAAAGGTCGGGAGAAATTGATGATGTTGACCGCTCAGGAGGCGCTAATTTTAGCAATGGAAAAGCTGAAATTGGAAGTGAAGTATCTTATAGAGATCGACGAGAAGCTGTTCCAGATGCAAGCTGGTACAACTTTAGTAGATAAAGTTAAGGAGGCTCAACTTCAGGACGAAGAATGTGAGAAAGTGAAGAAGAAGATATCTGAAGGGACTAAACCGAGATTCAAAATAGACAGTGAGGGACTACTAAGATTTGAGAGCAGAATTTGGGTACCGTCAGTACCAGAGATTAAGGAAGAAATTTTGAGCGAGGCTCACAACTCAAGATATTCGATTCACCCTGGTAGCACCAAGATGTATCAAGATCTTCGACAACATTTTTGGTGGCCAAATTTGAAACGAGAGGTTGTAGAATGTGTTGACAAGTGCTTGACATGTCAGAAAGTTAAAGCAGAACATCAGAGGCCGAGTGGGTTACTACAACCTTTAGAGATTCCAGAGTGGAAATGGGAACATATTACGATGGATTTTGTGGTTGGCCTACCGACAACTCAGAAAGGCTACGACACAGTATGGGTCATTGTTGACCGATTGACGAAATCCTCACACTTCTTTCCGATCAAAATCAGATTCAACTTAGATCAGTTGGCAAGGTTATATGTGAAAGAGATTGTTTCAAGGCACGGAGTTCCAGTGTCAATTGTTTCTGATAGGGATCCGCATTTTACATCGAATTTCTAGAAATGTCTACAGGAATGCATGGGTACACAGTTTCGAATGAGCACAACATATCACCCTCAGACAGATGGACAAAGTGAAAGAATAATGCAGACATTGGAAGATATGTTAAGAGCTTGTGTAATGGATTTTAAAGGAAATTGGGATGATCATCTACCGCTCGTAGAGGTCGACTACAACAACAGTTACCATGCTAGTATTTGCATGCCACCTTATGAAGCGTTATACGGCAGAAAGTGCAGAACTCCGCTATATTGGGATGAAGTTGGTGAAAGACAACTACTAGGCCCTGAATTGGTACAACAAACAACAGAAATAGTCAAAATGATCCGAGCGAGATTGACAGCAGCTCAAGATAGACAGAAGAAATACGTCGATCCACACTGTAAGAATGTTGAGTTTGAGCCGGGTACTTATGTGTTTTTATAGGTCTCTTCCTCGAAGGGAAAGATCAGATTTGGGAAGAAAGGGAAATTAAGCCCAAGATTCATTGGACCCTTTGAAGTTCTGCGAAGGGTCGGAGAAGTTGCATATGAGGTAGCCTTTACCTCATTTCTAGAGAATGTCCACAACGTTTTCCATGTCTCAGTCCTACGTCCCTACAAACCCGATTACAAGCACGTGATCGAATATGAACCCTTACACTTCGACAAAGACTTATCTTACGAAGAAATTCCTGTTCAAATTGTTGACCGCAAAGAACAAGTTCTGAGAAATAAAGTAATACCTTACATTAAGGTAATTTGGAGAAACCACAATTTGAAGAAGCTACGTGGAAACTCGAAGAGAATATGATGAAAAATTATCCTCATTTATTTACTTAGATTATTATAAGCGATTCTGGGGACAGAATCTTTGTAAGGAGGGAGAATGTAACGGGACAAATTGTTGAGTTGTGATTCTGAGGACAGAATCCTTTTAAGAGGGAAAAGATGTGACAATCGAGATTTTGTAATTTAATTTTTAATATTTATTGGATTGAATAAATATTATTTGATAAATTAATTATTAGATTAAATAATTAATTGATGAAGTTGTGGTAGATTAATTTAATTATATGTGTTATATGTATTAAATTAATGTGGAGAATTTTATTATTCGAATTATGTGATTATGTGAGCTTATTGTATTAAAAGAAATATTTAATAAGCTTAATGTTATTTTTAATTAATTTAATTATTAATTAGAGATTTAATAATTTGATAATATTATTAAATGAGAAATTTAATTATGTGACTATGTGAATTAATGAGAAATTATTATATTTTATTTAAAATAAATTAAATAACATATTGATTTATTTTATAAAGGAGTGTGACATTATTTAAACTATATGATAAGTCTTTATTAAATTAAATGATTTTTGAAACCTTTTATTTCTAGCCAAACATGGCCTTAGTGGAAGTTGAGGGCAGTTAACCCATGACTGGGTAACTGACCACAACGCGTCAGTTTCTTCCTTTATTTATTACACGCTTTCCCTTTTTCTGTCATTATTTGCCCTAAGTCTAGAATAGCATAACAGAGAGGAGAAAGAGAGAGAGAGAGAGAGTTTGAAAGTTCAGAGATTGTTAAGAGATTAGGAGAATTAAGAAGAATTTGAGAAAGGTTTCATCTCCTATTAAATACATTCTACGCTTTGGGTAAAATTCTTCAACCCAAATTCCTTTTTACGTCATTTAGTTTTATAAAATATGGCCGTGGTTTCGGGTTATTACAACGAATCTTATTTTTAAACAGAAATTATTTCGTTTTGACTTGAATCTCTCGAACCTACGAAGCTTGTGCAACTTGAATCAAAAAGCTACATTTGGCTACATTTGTAGTGTGTATATATATATATGAACATAAAAAAGATTGAAAAAAATAATTCAATAGCTAGACATTGTTAATGTTAGGTTTGTATTTAGCGCAATTACGTAATCAAATCACATAAACATAGCAGAAGCGCGATAAAATAAGTTTTTAAAATTTTCATACAAACCATCACCATTATCATGCTTTGTGCTTAATTATCAATCTAAACAAAGAAGAAGGAGAATCAGATTCATACCCTTATAGAATAAAGCTTCCTCATATACGAGTTCAACTCCTAGTCCTTCGTAGTCTCCTTGAATTCGCAGGATTGGATTTCTTCCTTTGATCAACGTTAAACACCCAAACGTTTGGCCTTTAGAGGTGATCCACCAAGGAAGAACAAAAATCAAGAAGAAGGGTATTTGGCAAACCCTAATTTTCTATCTCTATAGAAATGGTGTACTCTCCAAACTCTTGGAATAAAGCGCGTAACTTGTGTCCCCCTTTACCCATAATAAGACTCCTCTTATTTATAGATGTAGGGAACCCTCCTAAACTATTTAGGAATGGGGTTTTGATTTAACTAATTAAATTCTTTTAATTAATTAGTCTCATAATCTTATTAGGAATATATGAGAGTACTTATATTAATTAATTCCCAAACCACTTTAAGAATTAACTTTAAAATAATAGTAATAATAATAATCGACTCCTTTTATTAATTTATATTTTATTTCCAAAATATTATGTAATAAATATTAAACTATTTAATTTATTTTATTACCATAGATTAAATTAAATATACTTAACTTATTATTACGATTATGCCATTTACTTCTTAAATAAATATTCTTCCTTTTATGGTGTGACCCTCTAAGTTTTCCATATTAAACTGGTTGTGAATAAATCAATTAGAACAATTCTAATCTTATTTAAATAAATAAATAAATTTATTAATTTATTTAAATAAATAATATTTATTCTACAATAAGGATAAGCCTCCTTAGCGATCAACGACTTTCCAGATAATATAGATTTCAACATTAATCATAAAAGAATCTTTGAGTAAATTACCGTACAATTCAATCCTTCCACCATACAATGTCCCAATTAAATATAAGACATAGAATTACTGTCAAGTTTTATTATATTTAATTATATGTATTTCGATTCACAAATGCACAACTCCAAATAATGTAAATTAGAAACTTCTTTCTAATTGCATTACACCTTGGCCAAGGATTCCTGGGTTGTCATTTATTGAATCAGATAGGGCATTTCTCTGCTTTTACTAAAAGTGGTAGATTCTTTATTGATCATTCATTATCTCCATATATAACTTATTACACTCAAGCATACCCTTTGATATACCCTAAGGGTATTAAGGGACATATCAAAGTAACTTATCATACACAAAATACTATGTTGATCTCAAGTCTAAGGATAACTTGTACTACTATCACTACATGAATTCATATTGACAGACAAGTAAAACTCTATTAGGTATTCTTTAGCGAGCCACGTTCAGTGAACTTATTCTCTAATAAACATCTACATACTTATTTTAGTGTCTCCACACAAATGATCATGAGATCAATCATTCTCATCCAATGAGCAAGCAACGTATGTATCAATCTATTAGGATTCACTAATTCTTTTTTTAGTAATCCATCGATTGGGAACATTTAGTTTTTAAGCTATTTAAGAATTTAGATCTCATTAGCATGATCTCGTCATGATTCTAAAATTATTGCTTAAAACTATGGGTTTATCACATGTTATTAAAACAACACCATGTAGATAATGTAAAAGCATTTAAGTAAATAATTCTTTTTAGTAATAAATGAATAATTTTTTTTACAAAGTATATGTTTTATCATCTATTAACGCCAACTTTCATTTGTGCATCCAATCACCAAATCTACATGCTTAAACCTACACAGTAACGAAATCACACATGAAGCTTGACGGCTTGGGCCGCCGGGTGATAGCTTCGGTGTGAGAATGAGAACATGCTGAACAAGGTTTAACAATGAAGCTTTAGTATTTAGTGCTCCAAAGTGTATTAAATGTTAATTAGAATTTAGCCTTGTATTTATAGCTGATCTCATCACCTTAAAGATGATATCCGAATTATATTAGGACTCCTAAACATGGTAGTTACTTATGTTTGGGTCAAACTCAATCTCCTTAAAAGGAGGAAGTTGGATATAATCTTAACACCTTCATTAGGAGATGGTATTTAAATCTGGTTAGGACTTAAAATCCTTAATCACTCAAACTTCTTATCACACCAGACACCATACGAGGCATAACCGTCTGTATGGGCCCAAGTCACCCGAACACCACAAATCAGATCTGGACCCTGGCCTAAAG
Source organism: Panax quinquefolius (assembly GCA_020205615.1). Lineage (NCBI taxonomy): Eukaryota > Viridiplantae > Streptophyta > Magnoliopsida > Apiales > Araliaceae > Panax > Panax quinquefolius. Next base: position 92,060,082 of record CM035157.1, on the reverse strand, counting down.
AGCTCGGCCTCTCGACCTCGATCATCACCAACCCCTTACTAGCTTCGGCCTATCGGGCTCAACCAACCCCTTACTAGCTTCGGCCTATATGGGGGTCGGTAGATCACACCGAAACATTGCCCCCAGTCTCTTGTTATAAAAAATTTATAATGAGAGACTTAAAGTGAATAAATTTGGAATCCAAACATTCCTTTCAAATAGCACACGATATCCAAGAAATGGGACCCACACGTCATCATTAGCTACCTTAGGGATTGGTGCCACACCAAAATATAATAACCCTCTCCCAAAAACAACCGTCACATTCCCCAGAAATTTCTTTTCTCAGATTTCTCTGCATTTTTCGGCGAAGCACCACACTCACCAGTCTTCTCTAATCAAATCTTTCCACCCACCAAGCACCACATTTCTACCGTTTAAACTCCCCATGGAAGATTCTAGCACCCCATCCACCTCCACAATCGAGCAAAACTCAGCTATCGACGTCACTCCCCACCCCAACACCATTATCGCCACCGACTTGGTGCCCGTTGATTTACCTGCTCATCCACCTGACACCACTATCCCTTCATAATCCATAGCCACGAACAATATAGAGATGAGAATATGAATCTTCTATTTATCAAAGGATGATTTCTCCTATATAAACATTAAATCCACCATTCTCCACGCCCAAATTTCTGATATTCAATCCCTATTCAACATCCCAAAGGAGTATAAACTTTGGGTGCCAGAAGCAAACAAAAGAATGTATTGGCACCTCGAAGGTGAATTGGTGGCTATCCCACTCTGGGCCTTAAATTATGGGGTCTGATTCCCCTTGCACGAATTTATTTCTTCCTTTCTAGGTTTCGCGGTCATCTCGGGTTCACACAACTTATGCCGAACTCCTACATTCATCTGATTAGTTTCATCGCTCTCTGCCAAGGGCAAGGAATCACCCCTGAACTAGATTTTTTTTTTCATTATGTTTAGCGTTGGTAGGTCCAAGGAACCTGGACTTCGGCAACTGCACCAACAACCTAGCCAATCCACCTTCATAAAAACTCCCTCCAGCAACAAAGGGTGGCACCCACAATGGATCTTCGTAAAGGGGATCGACCTCAAACTTCTCCCAATGGGGCCACCCCCAAAGACCCCATTGTTAAAGTGTCACAATTCCCAAAGGATCGTAAGGATGCCTTCAAAGAGTTTTACTAGAGGCTAAAGAAGACCGAATGGGTATTAGAGGTCTTGTCCAACGAGGCTTGGCTCTACAAACACATATGTAAGTCATTTACCCTAACCCCTTCTAATATTTAAATACATCCTTCAATTTGCTTTCTGAATGATTCTTCTAACTTGTTTACTTTTCTGCAGTAACAATCTTTAAGCCAGATGGAGTAGAAGAAACCTTCACTCATTTACCCATTGAGCCTGAACCAATCCGCCAACCCATCACCGATGAGTCTCCCGAAGAAGAGACCATTCCAATATCAGAACTTTCATTTAGCTCTTCTTCGGCCATAACACCCCAAACCTCTAGCCTTCCATCAAAAAGAACATAGTGAAGATGGATAGGTCATAAAAATGGCTTTAATGAAGAAGAGCAAAAAGAAGCTCTCGACCAAAGCCCCCACCAAGCCATCTTCTCCGATCGCCCTAAAGCTCCCACTGCACAACCTCCATCTTCTACCAATCTCGAGGATCCTGAGGAAACCAAAAAGGAGACTCTAGAACCTCTCTCCAAGAGGCCTCGCCGAACTGAAGATCCTAATCTTCAGATAATCGAAGCCACCCCCTCAATAGAACAGATCCTTTCTGTCGATCCCTCAAGAGAAGGGCCTTCAACATTCTGGCCTAGACACTCCTATGAGCCATTCCCATTTGATCAACTTAAGCACTTCAGGCTGGCTTGAGACGATGAACGATTATGAGGGTATAACTCCAAGGAATTCCTTGTCGAATATGTTAAGCACCAATGCCAGGTAAACCCAATAAATAATAGTAATTCTTTGATTATCCCTTTTTTCCATGCCTTTTACATATTCCAACCTGTTGCAGGCCAATGTTATCCTCTCCTGAGCCATCCTTCCTCTAGCAAAAACTACGAAGAAAGTGGTGCAACTAAGAGTCGAGGTGGAATCGCTTAAGGCCGAGGTCCAAGCTCTAGAATTGGATCTGAAGAAAGAAAAGGATCATCATGCTGACACCCGAAACATATTAACAAAATCCAAATGTCAGGCCAACGAGCTCCAAAAACAACATTAAATCCTTCAAAAGGAGTATGTTGGTCTTGACAACCACACCAAACAGCTCCTCGAGGAAATGATGCTCTTGAAAGAGAAAGACAAGAATCAACAAGATGCAATTTTGACCCTCGAAGGCAAAATATCCGACATACATGCCCAAATGATGGTGCTGTTGAGGGAAAATATTGCCTTGGGGAAGGAATGTGCAGAGGCTAAGCATCAAGCGATCAAGGAGTACGAAAAATCGCTCGAACTTACTGATAAAATCATGTCCCAATTTACCGAAGGCTGTGAAGCTTATCAGGACAAAGTTCGGGTGAAAATGATGGCTGCTGGGCTGGATACCTCTATCTTTGACTCTTTGGATGAAGAATTTGAAGCCAAAGATGACTCTCCGAATAAATAAATATTTTTAGAACTTTTGTTCGTAACTTTTTTAATTATTTTCGTTTGTAACTTTCCTGATCAGTTTTATTTATAACTTTTCTGATCAGTTTTATTTTGTAACTTTTCTAATCAGTTCTGTAAAAACATATGATCATAAACGTAGTACAAACTTTTCGAAGAGAAATTCTATTTATTTTATTGATAAATAAAAGAATTACAAAAATAAAGGAAAGAACAACATAAATTTTACTGATAATATCTCTTATGTCTTCCAACATTCTATGTGTTCTTTATCTCTGACCCATCCATTGCTCGAAGTCGGTAAGTACCTTGCTTCGGTACCTCTATCACCTCATATGGCCCCTCCTAGTTCGGCATTGACTTGCTCATGTTCTAGGGGTAGATGCCTCTGTTTCTCGAAAAACCAAGTCTCTAATCTCGTACCTTCTTTGGTTGACTTTTTGGTTATAGTGTCAGGTTGTTTTCTTCTGATAGACAGTAAATCTTACTAGAGCTGAATCCTGAACTTCCTCCAAAAGGTCCAAATTTAGTCATAGCCTGTCATCAATGTATTGTTCTTTGTACTGACTGACCCGAAGTGTAGGGGACCCGATCTCAACTGGTATAAGTGCATCAGACCCATAAGCAAATTTGAATGGTGAATCCCTAGTTGTCATCCTCGGGGTAGTCCGATATGCCCATAAGACGCTAAGCAATTCTTCGGGCCAGCGCCCTTTCAACTCATCTAGCCTTCTTTTAATTCCATTAAGTTGAGTCGGGTTGGTGACTTCTACTTGTCCATTTGACTGAGGGTGGGCAACCGAAGTCTTTCTATGTTGAATGGCCAACTCTTTTAGAAAAGCTTCAAATTTTGACCCTAAAAACTGTCTGCCATTATTCGAAACCAAGACCTTAGGGATGCCGAATCAATAAAAAACATATTCTTTAAAAAAATTCAGATATTCCTGTTCGATGATCTTTTGTAGAAGCTTGGCTTCTACCCACTTGGTTATGTAGTTAATAGCCACGATCACAAAACTAACTTATACCTTGGATTTTGGCAGTGGTTCCAGGATGTCAATTCCCCATATGGCAAACGGGATCGAGGATAATACCGAATATAGTTCTTTAGGAGGCTGATGGGGGATAAGGCTATTTAGCTGACACTTAGGACATTTTTTTAACAAAATCTTTTGCTTCTTGGAAGATGGTTGACCAATAATATATGCCAATGACTTTATCCCCATATGATCTCCACAAACCCTTTCTTGAACTTCTCGAAGGGCATAGTTTACTTCTGATGGTGTCAAACACTTAAGCAAAGGAGAAGTAAAAGCCCTTCGGTATAAATCTCCATCGATAAGGATGAAGTTCGAGCTCTTGTGTTTGATCTTCCTGGAAAATATGCGATCCGAAGGCAGAACCCCATCGGCCTAGTAAGATATATATGGTATGAGCCAACAATCCAACCTATCTAAAGATAAGACATCTATCTTTTGAACACTAGGTTTTTCCAAGACTTTTAAGTATACTGAGCCGTTAAAATAACTTGCTTCAGTTGTTGCCAATCGGGCTAAAACATCTGCTTCCATGTTGTCTGACTGATCAAATCCTTGGAAACTGTGTGAACTAAAGTAATGGAGCTTATCTTTTACCTCAGCCAGGTATTTTGTCATCCTTGCCCCCCAAGCCTTATATTCTCCTGATATTTGTTTGACAACCAGTTGAGAGTCACTAAAAATAACCAACCTCTGGACCTCCAAGCTTCGGGCCAACCGAAGTCCAGCCAAAATCGCTTCATATTCTGCTTCATTGTTTATGGCTTTGAACTAAAATCATATGGCTTATTGGACCCTGAACCCCTTGGTACTTGTCAGAATAACTCCCACTCCACTGATGTCCGAAGTCGAAGACCCATCCACATAGAAAGTGCATGAGGTTTGCACCGGTTATGCCTCTATAACCGAACCCACATCCGACTCTAAAAAACAACATTTTACTACAAAGTCGGCCAAAGATTGTCCTTTGATTACCATTTAGGGATGGTATTCCAAGACAAACTGAGTCAATTCTATGGCCTATGCAGCAAGCCAACCCAAAATGTCTGACCTATGCAACAATTTTTTCAATGGCTGATCTGTATATACCACCACTAACTGACCCTGGAAATAGTGCCGAAGCTTCCTACTTATAATGATTAATGTGTAGGCAAAATTTTCCAGGTTTGGTTATCTATTTTCTGCATCTCGAAGGACGTGGCTGACATAGTAGACTGGGAACTATTTTCCCCCTTTATCCCGTACCAATGCTGCTCCAACTGCCAACGAACTTGCTGCCAAATATATGTATAAGTGTTTTGAAGGGATCGACTTCATCAATAAATGAGTTGAAGATAGATAACATTTGATCCCTTAGAACACATCTTCACACTCCGAAGTCCATTGAAAACTCTTCTCGTTTATTGGCCCCTTTAGAGTATCGAAGAATGGAAGACATTTTTGACTGACCTTGACATGAATCTTCGAAGTGCCGCTATCTGAGCCGTCAATCTCTGCACATCTTTGAATGACTTTGGGGATTTCATGTCCAAAATCGCCTTGATTTTCTCTGGATTTTCCTCTATGCCCCTCTTGCTTATTAAATATCCCAGAAATTTTCCTAACCCCAATCTGAAAGTGCATTTGCTTGGGTTCAGTCGCAGCTGATGTTCTCTGACGGTTTGAAAGCAGTTTTCTAGATCATCCAAATGGCTTTGGACTGACATGCTTTTAACAATCATGTCGTCCACATAGACTTCCATACTCCTGCCTAGCTGCCTTGTAAACACGGAGTTCATCATTCGCTCATACGTCACCCCGACATTAAGCAACCCGAAAGTTATTTTCTTGTATGCATATATGGCCCGATGAGTAATGAAGCTAGCCTTTGGTATAACCTCAAGAATGCATTCATGAAGCTCAGCATCCCATATCCTGAGGTGGCATCGATCAGGTGGTCAATATTGGGTAAAGGATAAAAGTTCTTTGGATAGGCCTTATTTAAATCCGTGAAATTGATTCACAGCCTCCATTTTTTGTTTTGTTTCTGCACTAATACCACATTTTCTAGCCATTCTGGGTAGTCAATCTCAAAGATAAAATCTGCCTCCAGAAGCTTAGGAATCTTTTCGTCAATGATTCTCTGTCTTTTTGGGGAAAAATCCTTCTTTTTTGTATGATTGGGTTCTTTTTAGGATCCATGTTCAACCTGTGTAATGCCATTGATTCGTCTACCCTTGGCATATCACTAGGTACCCGAGCAAAGATATCGACGTAGACTCAAAGAAAATCAATCAATCCTGTCCAACATGGTTTTGTCAATCCCGAACCAATCTTTACTAACTTCTCCTTATTCCCTGGGATCAACTCTACTTCCTCTGTCTCCTCAGCGGGTAAGGCGAGTGGCTCCGTACTACCTATATAAATGGCTTCACTTTGATGGCCATAGTCTGCTTATGCTTGCTCACCCCAAATCTCGATGAGATCAATGTGTTTCGATAACACCTTCGGGTAATATCTAAATCGCCTTTTACCTCCCCAATCCCGTTTATTGTAGGAAACTTGATCTTAAAATGGGGTATATAAGATACTGCCTGCAATGCTGCCAGGGTTGGCCTTCCTAAGGTTGCATTATACACCGAATCCACCTGGACCACAAAGAATTTGACAATTATTTCTACTTGCTGAGGCGTTATACCGAACCTGACAGGTAACTTAATTGTGCCTGATACATGCACTGGGTCACTACTTAACCCATATAGGGGACCTTCATGTCCCAACTCTAGCCTCTAATAGTCGTGTGTATAGAGTATGTCAACCAAAAATCCGTTGTCGATCATCATCCCTTTCATATCCACGGGATCGACCTATACTGTTATCACTAACGCCTCATCATGTGGTTCAATTGGATCTGAGGGATAGTCCTCATCTGAAAAGGAAATGACCGTCCTCGGGAAAGCCCAACCCCTTCTAGTAGATAATCCTGATACTGATAATACTGCATCTAGATGCTTACTCTTCTTCTTTTTGGTCACACGCCTAACAGAATTGCCCGAGATTATGTCAATTACACCCCGAACAGGCTGGCTCTGTTTCGGTTGTGTGTCCCATTTTTGCTCTCTATTTTCCTCCCTTTGCTGTACATCGGCATTCTCCCGACCTCTTACGTACTGAACTAACTAGCCATTTTATACATTCTTCTCAATCAGATCCTTCAAGTCATAGCACTTCTCTGTGGTATGCCCTGAAGTCTGATGTTATTCACATAATTTATCCCGATTTAATTTTCTTAGCTTCGGGGTTATCAAGTAAGGTTCATAAAATGTCTTGTTCTGGATTTCCTCTAATATCTTAGCTCGATCAGTATTGAGGGGGGTATAAACTTTGTTGATACTTCTGTTCGGCAAGGGTGGTCGACTACTGCCTGATCCTCCATAGTTATAGTTCTTCTTCCCCTGATTATCTGATCTTCCCTGATTATTATCCGACTGTGCATAAGCCTACTTGTCTCGATCCTTAGACTTTTCAAACAACTGAGTGTGGCTTGAAATTTCCCATAGCCTCTTCTATGGCGATGAAGCCCTCAGCCTAGTGGAAAGAATTTGTTAGGAGGATTGATAACTAGTCCTTTCATCAGCTTTTTTGATTTCCCTATGTCCAAACCCGTTGTAAAAAATCCTAGAGCTTGTGGTGAGTTTAATTTTGCCACCGACCCCATTGCCTCTTAAAACCTCTTAACATACTAGCCGAGGCTTTTATCCGAACGTTGCCTTACCTGTATGAGAGAAGTAGTGATCTTTCCTCGTCTTCTATTGCTCCCAAACTTAGCATGGAACTTTTCTCGAAGGTCACTCCATGAGCCGATTAATCCCGATACCAAGGTTCCCATCCATTCTCGGGCACTCATTTTCAAGGTTGTAGTGAACATATGACACTTTGTAGCATCCGAATATCCGTAATAAGTTATAAGTCTATTGTACCCATCAGGATGGTCGTATGGGTCCCCTAATCCATTATAAGTCTCCATCAGGGGCATCTTTTTCTTTGGATCGATTGTGACCTGATTAATTTTAGGCGTGAACGGTGAATTGGGGCAACTCGATGATATTCCCATTTAATTTTTAGCTGCTAGCAACTTTTCAAATTCTATAATCCTTTTGGCAAGGGGGTCGGACTCCTCTCTGCGAGGGGACGACCTGGGCCTGTACCTTTCGTATTCTTTAGATGCAACCCTCATCCTTTGTCCTGCTTTGCCTAGGTATTCAGTTTTTCATTTTTGGGAGTGATTCCTTCATCCGCTCCTGCCTTCATGAGAGCGACTTCTAGGTCTGCTCCTATTCCAACTAAAACCATTTAGATGAGGTGTCCTAGATCGACTCTGATGTCTGGGCTTCTTTGATGAAACCTCCTGTTCTCCGGCCATTTTGGCCATCTGTTCTTCCAATTTAATTTGCTGAAGGCATAGGCTCTCTATGGCGTCTTTATTCTACTGCATCTTTTTTAACAAGATGAACTGATGCTGGTCCTGGCTGTCCACTACCCGATCCTTTCCTCGTCTTTTATACACTCGGCTGAGGGGATCTGGTGTATTCTGACAAACCAAAACGATCCACCGCGCTGCAGGTTGATGTGACATGCTCAGAATCACCTTCACGGTTTTTTATTTGACTTTATCTTTCTTGACGGACCTCTCACTTGGGTCGTATGACGAGTTCTTAATTTTTCTTTGTTTGAATCCTCACTGTCTCTGCTTGCCATAACTTTCAACTGGAAAAACATGGAGTGATTGTAAAAGCACTAAAAGCCATCCTTCTAGCGCCAATGTTAACACCAAGTTTTGTCTGCGCGTCCAATCACCAAATCCACACGCTTAAACCTATATAGTAATGAAATCACATAGGAAGCTTGATGGCTTGGGCCGTCGGGTGATAACTGCTGTGATGCCCCCAAAATAGGTATACATCACCCATCTTGGGTCACCAAATACATGGTACAAAATACAAATACAAACTTAATTATACAACATGAGCTTAGAGTTATAACATGAATATTGTCTCCATGAAAATATCCAAACTCAAATGGAGTCCTCATTACAATTATTATCACACTATTTCACAGAATAGTGAGGACTACTAAAGCAACCATCTGGACCGTCACTCCATTCCCCGACTAGTCCCAACTATATTCTCATTTCCTGAAGAGAATAGTGAAAGAAAATGATGAGCTCAACTAGCCCAGTAAGAAATATTATGATTAAGATAATGCAGAATAAATTATCCTTAGCCTTCAACAATATAAAAACTGATAGAATATAATAGACAACAAGTTTTAGATCAACAACTGTAGCGGAACAAGCAATCTATTAGAAGAGTGAAGCAGAGCATGATATCTACTATCTTCTATGATTTAAAAGTTTATCATCAATTTTATCGCTAAGACTCAACTTTAATAAATAATTCACATCACTGAATTATCCATGCACTATGGGCCAAGGATATTCATTAGTATCACGACCACGAATTATCCATGCACTACGGGCCAAGGATATTCGTGTTTTCACCAATAGTCATGAACATGCCAAAAAATAATTCATCTTTGCACCCTTGGCTGAAGAGAATGCATGGTCATGATCATATAAATAACTGTCCATCAATGCACTACGGGCCAATGAGGACTTTTATCACATCATTTGTAACATTACGGGTCATGATTATACCGAATAATCCATGGTCATAATCATACCAATCAATAGTCCATCTATACACTACGACCAAAGATGACTTTCATCAGAATATAAGCATGAGGATGATGACAATGATATAAGAATTCAATTAAATGAAGGCAATGATAAATTTTAAAGATATATAATTTAATTTATCTAGAATTCAATAATATCTAAATTGTCAACATGATACTGCTTTGTAGAGTAAAATTCAAGAATAATATTGTATCGAAAATGATTTAGACTGAAAAGAACTCAATTTTTATCATGAATAGTACTCTGGGTGAATAGTACCTCATGAATAATACTTTGGGAATAGTACTTTTTGAATAGTACCTCGTGAATAGTACTTCATGAATAGTATCCCATGAATAGTACTTTATGAATAGTACTTCATGAATAGTACTTTGTGAATAGTACTTTGTGAATAATACTTTGTGAATAATACCATATTTATGAATAGTACTAAATTTATGAATATTGCCCATGAATAGTACTCTATGAATAGTACCGTACGTATGAATAGTACCGTATAAATGAATAGTACTCCAACATGAAAAGCTTAAAATTTAACAAGAATGTTGAGAAAAATATCCTTGTGAAACGATACTAGATGAATCGTAATTTTTAAGGATATTCTACTAATTTCACGGAGTATAGAAGCAATACTTTAAGAAAATGAGTGTAGAATTAGGAATACAAAATGAAATAATATTACTTACATACTACAGAGTATGGAAGAAAATATTATTTCATACGGATATTGAACAAAAATAATATCCCGTACGAATACGAAAGAAATAATGCCCCTTACCTTGGTAGAAGGCTGAATACTGCAATAGTGAAGTAGTAGAATACTCTTCTTCTTTCCCTCTATAGCTTCTCTCTCTATAATTGCTCTTGTGAGTCTTAAAAAATTATTGAGAATGAAATAAGAATGAGCTTCTATTTATAGGAAAACATAGTTTCGATAATTGCACGTTTTGGGACTCGAATTATTATAGTATAGTACCTTCATCTTTTCTTCCATTTTTAATTTAGTCCTACAAGTATTATCAAACTTGCACCACCTCCCCTAATAGTACATCATGTGAATTAATAGTTCCATTCATGTGAACAAATAGTTATATGCATGTGAACTAATAGCAATTAATTGCTCATTTATCCGATTGATTACCCGATTGGTCAATTTAATCTTTAGAAATCAATTATTATCAAAATAAATGTCGATTTCCACTAATACTAATAATCCCAACACAATGGAAATATTTTTTATCTTTAATCAACATGAACTTATTCACCATTAATATTATAACTCACTATATTTAACAACCAGATCATTCCCAGGAAAGAAGGGGCTTTCCGATAAGGATTTCTCCCTATTGGCATGCAATTAGGTGACCAAACCCCTTTCTTCGACAGAACTTTCTAGACATCATCAATATTGCAAATAATAATATGAATAACTTTGTCGTCTCAATTATTGATTTAAAAATATAAAATATTATGCAGATGTACTGTGACAATAATTGAACCAATAATATGAGAGATGCTATGCAGCAATTACTGTGGCAATAATTGAATAAATATGAGTGACTTTTCATGTAAGCATCAATAATCAAAGATATTGTACAATACTGTGTGCTACTATGGAACCATGCGTATTACTGTACTTTTACCACCGGGTATTTCAACAGTCTAACAGTAAAACTTTTGTCGTTATTTTTATAAAAATATATTTCTGTCATTTTCTAACTCCGACAGTAATTCAGTTGTGGGGTCCACCAATAATTGTGCCATCGTACGAATATTCCCCGATAAAACAAATATTCCCCGACCAATCGAATATTTTATAACAACTTGCATACTTTGCGAAATTTGTAAATATTACCCACAATTATGAAATTATATCAAATCCACACCTTAATATTAAAAAAAATATTTCGAGAAAATTAAATCTTTATTCATAAAATTTGGGGTCTTACAACCTCCACTTCTTATGAAATTTCATCCTCGAAATTGACGCACGTACCTGGTATGTCAAAGAGGTGAGGACACCTCGTCAAATTCTAACTCTTGAGATATAACCTTTGAGCGTAGAATATAATCCTTCTTATCCAAGATTTTAATAGATATCTCCTCATACGTTAAATCTTCTGCTATCTCGTTTAGTTCTAATTCAATAATGTGGTTCGAATGATCCTCATATTTACGTAACATCAATACGTGAAAAACGTTATAAACACGCGACATACTTAGTGGTAAAGCGAGTCTATAGGACACAATTCCTACTCGATCGAGGATTTCAAATAGACCAATAAAATCGAGGGTTGAGATTTCCTCTCTTCGTCAATTCTTGCTTCTAGAATAACTCCTTTTTGCACCTTCTTCTTCACATTCATCAACTCTGAGTCTGTACCTTGAGCGGCTTTAACTTTATCGATTAAAGTCGATTCTACTCGTATATTCGCTATCTTCACGTAGGTTCTTGGAGTCTTTAACTCTATCTCCATCCTTTGTAAATTATACAAAATGGGTCTTTGTGTTAATGATATCGCACTCGTAAACGCATACGATCTTCTACTCATTGCATCAACTACCATGTTTGCTTTTCCACGATGATATTGAATGATATGGTCGTAATCTTCAACAGCTCGAGCCAACATCTTTGACGTGAGTGAGATTAGTTTTGGGTGAAGAAATATTTGAGGCTTCTAGAAATGGGTTTTGTACTGGGGTTAATACAAAATTCGATTTCACGCTCTGGGGTAGGCCAGGAAGTTCTTTGGGGTATACGTCAGGAAATTTATTAACGATAGAAATATCATTCAAAACTGTAACTCTCATCCAAGACTTGGATAGCACGTCACACTGATACCTATCAACTTGCCACTGTTATTCATGGCTTCCCCTACGAAAAGTCTGGCTTCGGTGCATTCCAAGACTTGGAAGTCACTAGCAAAAGGTTTGGGGCTCTTTACTTATGTCTTAATATGATAATGATTAACTTTAGTGGTTTGGTTACTTGAATTCGCATAACAGGTTGGTTAGGAAGGCTAACAACCTTACGAAAATAATCAATTTCAGCATGATGAGTAGTTAACCAGTCGATTCCTAAAATTACGTCCAAGGCAAGTATTTTCAAAGAGATAAGATCATCAGGTAACGCGAGGTTGCCGATTTGAATCAAACAAGATTTATTAATAGTGGATGTAATAAAGGTTTCTCCTAATGGAGTTTCAACAAATAAGTCAAAGTCTAATTTCTCTGGGGTCAAGTTCACACGTTAAACACAACTAGGTGAAATAAAAGAGTGGGTAGAACCGGTATCTAACAAGGTATAGACTTCCTAAGAGTTTATGATTAATTTACCCGTGATAACTTCGTTTGGGTTCCTCGACAAACACTCTCACTTAAACTACCGGCTTTGACTTATCTGAGACATCCTTTGGCATCACCATCCCAGCTGGACTTGACTTCACTACATGACAAAATTGAGCTTGGTGACCTTCTCTTTCGCAATTGAAACATTCTTTGGGTTGCTGCGTACAGTTTTGACGAATGTGTCCCTCCTGTCCGCATTTGAAACATACGACCGGTGGTCGTTCTTCTTCCTTTTAAACGAGTGCTGGTACTGCTGCCAATGTCTTTTCGTCGTTATTGAATCTCCTCTTCTTAAAATTGCTCCCACTTAGTTCACATTTCCTATTATCTTGGCCATGATTACCACCGAAGTGGTTACCAGTTCTTGCCTAATAATTTCCTTCATGATGGTTATCGTTGTTTCGATGGTCGTTGCCACTGGTATGATTATTATCGTGTTGTTGGTCGTTGCCTTTTGATTGGACTGGCTTATTATCGCGCTCCAATAACTAAGCCCTATTCACAACATCTGAATATAAACAAAGTTTGTGAGAAATGAGGTATTGACGTATTTTGGGTTTCAAACCTCGTAGAAATATTCGCGTCATTCGCTCCTCATTATCAACTAAATGGGATGCTTCATGTGTTGAATACATTCGGGAAAGTACTTGTCGTTGAACAATTATTTGAACTTCTTCCAAGACATCTTGAGTGCATCAGGCTGTGTACGTTTTATAGATTCCCACCAGTAATCTGCCTCTTCACGCAACATAAAGGTGGCAAAGGGAACCTTTTACTCTTCTAAGCATTCCAAGACATCAAATATCTTGGTGATATGCTTTATCCACGTCTCCGCCTTAAGTGGTTCTAGCTTTCCCAAAAACTCTAGTGGTCCCAGCTCTTTGAACTGCTTAGCGGTGACCATCCGTAGTTGCTAGTGTTTTCACCTGCATTTTGAACAGGAGTCTCTCTCGTTTGGTTTTGCATAAATTCTAAAAAGTTCCTAAACATACCATCGTTCGTTATTTGGTCGGTGTTGTTGTTTACACGAGGATTATTTCCTTTCTGATGCACATTTTCCTGGTTATTGATCGTCAGTGACTCAACGGTCTCATGTGCTTCATTGCTTATCTCAACATTTTCAGATGCCATTCTCAAACACTGTCACAAAACAAGGGTTAATTGACATGCCACATATTATCCCTATACTTTGACAAACCAATTAAATAACAAATAACTTAGGTAGGTCATACTAGCGAAGGATTAACCTGTAAGACCCCGAAATTTTTAAATAAAAAGGAATTTCCTTTATTTATTATTTTGAAATAGTAAGGGTTGATTTGATTAATGTGGATAGTTAAGGGTTAAATATGCAAATATTTCAAAATAAGCAAGTGGTTATAAAATATTCATTATCGTTGAGGGAATATTCGTTTGGTCGTGGAATATCGATCTTTGTCGGGGAATATTAAATGCGATGGGCTTGACCATGTGTGTGGGCCCCATAACGGAAAGCGATTGGATGAAGAAAGCGACAAATATAAGTTGTTTTTAAATAACTAGCAGTAGTTATTACTGAATTATCTTGTTGGAATACCCGATTGGTTAAAACACACTAATACTGGCGTTGTTGAGCAAGTAGCTTTGCGGTATTGCACCAATTATTGATTCTTACGTGAAGAAGACACTACTCGATAATGGTTACGATAATTCTTTATTCAAAGATATTTTATTGAGTTAATAATTCTTTGCGTTGATATTTTATATTCTTTGTTGTTTTGATAATTGTCATTACACGGTATCTTTCATTATCGAAGCAATAATTCATATTATCCGAATAATATTATTAGATAACATTATTGGCAATGTCTAGAAAGTTACATCTAAGGAGAGGTTTGGTCACCTAATTGCGGCTACGAAGAAGAAGAAATTCTTATTGGAAAGCCCCTCTTTCCTGAGGCGCACGATTGTCAATATCGTGATTACGTAATATTATTTGTGAATAATTAATTATTGATTTATATGATGAGGAAAATATTGATTTTATGTGGATATAGATGGAGAAAATTTTAAAATGACAATTGTTGAAAATTAATATTTTATCTTTTTACGATAAAATAATTCATTTAAATATATTATTTTAATAATATATTAATTTGATATTTTACAATGAATGTGGGATATATGAGTATATGAGGAGGAAGAGTATTTTTGTGGCATTAAATGTTTAACACATGTTTTGTGTGTTGGTGGACACAATTATTGACCAAAATTTGATTATAGCTTGTCAAATCACCCGTTTGTGGATTTCGGTCAATTTCTATTTGGAATTTGGAAAAACTTTCTTCTGCAAAGTTGTAGAGAATTTAATTTCCTATAAAAACTCGCGAGATTCGAATTTTCTGATGAAAGGGCTATTTATTATGAATTATTGAAGTTCCGAAGCTCCGAAATAATTGATTTTTGGAAGTTTAAAATATTTAAAATAGGAAAAACGTTTTTGGAATGTTAGGTGGCCTCATTTAACATGTGTAGGAGCTGAATTCAGTTGGCAAGTATGCGTATGAGGTTTTGGAAAATAAATATTAATATTATATTAAATTTTCTGCTTGTGTTCTAAGCAATTTCCTATAAATAGGGTGCTTAGGTTAGAATTGAAAATCACACCAGAAACTGAAGTTTTCTCTCTCTATATTATCGAGCGTATTCTTGTGAGTATTTTGAGTATACTTTGAGTATTGCTATACGGTGCAAGTTCAAGTCATAGCCTATATCCGGTGTTTCAACTAGAAGTACTGTCTTTCGAGGTAAGGGATATTATTTTTTTCGTAATGATATTATTTCTTCAATATCATTATGCTAAAATATTGGCTGGAACTTTTTATCAAATTTGGAACTTTTTCATGTCGGGGTTACTATTCATGAGTTACTATTCACGAGTTACTATTCATGAGTTACTATTCACGAGTTACTATTCACGAGTACTATTCATGAAGCGTGAAGATGTTTTTGTGAAATTTCTATCTTTTGGTGTCGGAGTTACTATTCACGTATACGGCACTATTCACGTATACGGCACTATTCACGTATACGGTACTATTCACCGAAAAATAAAATTTCTTCTTTTCGTCCAAAACATCTATTATGGATACTAACTCTGATTGTATCCATGTTTTGATCATTCTTGAATTTTACACCACTATGATTATTTTTGAGGTATTTTTGGGCGTGGATAAAACCAAGTACGGATCCTTAATCCTTAATCCTTGTCATTTTGTTTCCTTTGGATTCGTTTCTTTAAAATATTTTTCATCATCCTCGGTCTTAAATGATGATATTATTGAATATCTTTGGCTTTGTAGTGCAAAGATGAATGATTTCTGAAGAATATCTTTGGCTGTAGTGCAAAGATGAGCAGTGTTGAGATGAACATGACAGATTGATGAATATCTTTGGCTGTAGTGCAAAGATGAGCAGTGTTTAAATGAACATGACTAATGATGAATATCTTTGGCTCTGTAGTGCAAAGATGAATATTTGATTCAGATGTATATTGATTGATGTTCTGAGGATAAAATATTGATGATGAATTTATTAAATTCATAGATTATAGTAGATTTCATTCTCTCACGTAACTCTTCTATGAATTATTATTTCATTGCGAATATTGATCTGAAACTTGTTGTCTATTGTATTCTATCAGATTTTTTTCCTGTTGAAGACTAACGATAATTTGTTGTATATTATCTTAGTCATAATATTCTTCTTGAGCTAGTTGAGCTCACCCTTTTCCTTTTGTTCCATTTTTTTCTCGGGGAGGCGAGAATATAGCGAGTACTAGTCGGGGTATGGAATGAAGGTTCTAGAGAGAGTTGTTTAGTAGTCCTCACCATTTTTGTAAAATAATGAATCAATAATTATGATGAGGATTTATTTGAGTATAGATATTGTCTAGAAGATAATATTTGTATTCAAACTCACAGTTTTACTGTTGTAATAATAAAGTTGTAGTTATTTCTGTACCATGTATTTGGCGACTCAAGAATGGGTTGGATGGAATGGACCTATTTTGGGGGCGCCACGGTTGGTATCGAGCTTAGGGATATGATCTCTGGCGGAGATCGGGGAATAGAACTAGGAGGGGAGAGACGAGTAAATCCTTCGCTAGTGTGTCCTACCTAAGCTTATTTGTTGGTTGGTCATATTATAGGGGTATTATGCGATATATTGATTTATTTAATTAACCCTTGTTTTATGATAGTTTTTAAGAATGGCTGCTGAGAACGTTAACAATGGAGTGAATGAGATCGTGGAGACACCTCTAATCGCCAACCGAGGATAATGTGATGTCAAAGCGAAGAAGGAATTAGAGATATCCATGTGGTGAGTGAAGAATTGATAGTTGCACCAGAGATAATCGCAGAGAGGTAATTTGAGAGTGAGGAAGAAGAGGAAGAAGAGGTACACGAAGAGAGTTTATTAGATGTATTTTATGATCAAAATATAGAATTGCAAAATCGTATTCATGAGTTAGAAGAAGCGAGGCTAAAGAATTGCGAGGCGATCGTGGAGCAAAAGGATGCAACGATTCAAGCTTGTGTTACCCGACACGTGATGCTTGAGCGAAGCACTCTTTGATGAGTATAAGATGATAAAGTGGAATGAAAAGTGAAAGAAGAAATAAGCGAACGAGTGAGAATGAGTGATGCATGGGTAAAAAGCGCATTTGACGCATTGATATTATGGAAAGAGATGTCCAATCTAAAAGAGAAGATTTAACGATGGCGGGAAGGCGTCGGCAGACAACATCGGCACCATCAACAAATTCTAGGGAAGAGAACGATCGCCAGTTAGATGCTACTGAGATGTAGAGAGGAGGGACATATAAGGTCAAACTATTCAAAGCCTTCCAAGGTATGCTATAATTGTGGAAAAGAAGGTCATATATTTCGAGATTATACGATATCGAAAACCAGATCCAGCGTGAATGGTGACTCAAAAGGATGTCCCGAGAAAAGTCAAAGTCAAGCGGTTCTTGGAAGAGCGTTTGTCGTGGACAGGTCAAAAATACGAGGAACCCGAACGAAGTTAGCACGGTTAGTTAATTATAAATTCTTGCGAAGTTTATACCTTACTAGATCTCTGGGTTCTACCCATTCTTTTATCTCTCTTGCTTGCATTTCAGCGTTTGAACTTGACTACGGAGAAATTAGACTTTGACCTATTTATGGAGAATCCGTTAGGAGAAACTTTCATTACATCTGTTGTTTAGAAATCTTGTTTGATTCAGTTGGCACTATCACATTACACGTTAACCTTATTTCTATAGAGATATTTGTTTTTGATGTGATTTTAAGGTTAACTACTCATCATGCCGAAATTGATTATTTTCGTCGTAAGGTTGTTAGTTTTCATATTCCTAAGCAACTTTGTTATTGAATTCAAGCAATCAAACCATTGTAGTCAAACATTTTCATATCAAGCCATGAAGTCATTCGTTTATTACGGATGTCAAATTTTCTTAGTCTATGTTATGGATTTGAATAAAGACACGTCGATTTGAATAATATTCTGTTGTTATTGATTTTTTCTGACGTATTTCTGAAGAATTTCTTGGCTTACTCCCAAAGCTTCGATATTAAATTTTGTATCGACTTTGAACCCCGGTACAAAACTCATTTCTAAAATCTCATATCGAATGGCTCTATTGAACTTGAGGAGTTAAAAATTCAACTATAGAATTTGGTACTGAGCCTTTATCTTGTGACTTCCTTTGTGGAATTCAAAGCCGAACTCTCTGTAGGGGCGTCATATTAGATGCGATAGTAAAGCGATAGGTGTCATTGTGACGTCTTTATCCAAGATTGGGATATGAGTCACGATTGAGAGCAACCTAAAGTCGATTATCGAAAAGACGTAGCTTTACAGGCTTAGTTGGTTATTATCGGAGATTCGTTGAAGGATATTCTCGAATCGCTATTCCATTAACTTGGTGACTCGAAAAGATACAAAATTCGTATGGAGCGAGGAATGCGAGAAGATTTTCCAAGAGCTCAAGAGGCGACTCATTTTGGCACATGTTACGATCATGCCATCACGAAAAGCGAACGTGGTAGGCGACGCGATGAGTAGAAGATCATATCTTGGGAACGAGTGCGATGATGTCAAGTATACGATAGAGCCAACTTTAATAGAAAAAGTTAAGGTTGCTCGAGCCACCGACCCAGAGCGATGCGTATGAAGAAGAAAGTACAAGAAGGAGCTATTCCTAAGCGAGAATTGATGAAGAAGGAATACTTGAGTCCACTCTAGACTTTGTGTTCGAACGACTACGATTTGAAGTACAAGATTATGATGGAGGCACACAATACGCCATTTGCAATCCATCACGGAAGTACTAAAATGTATCGTGATCTTCAACATATATTTTGGTGGAGCAATATGAGGAGAGAGAGATCGTAGTTTATCTCGAGATGTTTAACTTGTCGGCGTGTAAAGGCGGAGCATCTTGTACCTAAGGGTCCGTTGCAACCACTTGAGATTCCGGAATGGAAGTGGGAACACATTACTATGGATTTCGTTACGGGTCTTCCTGCGGTTTCTCAAGGCATCAATGCTATTTGGGTTATTGTTGATAGATTAACCAAGTCGCTCATTTCTTACCGATAATCGAGAGACTTATTCCTTGAACGTCTTTCTCGTATATGCGTAAATGTGATTGTGAGATTGCATGGCATGCCGGTATCCATAGTTTTAGATCGTGACCCAAGATTCACTTCATGATTTTGGGTTAGTTTGTAAAAGCTATGGGCGCAATTTACGATTCGGTTTAGCATACCATCCTCAAAGCGGATGGGCAATCGAAAGGACTACTCAAACTCTTGAAGATATATTAAAACTCGTGTCCTAGATTTCAAAGGAAGTTGGGATAAGTACTTGCCATTGGTGGAATTCTCATACAACAATAGTTATTAAACAAATATAGGCATTGTTCCATTTGAAGCATTATATGGGATAAAAAATGTCGTTCTCAATATGTTGGGATGAGGTGGGTGAAGCAACATTGTTGGGACCCGAGTTAATACGTATATGACTAATGATTCGACAAGCGTATACAAAGCGGCACAAGATCGACAAAAGAGTTATGCGGATCTTCATCGAAAGGGCGTGGAATTTAATGTAGGGGATCATGTATTGTTGCGAGTTGCTCCATGGAAGGGAGTTACAAGATTTGGGAAGAGAGGAAAGCTCAATCCACGATTTATTGGTCCATTTCAAATTCTTGACCGAGTAGGAAATGTAGCCTATAGACTTGCGTTACCTCAGAGTATGTCTCGTGTTCATAATGTGTTTCACATATCGTACTTCGTAAATATGTGAAAGACCGAACCACGTTATAGAGTTAGAACAGGACGAGATAGCCAAAGACTTAACGTATGAGGAGGTACTGTCAAGATTTTAGATAGGAAGGAGCATGTCCCACGCATGAAAGGTTATACCACAAGTTAAAGTTTTGTGGAAGAATCATGCTTATAGGGGGAAATGACCAGGAGTTGAAAGCGGAAATGAAAGCGAGGTATCCTCACCTTTTGAAACACACCAGTATCGTCACGTCAATTTCGAGGGCGAAATTTCATAAGGAGGGAGGTTGTAAGACCAGAAAATTTTTAAATAAAAGGAATTTCCTTTATTTATTATTTTGAAATAGTAAGGGTTGATTTGATTAATGTGGATAGTTAAGGGTTAAATATGCAAATATTTCAAAATAAGCAAGTTGTTATAAAATATTCATTATCGCTTAGGGAATATTCGTTTGGTCATGGAATATTCGTCTTTGTTTGGGAATATTCGTATGATGACGGTAGCATGACCATGTGTGGGCCCCATAACGGAAAGCGATTGGATGAAAAAGCGATAAATATAAGTTGTTTTTAAATAGCAGGCGTAGTGTTACAGATTTATCTTTGTTGGAATACCCGGTGGTTAAAACACACTAATACGCGTTGTTGAGCAAGTAGCACTGCGGTATTGCACCAATTATTGATTCTTACGTAAGAAGGCACTACTCAATAATGGTTACGATAATTCTTTATTCGATATTTTATTGAGTTAATAATTCTTTGCGTTGATATTTTATATTCTTTGTTGTTTGATAATTGTCATTACACAAGTATCTTTCATTATCGAAGCAATAATTCATATTATCTGAATAATATTATTAGATAACATTATTGGCAATGTCTAGAAAGTTACATAAGGAGAGGTTTGGTCACCTAATTCAAGGCGCCCGATAAAAAGAAATTTTTATTGGAAAGCCCCTCTTTCACAGGAACCGCGCACGGTTGTCAATATTGTGATTACAGTAATATTATTTGTGAATAATTAATTATTGATTTATGTGATGAGGAAAATATTGATTTTATGTGGATATAGATGGAGAAAATTTTAAAATGACAATTGTTGAAAATTAATATTTTATCTTTTTAC
Organism: Panax quinquefolius; assembly: GCA_020205615.1. NCBI lineage: Eukaryota > Viridiplantae > Streptophyta > Magnoliopsida > Apiales > Araliaceae > Panax > Panax quinquefolius. The sequence goes on along the minus strand of CM035157.1, from coordinate 92,038,855 downwards.
GATAAAATAATTCATTTAAATATATTATTTTAATAATATATTAACGGCGATATTTTTACAATGAATGTGGGATATATGAGTATATGAGGAGGAAGAGTATTTTGTGGCATTAAATGTTTAACACATGTTTTGTGTGTTGGTGGACACAATTATTGAATAGAAATTTGATTATAGCTTGTAAAATCACCCGTTTGTGGATTTTGGTCAATTTCTATTTGGAATTTGGAAAACTTTCTTCTGCAAAGTTGTAGAAAATTTAATTTCCTATAAAAACTCATGAGATTCGAATTTTCTGATGAAAGGGCTATTTATTATGAATTATTGAAGTTCGAAGCTCAAAATAATTGATTTTGGAAGTTTAAAATATTTAAAATAGGAAAAACGTTTTTGGAATGTTAGGTGGCCTCATTTAACATGTGTAGGAGCTGAATTCAGTTGGCAAGTGTGCGTATGAGGTTTTGGAAAATAAATATTATTATTATATTAAATTTTACGCTTTGGTGTTCTAAGCGATTTCCTATAAATAGGGTGCTTAGGTTAGAATTGAAAATCACACGTAAAGCTGAAGTTTTCTCTCTATATTATCGGCGTATTCTTGTGAGTATTTTGAGTATACTTTGAGTATTGCTATACTGGTGCAAGTTCAAGTCATAGCCTATATCCGGTGTTTCAACTAAAATCTTGTCTTTTCGAGGTAAGGGATATTATTTTTTTCGTAATGATATTATTTCTTCAATATCATTATGCTAAAATAATCATTCGGAACTTTTATCAAATTTGGAACTTTTTCATGCTCGGGGTTACTATTCATGAGTTACTATTCACGAGTTACTATTCATGAGTTACTATTCACGAGTTCTTATTCACGAAAGTACTATTCATGAAGAAGCGTGAAGATGTTTTTGTGAAATTTCTATCTTTTGGTGTAAGAGTTACTATTCACGATACTACGGCACTATTCACGTATCTCTGGCACTATTCGCGTATCTGGTACTATTCACCAAAAAATAAAATTTCTTCTTTTCGTCTAAAACATCTATTACGGATACTAACTCGATTGTATCCATGTTTTGATCATTCTTGAATTTTACTCCACTATGATTATTTTTGAGGTATTTTTGGGCGTGGATAAAACCAAGTACGGATCCTTAATCCTTAATCCTTGTCATTTTGTTTCACTGGATTCGTTTCTTTAAAAATATTTTTCATCATCCTCAGTCTTAAATGATGATATTATTGAATATCTTTGGCACTGTAGTGCAAAGATGAATGATTTCTGAAGAATATCTTTGGCTCATGTAGTGCAAAGATGAGCAGTGTTGAGATGAACATGACCGATTGATGAATATCTTTGGCTGTAGTGCAAAAGATGAGCAGTGTTTAAATGAACATGACCAATGATGAATATCTTTGGGCTGTAGTGCAAAGATGAATATTTGATTCGGATGTATATTGATTGATGTTACGAGGATAAAATATTGATGATGGATTATTAAATTCATAGATTATAGTAGATTTCATTCTCACGTAACTCTTCTATGAATTATTATTTCAGCTGCGAATATTGATCGAAACTTGTTGTCTATTGTATTCTATCGAGATTTTTTCCTGTTGAAGACTAACGATAATTTGTTGTATATTATCTTAGTCATAATTATTCTTCTTGAGCTAGTTGAGCTCACCCTTTTCCTTTTTGTTCCATTTTTCTCAGGAGGCGAGAATATAGCGAGTACTAGTCGGGGTATGGAATGAAGGTTCTAGAGAGAGTTGTTTAGTAGTCCTCACCATTTTTGTAAAATAATGAATCAATAATTATGATGAGGATTTATTTGAGTATAGATATTGTCTAGAAGATAATATTTGTATTCAAACTCACAGTTTTACTGTTGTAATAATAAAGTTGTAGTTATTTTTGTACCATGTATTTGGCGACTCAGAATGGGTTGGATGGAATGGACCTATTTTGGGGGCGTCACATAAGCCATCTCTCCCCTCCTAGTTCTAGTCTCACATCTCAGCCATGGATCATATCCCTAAGCTTTGATACCAACTGTGACGCCCCCAAAATAGGTATACATCACCCATCTTGTGTCTCCAAATACATGGTACAAAATACAAATACAAACTTAATTATACAACATGAGCTAAAAGTTTTAACATGAATATTGTCTCCTAGACAATATCCAAACTCAAATGGAGTCCTCATTACAATTATTATCACACTATTTCACAGAATAGCGAGGACTACTAAAGCAACCATCTGGATCGTCACTCCATTCATTGACTAGTCCCATCTATATTCTTATTTCCTGAAGAGACTAGTGAAAGAAAAGGGTGAGCTCAACTAGCCCATTAAGAAATATTATGACTAAGATAATGCAGAATAAATTATCCTTAGCCTTCAATAGTATAACAACAGATTTAATACAATAGACAACAAGTTTTAGATCAATAACTGCAGCGGAACAAGCAATTCATTAGAAGAGTCAAGTAGAGCATGATATCTACTATCTTCTATGATTTTAAAGTTTATCATTAATTTTATCGCTGAGACTCAGCTTAATAAATAATCCACATCACTAAATTATCCATGCACTACGGGCCAAGGATATTCATTAGTATCCCGACCATGAATTATCCATGCTCTACGGGCCAAGGATATTCGTGTTTTCACCAATGGTCATGAACATGCCAAAAAACAATTCATCTTTGCACCCTTGGTTGAAGAGAATGCATGGTCATGATCATATAAATAACTGTCCATCAATGCACTACGGGCCAATGAGGACTTTTACCACATCATTTGTAACATTACGGGTCATGATTATACCGAATAATCCCTCATCATAATCATACCAATAAATAGTCCATCTATGCACAACGGCCAAAGATGACTTTCATCAGAATATAAGCATGAGGATGATGACAATGATATAAGAATTCAATTAAATGAAAGCAAGGATAAATTTTAAAGATATATAATTTAATTTATCTAGAATTCAATAATATCTAAATTGTCAACATGATACTGCTTTGTAGAGTAAAATTCAAGAATAATATTGTATAAAAAATGATTTGGACCGAAAAGAAATTAATTTTTGTCATGAATAGTACTCTAGGTGAATAGTACGCAAGTGAATAGTACCCCATAAATAGTACTTCAGGAATAGTTCTTTTTGAATAGTGAACTGCAAATCCTGTTGGAATGGAGTACCCGGATTTGGGGGTATCACAGGTTGGTATCAAAGCTTTAGGTTATGAACCTTAGGTGAGGAAACCTTAGGAAGTAACCTTTAAGGAGACAGAAAACATAGTGGTGTTAAACTCTTATCGAGTTTTAAAGAATGGATTAAGGCATCCATTGAAGCTAAACAATAAAAGACATTATGTGTTATGTGTTAATAACTTACGTGGTCGTTAGTATCAAAGAATTTCACATAATAAGTAAAACTTAAAAGTATTTTGTTGTCAGGATGTCTAATGTTGGAGGATCAAGTCCAGCTAGGGAAGTGATACCTCAGATACCTAGAGATGAGGAATCCTGAGATGTCCATATTGTACGAGAACAGTTGATTCAGAGGGAGCCTTCTCTGTTGATTTATGAGGAAGAACAGGAGGATTAGCCTGTGTCTGAACTTAAGGAGGAGAGCTCTGAGGAGATGGAGGAGGAAGATGAGAAAGAGGATCCTGTGGAGTTTCTACCAAACTCCATATCAGCTGAGATGTATGATGCGCTGTATGATCGAAACGTAGAATTATAGGATAGGGTTGAGGAGCTGAAGGAGTTGGCTGAGATGCGTCAAGCTACCATAGAGCAGAAGGATGCCAAGATTCAGGAACTCAACTCACGACTTGGAAACACGGAGTGGGACCTAGTTCATACAAAGGGGAAGCAAGAGGATCTGTTGACTGAGAATGAGAAAATTAAGACTGATGTGGAGAAGCTGAAAGATGACTTGAAGGAGGAGTCAGCTAAGCGTGCGAGGGCAGAAGACGCTTCAATGAAGGTGACTCAACGTGCAGACTGTGCTGAAGCTAAGGTCCAAACAAAGAAGGCCAAGATGAATGAAATGGATTATGCCTTTTATTCTGGGATTGATAGGGCCCAAGATTGAGTCTTTTATTACCCACCTCAGTTTAAAGACTTACCGTGGTTCGTGATGGATCGTAAGACGACGTATCATATTATGGAGGAAGAGCGTAGAGAAGCCTCTTGACGTCTTACTATGCCAAGATAGGAAGAATAATAATAATAATATGTGGTTAAGGATGTGATTAAATAAATTGTAAATCCCGTGTTTTGAGATAAATAAAGGGGTAGTATAAAAATGTAATCCTAAAACTTGTTTAGTTCAGGAAAATGGATGTTGATAGCAAAGATGCTATCCTAACTATGTTATGAAAAGTTTTAAATGAATAAAAATAACAATGTTTATTGAAATGTTATGTGTTATATCTTTAATCTTAGAATATTTAAGTTTAACTTCAAATACTCAAGAAGTTGAGTAATGAACTAATAAGCATATATTTTAACAGAAAATGCCTCCTAGAAGAAGACAACCACGCCAACAACCACCTCCCAAGGGGTCTACTAACAATAATAACGAGGCCAACGCTAACGCGGTTCAGCAGTTGGTGACTTTGTTAACGGGAGCACTTGGGAATCAACTATAAGCGCAAGTTACGACCTTCAAAGACTTCGAAATGGTTGGACCACCAGAGTTTCAAGGATCAATGAATCCAGTTGAAGCCTAAACCTGAATCATGCAAATGGAGAAGGTGATTGACGTTGCCAGAATTAACGAGGATCAGAAGACCGCTTTTGAAACGTTCATGCTGAAGTCTGAAGCTAGCTATTGGTGGCAGGCAAATAAGGTTCATGAGGGACATGGAATAATAGCATGGGATAGGTTTAAAGAGATGTTTTTTGAGATGTACTTTCCAGCGAGTTATCAGAATCAGTTGGAGGTTCAACTTTTTGAGCTAAAACAAGGAACCATGACTGTGCCAGAATATGTTGCAAAGTTTAAAGAGTTGGCAAGGTTTGCCACTTATCAAGTTAATACCGACGAGCGAAAGGCAAGAAGGTTTGAACAAGGGTTGAAGCCCTGGATTTATAGCAAGGTTTCAATGTTCTAGTTAAACACATTTACGGCTTTACTGGAAAAGGTAATTATTGCGGAGGGTGGAAGCTATACCTTAACCAAGTACAATTAAGAACAAAAAAAGAGAAAGAATGAGAATGAAAATAAGGCTGGTGAAAGCAATAATGGAGGTAACAATCAGAAGAGAAAGTGGAGAGAGAATTCGACTACGGGAGGACGACAAGGAAGTCAACAAAAGATAAAGTTTGAAGCTTGTGCTACCTGCTGGAATGTTGCCTCTTTTATAGTTCTAATAAAAGAGCTCTAACTCATGCAAGCATACACGGGTCAACAAGTAATACAGAGTAAGTAGAGTATCGATCCCACAGAGAAAGTTGTTAAATTTAAACTATCATGCATCAATTAACTCACCAAATTTATATGCCTAGACTAATGACTAAAAGTGTTGAATTAAACTAATTGCGAATAACAACTAAAAATAAGAATACAAATGGAATAAATATAATCTGGAAATAATGGGACCATAACTTCATTTAATATTTCATTCAATCGCCACTATCATTCAAGAAGTGTTCACATATCACAGGAAAATAGCCAAGAGCACGGATAGAGTTATAACCATTTTTCAATGCACTATAACCAACTTACACAACATCTACAGATGTTAGACTCTATGTAATCACCAATACAACCAAAATCACTATATGTCTATGTGAAATTGCAATTATATTGATTTTAAGCTCAAGCCCTTATTCCAGCTCATACGGTGAAACAGTATATGTCTTCTGGTTCACAAAATACGCAAGCCATACACACATCCCCATATTAATATGCTATCATGATTACAATCCATACCAATATGTTCATTGTCAATTCCATACAAGTACTGAGACGAATGGTGATCAAGCATTCATACATGTAAAACAATAATGACAGATAGTCCATATGATATGCAAAACAACCTAACATTTAAGTGTACAACCAAACTACATATTAAAATTCGTTAGAATCCCATAATGGAGTTTAGTTCATGACTGAACCAAAAGCCATTATGGGATCAACGCTAAACATGATCAATAAGCAAACAATTAAAATAAGAAAGATAGAACAATCAAACCCAATCGCTGAATAGAAATCAATGATATACGTTTAAATCCTCATAGAAATCCAGTAAATAAGAATAGAAATCCACAATGGTAGATAATCCCAAGAAGAATTGGAAAAGTAGACGTTAAGGCTTCGTTCTATGTTGGAATCTCTCCCAAGGTATAAACCCTAGTTTCTACGATGAATATACGCTCAAAATTATCAAGTTGTTCCCTGACACCAGTCAGAATCGTTTAAAACCAATTACACATCATTTAAATAAAAATCAAAAATTAAAACAAAATTACAGCATCAGCATCGCGCGCGGCCGCGCGCGTCTCCATTCTATGTCTTGCGCGGGCGCGAGACTTACAGAATGTCTGCCCTGTCCAGCCAACCTCTCACGCGGGCGCGCCTCTCCTGCTCGTGGCCACGCAACTTGCAGTAGATCATCAGTGTCTAGCCCGGGTACTCGCGCGGGCGCGCGCTCCCCAAGCTGTTATGTCGCACGGCTTGCTGCCTGCAAGTTCTGGTTCTGGATTTTGGCTTCTCCTGCTGTTATTTGCTCTTCCATGCTTGATCCTCTTGTTTGCTTGGTCACCATGCTTCATTGAACCTCCATGCCATACACATCCCCGCTTGTGCCTCGTCTTCACGCATCCATTGACCTCGTGCCCTCTAATACCACCAAAATTAAGCCAATTCCTGCACTTATTCACCAAAAGGAGTTTTAAGTAAATGCAATGCAAAATAACGTGAAATGTAACTAAAACACAATAAAATATACTTGAGATGGGCATAATTCGCATGAATTGGTATTCAATAAGTAGGTAAAAATACCACTTATCAAGGAAGAACCACACTGGTGTGTTTGAAGGGAAAGCGAGTATGTTTTAATTGTGGCTAGGAAGGACACATTGCACCAAACTATTTTAGCCTAAAGAAAGGAGCATGTTTCACCTGCGGTTCGAAGGATCACACGGCTCGTGATTGCCCTAAAAAGATAGCGGGAAGTGCAAGTAGAGGAAAGGGAAACAATGGTGGTGGTACATTGACTATAACTGGACCAGCACAATCAAGCCGACCTACTGCGAGGACTTTTAATATGACTGTGCGGGATGCTGTTAAGTCAAAGGATGTGGTGTCAGGTATAATTCTGATTAATGGTATTAATGCGTATGTGCTATTTGATTCGGGTCCTACTTGTTCATTTATATCTGATGAATTTTCTCAGAACTTAGATTTTCCTCAGGAAGAATTAGAATTTCCTTTAAGCATAGAGATTGCGAATATGGAGGTGATTCCTGTTAGATTCATATATAAGAATTGTAGAGTGGATGCAAAGGGTCACGATATGATGGTACATTTAATACCAATTAAACTTGGGGAATTTGATGTTATACTTGGTATGGATTGGTTATTCAATTATGGGGCAGTAATTGATTGCCAAAAGAAATGTGTTAACAATATGAATCCGTCAAAGGTAGTGTTTTATGGTAGTAAGTCACCTCGACAAGCAAGTTATCTAACGGTGATGCAAGCCAAGAAGTTGTTGAGACAAGGATGTGTAGGATACTTAGCCTACATAGTCGATACACAGAAGAAGAGTTCGAAGTTAGAAGAGATACCGGTCATAAGGGATTTTGCAGACGTATTTCCAAACGATTTGCCTGAACTTCTGTCGGATCGAGAAATTGAGTTCGTGATTGACTTACTACCAGGAATGGCCCCAATATTTAAATCACCATACAGAATGGCCCCAATAGAGATGAAAGAGTTGATGGTGCAGTTGCAAGAATTGCTCGACAAGAAGTATATCCAGCCGAGGGTATCGCCATGGGGAGCGCCAATGTTGTTTGTTAAGAAGAAAGATGGATTGATGCGGATCTGCATTGATTATAGAGAATTGAATAAGGTCACAATTAAAAATAAGTATCCATTACCAAGAATCGATGACTTGTTCGATCAACTAAAGGGGGCAAGATATTTCTCAAAGATAGACTTGAGGAGTGATTATCATCATTTGAAGGTGAGGCCAGAGGATGTACAGAAAATAGGGTTCAGAACTCAGTATGGTCATTACGAGTTTTTGGTTATGACATTTGGTTTAACCAACGCACTTGTAGCGTTCATGGATTTGATGAACAAGGTGTTTAAACCATTCTTAGATAAATTTGTGGTGGTGTTTATTGATGATATATTGGTGTATTCCAAAACCAAGGAGGAACATGTTGAACACTTAAGAGTGACGTTGGAGACATTGAGAAAAGAGAAGTTGTACGCTAAATTCTCAAAATATGAGTTTTGGTTAGAACGTGTACAGTTTCTTAGGCACGCTATTGATAAGGACAGAATTTTGGTAGATCCATCAAAAGTAGAAGCTATAATAAACTGGGATCAGCCGAAGACACCGTCAGAAGTAAGAAGTTTCTTGGGATTGGCAGGTTACTATAGGCGTTTTATTCAAGACTTTTCCAAGATCGCAACTTCGTTGACGAATTTAACTAGGAAGGCAGTTAAGTTTGTTTGGACGGAGAAGTATGAGGAAAATTTTTGAGAATTTAAGAAGAGATTGAGTTCAACACCTGTGTTATCGTTGCCTGATGATACAGGGAATTTTGTGGTTTATAGTGACGCATCGCATAAAGGACTAGGCTGTGTGCTTATGCAAAACGGTAAAGTTATTACGTATGCATCACGTTAATTGAAAGATTACGAGAAAGGGTATCCGACTCATGACTTAGAGTTGGTTGCGGTGGTGTTTGCCCTGAAAATTTGGAGACATTATCTTTATAGAGAGAGGTGTGAGATATATACCGACCATGAAAGTCTGAAGTATATCTTTACACATAAAGATTTGAATATGCGACATAGAAGATGGTTGGAGTTGATTAAAGACTATGACTGTGAGATTTTCTATCATCACAGAAAGGCGAATGTTGTTACTGATGCTTTAAGTAGAAAGGGACGGGAGAAGTTAATGATGTTGACTGCTCAGGAAAAGCTAGTATTAGAAATGGCAAAGATGGAGTTGGAAATTAAATATCCGACAGAATCAGACAAAAAATTATTCCAGATGGGAAACAGTTCAACGTTGGTAGATAAGGTGAAGATTGTACAACTCCAAGATGAAAACTGTGAAGAGATAAGAAGAAAAGTATCTAAAGGTGAGGAAAACAAATTTAAAATACTTCAATTCGATGGGAGAATTTGGGTTCCGCCAGTACCGAAAGTTAAAGAGGAAATTTTAAGTGAGGCTCATAACTCACGATATTCGATTCACCCTGGAAGTACGAAAAATGAACGAGGATCTTAGACATCATTTTTGGTGGCCCAATATGAAAAAGGATGTGGTTGAGTGTGTGGCGAAATGCTTTACATGTCAGAAAGTTAAAGCTAAACATCAAAGGCCAAGCGAATTGTTACAACAGTTGGCTATACGAAATGGAAATGAGAGCATATCACAATGGATTTTGTGGTAGGTCTTTCAATGACTCAACAAGGTTACGACATCATCTGTGTGATTTTTGATCGATTGACGAAGTCGGCACACTTTTTGCCAATCAAGCTTAGATTTAACCTAGATCGATTGGCAAAACTATACGTGAAGGAAATTGTTTCAGGACACGGTGTCCCGATGCCCATTGTATCAGACAGATATTCGTGTTTCACATCAAATTTTTGAAAACGACTACAAGAATGCTTAGGAACACAGTTGAGAATGAGCACAACGTACCATCCTCAGATCGATGGACAGAGTGAGAGAACTATCCAGACACTAGAGGATATGCTAAGAGCATGTATTATGGATTTCAAAGGAAATTAAGATGATTATTTACAATTGGTTGAATTTTCTTATAATAATAGTTATCACGCGAGTATTGGCATGCCACCTTACGAAGCGTTATACGACAGGAAATGCAGAACTCCTTTATGCTGGGATGAGGTAGGTGAATGTCAGCTATTGGGTCCAGAATTAGTATGAAAAACTGTCGAGATTATTAAGGTGATTCGGATAAGATTGATAGCTGCATAAGATAGATAGAAGAAATATGTCGATCAACACTGACAGAATCAGGAATTCGATGTCGGTACTTTTTTTTTTCTTGAAAGTGTCTCCCTAGAAGGGAAAAATTCGGTTTGGCAAAAAGGGGAAATTAAGCCCTAGGTTTATAAGACCTTTTGAAGTGCTTCGGCGAGTTGGTGAAGTGGCGTATGAGGTAGGTTTACCTCAAAAATTAGAACATATTCATAACATTTTCCATGTCTCGGTGTTAAGGCCATATATGGCCGATTATAAGCATGTTATAGAATATGAGCCATTACCGTTTAAGAAAGACTTGTCATATGAAGAAGTCCCTGTTCAAATTATCGACATGAAAGAGCAAGTACTAAGGAATAAAGTGATACCGTCTGTTAAAGTAATCTGGTGAAACCACAATGCTGAAGCAGTTACGTGAGAACTTAAAGATGTTATGATGAGGAATTATCCTCAGTTAATTACTTAATCTTGTATAGCGATTCTGGGGACATAATCCTGTTAAAGAGAGAAGAATGTAACGAATAAATTTATCGAGTTGTGATTCTGGGCACACAATCCTTTTAAGGAGGGAAGGATGTAACAATCAAGAAATTTTATAATTAATTTAAATATTTATTGAATTAAATAAATATTTTAAATAATTTATTTATTAAGAAAAATAAATAATTGATGAAATTATGGTGCAATAATTTAGTAACTAAATTGATTAATGGAAATTTTATTATTTGAAAATTTGATTTAATGAAATAATTAAATTAAAAGAATTGTCTAATTTTTAAGAAAATAATTAAATTAAATAAAGTGATGTTCTAGTCTAATTTAATAATTAAATTGGATATGTAATGATTTATTAAGTATAAAGTATAATTATAATGAAAATTATAATGAAAATTATAATTATAATTGTAGGTTATTTAAATAAACTAAATTAAATTGTGACACATGGAATCATATAATATAAATATTATTAAAATAAACTAGAATGAGGAGTTTGTGTATAACCAAACAAGGCCTTGTGGCCTTTGGCTTATTTGAACTGACGCAGTCTGTTTTTTTTTACCTGATGTACGTGGGGAAACCAGTTTATATGTTACGCGTATTACTTTTCCTAATGGCTAACTAAGAGAACAGAGATTAGAGAAAATTGAGAGAAATATAGAGAGAATTATAGAGAATTGAGAGTTGGAGAAGAGGACTTTCTAGAAAGGATTGCTAGAACTTTGTTAACTTCAAAGGATTCAAGGTATAATTGCTCCTAATATTTCATGTTTTAATTTCTCAATGGTTATCCGCCGTAAATTGATAGTCATGTTAGATTGAGGTATATACATGTATGCATGATTTTATAATCTATTATTGTCATATATACACAATTGTTAGTAATCAAATACGTGAAATTGGGTCTGAAGAAGAAAGGTTAAATATCAGTGTTATATAGGTATAAAAATGGCTTGTGTAAGTCCAAAATTTGATGTCTAATACTTGATAGAATCTGCAAATTGATTGTATATTATGTTAGTATATCAAGAAATGAAAACAACGTAGTTTGAATGATGTCAATTGGTTAAGAAACAAAGATTTGGCAATCAAAATCTCTAAAAGTGTTAAAATATGAAGAAATTTGAAAAATATGATTTTGATCCTTAAAAGTTAATTATATATAGTGTTTATGTGGATATAATTATGAATTGCATGCTTATTGATGTTATTACACAATTTTAGTTGTTGGGTTTTCTAAATTTCTATGGAAATTGGAAAAACATTAGAGTGTGCTGTGAATGAGGGATGCAACTGCAATTTCTGTCTGTGTACTTGTGACAACCCGAGAAATTAGACATTTTATTAAAATCTTAAATGATTGATTTAAGGTCAACTAATAGACCTAGACAGAAAATAAGTGTACGCGTTTGATATTTTTAGGATGGAATTTTGAGGATTTCAAAATTCTGTGTAGGATTTTGGAGAAATATTCAAGATTAAGTGTTTATGTGAATATGTTCTGTGTTTATGGTTATGTATGTGTACTGAATGTGGTCAAGGGTCATGGGTTGAGCAAATAAATTTTATCAGTATCAAACCATAATATGTTAAGAATGTCGACGTTCTATTAGAAAACCCTAACGTCTGATAAGAAATCCTAGAAATCGGCTCTAGAAACCCTAGTTTCAGTTCCGGGAGTCCAAAACCCAAAATTCGGTATTTGAAAACCCTAGATTGGGAATGCAAATGCTATGTATAAGGATTAAACGTCATTAATTATAATTTAATTAGGGAAAACCCTAACGAATTACCTGAAACCCTAATTGATTATTAGAAAACCCTAATACCAGATCTGAAAATCCTAATTTCAGATTTTCGGTAATTTGAAACCCTAATCTGGGAACTTAACAGAGAATTATAATGCTCAAGTGTTATTAAGTATGATATTAATTAGGGTAAAGCTTAATTAATTAGCAAACCCTAATTTAAAATTTTTGAACCCTAATTATTTCATCAGAAACCCTAATGTACAGTTATGGATTTAATTACTAAATTAGCAATATTAATTAGGAAATAATAATCCTAATTAGCAAGATTGAAGGGCATAATTAGGAAATCTTAATATATTTATAGAATCCTAATTATAATTTAGAAATGCTAATTTTCAAATTTTGAAAACCTAAATTGGAAATTTTAGAAATCAATTTGCCAAAACCTAAAGGGTTAAACCCTAAACCCTAGGGTTAAAACCTAAACCCTAAAGATTGTAGCTAAATGACAACATTACCCTTATTTCATAATTGAAGCTAACTTGTGAAAATGGCCAACACTTTAGTTGGTGACCTAACCTACCAACCCCATGTGACTTAATATCCAGCAAATCAATCTCAAAATATCAGCCAAATCATTTCAAGTCACATATATATAGATTATGAGAGAGAAAAGTCTCATTATTTGTCTCATTTTCTCACAACCATCATCCAAGACCTTCTCTCTCAAACGCCTACTAAATATAGTGCTAGATCAGTCATATATTGAAGCCCCACGTTTACTCACAACAGATCAGAAACATAGAATCAAGAATTGATGCATAAAGGTATAAACCCTAACCAAGAAATTTGATCTTTGATCCTTTGATAAATGTTATGTTTTAGTGTTTAAATATGTTGTTTATAGTGTTAAACCGTGATTTGGATTGGTAGAAAGTCGATTTATAACATCTAGATACTCAAAATATAAGATTTCAAAAATCTGGAAAAATTTTAAAACTGAGGTCTGACAACGAATATCAAAGCCTCTAGATCTTTCTGTGTTAGATGTTTAGTGTGTTTTTATGTTATATATGTGTTCTATGCCATGTCGACTATGATCTGGGACTTGAATCAAGCCCAGATCATTCATAAATTGCAAGATATTCGTGGTTAAACCACGTTGACCGTTCACGAAAATGAAATTCTGGGTAACCAAGATTTCTCAAGAAGTCTCTGACAGCATTTTTGTGGCCTCTGATCTTGCTATGTTTAATTTATTATGTTGAGTTTTTGGTTGGATCTTGTTTACTAGCATGTAGGCTGTTCATATATGCCTTTTGATTATCAAAGACATAAACAGAATCGAAGTTGTATCCGGTCAAACTATGGTTGACCATCAGCCGGATGAACAATCTGGAAAACCCAGATTGTTCAAGAACCGATTTTTTTGTCAGACTTTGACCGACCATGATTTATTAATTGTGTTAATGTTATGATGCTCTGATGTTATGTACGTGTACCCGGACATCTCTTCTACAGGTTTGAACCTTTAGAACATAATTATCAAGCCCGAAATGAAAACTATAAGGATCTAAATATAGTATCATCAACTGTTCTTCATTTTCTGGAAAACCCAGAAAATGAAGAACAGCGTTGTCAGACTTTTTGGAGGCCAATAATTATCTGATCTGTTATTCTTTGACCAAGAAACCTGTTTGTGTGTGTAGTGTTACACTTATACTACATGATTAAAACATTTTCTAGCTTAGAAGACATTAAGATCTAAGATTAAACGCTGGTTAAACCTACCCACCTCATTTTTGACATGCATGCATTTCGGGTAGCTCAAGAACAGGCCAAGAACACCTATAGCGACGGTTCTGTCGCTATAGGGCCTTTTTAGCGACAGTTTACTTAGAAAATTAAATTATTTTATTAAATAATTTGAGAAAAATGGTTTTTAATTATTAAAAATACATAATAAATTCTTAAAAATTATTTTAAAGTCTAAAAGATAGTTTTTAATTATTTTGAGTATATTTCAAAAATATTTAATATTTTTGGAATATAAAAGGTATTTATTTATTTAATTATAATATTAAATAAATTATTTAAAAATAGTTTTAATTCATGAAAAATCATGAAAAATTATATTATAATGCTAAAAAATATTTTAAGTTATTTTTGATGACTTTTAATATTTTGTGATGAATTTCATTAATAATTTATTATTAATGGTAATTAGTTTATTTAATGAATATATTAAATAAATTATGGAAAAATAGATTTATTGTTTTAAAAATCATATAAAAATGATTTAAGTGTTATAAAAATATTTTAAGTTATAAAATATAACTTTTGATATTTTTCATGAGAATATTAATATTTTATTATTAATAGCAATTATCGGATAATGAATTTAATGGTAAAAATCGGATAATGAATTTATCGGATAATGAATTTATCGGATAATGAATTTTTAAGGTATTAAAAATACTTTGATATATTATAATTATATTATAATATTATGTTATAATTTTCATTAATATTTAATAATAAATAAATATTAATGATTATGGAATTATGTGGTATTTAATTCATTTAAATACGGTATAAGTGATTGAAAAATTATGATAAATGATATTAATTATCCGAAAATTATTACAAGTCTATGAAAATTATTTTGACTGATAATATGATTATCTGGGATATTGTTTAGTGTTTAGGTAGAGTTTAATTGAACTTAAACTCGATAATTGACCGACTAGACCGTCAGGATGATAGAATTGTGTCGGTTTCAACTTAGACTTAAATAGTTTGACTTGATGCCAAGTCTTATGTGTTGTATAGACTGATAGGCTTATGTGTTATGTGTTTAGGTTATTCTGTGGATATATATATATATAACAGTATTATACTGTGATGATATTATTCTAATTATTGGAGATCTATATTACTAATATTAGGTCTTCAGATAAATCGTTATAAATTGCGTAGCGGTAATCAACGGTTCAGGCAAGTTTTTACTTAACTCTACTAAGAGTTGTTTCATTCGGATAAGCTTATAGTTAATCATTGCTGGTTGCCATGAAATGTACTCTGTACATATTGCATGTATAATTCAGGTATGAAAGGCTGATCACCTTCATTACCGGTTGGTCCAGATATATTTGTTCATGTATAATACTTGTTCAGTCAAAAGTTTGTTTGTGCTAGTTCTTAATCATATTGATGAATTATAGCCAGCTTATTATTCTGACTCTTTCAATCATGATATATCCTTAAATTGTATTTAAACTTGTTGGGCATCTTTCATGCTCACCCTTGCTATATCATGATAAACATTGCAGATAAGGCGAATGCGTTCGGATACAGGAAAAGGTTAATGCCAAGTTCAGCTTGGGATAAAATGTGCAGCTAGTTTGCAATAGAATAGTTGGATAAAAATGTTATGTGTTAGATAGTTTATGAATTGTGTACAAGTTAAGGTTACTCGATTTTGGGGAATAGTGTGTAAAGTGTATTATATAAACAATTTATGTTTATATCTTCCACAAATAGTTATAGAATGATTGAACCGAATCTGCGGTGATTTGGGACCCGGATTTGGGGCTATCACAAGATTAGCGCAATTGCCTTGATTATTCAAAGCGAAGCGTAAACGACGCAATTGCGTGCTGTTGGGTTTCGAGTCGAGCACCAAAGACAATCTGCGTCGGTGTTAAGGTTTGAAGGCGGTAGCAGAAATGCTACTGCGTACTCTATTCAAAGGGCGATGAGTTCGAATAATTGTAGATTATAATACTAAGACCTAATCTTGTACGGTATGCATGATAAAGGTGTTAAATCATAATATAAGATATAATAACAATTAGTTACGGGTGGTGATACCAAAAAGGGAAGATTTTAAATGATCACTTAAACAAGTTATGTAATGAATAAAAATTGATGTTTACAAGAGTTAGAGGTGAATGATAAGGCAATAGTTAGATTTCAGATTTGTAAGAGTGGTTAACTAACATGATTAGACATTAAGTTAAAGGTTATAGCTTAAATGGTGGGTTAAACCTATAAAGCTAATGATAATATAACTAATTGGTATTGCGATTTCAATGATATGTGTAGGGTAATTGGTGAACGCTATTATACTTCTGTAACTTACACACAAGGCAAGTTCCCTAACTTCAGTCTCTTTATCATGAATGCAAGTTTCACAACTACGTTATCTTTGATTGTTAAACAAGCTTTCTAATCCTAAAATTATCATGATGCAAATCCTATTTTATAGTTGAACTAGCTTATTGATTCCATCTTGTTTATGTTAACACAAGCTATTGGATTCTAATTCTTTACATTGAGCGAGTTTCATAATTCTAACTCTCGTTCTTGCTATTCTAAGCATATCCTATTTAACTATATTATTTCTAATGAGATTTCCTAACTCTTTTTGAATGTAGTACTTTGCATATATACACCATGTCTATTCAATTGTACATTGTTATTATCTAATCTTTGACTTAAATATAATTGTTCAATCCTATATTATTGTGTTGAACATTCAAATAGTAAGCAAACTCTCATTGTTTAAACTAATCTATACTTGATGAATGTTCTAAAATTCTAGAACCACTGATAAGCTAGTTCCAAACTAAACTTTCTTTAGTGCGGAAATCCTAAATTCAAACTGAGATGAACAACCCTGATATAGGGGATTAAGTAAGTGTTAACCTTTAAATATTTGTGCACAATACATGGTACAAAAGACTGATCCCCCTAAGTACGTAAGGAAGGGTTTGTATAGTTTAAATGATAGTTAACGTTAAGGTAATAATACCTGTAGACACTAGAAATTTTATGCATACCTGTTACTAACACTGCAGGAGGGCAGAATCGTCTTTTAGAGATAACATTGGAGGACAACTCAGCTTATTCCTAGAAATAACACCTAAAGTGTCAGTTTTAACCTCAGAGATAACCCCGTGGCATGCAGTTCCAATACCGAAAATCACATCAGAGAAGGTCGTTTCATCTCGGAGATAACCCCGAGATACTCATTCTCAGACCCTGAAAAAACACCAGGAAAGACAATGTCAACCTTGGAGATAACCCCAAGGAGTACAGTTACAGTTTCGGAGATAACCCCGGAGATGCTCGTTTCAACCTATACAATTAGCTTCAACCTCGTGACTCACACCAAGACACTCATCTCCAAACCTAGAGATTACCTCGGGAGGTCAGACACACCTCAGAGATAACCCCGAGGGCATCCAAAGATTACAGCAGCAACCTCAATCTCGTAGATAACCTTGAGCAAGCGACGACTTTATCATTCAAACCGGAGATAACCCTGGTGAGGGGCAAAATCATCATTTTGACACCTCGATCCCATATTGCGCCATCTCAACAACAATTCAACATACATTCTACACAGAAAAGTCCCACAAGAACCAAGAAGTTCTAATCCCGAGTGACTACTACGCAAGGCAACACACCGGATAGAATTTGAAGCTTAAAGACCAAGGGCATGGTCCCATCTTCCTGACTTCTGACAACCTCTAATCCCATATCATGGGGTAGCTCTTGACAACAGCACTCCATAAAAGGTCTTATACACCTCAATTGGAGGCTCAAATTGAAGTTATACAAGTTCGAACGGACATCACGTTGCACGTGTGCACATACTTCGAGACAGCGGGACCCGCAGAGCCCGGGGCTTCCACAGGTGTACCTGCAGAGCCCGAGACTGCAGGTACATCTGCGACTTCCACAGGTGTACCTGCGGCTCCCCCCTCTATAAATAGAGGGCTTGGGGTGGCCATATTTCAAGAGAAAACGACGAGGAAGCCCTGTCCAATTTTCTCTTTACACACCCTAAATTAAGTGCTTTCTCATTTTAAACACTTGATAGCTTATATTAAGTCATATTTTTACCGGTGACAGGTCGAGTGTTCATCCATTTAAAGCTATATAAGTCTTCTTTGGTAGTTCGTAGTCCACACTTTGAAGCATTTCTCTTCTTCTGCACACACTTTGAAGCATTTCTTTTATATATCTTCATATATATATATATATATATATCTTAACATTCGATCCGTGAGCTTGGCTTTTTATATTTCTTTTATATATATATATATGAGCTTGGACTTATGTCTAGAGCTTTATTTGCTTTTATATATATATATATATATATATATATATAAATTTTTATAAGTTATATATAAAATAGGATGCGTTTATCGCTTTTTTAATAATTAAAATTTTATAGTTATTAAAATAGATTTAATTTAAAATTTTTAATGTTTTATATATATATATATATATATTTATATATATATTTGAAATGTGTGATCTGGTGTGAAGAGAAATATATATTCATATATTGGGAAAGTGAGGTTCAATAGTTAAGTTAACTATTAAAGAAATTAAATGAATTTGGTAATTATTTTAAATATTTATTGAATTAAATAAATATTTTAAATAATTTATTTATTGAGATAAATAAATATTGATGAAATTGTTGTGTAATAATTTAGTTAAGTGTTTATATTAACTAAATTAATGTATGGTAATTTTATGGATTGAAGATTTAATTTTATGAAATAATCAAATTAAATTAATTGTTTAATAATTATAATATCGTGTAATGGTGTTATTTTAATTTAATTGATTAATGGAATTAAGGAATGATTAATTTAGAAGGTTAATATTTATAAATAAATATTAAGAATTATGTTGGCTAAGTAAATATTATGTGGATAATTAAAGATTATGATTTAAATTTAATAAGTGTGACATTTGTATACTATATAATAAGCAAAACATGAAAATAAATTAAAAGGAGGTTGGAGAGGGTTTTGCCAAACATGGTCTTGTGACCTTTGGCATAATTTAACTGATGAAGCCATATAATTGTACACTTAATGTTATATCAGTTTTGTGTTACGTGTTTTATCAGTTTAGTTTTATACATATATTTTCCCAAGTCTAAAAGCAAGAAAGAAGAATTAGAGAAGAGAGAAATTGAGGGAATTGAGAGACAAGGTTGAGAATCAAAGAAAGAGAAGAAGAAGGGTAATCATTTTGTTAATCATCTATTCCAAGAATCAAAGAGGTAATAACCTATTCTACAAACTTTAGTATATGTGTTCTTAGAGTTTTCTTTTGAAACTTATATTTTATTAGATGATATGATAGAAATAGATATTATATATATGTTGGTAGATCATTATAATTTGTATATGTTGTCTAGGAATGATTTTTAGAAATCAAAATCCATGGAAACATGTTTAGGATGAAGAACTTGGTTATGTGATAATATATATATTTTGGCTTGCATTGAGACCAAAATTAGTGGTTGAATCATGTGTTAATCTGTAAATTGGCAATGGTTTGTGTTAATACTTTCAAAAACAAAAATAACGCAAGTTGAATGAATCAATTTTGTTAAGAAACGAATTCGAAGTGAATGAATTCGCTAAACATGTTAAAATATGAAAATTTAGTATGAACATGAGTTTTGGGTTAAGATTTAGGTTAGTTAATGTTTTTATAAATTGTTAATTATTTGGTATGTTGTAGTTCTATGAATTACGAATCCAAAGAGTCAAAAACGGACTAATTTGGATGTGTATAACACAAGTTATGAAGATTAGTAGGAGAAAAAGGATCAAAAATCGCGAAGAACAATAGCTTGAGTCTCGTTTACGCTAATCTGCCTACTAAGCGTATTTCTGCATAGCTGCAATGTGTGCCCAAAGCTTAATTAGGCGTGCAATTTGTGCCCAAAGTATGTCCGGTGTGACTGCTTTTACCTGTTTTAGTAAAATAGGCATAACGTTTTCATACGAACTTCGATTGAGGTGATTCAAGATGATCCGGAACGAGGACGAATAGAACTACAACTTTTATTCTTTAAGTTGTTCAATTTGAGGTCGAAACAGTAGTCAAAATGGTCATCGTTGTGACTGATGCGTATTCTGAGGCAATCGGAGAGCGTCGGACATGCACATACACAAGTATAGTAATGTCGACGATAATAGATGTTGTTCTAAGTTATAGAACATGAAAATTATGAAGTATAATGATGCTTAACATTAATAAATAATATATTAGATAAGTTGAATACGCATATTAAGCACACACAAGAGAGACAAATTGGGTAGGTGACGAATCGACGTCGAAACGCCGTGATAAGTGATAATGAACATAAAAAATGTTTTAAATCAAATGAAATTAATATTATAAGGTATTGAATAGTGTTATTATAAAACCAATAAGTAGTCCTAGCAAGACTTAAACATTTGAATGAAATTCGAATATGAAATACAGTGAGATATAAGTTGAAAATTAACACAATAAAATTTAACATTGTGTATATATAATAGGAAGGGTTATGAGATGTAAAGTAAAGTTTATATTACAATTACTATGTGTTGCTATGTGACTAATAGTTGATGTGCATGATTATATAATTGTGTAGGGCACGTGAAGTGCAGATAACTATAAGCTGTTAAACTATTATTGGTAAACAACGATCAAGGTATGTCTTTCAGTTCCTATTTACTATGTGAATTGATTGTTTTAAATCTTTATTGCAAAGAGCGTGATGTGTTATATATGTTGAATGTATGAAATGTTAAAGTCAACTTATGATTACGTTAATTGAGTAAGTAAAAGCGTTGATTGAGTAAGGAACTCAATCTTTATACTTATTATATGAACTGTAACATGTATGTTATGTTAGTCCAATGTTTATGAGATATATGTTGAGTATGCTATTATGTGATACGTGATGCATGAAAAATTATTAGATTTTCTTGGAATTTCGAGCTCAACCTTGCAAATAACCATTTTTTCAGGTTAAGGATTGAAGGTAACACTAAGTGCTAATTGAATGACGTGGATCAGAAATAATACACGAAGATTAATTTTTTTTAGCTAAAGTTTTTATTTCTTTAAACCATGATTAAGATTCATGAGATGTACTAAATGTTTTATGATGTATAGCTTTATGTTGAGTTGTAAAGTTAAATTTTGAGTTATCTGATATGCAAAGGTTATCGAGTTGAAATATAAAATTTGATATATTAATTGTGATGAAGTGAATCATGGATTATATATGATTCAAAGACATGTAGATGATAAAGGTTTTGATTCAGGGAATTAAAGTAGGAAGATATAAAAATTTAAATTATTTCGCATTTTATAAAGTGTAACCTCGAATAAGGATGTAAAATTAGAAGGTAGATGTGTTATTAACGACCGAAGTTGAGAATTATATTGTATGAATTTTGGGGTCGTTACAATTGGTATCAAAGCCGTAGGTTATAAACCTTAGGTAGGAATACCATGGGCTATAACCTTAGAGAAGGAAGGTGAAGATAATGAAAGAATAAGCTTAAGTAGAGTTTGAATAATAAGAAGTAATTTAAGAAATTTATAAAGAAAGGATTAAAACATGTGTGAGAGGATTCAAAGAAGAATCTCGCTGAGTTATAAGGAGTATGAATGTGGGGTTGCCCAACTCCAATAATAAGAATGTAAGGTGATAATAAATAGACAATGTCTATAAGAAGAGAGTGATAAAGAAGTTAAGAATAAAAAGTTATATTTAAGTATGGTACAATTGTACTCTTTAATAGTTGATGTGTGGTATCTGGGCTAAACGATTCCTTCATAGAGCGGAGGTATATACGAACTAGCAACTCGGAACCTAGTTTATTGGTTGTTTGTGGGAAACCACTCAGCGTACCATATTGAAACGATTAGAGACTCGATGTGTACCAAGTATAGAAAGTGGATACGAATGATGAAAATATGGAACTTGAATGAAATGTTGAACAATGTAAATAAAGTTAGAAGGGAAGAAGTGTTATATAAACAAAAAAATTCAAAGAGGAATCTTGAAGAGATATAAAGATAAGAAATGGGAGTTGCCTAACTCCAATAGCCAAAATAACGAATAATGATGAATAGACAAAGCCTGTAAGATTAAAAGCATAAATGAAATCATAAATGATAAAAAAGAAAAGAAGGAGGATTATAAAAAAAAACGATCACGAGTTAAGAAAAGAATTTTAAGGGAGATGATTATAGAATAAGATCATGACGTGATTTGTTTAAGTTATAAAAGGAAGATGGTCTATAATGTTTGAATAATTATAGCTTGATGCTATGAAGATGATGTACTATGAAATAGTACAAGATAAACTCATGAAGAGTTATAGATAATGTGATACGAGGAATTCGTATCGAGCATAAAGCAAGTTAAGAGTAAGATAAAGTTAGGTGGGATTTCAATTGAGGACTCATGTGATGGTTGAGTTTGTACAAATCTTTGTATGGGCGAGGGTTTTGTGCTTGCACTCAGTTTATCATATTGATAATCATTGGAATGTTGGTGTCATGCTATCAATATATATGTGGTGAAAAGGTGATTATTTTCTCATGTGTATATTTGATAGTTAGAAACTTTTAAGATTAATAAGATATTATTAGGATTAGGTGCGGTTCTTAAAACTAATGCATATGGTAAGTTTGTGACTCACAATAATATGGTATATTTTGAACCCCTTAGCGAATGGACACCTATGGTCTGACTAGGATAAGTTCTTAAACTCATATTATTGTGGCAAGTTCCTGAACTTCCAATGTGCGGTAAGTTTGATGAACTATATTGGGTAGAAAATGGTTATAGTATAGAGAGCATTGATGAAGTTGAAGATTGATAGAATGGTTAAGTAATAAAGTAATGGAGTAATGATTGAAGTTGATGGATACCTGGATATTCTAAATCTACTAGCTATGCTAGACTTTCAAAATTTATTGACTTCGTGCTGATGTTTTCACTTCTATTTTCTTGAAAAACATTGGATCAAATGATGAAACCAATGAGTTTTAAAAAATAATACCGTTATTCGTATGTCTATACTAATTGCTTTGGCTAGACAAAAATGATTTAAAATATATCAAAATGTTTTTTTTATATCATCAATGCATTATGGAACCTGGTGCAGAGATGATAAAAACGATGGAGTCATCAATGCAGTATTACTTAGTGTTGGATGTGATCTAAGGATCATCAGGCCACATGGTATGATGTAGTATGATAAAATCACCAAATGACGGAATCCTCAACGGATTTTAAATACAAGGTAATATCATATCGTCATAAAAATATTTTTGAGATTTCTTTAAGATATGAGAATATATATATATGTATATGTATATTTCGATTGATGTCCGAATTGTTGTAGAAGTCTATGCTATTTGATTTAGCTAGGCAAATATTGAAAGATGTTCATGAAATTCAAGCGTTTCTTGAAAAGTTGTGCCAAACCAATTCAGATGTTGAAAAGCTGAGATGAACAACCCTTTTTATAGGGATTACGCTGAGTTTATATTTAGATGTTTTGTGCACAATACATGTACACGAAGGACTGATCACCCTAAGTACGAGGGGTCCCTATAGTCTTATGACAATTAAAGTTTAAGTTGAAAGATTATTTATAACTATGGACATACACATAGCGTATAAATGTTTGTGCACAATATTAACGTCATTTGAAGGGCTTAACACCCCAAATATATTGTAAAGTCCCTATAGTCTAATGATCGTTAAGGTTTAAGTTGAAAGAGTACTTATAACGTGGACATAGTTCAAGGTCTTATGACCCTCAAAGATGATTTGGAATCTTTTAAATTCCTGAGTTATTCATACTGCTTCCCAATTATTGAGCAATTGTGGAAGATTCTTGTTATTCTAAAAGGTGAATGTGGTAAGGATGATATTCCTTAGAAAGAAGTGAGTCGTAGAATGCGACACTGAATGATGAATATATTGAATAAGTGAGAAAAGAAATTTTTAAATGAGAAGGAGATGAGTTATCAAAGAATAATGTAAAACTTTTAATAGAAAAATTTAATAATTGTAGAAAGATCTTTGTGGAAAGAAGTTGTTTTAGAACCCAATGAATGAATAAAATATTAACATAAAATCTATTTTGATAGATTGAATGAATGAAGATTAATAAATAAAATTTCGAGGACAAAATTCTTAGAGGAATGAGTGAATGTAATATCCTGAGTGTTTATGATAATGATCCTTAGAAAAGGAAATGAATGGGTTAAAGAATATATAATACTCAAATATAATTGAGTCTAAGTAAAGGTTATGAAATAAAACTTACAAGAATTTATTATCAAGAATGGTGGGAGTAGAAAATATAAAACCTATATTAAGGTAATGTGTTGAAGTTATTCAACGAAGAGATTTGGTAAAAACCTGAGTAAGGTAGGGTTTCGATGATTCCGAGGACGAAATCCTTATAAGGAGGGAAGGATGTGACAACCCGAATTTTTATAAGTTATTAAAATAGGAATTTAATAATTAAAATTCTTATTATGAGATGTTTTGAGTTTGAGTATGTATATATATACGTACTATATATATTTTGAAATGTGTGATCTTGTGTAAAGAGAAATATATATTCTTATATTGGGAAAGTGAGGTTCAATAGTTAAGTTAACTATTGAAGAAATTAAATGAATTTGGTAATTATTTTAAATATTTATTGAATTAAATAAATATTTTAAATAATTTATTTAAGATAAATAAATATTTGATGAAATTGTTGTGTAATAATTTAGTTAAGTGTTTATATTAACTAAATTAATGTATGGTAATTTTATGGATTGAAGATTTAATTTTATGAAATAATCAAATTAAATTAATTGTTTAATAATTATAATATCGTGTAATGGTGTTATTTTAATATAATTGATTAATGGAATTAAGGAATGATTAATTTAAAAGGTTAATATTTATTAAATAAATATTAAGAATTATGTTAGCTAAGTAAATATTATGTGGATAATTAAAGATTATGATTTAAATTTAATAAGTGTGACATTTGTATACTATATAATAAGCAAAACATGAAAATAAATTAAAAGGAGGTTAGAGAGGGTTTTGCCAAACATTGTCTTGTGACCATTGGCATAATTTAACTGATGAAGCCATATAATTGTACGCTTAATGTTATATCAGTTTTATGTTACGTGTTTTATCAGTTTAGTTTTATACATATATTTTCCTAAGTCTAAAAGCAAGAAAGAAGAATTCAGAGAAGAGAGAAATTGAGGGAATTGAGAGACAAGGTTGAGAATCAAAGAAAGAGAAGAAGAAGGGTAATCATCTTGTTAATTATCCATTCCAAGAATCAAAGAGGTAATAACCTATTCTACAAACTTTAGTATACGTGTTCTTAGAGTTTTCTTTTGAAACTTATATTTTATTGGATGATATGATAGAAATAGATATTATATATATGTTGGTAGATGATTATAATCTGTATATGTTGTCTAGAAATGATTTTTAGAAATCAAAATCCATGGAAACATGTTTAGGATGAAGAACTTGGTTATGTGATAATATATATATTTTGGCTTACTTTGAGACCAAAATTAGTGGTTGAATCATGTGTTAATCTGTAAATTGGCAATGGTTTGTGTTAATACATTCAAAAACGAAAATAACGCAAGTTGAATGAATCAATTTTGTTAAGAAATGAATTCGAAGTGAATGAATTCGCTAAACATGTTAAAATATGAAAATTTAGTATAAACATGAGTTTTAAGTTAAGATTTAGGTTAGTTAATGTTCTTTTAAATTGTTAATTCTTTGGTATGTTTTTGTTCTATGAATTACGAATCTATAGAGTCGAAAACGGACTAATTTGGATGTGTATAACTCAAGTTATGAAGATTATTAGGAGAAAAAGGGTCAAAAATCGTGAAGAACAAAGATCTTCAGTCCGTTGCTGCTTCATTAAATTGCCATGTCATTGAAGCTACATTTGCTTAATTGTGCAAGTGCTGCCAAAGTGCCCAAAGTATGTGTGACTGCTTTGACATTTTTTAGTAAAATAGGCATAACTTTTTCATACAAACTCCGATTGAGGTGATTCAAGATGATCTGGAACGAAGATGAATAAACCTACAACTTTTATTCTTTAAGTGTTTCAATTTAAGGTCGGGAATAGTAGTCAAATGGTCATCGTTAAGACTGGTGCGTATTCGGAGGCAATCGGAGAGCTTCGGACATGCACATACACAAGTATAGTGATGTCGACGATAATAGATGTTGTTCTAAGTTATAGAACATGAATATTATGAAGTATAATGATGCTTAACATTAATAAATGTTATATTAGTTAAGTTGAATACGCATACTAAGCACACACAAGAGAGACAATTTGGGCGGGTGACTAATAAACGTCGAAACGCCGTGATAAGTGATAATGAACGTAAAAAGTGTTTTAAATCAAATGAAATGAATATTATAAGGTATTGAATAGTGTTAATATAAAACCAATAAGTAGTCCTAGCAAGACTTAAACATTTGAATGAACTTCGAATATGAAATACAGTGAGATATAAGTTGAAAGTTAACACAATAAAATTGAACATTGTGTATATATAATAGGAAGGGTTATGAGATGTAAAGTAAAGTTTATATTACAATTACTATGCGTTGCTATGTGACTAATAGTTGATGTGCATGATTATATAATTGTGTAGGCACGTGAAGTGCAGATAATCTATAAGTCGTTAAACTATTATTGGTAAATAATGATCAAGGCAAGTCTTTCAGTTCCTATTTGCTATGTGAATTGATTGTTTTAAATATTTATTGCAAAAAGCATGATGTGTTATATATATTGAATGTATAAAATGTTAAAGTCAACTTATGACTACGTTGATTGAGTAAAGCATGTTGATTGAGTAAGGAACTCAATCTTTATACTTGTTATATGAACTGCAACATGTATGTTATGTTAGTCCTATGTCTATGAGATATATGTTAAGCATGCTATTATGTGCCACGTGATGCATGAAAACTATTAGATTTTGCTAGGCTGTCGAGCTCAACCTTGCAAATAACCATTTTTGCAGGTTAATGATTGAAGGTAACACTATGTGCTACTTGAATGACGTGGATCAGAAATAATACACGAAGATTATTTTTTTTTTAGCTAAAGTTGTTATTTCTTTAAACCATGATTAAAATTCATGAGATTTACTAAATGTTTTATGATTATATTATCGATTTTATGTTGAAAGTTGATATAAAAGTTAAAGTTTGAGTTATCGATAGATGATAAAGGTTTTGATTAAGGAATTTGAAATGTAAATTAAATTTTATATAACATCGAATAAGTATGTAAATTTGATGAAGTGAATCATGGATTATATATATTTTGATTATAATATATATATATATAGATATATATAAGGTTTTGATTCGTGGAATTAAAGTGAGAAGATTTAGTCCCTACCAAAAAGTTTAATTTTATTATTTCGCATTTTATAAAGTATTAACATCCGATCCAATAAGGATGTAAAATATAGATATATATATATGTATATATATATATTTACAACATCGCTTAACTTGAGAATTAGGAATCATTGATCACATATGAATTTTGGGTTGAGCACATGGTTTGAAAAACCTTTTTTATAAAACATCCTTCGCTATATCTTGTTAAAAGCAGAATTTTTACATAAATTCAAACCATGTGTATATAGGTACGAACGAGGCATAACACTACTTCCAAATTACTGCACATTGACCCACACACACACACACATTCATATAATAGTTTAATTAAAAAGTGGCGGTCACCGTAGTAACACGGATGTCCGGGGGGGGGGGGGTGCCTAACACCTTCCCTTCGCATAAGCAAGTCCCTGAACCCTAATGAATCTCGGTTTCACAGACTCGTTTAGCAGTGTCACATCACTGGGTTAATGTGCAAACCTTTTCTCGGCTATGTTGGTACAACCATTTAAAAAACCATCTAGCGACTCTTACAGTCAAATCGTCGACATATAAATGTTGGACCTTTTCATAACTTATTTTTTAAAACAAATCTCACCTAACATGGGAACACCAAAAGATAAGAACAGAAAAGGGAATAGTAAAAATCCCGATGTCGACAGGTGGCGACTCCGCTAGGGACACCAGTAAGAGGACTTAAGCCGCTACTACAAGCTTTTCAAAACTGTTATATGCTTGTGTGTGGATGTTGCATTTACATTTTTGATGAATGTGTACGAATACATTTTACTTACTGTACTGCAATATATCTATCTGTGATATTAGTACTTCGCACATGTCATCATTCCCATAATGGTGAGACACGTTGCATGTGAATGTTTGTTGTGTGGTTCCTCCACCAGGAAGCTATCCTCTCGGTGTTTGATTACTGGACTCTTAGGGAGACTAATTCCAACGAGGCTCAGGAAAGGCACCACCCAGATTCGCTCCAGTTGAAAGACTGGAATAACTTCCCGTCAAGTAAATTGCGATGATCTGGGAACCATCTTGCAAAAAAGCTGCGAGAGTAACCTAAGATAGGTTAGCCTCTGATAAACCAAATGCGGAGGAAAGTCTCTTCATGCTTTCCATTTTCAATTACTTGTAAAGATAATTACTTGTAATTTCATTCCATGTTCATCTCTTTGTAATGGAAAATATGAAGAATATGTGTACATGCATATTAAGGCTTGACATGCTATCAAATGACACCTGTTTTACATGATAATATTCCTAAAATGGACACATTATGATAGCATGTAAACACTTTATACATTCCCTAAGACTAAACTACATAAGTTTTTGTAGGGAAACAATTGGGCTTGTTACCTGTTCAAAGTCTAAAAAGGCCACGAGCCTACAACCAATTATGTCTTCGTCTGACTAGTCTAATCCTTCTCCTGTCTCACGAGAAGAGTTTGACGGATTAAGTAAACAAATTATAGATTTGGCTGTTCTTCTTAAAGAACTATACCAGTCTACTTAGGGTTCGCGCATACCCGTACATACAAAATCTTCTACACAAGGAGGAACACAAGGTTCGGATAAAACAATTCTGGAACTTCAGTTGGATACAACCAACAAAATTCCTGAAAACACCCATCTCAAAGAAGATCCATACACCGGTGATATCAGGAAAAAAGTCCTTCAAATAGAAGAGACCATTCAGTCTCTAAAAGGGATTGCTGCACACGGGAGTGTCTCCTATGCTGATCTTTGTATATTCCCTGGTGTTCATTATCCAGAGAATTTTAAGACTTCTGACTTTGAAAAGTATGATGGGTTGGGATATCCTTACGAACATTTGAAGGTATTCAAAGGAGAACTCGGATCTTATGCTGAGGATGAAAAGCTTAGAATGCAGCTGTTCCAAAAGAGTCTAACTGGAGAAACCCGATCGTGGTACACCAGATTAGACAATTCTAAAATATATAGTTGGGAAGAGTTAGCTCATGCCTTCCTCACTCAGTACAACTTCTAGTCTCAGATGGCTTCTGATCAATACCAAATTACCAAGGTCAAGAAACAGTTTAATAAGTCATTTAGAGAGTATGATCAAAGGTGGAGGCGCCTAGGGGATTCACTCAAAAATGTTCTCAATCAATCTTCTGACTACTCAGAAGAAAATTACACATCTTCTTCCACCAGCCAACCCTAATTGGAAGGGTTACAATGCTACACGAAAATGTGCTTATCATGTCAGGGCACCGGGACATGACACTCAGGATTACTGGGCCTTAAAACACAAGATCCAGGATTTAATCGAAAATGGGGAGATTGTCGTGACTAAACCCGACCAACCTCATGTGCAAGACTTCCCTCTTCCTCAACACAAAGAAGAAGAGGTCAATATGATTAATTGTAGCAGTGGAAAAAGTTCCAACTACATTGTTGAACCTTCCCAGACCAGCAAAGACGGTGCTAACAGATGAGATTATGTGCAGTTCCAATTTATGATGGAATGAAATATTAAGGCTCTTTGCAAATAAGTAGACCAATTGGCAAAACTGGTGATCCATCAAGACTAAGTCACACGCCAATTAGTCAGTCAGGAGCATGCTAGTCTCCTTCCTTTTGTCATGACTACTTCATCCTCGCCTACAGAAAATGAAACACTAGAGGATAAAGTTACAAAAAGAACAAGTGCCAAAGTCAGTCACGATTTTGCTAACAAGAGGGAATTTACATACCTTGGCCAACCTATGGAGGAGATATTTCAGATGCTGATCAATGAAGGAAGAATTACATCCCTTCTACCTCCAATCAATCCCCATTCCAGACGGTTTAATTCCATTGGAGAATGCCAATATCACTCCCACTCTCGCGGTCACAGCACAGAAGAATGCTGGGCACTCTGCTACCTCATTCAAAATTTAATTGACAGTGGAGTCCTGCAGATGGCCGATGATGACACTTTGTTACTCGAGAGTGGGAACACATGTCCTACAAATTGGAAGGATGGCATAGTAGTTATCTCTACTGAGGATGATTTGGCTGCCAGACAACTCACAATACAAGCAATACAACTCAAAGGTGCTGACAATCCTATGAAAGTGGCTGCACCAGAGCCAATTCTCTTGCCATCTAGGCCACAGTATCCTGTTGTCAACTTGAAAAAAGTCCCATGGAATTATGGGTAGGCTGAAGGATCTACATCACATACAACTGCTGCAGTATCGAAGGAGAATCCACTATATCTTCCCCACCAGGTGATAAAACCTACCATCATATCAAATGGGAAAGTTCCCATGGAGAAAATTGAAGAGTTCCTTCGTACCATGGGCCATAACGAAGCCAAGGTGGTTTTAAGGTTGAGAGAAGCTCCATAATAAATTTCCATATTGGACTTGGTTTTCTCTTCCGAAGATCATCGGAAGATCTTGCTAATGGTCTTGGAAGAAGCCCATTTAGCAAAATCAGTGGATGCGGAAAAATTCTAACATCTGGTTGAACACATTTTTAACAACAATATTATATCTTTCACTATTATCGACATACCCACTGAAGGGACTGGTCATTGCAAGCCATTGCATATAGCGGTTTTATCCTCCGGATACATGGTAGGAGGAGTCATGATAGATGGAGGTTCATCTCTGAATATCGATCCTTATTCTACCTTGGAGAAGATGAATATTAACCCCAAGAGGATCAAAAGCAGCCATACGTTTATCAAAGCTTTTGATGGGTCCCGACGAAACGCCGTTGGATTGATTGAACTACCAGTGGAGATTGGTCCACATACATTTAGTGTATCCTTCCACGTGCTCAGGATAGCTATGGGATACAATCTACTGTTGGGAAGACCGTGGATTC
This sequence comes from Panax quinquefolius, assembly GCA_020205615.1. NCBI lineage: Eukaryota > Viridiplantae > Streptophyta > Magnoliopsida > Apiales > Araliaceae > Panax > Panax quinquefolius. The sequence goes on along the minus strand of CM035157.1, from coordinate 92,007,196 downwards.
ATATGGCTGGAGCCGTCCCTTCCACCCTTCATCACCAACTCAAGTACATTATCAACAATAGCCTAGTCACTGTTAATATTGAGCAGAAATGTCCTGAACAAGGTAAAAAACCACTCATCAGCTTCAATTCAGAAGTTGAGCTGGTCAGTTTCAATGCCATGGAGGTGAGCTACACTCATTACCATCCCATAGGGGCGCCACCTCTCACACCCAAGATTTTTTCCGAGATAATATCGTGCAATCAAGAGATGATGTCATTGGGTCATTAACCTGGACAAGGGTTGGGCAAAGATCATCAGGGTATTAAGCACCCAATTCAAGTTCCCGGTCAAATAGGGACAGCTAGATTAGCCTATTATGCTAGCTCCAGTCACAGGAATCTTCATAAGCACAAGCAGATTCCTTCATCTTCAGCCATATAACAATTATCTCCACCTACCAATCCTGAGCCTGTACAGTCTTCAGTAAATGTTCCAGCCCATATTATGGCTATGCTATTTCCCAGACCGATACTGGTTAAAGCAAAAGAGGTCCTGATTCCTGATCCCAAAGTGGAATAAGAGGAACAAAGACATAAACACGACATTGTTAGGAGTTTATCTTATCTACGCATCTTTTTTCATGATGAGCACATAAATAGATACACTCCAGACGATGATTGTCCCGACATTATGGTCATCATTAGGGAAAAGGAGGACGATGATCATCACTTCATTACTGCTATCCACCAGAACTTCACCTTTGACAATTGGAGCAGCATTCTTTACATTTCTCTCCAAGGGTAAAAAGGGCAGAAACCCCCTCTGCCCTGTAGATAGCTTTAACGACTTACTTTTCTGTACAATATTAGCAGTTGTTTTATCAGTACATGCTAACACTTTTGTATGATTGAACAGTTTCATATATTAAGGGAAAACATATTATTTTTAGGACTCTAAATTTAGATATGCTTGTACTTGTTGATGAGGTGCCTTTTCTCCACAAGGACTGTAACTTTGATGAAAAGTTGGACTCAGACTTGATGAAAATACAAGAGGACATTGAGATACCTCGGGAGATCAAGGAATGGGTCGAAGACAAACCCAAACAAAATCTTGATCAAGCCAGCACATTCAATCTTGGAACCTTAGAAAGCCTTAGGTTGATCAAGATTGGTACATACCTTACTCTAAACCAAAGGAATGACATGGTTGCGTTATTAACCCAATTCCAGGATGTGTTTGCATGGTCTCATGAAGACATGGTGGGTTTGTCCATGGAAATCATCATTCATTGCATTCCCATTAAAGAGGGATTCAAGCCAGTCAGGAAGAAGCTCAGGTGATTAAAACCGTAGTGGAGTTTAAAGTTTAAAGAAGAAATTGAGAAATAATTTCAAGCTGGCATCATCATGGTGTCCACATATCCTGAATGGCTATCAAATATAGTCCCCAAGCCTAAATTGGGAGGAAAGGTGCGAGTTTGTGTGGATTATCGGGATCTAAATAAAGCTTGCCTTAAGGATAGCTTTCCCGTGCCATTTATCCATATTCTCATTGATAATACTGCTCAATATGATATGTACTCATTTCCTGATTGCTTTGCGGGGTATTATCAAATCATGGTTGCTGAGGAAGATCATGAGAAAACGGCATTCATCACGCCTTGGGGAACCTTTTGCTATAGACGATTGTCATTCAGCCTCATTAAAGCCGGAGCAACCTATCAGTGAGTTATGATGGCTCTTTTTCATGACTTAATGTATAAAGAGATAGAGATCTATGTGGATGACATCATTGTCAAATCCCGAAGGGAAGAAGACCACTTAGACCATCTCAGAAAGCTTTTCAACATGTTGCGTATGTACAACTTGAAGTTGAATCCAACCAAGTGCGCCTTTGGCGTTAAATTAGGCAAGTTACTAGGTTTCCTAGTCAGCCACAAAGGGATTGAGTTGGATCCCACCAAAATCCAGGCCATCAAGGAAATGCTCATTCCTCATACAGAGAAGGAAATATGGGGATTTTTGGGAAGAATCAACTTCATTAGCAGGTTCATTTCTCAACTCATAGCAACCTGTGAGCCTATCTTCAAGTTGTTAAGGAAGAACTCCTCCATGAAATGGAACGATGAGTGTCAAAAAGCTTTCCATAAAATTAAAGAGCAGCTGGTTAACGCTCCTGTCTTGGTACCACCCAGGGATGATGTTTCCTTTTCCATGTACCTGTCCATTAATGACAATGCCACAGGTTACATGCTGGGACAAAAAGACGATAGAGGCCAAGAGAGAGATATCTACTACCTTAGGAAAAGATTCAGCAGCAGTGAACACAAGTACACTCTGATCGAGAAGACTTGTTGTACTTTAGCATGTGCTTCCATGAGGTTACAACATTACCTCTATGGTCATACTGTAAGACCCCAACTTTTATGAATAAAGATTAATTTCTCTCGAAATATATTTTTGAATATTATGGTGTGGATATAATATAATGTTATAGTTGCGACGCCCCCAAATCAGGGTATCTTCCAACCCGACAGATGGTGCTACATGGTACTACCATTCACACACACATTCAATTGAAAAGTCTCAAAATAACGAATAAGTCTTCTATATATTAGAAATAATATTACATTCCCCCAGGTTCTTTATAACCCATACATTTGTTCTTGTCATAATATCAAATATATTACAATCGTTCACCTATACTATTACATAAGAACTCTAAGGGTTCGTCTTCGCCTTGCCTTTATCCTTATCGGAGCCTTCGGTTCGTTCGATCTTAGCTGTGTTCATATGGTTCAAGCAAGAATGAGCAAGACTAGCTCAGTAAGTACTACAATTCTAATAAACAACATGCTTGAAACATAGAACTCGTATATCTTTAATAAATGAACAATAGTTATGAAGTACTATCGATAATTTAAAATAGCACTTCTTAATATTCAAAACGTTTTACAACAATAATATTCAGTAAAACATCACTTCCGGTCCAAGACCTTGAGCATTTCATAAGTTCTTTTGAAAAGGACATCCAGCACTAAGTTTGTAAGTCCGACATTACTTACGAGCACGTCTAGGTGATTAGCCTATAGTACTCTATGCTGATCTACACTACATTCATTAAACGTGTATACATTTAAGTTGTGGCAACCTCACGTGCCTGTCGTTAAACGAAAAAAACATTTTTAACATACTCAGTCTTCGATTGAAAACCACACCAATATATCTCGGTAAACATTAATCATGCTTGACAGAATTATAATATCAGTCTAGCCGAAAGAATTGGCTTTGACTTCATCATTCAAGACTTCATGCGAAAGAATACATGAATCATAAAGCTTGTCCAGTCTAAACTGGAACAAGGGTTAGAATACTTGCCTTCAGCGTCTGCTTACTGATTTATCACACGTACACTTTAAGTCTCTAAGTCTCTACAATACATGATCATATAACGCACCCTATTAGGTCACATGTAATCAAGTAAGTATACTACTATATCTTACCCTTCATCTCAATCTAAATCCTGATTTAGATCTGTTATTATGGGTTTCGGCTTTTCATTACGTCATCCTCATTTCGTTCATATACAATTGATTATTAACCTTTAATCATCATACATAAGGTTTATAAGTACCTTACAATACCTTATTAAGATCCTCAGTTAATTGCTACTGGGTTACTGTTCATGTTATACTTGTAAACATTCTTTACTGTCCACATTCTAGGGTTGGCACTACGGTGCCACCCATTGCTCTATAAGTCGCGCTTGGCCATGCGAGTTAACAGAGATGTTTCAAAACGGACTCGGTACTGCAGTCATGAAGTCTTTGTTCTTCATGTCGTACATGCTTATGACTTAGCAAATGTGCTCAAACATCGTGTCTTGGTACATGGGCCGCCACTCATTTGGCCTTGGGTTGGTGCCGCGGTGCCAACTCTGTGCCTCAGACAATTTGCAAAATTTAAAAATTTTACGAAACTCCCGGACTCATAACTTCTTCGTTATAAGTCCGAATTAGCTCGTTCAAAAGCCTACAGTTTGTAAATTAGATACTCTATGCGTTTATGCAAGAATTTTATCTATTTGACTTCGTTTTCTAAAATTTCACCTATTAGTTCATTTTTAACATAAACGATAAATGTCCGTGAACGTTCGACGCTCGTTTCTTCGTTCTAAGTCAAAATTCTGTCATTTTTTAGTCTGCAACTCTATAATGCCAAATATGATGTGTCTCCATCGAAAACCAACGTTTTCGACTTCAAACACAAAATACGACTTCCATTCCGAGAATTTCACGAATTCGACGATTATCGTCCAATCGTGTGAATTCCTGCGAAACCTCATTACTAATCATTCTAAATGGATTTTAATCAACATATAAACATTTCAAGTTACTTATTACGCCAACTTATTATCAAAGTAGCTTTGACTTATTCTCATAAGTCAATGACTTATTTAACTTATGAACTATAATTCTCATACTTATGACTTACTATGAACTTAAGTCCATCAATCAATGTTCTCATACTGTATTGAACATACTAACATCATATGACAAACACATGATAAGTTTTGTACAAGTTTATCAACTTATTTAGGTTCAAGTTGCTTATTCAACTTATTCTGCTTAAGTTCGTTCATCAATGACTTCTTATATGTTCTTAGCATACAATCATACTTCTCTTATAACCCTATAATGATATAGATGATTATATATTAGACAAGAGTCTTACCCTAGAAGCACTTATACTTCTCTTCTCTTGGAAACTAGCAAAGAACTTTTGACTTATTCTTAACTTATGTGGCTTATTCTCTCTAACCAATAAGTTACTTAACTTGAGAGGAGTTGAGAGGAATTTTAATCAAGCAATCAAATGAATTGAGAGCTCTCTATTTATAGGCAACCCAAAGTTAGGGTTGAATGGTCAATTAGGCATTGCACCTCCTCAACTAACCTCCTTAGTCCCACCTCCTTAATATTCATTACTTTACAACTAAGTTAACTTGTCTAGCACTCACTTTTCTTGCTCATCACAACACTTGATCACCACACAAAATGCTTGCCTATCAAGACTACCCACATTAACATGGTTTGCTCCATGGATCATGGCTAATTCACTGGGCTTGCTAATTAATCTAGCTAATTCCTTGTTGGGCTTATACTACAATAGTTTGGACTCATGACATATCAAACACTTGGGCTTGAGTATCACTTTCTATTGGACTTCTACCATTATGCTAATAATCCTACAAGTCCATTCCCTTTAATTAAGAACCTTGACATAAATATACCGCGTATAATTCTCGTATGCTAGCTCGTATACTAATTCGTAATATACGTTATTCCATTCTTCACACATACTCGTATAATACCTCGTATCGTACTTACGTTCAATAACTCACACAATGCCTATGCATTATACGATTAACACATTCTTTTCTTGACGCTTAATATTTCTAACGTTCTCCAATTAAGTCCGCATGTGAAATATTACGTTTTCTATACATAGATTATTATTACATAATCCATCTCATATTGATATTATAACATTACGTATTTCTCGAAAGTTCAAAAATAATTTCCGAGCATAAATCGATGAATAACGTTTTTCAGAAAATTTCTCGGAAAGCCTTTATTTTCGTCTTAGAAATTCAAACACTTTAATTCATTCACGTAATTAAAATACTACGACATTCTAACGTTTCTAGGTTATAGAATGCCATTCATCTTATCAACATGTAGTAATAATAAATAATATTATTTTATTCATTATTAAAAGTATTTATAAAGGTTCAATTTTCTGGGGCGTTACAATAGTTGTGGGTAATATTTACAAATTTTGCAAAGTAAGCAAGTGGTTATATAATATTTGATTGGTCGGGGAATATTCGTTTTAACAGAGAATATTCGAACGACGGCACAATCATTGGTGGACCCCACAACGGAAGTATTGTCGTAGTTAGAAAATGATATAATTATATTTTTATAAAAATAACGGCGAAAGTTTTACCGTTAAACTATTGAACTATCCAGTAGTAAAAGTACGATGAATATGCATGTGGTTGCATAGTAGCACACTCAGATTGATTATTAATGCTTACGTGAGAAGTCACTCAGTTATACTCAATTATTGCTACAAGAATCACGCATCATATATCTCTCATATTATTGATCCAATTATTGTCACAGTATCATCTGCATTATATGATATATTATTAAATCAATAATTGAGACGGCAAAGTTATTCATATTATTAAATTGCAATATTTGCAATGTCTAGAAGTTCTGTCAAGGAGAGGTTTGGTCATCTAATTGTGCGTTAATAAAGAGAAATCCTTATCAGAAAGCCCCCTCTTTCCTGGGAACGACCTGGTTGTTAAATATTGCGAGTTATAATATTAATGATGAATAAGTTCGTATTGATTAAAGATGAAATTGATAGTTCCATTATGTTGGAATTATTAGTGTTAGTGGAAATCAATATTTATTTCGATATTAATTGATGTTTGGAAGTTATACTGACCAGTCAGGTAATTAACCAGATAAATGAGCAATTAATTGCTATTAATTCACATGATTATAACTATTTGTTCACATGTGTGTACTATTGATTCACATTCTTGTACTATTAGGGAAGTTGGTGCAAGATTGATAATACTTGCACGACTATGTTAAAAATGGAGGTATAGATGGAGGTACTATACTGTAATTTGTATTTTAACATGATTATAACTATTGATTCACATGATTGAACTATTGATTCACATTATTTACTATTAGGGGAGGTGGTGCAAGTTTGATAATACTTGCAGGACTAAATTAAAAATGAAAGAAAAGTTGAAGGTATTGTACTGTAATTTTTCTAGCCCCAAAACGTGCAATTATTGAAACTATATTTTCCTATAAATAGAAGCTCATTCTTCCTTTATTTCTCATGAATTCACTAAAGCTATAGAACAATTATTATAGAGAGAAATTATAGAGAGAAAGAAGAAGAGAAGTCTGCTACCTCTCAACTCCAGTATCCAGTTTCTTTCTAAGGTAAGGGATATTTTTTCTTTCGTATTCATGAAGAGAGCTATTGTTATTCCATTCTTTATTATTATGTTGGAATAACCTGTCTATGCGAAGTACCGCATACATGGTGAAATTCTTCTGTTATTCCATTCTTTATTATTATGTTGGAATAACCTGTCTATGCTAAGTAACGCATACATGGTGAAATTCTCCTGTTATTCCATTCTTTATTATTCTGTTGGAATATACTGTCTGTGCGGATTACACTAGACCTGGTTCCATTCTTTATTATTCTGTTGGAATAACCTGTTTGTGCGGTTTATCGCATGCATGGTGAATTCTTTGTTATTCCATTCTTTATTATTTTGTTGGAATATTCTATCTGTGTGGATTACGCTAGACCTGATTCCATTCTTGATTATTCTGTTGGAATAACCTGTCTGTGTGGTCTATCGCATGCATGGAGAATTCTTCTGTTATTCCATTCTTTATTATTTTATTGGAATATCCTGTCTGTGCGGATTACGCATGACCTGGTTCCATTCTTTATTATTCTGTTGGAATAACCTGTCTATGTGGATTATCACATGCATGGTGAATGATCCTTCATATTCATTCCTTATTAAATTGTGGAAATAATCTGTCTACGTGGATTACTGCATGGCGGGTGAAAATCCATTTGCAATTTCAAATATTCTATGATACTCATTTGGTTAAAGTTTTGGCTTCTATACTCCATGAAATTAGTAGAATATCCTGGATATTTGCACTTCATCCTGTATCTTTTCATGGAAATAATCTTCTGAGCATTCTTGAATTTTACTCCACAAAGCTGTATCATGTTGACAATTTGGACGTAATTGATTTCAAGATAAATTAACTTATAAATCTTTAAAATTTATTCTTGAACTTGTTTTATTAAATTATTATATCATTGTCATCATCCTCATGATTATATTGTGATGAAAGTCATCTTTGGCTTACGTACATAGATGGACTTGGTATGATTATGACCATGGATTATTCGATATAATCATGACATGTAATGTTATAAATGATGTGGTAAAAGTCCTCAGTTGTAAGACCCCGAAATTTTTAAATAAAAAGGAATTTCCTTTATTTTGAAATAGTAAGGGTTGATTTGATTAATGTGGATAGTTAAGGGTTAAATACGCAAATATTTCAAAATAAGCAAGTGGTTATAAAATATTCATTGTTGTCGGGGAATATTCGTTTGGTCGTGGAATATTAAATCTTTGTTGGGAATATTAAATGCGACAAGTAGTGACCATGCATGTACTGGGCCCCATAACTTGAAAGCGATTGGATAAAGAAAACGACAAATATAAGTTGTTTTTAAATAACTGGCGTAGTTATTTACCAGTATTATCTTTGTTGGAATACCCAAATTGGTTAAAACACACTAATACGCGCGTTGTTGAGCAAAGTAGCACGGTATTGCACCAATTATTGATTCTTACGTAAGAAGGCACTACTCAATAATGGTTACGTAATTATCGCTCAAAGTATTTTATTGAGTTAATAATTCTTTGTGTTGATATTTTATATTCTTTGTTGTTTCAATAATTGTCATTACATTATCTTTCATTATCGAAGCAATAATTCATATTATCCGAATAATATTATTAGATAACATTATTGGCAATGTCTAGAAAGTTACGTCTAAGGAGAGGTTTGGTCATCTAATCAATGCTACCATGAAGAAGAAATTCTTATTCGAAAGCCCCCTCTTTCCAGGAACCGCCTGGTTGTCAATATTGTGATTCGTAATATTATTTGTGAATAATTAATTATTGATTTATATGATGAGTAAAATATTGATTTTATGTGGATATAGATGGAGAAAATTTTAAAATGACAATTGTTGAAAATTAATATTTTATCTTTTTACGATAAAATAATTCATTTAAATATATTATTTTAATAATATATTAACGTTGATATTTTTACAATGAATGTGGGATATATGAGTATATGAGGAGGAAGAGTATTTTGTGGCATTAAATGTTTAACACATGTTTTGTGTGTTGGTGGACACAATTATTGGATAGAAATTTGATTATATAACAGTAAAATCGCCCGCTTGTGGATTTCGGTCGATTTTTGTTTGGAATTTGGAAAACTTTCTTCTGCAAAGTTGTAGAGAATTGAATTTCCTATAAAAACTCATGAGATTCGAATTTTCTAATGAAAGGGCTATTTATTATGAATTATTGAAGTTCAAGATCCGAAATAATTGATTTTGGGAGTTTTAATTAATTATTTTGAGAAAAACATTTTGGTGAGTTTGTGAACCTCATTTAACATGTGTGGCTGGTGTTTTTGACCAAAAGGTGGGCTAAGGAAAATTTGTATAATTATATTAATATTATATTAAATTTTTCGCTTTGGTGTTCTAAGCATTTTCCTATAAATAGGGTGCTTAGGTTAGAATTGAAAATCACACCGTAAACTGAAGTTTTCTCTATTCTCTCTCGATATTTTGAGCGTATTCTTGTGAGTATTTTGAGTATACTTTGAGTATTGCTAGGCGGTGCAAGTTCCCTTCAAAGACTATACCCTAGATTCTAGCTAGAAGTACCGATCTTTCGAGGTAAGGGATATTATTTTTTTGTAATGATATTATTTCTTCAATATCATTATTTGAAATGTTGATCTGAAGTTTTATCAAATTTAGAACTTTTTTTCTTGTCGGGTTACTATTCACGAGTTACTATTCACGAAGTTACTATTCATGAGTTACTATTCACGAGTTACTATTCACAGTACTATTCATAAGCGTGAAGATGTTTTTGTGGAATTTCTATCTTTTGGTGTTTGAGTTACTATTCACGATATCAAGCACTATTCACGTGATACTGGTACTATTCATAGAAAAATAAAATTTCTTCTTTTCGGTCAAAATATCTATTACGGATACTAACTCGATTGTATCCATGTTTTGATCATTCTTGAATTTTACACCACTATGATTATTTTTGAGGTATTTTTGGGCGTGGATAAAACCAAGTACGAATCCTTAATCCTTAATCCTTGTCATTTTGTTTCACTGGATTCGTTTCTTTAAAAATATTTTTCATCATCCTCAGTCTTAAATGATGATATTATTGAATATCTTTGGCCTGTAGTGCAAAGATGAATGATTTCTGAAGAATATCTTTGGCATGTAGTGCAAAGATGAACAGGTGTTGAGATGAACATGACCGATTGATTAATATCTTTGGCTCAGAGTGCAAAAGATGAGCAGTGTTTAAATGAACATGATTAATCGATGAATATCTTTGGCTGTAGTGCAAAGATGAATATTTGATTCGGATGTATATTGATTGATGTTACAGGATAAAATATTGATGATGGACCGTTAAATTCATAGATTATAGTAGATTTCATTCTCTACGTAACTCTTCTATGAATTATTATTTCATTCTTGTAATATTGATCTCGAAACTTGTTGTCTATTGTATTCTATCGATTTTTTTCCTCGTTGAAGACTAACGATAATTTGTTGTATATTATCTTAGTCATAATATTCTTTCTTGGGCTAGTTGAGCTCACCCTTTTCCTTGTTGTTCCATTTTTCTTCTCGGGAGGCGAGAATGTAGAGAAGTACTAGTCGGGGTATGGAATGAAGATTCTAGAGAGAGTTGTTTAGTAGTCCTCACCATTTTTGTAAAATAATGAATCAATAATGTGATGAGGATTTATTTGAGTATAGATATTGTCTAGAAGATAATATTTGTATTCAAACTCACGCTTTTCTTGTTGTAATAATAAAGTTGTAGTTGTTTTCGCACCATGTATTTGGCGATTTCAGAATGGGTGTTGTGTATACCTATTTTGGGGCGCCACATCGATAACTCAGTAGTGCATTGATGGACAATTTTGGTATGATTATAACCGTGGATTATTTGGTATAGTCATGACCATTGATGATTTAATTAATATCCCTGGCCCAGAAAAGTGTGGATGACTCGATGATGTGGTTTATTTATTAAGTCGAGTCTCTCGTGATAAAAATTGATGAAAACATTTTAAATCATAGAAGATAGTAGATATCATGCTCTACTCGACTCTTTTAATGGATTGCTTATTCAACGCAGCTTAAACTTGATGTCTATTGTATTTTATTAGTTTAACATTGTTGAAGACTAATGATAATTTATTCTCGCATTATCTTAGTCATAATATTTTCTTCGGGCTAGTTGAGCTCACCCTTTCTTTCACTGTTCTCTTCAGGAAATGAGAACTTAGCCGGGACTAGTCGGGGAACGGAGTGACGGTCCAGATGATAGCATTAGTAGTCCTTACTATTCTGTTAAATAGTATGACAATAAATGTAATGAGGATTCCATTGAGTATGGATATTGTCTATATGACAATATTCTTATTAAAACTCTTAGATTATGTTTTGTCGTATTTTACACGACTGTTGTATAATTAAGTTGTATTTGAATTTTGTACCATGTATTTGGCGACTCAAGATGGGTGATGTATACCTATTTTGGGGGCATCACAGGTGGTATCAAAGATTAGGGATATGATCCCTGGCTGAGATATGAGACAAGAACTAGGAGGGGAGAGACGGGGAATTCCTTCTCTAGTGTGACCTACCTAAGTTTATTTGGTATTTAATTGGTCGATCAGAGTATAGGGATAATATGTGATACGTTAATTAACCCTTATTTTGTGGCAGTATTTGAAAATGGCATCCGAAAATGTTGAGATAAACAATGAAGCATATGAGACCGTTGAGTCACCATAGATTAATGCCCAGGATAATGTACAACAGAAAGACAATAATCCTCATGTAAACAATAACACCGATAAAATGGTGAATGATGGGATGTTCAGAGGCTTTATTCAATTCATGCAACATCAGAAGAAAATGGCTCATGTCCAAAATGCAGGTGGAAACACTGACAACTCTCGGACGGTCACCGCTAAGCAGTTCAAGGAGCTGGGACCACCAGAGTTTTTTGGAGAGCCAAACCCACTTAAGGCGGAGACATGGATAAAGCAGATCAACAAGATATTTGATGTCTTGGGATGCTCTAAGGAGAAAAAGGTTCCCTTTGCCACCTTCATGTTGCGAGCAGAGGCAGATTACTAGTGGGAATCTGTAAAGCGTAATCAACCTGCCGCACTCAAAATGTCTTGGGAGAAGTTCCAAGAGCTGTTCAATGACAAGTACTTTCCTGAAAGTATTTGTCACATGAAGAAGGTAGAGTTCATCAAGCTTGAGCAAAACAATATAACCGTGGCGCAGTACGAAGCTAAGTTTGTCGAGTTGTCTCGGTTTGCGTCTCACTTGGTTGATAATGAGGAGAGAATGACGCAGATGTTTCTAAGAGGTTTGAAACCCGAGATACGTCAATACTTAATTTCTCACAAACTGTGTTTGTATTCAGATGTTGTGAATAGGGCTCAGTTATTGAAGCGTGATAATGAGTCAACCCAACCAAGAGAGAGAAACCGACAAGTCAATAATACCAGTAGTAGCAGTCAACGAAGCGGTGGCAACAAATGTGGAGGGGAAGGACACAAAAGTCCAAACTGCACGATGCAGTCCAAAGCGTGTTATAATTGTGGAAAAGAAGGTCACCTAACCCAATTTTTTCATGCACCAAAGTCAAGTCCAGCAGGGATGGTGGCATCAAAGGGTGTTCCAGACAAGACAAAACCGGTAGTTCAAGGGAGAGCATTTGTCGTAACCTCCCAAAAAGTGAGGAATCCGAATGAGGTGATCATGGGTAAGCTAATTATAAACTCTAGCGAAGTTTATACTTTATTTGATACCAGTTCTGCCCATTCTTTTACTTCTCCTACTTGCGCTCAACGTTTAAATTTGATTCCGGAGAAATTAGACTTTAACTTATCTGTTGAAACTCCGTTGGGAGAAACCTTCATTACATCCACGGTTTATAAGTCTTGTTTGATTCAAATTGGTAACCGCATGTTACCTGTCGATCTTATTTCTTTGAAAATACTTGCATTTGATGTGATTTTAGGGGTTGATTGGTTAACTACTCATCATGCTAAAATCGATTATTTTCGTAAGGTTGTTAGCTTTCATATTCTTAACCAACCTATTATGCAAATTCAAGCAACCAAACCACTAAAATCAATCACTGTCATATCAAGTCATAAAGCTATTCGTTTATTGAAAAACGGATGTCAAGCTTTCTTAGCCCATGTCACGGATTTAAATAAAGATATGTTAGATTTGAATGATATTTCTATTGTTAATAAATTTCCTGGCGTATTCCCTGAAGAACTTCCTGGCCTACCCCCAGAGTGTGAAATTTAATTTTGTATCGACCTTGAATCCGGTACAAAACCCATTTCCAAAGCCCCATATCGAATGGCTCCTATTGAACTTCAGGAGTTAAAAACCCAACCACAGGAATTATTAGACATCGCTTTCATTTGTCCTAGCACGTCTCCTTGGGGTGCTCCTGTTCTATTCATGAAGAAGAAAGATGGAAGTATGCGACTTTGTATTGATTATCGGGATTTGAATCATGTCACCATCAAAAATAGGTACCCGTTACCTTGCATTGATGACCTGTTTAACCAGTTGCAAGGAGCCAAATTCTTTTCAAAGATTGATTCGTTCAGGATATCATCGGTTGAAGATTAAAGCGATGACATTCCAAAGATCGCTTTCGGAACTCGAGAGATGCATTATGAATTCCTAGTCATGTCTTTTGGATTGATTAATGCTCCTACTGCCTTCATGGATATGATGAACCGAGTATTCAAGGAATATTTGGATCACTTTGTGGTCGTCTTTATTGATGACATCCTCATATACTAGAAAACCTGCGAAGACCATGAGCAACACTTGAGGCTGATACTCTAAAAGCTTTGTGAAAACAAGCTTTATGCTAAGTTGAGGAAATGCGAGTTCTGGCTTGAGGAAGTTACATTCCTTGGGCACGTGATATCCAATCATGGAATATCTGTTGACCCGATAAAAATTGAAGCAATTTAAAGCTGGGAGCAACCTAAGTTAGTGACCGAAATACGTAGCTTTCTTAGCTTAGTTGGTTATTATCGGAGATTCGTAGAAGGGTTTTCTCGAATCTCTACTCCATTAACTCAGCTGACTCAAAAAGATACAAAATTTGGTTGGAGCGAGGAATGTGAAAAGAGTTTTCAAGAACTCAAGAGAAGACTCATTTCAGCACCTGTTCTGACAATACCATCTGGCTCGGAGGGATTTGTCATCTACAGTGATGCTTCAGGCAAAGGGTTAGGATGTGTTCTCATGCAACATGGGAAAGTCATAGCTTATGCCTCTCGACAACTCAAAGAATATGAGAGGAATTATCCTACTCATGATCTAGAGTTGGCAACAGTTGTTTTTACGCTTAAGATTTGGAGGCATTACCTGTATGGAGAGAAGGTGGAGATCTATACGGATCATAAAAGCCTTAAATATTTCTTCACTCAAAAGGAACACAACATGAGGCAACGATGATGGCTTGTGTTGTTGAAAGATTATGATCATACCATCCAATACCATCCTGGAATAGAAGAAGAGCAATTAATAGAAGCTTGTTCTTCCTTCATTTCTCATGAATTCACTAAAGCTATAGAGCAATTAATATAGAGAGAAATTATAGAGAGAAAGAAGAAGAGAAGTCTGCTACCTCTTTACTCCAGTATCCAGTTTCTTTCTAAGGTAAGGGGTATTATTTCTTTCGTATTCATGAACAGAGCTATTGTTATTCCATTCTTTATTATTATGTTGAAATAACCTGTCTATGCGAAGTACCGCATACATGATGAAATTCTTCTGTTATTCCATTCTTTATTATTCTGTTGGAATATCCTGTCTGTGCGGATTACGCTAGACCTGGTTCCATTCTTTATTATTCTGTTGGAAAAACCTGTCTGTGCGGTTTATCGCATGCATGGTGAATTCTTTGTTATTCCATTCTTTATTATTCTGTTGGAATATCCTATATGTGCGGATTACGTTAGACCTGGTTCCATTCTTTATTATTCTGTTGGAATAACCTGTCATTGCAGTCTATCGCATGCATGGTGAATTCTTCTGTTATTCCATTCTTTATTATTCTGTTGGAATATCCTGTCTGTGCGGATTACGCATGACCTAGTTCCATTCTTTATTATTCTGTTGGAATAACCTATCAATATGCATTATCACATGCATGGTGAATGGTCCTTCGTATTCATTCCTTATAAAATTGTGGAAATAATCTGTCTACGTGGACTACCGTATGACGGGTGAAAATCCATTTGCAGTTTCATATATTCTATGATACTCATTTGGTTAAAGTTTTGGCTTCTATACTCCATGAAATTAGTAGAATATCCTGGATATTTGCACTTCATCCGGTATCTTTTCATGGAAATATTCTTCTGGGTATTCTTGAATTTTACTCCATAAAGCAGTATCATGTTGACAATTTGGACGTAATTGATTTCAAGATAAATTAACTTATAAATCTTTAAAATTTATTCTTGAACTTGTTTTATTAAATTATTATGTCATTGTCATCATCCTCATGATTATATTGTGATTAAAGTCATCTTTGGCTTACGTGCGTAGATAGACTTGGTATGATTATGATCAGGGATTATTCGGTATAATCATGACCTGTAATGTTATAAATGATGTGGTAAAAGTCCTCAGTAGCCTGTAGTGCATTGATGGATAGTTTTTGGTATGATTATGACCAGGGATTATTCGGTATAGTCATGACCATTGATGATTTAATTAATATCCTTGGCTCGTAGTGCAGGGATGACTCGATGATGTTGTTTATTTATTAAACTGAGTCTCATCGATAAAAATTAATGAAAACATTTTAAATCATAGAAGATAGTAGATATCATGCTCTACTTGACTCTTCTAATGGAATGTTTATTCCACTGCAGTTAAACTTAATGTCTATTGTATTTTATCAGTTTAACATTGTTGAAGACTAATGATAATTTATTCTGCATTATCTTAGTCGTAATATTTCTTACTGGGCTAGTTGAGCTCACCCTTTCTTTCACAATTCTCTTTAGGAAATGAGAACGTAGCCGGGACTAGTCGGGGAATGAAGTGACTGTCTAGATGATAGCATTAGTAGTCCTCACTATTCTGTTAAATAGTGTAACAATAAATGTAATGAGGACTCCATATAGTGTGGATATTATCTAGATGACAATATTCTTATTAAAACTCTTAGATTGTGTTTTGTTATATTTTACACGACTGTTGTATAATTAAGTTGTATTTAAATTTTGTACCATGTATTTGGCGACTCAAGATGGGTGATGTATACCTATTTTGGGGGCGTCACACATACAACCCATCTCATATCCCATGTGGATCCTATCAAGTACGTGTTCAGTAAACCCATATTGAATTATCAGCTGTCCAGATGGCAGTTAATCCAACAACAATTTGACATCGTCTACGTGAAGCAAAAATCCATTAAAGGACAAGGAATTGCGGATCAACTGGCCGCTGCACCCGCAAGGGATTTTAAAACCTTAGAAACATACTTCCCCGATGAAAGGGTAATGACAGTGCAACAACACCATCAGTACAATGCATGTCGTACGTGGAAAATGTATTTTGATAGAGCTATTAACATGGAGGGTTCTGGAGCTAGAGCAGTTCTAGTATCCTTTACGGGGGAGCAGTATCTCGTCATCGTCAAATTGTAGTTTGTCAGCACCAACAACACAACTGAGTATGAAGGATTATCATGGGACTCAAACTTGCCCAATCAATGGGTATCAGGAGGTTAACTGTCTTTGGGGATTCAGAATTGGTGATCAGACAAATCACAGGAATCTATCATACCAAAGAGCTACAATTGCTGCCTTACCATCAGCAAGTTTTACAAATGGCTTCGGAGTTTGAAGAAGTAAACTTCCTCCACATTCCTCGGAATAGGAATGATTTTGCGGATGCGCTAGCAAATTTAGCCTCCTTGATCACCATACATGATAAGGAAAACATGCCAAGCATCCCACTTGCCCTACAAAAGACTCCAGCCTACGGGAAGTACATTGGAGAAGTATTGGATGAGCTACCTCTCATCAAACACCCTTGGTATCAGCACATCAAGGAGTACTTATGAGATTGATCTACATCTGCTGAGGTGAGGCCGACTTAAAGAAGGCGAATTCATCGACTGGCTATGAATTTCTACTTAAGCAGAGATGCACACTACAAAAGAGATGCAGGAATAGGTCTTCTCAGATGTCTGGACAAGGACTAAGCTCAGAGGCTCATGGATGAAATCCATGGTGGAGTATGTGGCCCACACATGAGCGGCCCCTTACTTGTTAAAAAGATCCTCAGAACAGGGCATTACTAAATCTCGCTTAAGGCTTGTAGACACTCAAAATTTTCTGCACTCCTATTACTAACATTGAAGGAGGGTAGATTCATCTTTTGGAGATAACCCTGAAAGATAGCTTACATCCATTCCGGATACTACCGGAAGTTCAGTTCCAACCCAGAACATAAATCGGGAACATCATCTCAAACCTGGAACACACACCGGAAATGTCATTTCCAATCTCGGAGATAACCCCGAGATATGCAGATCAAAAGACCGGCAACAACACCAGAGAGGATAGTTTTGTCTCGGCAATAACACCACGACGCTCAGTTCCATTCCCAGAGAAACACTGGGAGTAGCAACCCCATCCTTGGTGATAGAACCAAGAGATGCCATTGCAGTTCCGGCGATAACCCCGAAAATGATTGTTTCAAACATATGCAATCAGCTTCAACCACAGACATCCTATCGAGGCACACACACCTCAGACCCGGAGATAACAACGGGCAGACAGGAACATCCATAGATGACAGTGAGACATACAAACAAGCAGCAGTCCAATCTCAGAGGTAACCCTGAGCAACGTCTGCTTTTCGCTTAAATCGGCGATAACCCCGGTGAGGAGTCACAACGTCATCTTACCATCTCAACAAGATAATATCGTGGCATACCAACAAGTAGTCCAATCTCAGCTGTAACCCTGAGCAACGTCTACTTTTAACTCAAACCGGCGATAACCCCGGCGAGGAGTCAAACGTCATCTTGTTCCTTTGACAATGGCATATCGTCTCAACACTTCATACATACATACATCCAACAATGTCCCACAAGAGCCGAGGATTGACATTCCCGAGTGACTATTACGCGTGGGAGTACTTTGGATAGAATTTGAAGCTTGAAGACCATGGGCATAGACCCCTCTTCTTGACTTCGTACAACCTCTAATCCATGTCATTGCGTAACTCTCGACACAAGCGGTCTGAAGAAGGTCAGATATACCTTGTTAGGATGCTCGGATTAAAGTTCTACAAGTTCAAGTGGACATTACAGTGTATGAGTGCATATACTACGAGATGACAGGACCCGTGAGGCTCGGACCATGACCAGCCACATGTACAACTGTGACTGGCGTAGGTGTACCTGCGGCCATCTGTCTATATATACAAGCCTTAGGGTCAGCCATTTAAGAAAAAGAGGGAGGGAAAAAGGCGAGGAAGCCCTATCCATTTTACTTTGTATACACATCTTTTGAGTGTTTCCTCACTTCTAAACACTAGTTAGCTCACATATAGCTATCTTTTTATCCGGCGGGAGCTGAGTGTTTATCCATTTAAAGTTATAGAAGTCTACTTTGGCAGCCCACTGTAAGCCTTCTTATATTCTATAAAGCCTTCTTCTCATATTAGCACACATTGTTGTACACGTTGAGAGTCATGTGAGTGTGTTTGCCCTGACTTCGATCCTTGGTTTTCATTTCTGTCTGTATATATATATACTTATATATATGTATATATTTCATATATGGACTAACATTATCGAGTTATGCCTCGATTGAGCCTAGACTTCGGTCTGGAGCGTTTAATTGCTTATATATATATATATATATATATATATATTTGTACATATATATTTACATTCATGTCCGGCCTAGAGTTTACTTCGTGGCCTTTTCCAGATTTATTTACATTTCGTCCTGCCTGGAGTTTACGTCGTGGTAGTTGATCGCTTTTACAGCTTTATTTACATTTTGTCCCACCTGGAGTTCACTTCGTGGTGGTTGATCATGTCAATATATATATATATATACCGCTTTTATATATTTACATTTCCGATCCCTCATGGAGTTGCTTCGTGGTGGTTGATCATGTCTGTATATATATATTTACAGCTTTTATATATATAACTGCTTACTGCCTTCCATATAAATTGCAGTATCATGTGAGCCAAGGAATCATGTGATCATATGTTCAGTTTAGTGAATCTAGATTCGGTTCCCATGATGGACATTTTTAGTTGTAGTAAGTAGCACTGTACATTATTTTTCTGATTGGTTCGAATTTCTCTCGATGGGTCATCATGCCCATGAGAGGAGTTCTAAGATCGCTATATATTATTTTCTCGAGAATGCTTCACATCTAGAAAATAAAAGCAAACAAGCCAAACATTTAATAATAAAATGGAAGTATGAAAAGGTCTCAATTCCTATTGAGCACAGGGTTTGAAAAACCTCTTTTACAAAACGTCATTGCTATATCTTGGTTAAAATTGATTTTTTCTATAAAATTCAAACCTTGTGTATATAGGTGCGAACGAGGCCTCGCACTACTTTCAAATAATTGCACATTGATCCACACACACACACACACACATTTATATAACAATTTCTTTGAAAAGTGGCGGTCACCGTGGTAACACGGATGTCGGGGGGTGCCTAACACCTTCCCTCCGCATAATCAAGTCCCCGGACCCAAAATGAATCTCGGTTTCATAGATTCGTCTAGCGTTGTCAAAACACTTTGGGTCAATGTGCAAACCTTTTTTCGGTTGCGTTAGTGCAACCAGTTAAATACACCAACTGGCGACTCTTAAAGTTAAATCGTCGACATTATACATGTCGGACCTTTTTCACTTGTTTTTTTCAAACAAATCTAACATTAACATAAGAACACCAAAGAACAAGTAACGAAAAGGGACACTCAAAAATCTCGACGTCAACAGGTGGCAACTCTGCTGGGGATTCCAGTAAGAAGGCTTAAGCCGCTATTTCAAGCTTTTCAAAATTGTTATATGCTTGTGTGTGAATGTTGAATTTACATTAATGATGAATGTGTACGAATGCATCTTAATTACTGCACTGCTAAATATCTATCTGTGATATTAGTGCTTCGCACATGTCATCATTTTGCATAAACGGTGAGACACGTTGTATGTGAATGTATGTTGTGTGGTCCCTCCACCAGGAGGTTATCCTGTCGGTGTTTGATTACTGGACTTGTGGGAAGAATGATTCCCCAGGGCTCAGGAAAGACACCACTCAGATTCGCTCCAGTTGAACGACCGGATTAACTTCCCGCCAAGTAGATTGCGATGATCTGGGAACCTTCATGCTGAAAAGCCGCGAGAGTAACCCTAAGATAGGTCAACCTCTGATAAACCAAATGCGGAGGGAAGTCTCTTCATACTTTCCATTTTAAATTACCTGTAAAAATATTTACTTATAATTCTATTCCATGTTCATTCATATGTAATGGAAAATATAAAGAATATTTGTGCATGCATGACATGTTATCAATTAATAACCGGTTTTGCAGGACAAAATTCCTAAACAGACATGTTATGATAACATTTATATTACCCTAAGACTAAACTACGTAAGTCTTTTATAGGGAAGCAATTGGGCATTACCGCTCAAAGTCCAAAAGGCCATGAGCTTGCAATGTACCAATCATGTCTTCTTCGATCGGCCTAATAATCGTTTTGTTTCCGAGAAGAATTTGACGGATTGAGTAAATAAATCACAGACTTGGCTGTCCTACTAAAAGAATTACACCATTATACTCAGGGTACGAAGATACCTATACATACAGAATCCTCTACACAAGGAGGAGTTCAAGGTCTAGAAAAAACAGTTCCAGAACATCAGTTGAATACAACTAACAAAGACCCTGAAAACACCCATCTCAAAGGAGATCCAGACAGCGATGATATCAAGAAGAAGGTCCTCCAAATGGAGGAAACTATCCGCGTTCTCAAAGGGATTAGAACACATAGCAGTGTTTCATATACAGACCTTTGCATATTTCCTGGTGTTCAATATCCAGAAAAATTCAAGACCCCTGATTTTGAGAAATATGACGGATTAGGGGATCCTTATACACATTTAAAGGTGTTCATAGGAGAACTTAGGTCTTACGCAGAAAATGAAAAGCTCCGAATGCAGCTGTTTCAAAAAAGTCTGATTAGAGAAGCATGTTCATGGTATACCAGATTAGACAACTCTAAGATCCATAGCTGGGAAGAGCTGCCTCACGCTTTCCTTACTCAACACAGTTTTCAATCTCAGATGGCTCCTGATCGGTACCAAATTACCAAGGTCAAGAAATAGTCTAATGAGTCATTTAGAGAGTATGCTCGAAGGTGGAGGCGCCTTGCTTCTCAATTTATTCCTTCCATGACAGAATCAGAAATGGTTATGACCTTCATAGATGTACAGGAAGCTTCTTTCTATGAAAGAGTTCTAGCTGGTATTGGCAAACTATTTTCTAAAATGATCAAACATGGCGAGATGGCTGAGATGGGATTGAAGTCAGGTAAAATTCAAGACGTAGCCGCTCTTAAAGCTGTTGCTGAGCACATCCAGTCCAGATCTTATGAAAACAACCACCGGAGGGTCCATAAAAAGAAAGAGGATGATGTTTCCTTGATACTACAAGGACAAAAAGGCAATCCAAGCATGCCTATGCAGAGGAGAAACTACTCCCCTTTTCTAGCACAATCTTCAAACCCTCCATTGCCTAAAAGTGGAGAAGTAAAGCGACCTCGAACGTTCACACCCTTAGGGGACTCACTCGAGAATATTCTTGCTCTTCTGACTTCTCAGAAGAAAATTACACATCTTCCACCAGCCAACCCTAATGGGAGGGGTTTTAATGCTACTTGGAAGTGTGCTTATCATGCCGGGGCACCTGGACATGATAATAAAGATTGTTGGGCCTTAAAACAAAAGATTCAAGATCTAATAGACAATGGTGAGGTCGTGGTCACTAAACCAGATTAGCCTCATGTGCAAGATAACCCTTTTCCTCAATACAAAGAAGTGGTAACCATGATCAGTTGGATCACTGTACAAGGTTACAATTCTAATGGAGAATCATCCCAACCCATCAAAGATGGTGTTGACAAATGGGATTATGCAAAGTTCTAGTTTACCATAAATGAAAGATGAAAGCTCTTTCCAAACAAATTGAATAATTGGCAGAACTAGTGACCCACCAGCATCAAGTCACACGCCAATTAATCAGGCGGGAGCATGCCTATCTCCTTCCTTTTGTTATGAATGCCTCCTCACCACCTTCAGAAAGCGAAGCTATGGAGGATAAGGTTGTGAAGCAAACAGATGCTAAAGCCCGTCGGGATTTTGCCAATCAGAGGGAATTCACCTATTTGGGCCAATCTATGGAGGAGATATTACAGATGTTGATCAACGAAGGAAGAATTACCTTCCTTCTCCCTCCCATCAATCCCCGCTCAGGGCGGTTCAATCCTGATGAAATGTGTCAATATCATTCACATTCTCGCGGTCTTAGCACAGAAGAATGCTGGGCAATCCACCATCTTATTCCTAATCTTATTGATAGCGGTGTTCTGCAAATAGCAGATGATTACACTGTACAACTCCAGGGTGGGAATGCATGTCCTACTAAATGGAAGGGATCAGTAGCAGTTATATCCGAAGTGGATGATGAGACTGTCAAAGTATTTCCCATACAACCAATTCAACTCAAAGAAGCTGACAATCCTTTGAAAGTGGCCACACCAGAGCCAATTTCTTTATCTTTCAGACCACAATATCCTGTTGTTAGCTTACACAATGTTCCATGGAATTATGGAGAAGCTGAAGGATCCACGTCTCATACTACTGCTACAGTGTTGAAGGAAAATCCACTGTATCTTCCTCAATAGATTATCAAACCAACTTGCCAAGCAAAGGGGAAATTGCCTGTGGAGAAGATTGAAAAATTCCTCCGCACTACGGGCCACAATGAAGCCAAAGTGGTTTTAAGCTTGCGAGAAGCTCCACACTAGATTTCAATACTGGATTTGGTTTTCTATTCCGAGGATCATTGGAAGATCTTGCTAAAGGTTTTAGAAGAAGCCTATTTGCCAAAATCAGTGGACGTGGAAAATTTTTAACATTTGGTTGATCACATTTTCAACAACAATGTGATATCCTTCACTGATGACGACATACCTCCCGAAGGGATCGGTCATTGCAAGCCTGTGCATATTATAGTTTTGTCTTCCGGGTACATGCTAGCAGGAGTATTGATAGATGGAGGCTCATCTCTAAATATATGTCCTTATGCCACCTTGGTAAAGATGAATATCAATCTCAAGCGGATCCAAAGCAGCCATACGGTCATTAGAGCTTTTGATGGATCCCAGCAAAATTTTGTTGGAAAGATTGAGTTGCCAATTGAGATTGGTCCAAATACATTCAATGTATCCTTCCACGTCCTCAAGATAGATTCAGGATACAACCTGCTATTGGGGAGACCATGGATAAAATGGCTGGAGTTGTTCCCTCCACACTACATCAACAACTCAAATACATTATCAACAATAGTCTAATCACTATCAACGCTGAGCCGGATTGTCCTGAATAAGGAACTCTACCAATTGTCAGCTTCAATTAAGAAGTTGAACCGGCCAGTTTCTATACACTGGAAGTGAGTAACACGCAATACCATTCTATTGGAGCACCACTTCCGCATTCCAAGATTTTTCGCCGAGGTTATATTTACCACTCAAGAAATGATGTCATTGGGTCATCAACCTGGACAAGGGCTTCAAAAAGATAAGCAGGGTATTAAGCACCCTATTCAAATGTCCAGTCAAATTGGAACAACCAGACTAGGCTATTCTGCCAGTTCCAGTTACAGGAATCATCATAAGCACAAGCAGGTTCCTTAAACTTCCGCCGCACGGCGATTCTCTATACCTTTACCTCTTGAGTTAATGCAATCTCCAGTAAAGGTTCCAACACATGTTGTAGCTATGCTATTTCCAAAACCAGTGCCAATCAAAGAAAAAGAGGTGATGATTCCTGATCCCGAAGTGGAAGAAACGGAAAGGAAATGTAAACATAACCTTGCCTTGATGATGGTAGGCATTCGCGTCATTGTTCATGATGAACATACAAATAGATACACCCTAGACGATGATTGCACAGATGTCATGGTTATCATTCGGGAGAAGGAGGATAATGACGATCCTTCCATCACTGCAGTCCATCAGGACTTTTCCCTTGATAATTGGAGAAGCACTCCATTCATTGGTCGACGAGGGTAAAATGGGCAAAAAATCCCTCTACCCTGTAGATAACTTTAATTGCTTGCTTTCCTTTACAGCACTAGCAATTATTTTATCAAGTACATGCTAACACTTTTGTATGATCGAACAGTTGCATATATTAAGTGAAAGAATCTTTTTTTTCAGGACTCTGAATTTAGATGTGCATGTCCTTGTTGATGACATACCTTCTCTCCACAAGGGCTGTAACTTTGATGCAAAGTTGGACTCAGAATTGAAGGACATCTAAGAGCACATTGAGACACCTCAGGAGATTAAGGAATGGGACGCAGACAAACCCAAACCCAATCTTAATCAAACCACTCCTTTCAATCTTGGAACCTTAGACAACCCTAACCTAATCCAAATTGGTTTAGACCTTACCACAAATCAACGGAATGACATGGTTGCACTATTAACCCAATTCTAGGATGTGTTTGTATGGTTTTATGAAGACATGGTGGGTTTGTCCACTAACATTGTTCTTCATCGCCTTCCCATCAAAGAAGGATCCAATCCAGTTAGGCAAAAGCTCAGGCGATTGAAACCTGAATGGAGTTTAAAAGTCAAAGAGGAAATTGTGAAACAATTTCAAGCTGGCATCATCATGGTGTCTACATATCCGGAGTGGATATCCAACATTGTTCCCGTGCCTAAACCAGGGGAAAGGTGCGAGTTTGCTCGATTACCGGATTTGAACAAAGCTTGCTTTAAAGATAGCTTTCCGTGCCTTTATCCACATTCTTATTGACAATATCGCTTAATACTAAGCATGCACTCCTTTCTTTGATTGCTGCGGGGTACCATCAAATTATGGTCGCTGAGGAAGATCGTGAGGAAACTGTTTTCAACACGCCTTGGGGAACCTTTCGCTACAGACGGTTGTCATTCAGCCTCATCAATGCCGGGGCAACCTATCAGCGAGCTATAATGGCTCTTTTCCATGATTTAATGCACAAAGAGATAGAGATCTACGTGGATGACATCTTTATCAAATCCTGGAAGGAGGATGACCACTTAAACCATCTCACAAAACTTTTCAACAGGTTGTGTAAGTACAACTTGAAGTTGAATCCCACCAAGGGCACCTTTGGTGTTAAGTCAGGCAAGTTGCTAGGTTTCCTAGTCAGCCACAAAGGGATTGAACTAGATCCTACCAAAATCCAGGCCATCAAGGAGATGCCCATTCCTCAGATAGAGAAGGAAATACGGGGATTTTTGGGAAGAATCAATTTCATTAGTAGATTCATTTCTCAACTCACAGCAACCTGTGAGCCTATATTCAAGTTGTTAAGGAAGAACTCCTCCTTGAAATGGAACGATGAGTGTCAGAAAGCCTTCCTTACCAATAAAGAGCAACTGATTAACGCTCCTATTTTGGTACCTCCCAGGGATGATGTTCCTCTCTTCATGTACTGTCCATAAATGACAATGCCATGGGTCGTGCATCTTTGAAGCGAAGAAAAGACAATAGAAGCCAAGAATGAGCTATCTATTACCTCAGCAAAAGATTCAGAATCAGTGAACACAAGTACACTCTGATTGAGAAAACTTGTTGTGCTTTAGCATGGGCTTCCATGAGGTTACAGCATTACCTCCATGGTCGCACAACCCATCTCATATCCCGAATGGATCCTCTCAAGTATGTATTGAAGAAGCCCATCATCGAATTGTCGACTGTCCAGATGGCAGTTGATCCTACAACAATTTGACATCGTCTACGTTACGCAAAAGTTTGTCAGAGGTCAAGGAATTGCGGATCAACTGGCCGCCGCACCTGCAGGATACTACAAACCCTTGGAAACATACTTTCCTGATGAAGGAGTAATAACAATTCAGCTACAACATCAGTACAATACATGTCATACGTGGAGAATGTATTTTGATGGAGTCATATATCTGAAGGCTTTGAGAGTGGAGCGCTTTTAATATATCCGATGCGGGAGCGATATCCGTCGCCGTCAAATTACGATTTGTCAATTACCAACAACATAAATTGAGTATGAAGGCTGTATCATGGGGCTAAAACTTGCTCGTTCAATTGGCATCAGGCGGTTAACTGTCTTTGGGGATTCCGAATTGGTAATCAAGTAATCCCCATGAATCTATCAAACTAAAGAATTACATTTATTGCCTTACCATCGACAAGTTCTATAGATGGCTTTGGAGTTCAAAGAAATCTCCTTTCTACATATTCCTCGCAATAGGAATGATTTTGCAGATGCATTAGCAACGTTGGCCTCCTTAGTTTATATACCTGACAAGGAAAACTTGTCAAGCATCACGTTTACTCTGTAAAAAGGCCCAGTTTATGGGAATTACGTTGGAGAAGTATCGGATGAGCTACCTCCCATCCATAACCCTTGGTATCAATGCATCAAGGAGTATCTACGAGATGGATCTACACCCACTGAGGCAAACCTAACTGAGAAGAGGCGGATTCATTGACTTGCTATGAAATTCTACCTGAGCGAAGATGCACTCTATAAAAGAGATGCAGGATTACGTCTCCTCGGATGTCTAGACAAAGACCAAGCTCAGAGACTCGTGGATGAGATCCATGGTGGAGCATGTGGCCCACACATGAGCGGCCCCTTACTTGTCAAGAAAATTCTCAGAACGAGACATTATTGGCTTACACTCAAAGCTGACTATGATGATCACGTCAAGAGGTGCTATCAATGCCAGATTCATGGGAATGCTATCCACGCCCCTCCAAGGGAACTCCACAATATGAGTTCGCCATGGCCCTTCTCAATGTGGGGAATAGACGTGATTGGGCCCATCGAGCCCAAAGCCAGTAATGGACATCGATTCATATTCACCATGATCGACTACTTCACCAAATGGGTAGAAGCAGCATCCTTCCCAAAGGTCACTAAAGAAGTTATCATTGCTTTCATCAGAAATAATGTCATCTGTCGATATGGATAATTAGAGGTCATTGTGTCAAACAATGCTAAGACCCTCAACAACAAAATGATGGAGGAGTTATGCAGAAAATTCCACATCAAACATCTCAACTCTGTCATCTACCGTCCAAAGATGAATGGTGCTGTAGAAGAGGCTAATAAAAATATCAAGAAGATCATGCAGAAAATGTCCGCCAATCATAAAGGATGGCCTGACCTCTTACCTCTGACTTTATTAGCCTACAGAACTTCCATGCAAACTTCCACTGGGGCAACCCCTGCTCATTAGTCTATGGGATGGAAGCAATGCTCCCCATAGAGGTGGAAATGGAATCCCTTAGAGTATTGATGGATGCTCAGTTAGATGAAGACCAATGGGTACAAGATAGGTATCACAAATTATCTCTGATAGACGAAAGGAGAATCAGGACAATCTTCCATGGTCAGTTATATCAACAAAGGATCGCACGGTCCTACAATAGAAAAGTCCGACTACGGCAATTCAAACAATATGACTTGGTTTTGAAAAATATCATTGATAACCATGGTCAATCCAAGGGAAAATTTGCTCCTAACTGGGAAGGCCCATTTGTTGTCAAGGAAATATTGACAGGAGATGATCTTAGATTACAGGAAATGGATGGCGATGAATTTCCACAGCTTATGAACTCGGACACCATGAAACGGTACTATGTCTGAAGTTACCATCAAACACACATCCTAGTTTTGATCATCAAATCACCAGTCATTCCGGTTTTGAACCCTTTCTTTTTAAATACTCTTTCGCCTCGTGGAAACATACACTTTAAGCGGTGACTGGTTTTACCTCAATTCAAACCTTTCACAACCTCGGTTATCCACGAAGACGGATTTAACCTTTCACAATTTCGGTTATCCCGAAGATGGGATTGAACCTTTCACACATGCAGATTTATCCTCAAGACGGATTAAACTTTTTCTACCGCAGATTTGTCCCGAGGACTAGATCAAACTTTTACACACTTGCGGTTTGTCCCCATTATGGGATCAAACTTTCTCCCCCAAAGATAGCTTCGCACATGGGATTTACACTTCTTCGCCTTCAATTCATCTTGAGGGCGAACCACGTCGATTTGATCTCCCCGATGCCGAGGGTACGAGTCAACCATATTCTCTATGGCGGCCACAATAAAGAAAAACAACAAAAACATTTCTACCCTTTCTCTACAAAACAACAAAAACAACAAAAATACTTCTACACTCATTTGCCTTCTGCATTCAGCGTTGAACCTCCTACACTAGGTTTGAACTACGCAGACTTGATCTCCTCTTTAATAGGAGTACGTAGGCAGCCATTCATGGTGCAGTCTAACCCCTACCAGAACAACATACTTGTCACACGGTACTGGGATCAATCTTCAATTCGCCCCATTTCATCAGTTTCAGATCAAAGGGATGGAATTACCCAAACTCTTCTCATAAATAGAAGATTCGGTGACCATCTAAGCTATGATCGTGCCTCAATGAGCAATACCAACCCATAAGAGATGGAATTAACTAGGCTTCTCACAAATAGAAGTACCGGCGACCATCTGTGGTGCGGTCAATCTCGGAGAGGAAGAAACCACCCTCCTCTCCACTTTTCCATACAGATACTAGTCCCAAGACACCAAAGATGGTAGGGATATATTTAAATCAATGATCCGTTCTGAGAGATCTTGTGATTTCTCAATGTCCATCTATCAAGGATAAGTTCAGAATGCATCAAGATCACAAGGCCTTGGAGAAATAGGCAAATATCAAGCAAGTATCAAGGCATAACTAAAAGGGAAGTGAATCAAAATATATTTCCCTTCCATATATAATGTTGTTTGATATATACATCTGTGTTGTACATGACAAAATCGCTAAGCTAGTCTGTGTAGGAAAATACAAAGCTATCTACAGATCTGGGTGTATGCGGACTATCAGATCTAACATAGCATCCCTCTCAAAAGATGGAGGAAGAAACCGCAAGCTCCCCGCCCAAGGGTATCTACACGAGCTAGCAGATCAGAGGCTAACTGCATGGTGGCATAGTGCTCATCAATGTAAGCACTCATGTCGGCAAGACTGACAGTCATCTAGGATCTCACTGAAGTGTTTTCTACAATGGCCACATCCCTAGCAGATAAGGCGGCATCCCGCTCCACTATCAATACATCCCTAGCTGATCTAGCCTCATCCCTCTCTAATAGAGCAGTATCTCTCTCATTAAGAGCTGTCAACATCGTGGCCCTAGCCTGATCTCTCTGATAGGTCATCAGATGTAAGCTATGCTTCAAATGTTATGCCGAATACTGAGTAACAATGGCACTCGGGGTGGGAGAATCCATCACAAATGCTGGCATCCCAGCAGTCAAATCATCGGTGGGAATAACAGCCTACTCTATAGGCTACTCATCTCTGCAGAACAACCTGGATGACTTACAGAAAACTCAGCCAGATCTTACTTATCCCAACAGGCATACAACCTGGATCTGTCCTTTGCCGATAAACGGTGTGACGCAAAGCGTTGACTCACTGCCCCCTCATACGGATGAAAATCCTGGAACTGGTCAAACTGACACATTACGGCCAGTAGGTGGTAAGTGATCATGCCCCTCAATCCAACTAGAGGGAGGTAATCTATTCCCGGAGTATGAGTAATGAAGCTGTAGGGTGAACTAAGCCTTGAACACGATAATATGGCAAACGGATCCCTAATCCCTGCCAGAAAAGTTGACCACGATGCAGTATCTGTGCACTCTGCAGGCTGAAAGGAGTATGACATGGCTATCTCCTAGGTGAAACAAAACCCCTGTCGTCTAAATGTGCCATTCGGTCTCAAGTGTGACA
This sequence comes from Panax quinquefolius, assembly GCA_020205615.1. Classification (NCBI taxonomy): domain Eukaryota; kingdom Viridiplantae; phylum Streptophyta; class Magnoliopsida; order Apiales; family Araliaceae; genus Panax; species Panax quinquefolius. Next base: position 91,977,015 of record CM035157.1, on the reverse strand, counting down.
TAAACCACACATATAGCATGACCGAACTACCTGTGAACACTCCTGCCAGATAAGTGCAGCAGTATGTAGCTGACTTCAGAGTCTCTGCAATGATCATCGATACAATGGTACGACCCTCCCTGAGAGCTCTCACTGCCATAATGACACTGATATCCAGCTCATCCATGTACCGCGGCATGAACATATATGATAATACGCATAGAAGCAGACATCTACGGGTCGAACGCCAATGGTCCTCCGGTGTGGTGAAATCCCTGGAATGCCGTGCATAGCTATCAGAGCCAAACTCATCAAACAGAAATCTTTGGGATATCACGTGGCGGGATGTGATCTCATCTGGACCACTCTATGTCTCAATCCGGTGAGGGTCATGAGGCGCTGCTTATGTCTCCAATAGCTATATGCACACAAGGAGGTGCCCCCGGCCAACATCATCGTCAACCGTGTATACTCCTCCAAAGTAGAGTCAACTCGGGTCCCAAATCGAAAAAACTGTCTCTCCGATACCCGGTGCTCACAGCATGCCCTCTACAAATCTGTGGGAACTGAAACATCAATAGGGTCATTGTATATCTGCGAGAAATCATCTACGATCACCATGTCTGATGGTGATATACTATCATACCATGAGCGCATACCAGCTACCACCACAAATGGTGGGGTATGATCAATACGACTAACTTTCGAAGAAGACATCTGTATGGGCGGTGTCATAAGACCATCCAGGGGTCAATGCTGAATATCTCTGGACATACATATGTTTAACATAATAATAACATGCATGATACAATAGATGGCAATATGATATAGGGAATGGAAAATTGTACATACATTCTTAAGTATATCATCATCTAAGACATCTCTGTACAACTACAATACAGGGAAATGGGGCGAAGCTACCCAACATACAACAGAGGCCTTTCAAAAGAGATAGCGAGAAATACATCAGAAAAAGTCAAGAGTGTCGATGTCTACATCATCGATCCTGTCCACCTGATATAACTCCTCCTGAGTTACTGGATCTCTATCTTCAAGGATGTCGGGCAGATACAAAGGAGGATCTGCGCCGATAAAACCATATGGGTCACCTGAGGGACCAACGCCAGAGCTGGAAGGATCAAAAGTATCTACCTCTGTAGGATCCCTGCCCAAATGCCGAATGAAAAGATGTGATCGGTCCAGCTGCCGAGTCAATCTGTCAATCTGTGTCACATGAGTTGGATCTCTGACACAGCCTAGCCAATCCGTCATCATCACGAATCCTAGAACCATATCCCCCATAAACTGTGTGGCGCAGGTCTGAGCTCCAATCGTACGAGGGATCCTTCAATGCTGGAACATCTCCTGAGAATAGGGGCCCTTTGACAATGTAAAACCGTCAAACCCCATCAATGGGATGTCAATGATGGGTGACTGTGAAAGATGACAATAACGCCTAGCAGGAGGCAAGATCGGCATAGGAATCTCTCCTGTAGTGCTCCTAATAGCAAGCTCTCCTAAATAGAGCTCTCATCCTCCATCTGTGAAGAGAGGAATCCTGCGGGTGGAAATGATGTACTCAACTCCAGTCGGGTACCCATCCTCAAAACCAACTCCCAAATACTCTCCAGAGTAGGGAATCCATGTGATGACATCGGCTATCAATAACTCTAATTGTAGGCAACAATGAGTGAAACCCTCAGCAACAGGGACCTCCGCCAGTATGGAATGATGCCATCTCTATCCTCGTGGATAGGTATCTAAACCTAACACGCTCACAGGACGCAAACAAGGAAGCCTCTCATAGGCCCAAAACTGCCAACACAAAGACAAACATCTGCTGTTAGTCAACACTCTTAACCCATACATAGGAAAAGACAAGAGAAACACTCACCAACATAAATGGGTAAAATCCTAACCACGCCTTACGATCGCATGCGCATTCCCCTGAGGAAGTAGGCAAAGGTATAGGAACACCAATCATACTCTCCTATACAGTCCACGTGTCGAGTGGCGCTGATCAAAGCGAAGAACACCGTAGAGGAATTATCTGCTATGAAGCAGCCCCTAATGATCATCAGGAACAATCCCCAGAGAATAAGATCCCTGACTCTCACATCATTGGGTATGGGCTCACTTAACAGCCCGCTCATAGCATCTATGCTCAAAGGACCTATACGAACAGTCCTGCCCTTGAGCGCCTCCGTCGGAACTCCCAACAAGGATATGACGGTAGTAGGGGTGATATCCGCCGTGTAAGGCACCGACTCCCCTCCAAACTCCATACCTATGATAAACCGCCAATCCATCGGCGTCATCATCACCTCGTAGTCCAACAAATAGAGTGACTGAGTCTGGTGAAACCACCGCTCAGACAATGCCCTGAGGTAACCCTAGGGACAGCAATGGGGTAGAATGGAGAAGAACCTCCCGAATCCCCAGCCATGGACGATCGCTCTGTAGTCATCATGAAAGGCCTGATACATATAGTGGATATTAAACTAGTTCCCTCGAGGCTGTGTGAAGTCAGGAACCTACATAAAATGCAGATCAACATCAGACTCCTTCACTCCTCATCAATAGGAAATAAGGAAGATTAAAGATCTAACTTCATACCTCATTTGCGTGCAGGTATACTGAAGGATGCCTACTCAAGTCACCCAAAAGATTTAAGTTCACCACTTGAATACCTGGAAATTCACTATGGGGAACACGTACAACAGGAGCAGGAACTTTGATCGGTGCATCCTCCTCCTCGTCCTTGACATTCGGCACTTCAACCCGAATAGGACGTATCACCGCCTCCGCCAAGAGACAAGGTTGTCTAACAGAACGGCGTTGAGGCTCATCAAAAGCCCTCCTCCGTACACCAGAAGTTGTCATGCGGGAACTACTCGGCTGATCCGGATCCATAATATCTGGACAGCAAGTCTCCAAATCACCTCAGAAAGGGTGTGGTAATTTCTTACCTGGAGTCTTTTCAAATGCATTCTATGATTAGATGCATGCATGCATTGCTTTAACATACATCTACAGTAGAGTTAAAAATGCATGACTACCCAATACCTATATTTTGAGAAAATTTTTCAATAGCCCCTTTGTAAATGGGACTATCCACATGCACATAGGCATGACTAGGTGGCCATTCAGTAGCACACCTATACACAGTCATATACATCCTGTATGCATCAATACATTGCAGTAAAAAATCCGTAAGTGTAGTCTAATTACCAGGATTATTTTTCTTGTCTACCTTTACTCATTTGTCCTCATATAGGATAAGAAATGACAGTAAAAGGTGCCAATTTGATTGTTTTAAAAGTCAAATTTTTTCACATCATTATGTTCAGCATGGTTTTATACTAACATTTTCTATGTTGAATATTTTTTATCAAGTCATATCAGCATTCATATTCACTACTATGTGTCTAAATGCATTCCATACAATAAGTCATTTCCCAACGGACAGAAATTGGAAAAAAATATATGCATGTGTTACCAGGACAGTGAAGAACGCTTGTACGGTGGTAGAATATGCAGAAAGTTGCCCGAACTTAGCAGATTTGAAGAAAAGCTCTTGGATTTCCTTCATTGTGCAACTTGAAAATGACTTATAAAAGCAACCAGTTGCCTATACATAGGCATGGTTGGCTGCAGGCTAACTTGCGGCTCTTGCAGGTACACCTGCGGCACTCCTACATGGGTCCCACACCTCCGGCTCGCTCCAATTAGAGTTGCAAAGGAGGTCTCTATGTCGAAAAGGCCAAATCGGGGAATAAAAGTGCTTTCGTGATTCGAGCGGAATACTTTGAAATCTGGTTTTCTCGTCGGTCGAGTTAAACTCCCGTCGTCTAAAAGGGTATTCTTTGAATGCGGGGTATACTATACCAATGAGCTCACTTTCACAGATCATGCTCGCAATACCCCACAAAGGTCCGATGTCAGTCAATGAGTGTCGAGCAACCACGACGTATCCCGGCCGGGGTTACAATATAAAACCATGAAATATCAAACCTCCCCGATTGGGGAATTACAGTACCAAGTTATCAAACATATAGGTATCCTGGCGGGGTCTAACGCACATCTTTTAAGCATCTACGTATCCCCGATGGGGGTTACAATGCAATGCAACCATTGATACACACATCAATGAAGGTCAAGCAACCTTGACATCATGTCAGTAGATGGCAAGTAAACCCATCGAAGCAACCTTCCCTTTACGGGGCTACAACGTATAATGCTACCATCGACACATACATCAATGAAGGACAAGCGAAGATTGACAATTCATCCAAAGATGGATTTATCCGATGATACACACATCGGTGAAGATCGTGCAACCTCGATAACAACAAACTGCTATAGCGATAACTCGAAAGAATGAGGGAATATGTTATACACATCCTCAAACGGACAAAGCTTTATCCCCACAGATCTCTTACACACAAGAGGTACCTCTATGGAATATTAGTTAGTGTCTAGGATTCAAGACTTTGGTGATAGCCCCAGCGCCAACATCCTTGGAAACTTGGATCGCATATCTAAGCCCTCACTGATTATCATACCAACAGGATTACCTGACAATCATTTATGAATTCTACATGCATTTGCATCATGTCGCTGCATATAGCATCATGTTTATCTTGCTTGCATTTCAAGTGTCTAGTCTTCTTTATCCTATCCATGCCTTGCATTGCATGAATATGATAAAGAGGGGCATCTGTAGACACTCGAAATTTTCTGCACTCCTATTACTAACATTGCAGGAGGGTAGATTCATCTTTTAGAGATAACCCTGAATGACAGCTTACATCCATTTCGGATACTACCGGAAGTTCAGTTCCAACCCGGAACACACACCGGGAATGTCATTTCTAATCTCGGAGATAATCCCGAGATATGTAGATCAAAAGACCAGCAACAACACCGGAGAGGACAGTTCTGTCTCGGTAATAACACCGCGATGCTCAGTTCCAGTCCCAAAGAAACATTGGGAGTAGCAACCCTATCCTTGGTGATAGCCCCAAGAGATGTCATTATAGTTCCGGCGATAACCCCGGAAATTCTTGTTTCAAACATATGCAATCAGCTTTAACCACAGACATCCTGTCGAGGCACACACACCTCAGACCCGGAGATAACAAAGGGCAGACAGGAACATCCACAGATGACAATGAGACATACAATCAAGCAGCAGTCCAATCTTAGATGTAACCCTGAGCAACGTCTGCTTTCCGCTTAAACCGATGATAGCCCCGGTGAGGAGTCACAACGTCATCTTACCATCTCAACAAGATGATATCGTGGCATACCAACAAGTAGTCCAATCTCAGCTGTAACCCTGAGCAACGTCAACTTTCAACTCAAACCGGTGATAACCCCGGCGAGGAGTCAAACGTCATCTTGTTCCTTCGACAATGGCACGTCGTCTTAACACTTAATACATACATACATCCAACAATGTCCCACAAGAGTCGAGGATTGACAATCCCTGTAAGACCCCAGCTTATTATTAATGAAATTAAATTTTCTCTATTTATTATTTTGAAATAGTAAGGGTTGATTTGATTAATGTGGTTAGTTATGGGTAAAATGCGCAAATATTTTAAATAAGCAAGTGGTTATAAAATATTCATTGTTGTTTGGGGAATATTTGTTTGGTTGTTGAATATTCTTCTTGTCGGGGAATATTCGATATTGACGGCCATGACCTTTTGTGTGGGCCCCATAATGGAAAGCGATTGGATGAAGAAAACGACAAGTATAAGTTGTTTATAAATAACTACAGTAGTAGTTATCAAGTATTATCTTGTTGGAATACCCGGTGGTTAAAACACAGTAGCACACGGTATTGCACCAATTATTGATTCTTACGTAAGAAGGCACTACTCAAGAATTGTTACAGTAGATTACTGTTCAATATTTTATTTTATTGATTCAATAATTGCTACGTTGATATTTTATATTATTGTTGTTTTAATAATTGTCCACTACAATTGTATTTTCATTATCGGATCAATAATTCATATTATTTGAATAATATTATTAGATAACATTATTGGCAATGTCTAGAAAGTTCTCGTCCAAGGAGAGGTTTGGTCACCTAATTCATGCGACAACAATGAAGGAGAAATCCTTATTGGAAAGCCCTCTTTCCGGGAGCGGCACGGTTGTCGATATTGTGATTACGTAATATTATTTGTGAATAATTAATTATTGATTTATATGATAAGGAAAATATTCATTTTATGTGGATATAGATGGAGAAAATTTTAAAGTGACAATTGTTGAAAAATTGATATTTTATATTTTCTGATAAAACAATTCATTTAAATATATTATTATATTTTAATAATATAATAATGGTGATATTTTTACAATGAATGTGGGATATATGAATATATGAGGAGGAAGAGTATTTTTGTTGCAAAAGTTATTAAAAACATGTTAAACATGTCTGTGGGCCCATTTCTTGACTGAAATTTGATTATAGCCTGTAAAATCGTCCATTTGTGGATTTCGGTCAGTTTCTGTTTAGAATTTGGAAAAACTTTCTTCTGGAAAGTGTTAGAGAAAGAAATTTCCTATGTAAAAGACATAAGGTTCAAATTTTTGTGATAAAAGGGCTATTTATTATCAATTATTGAAGCTCCGAAGTTTCGAAATAATTGATTTTTGGAAGTTTTAATTATTTTATTTATGAAAAACGTTTTTCTTACTTTTTCTAGAAGGTGGGCATGTGGGAAATGCTAAGATCTGATTTCTAAGGAGGTGTATGAAATTTTATTATTAATAATATTATTTTATTAAATTTTCTGCTTTGGTGTTCTAAGCATTTTCCTATAAATAGGGTGCTCAGGTTAGAATTAAAAATCACAACAGAAACTGATGCTTTCTCTCTCTATATTATCGAGCGAATTCTTATGAGTATTTTGAGACTTTGAGTGTTGCTATACGGTAAAAGTTCCTTCAAAGACTATATCCAAAGATTCGGTCGTAAATACCGTCTTTTTCGAGGTAAGGGATGTTATTTTTTGTTTTAAATGATATTATTTCTTCTAATATCATTATGCCGAAATATTAGTAATATTTTTCTTGTGAAATTCTTATTTTTTGTGTCGGGGTTACTATTCACGTATACGGCACTATTCACGTATACGATACTATTCACGATTACGGCACTATTGACAGAAAAATTAAATTTTCATTTTTTTCCCAAAATATCGATTATGGATACTAGCTTTGATTGTATCCATGTTTTGATCATTCTTGAATTTTACTTCGCTATGATTATTAATGAAGTATTTTTGAACTCGGATTGTTTAAAGTACGAATCCTTAATATTTGTTCTTTTGTTTCACTGGATTCGTTTTCTTTAAAATATGTTTCATCATCCTCAGTCCTAAATGATGATATTACTGAATATCTTTGGCATGTAGTGCAAAGATGGTTGAATTTCTTATGAATATCTTTGGCCCGTAGTGCATAGATGTACAGGTATTGAGATGAACATGACCAACTGATGAATATCTTTGGCCTGTAGAGCAAAGATAAATATTTGATTTAAGATGTATATTGATTGATGTTACAGGGATAAAATATTGATGATGGACTTTTAAATTCATAGATAATAGTAGATTTCATTCTCTACGTAACTCTTCTATGAATTATTATTTCCATTCTGCGAATATTGATCCGAAACTTGTTGTCTATTGTATTTTATCAGATTTTTCCTGTTGAAGACTAACGATAATTTGTTCTATATTATCTTAGTCATAATATTCTTTACTGGGCTAGTTGAGCTCACCATTTTCCTTTTTGTTCCATTTTTCTTCTCAAGAGGCGAGAATGTAGCGAGTACTAGTCGGGGTATGGAATGAAGGTTCTAGAAAGTTTTTTAGTAGTCCTCACCATTTTTGTAAAATAATGTACCAATAATTGTAATGAGTACTTATTTGGGTGTGAATATTGTCTAGATGGCAATATTTGTATTTAAACTCACAGTTTTTATGTTGTATTAATAAAGTTGTAGTTGTTTCTGTACCATTTTATTGGCGACTCAAAATGGGTGATGTATACCTATTTTGGGGGCGTCACAATTGGTATCAGAGCTTAGGGATATGATCTTTGGCGGAGATCGGCGAATAGAACTAGGAGGGGAGAGACGAGTAAATCTTTTGCTAGTGTGTCCTACCTAAGCTTATTTGTTAGTTGGCCAGTATATAGGGATATTATGTGATATGTTGATTTTCTTAATTAACCCTTGTTTTATGGCAGTATTTGAGAATGTCGATTGAGAATGTTAACAGTGGAGTAAATGAGACCGTGGAGACACCTTTACTCACCAACGAGGAGAACGTGCAACAAGCTGGCAATTTTCCTCCTGTGAACAACACCACTGAGCAGATGATGAACGACGGGATGTTTAGAAGCTTTTTGCAGTTCATGCAAAATCAGACGAGGGAGACTCGTGCACAAAATACAGGTGGAAATGATAACAACGCACGGATTGTCACAGCCAAGCAGTTCAAAGAGTTGGGACCACCAGAATTCTGGGGAAAGCTGGATCTGATTAAGGCAGAAATGCGGGTCAAACAAATCACCAAGATATTCGATGTCTTGGGATGCACGGAGGAACAGAAGGTTCCATTCGCCACCTTTATGTTCCGTAATGAGGTGATTCTTGGTGGAAATTTGTAAAGCATACCCATTGTACTTTTCAAGATGTCTTGGGAGACGCGTTTGAAACTTTTCAATGAAAAGTACTTTCCGAAAGTATTCGCTCATATGAAGGAAGTGGAGTTCATTAGATGGAACAAAATAACATGACGGTGTCCCAAAGATGAGGCAAAGTTTGCGAGTTATCCGAGTTTGCACCTTATTTGGTGGAGAATGAGGAATGTATGATGCAGATGTTTCGAGAGGTTTGAAACTCGACATACGCTTGTATATCTCATTTCTCGTAAATTTTCTCTCTATTCGAGGATGTTGTTAACAGGCTCAATTGTTAGAACGAGATAACGAGTACGTTCAACCGAGGGACCATAACCACGATCATACTGGTGACAGCAGTCATCAAAACAATGATACCCAGTGGAGAAAGAAGAATATGGACAAA